>CM017482.2:11497078-12717078 GCA_007827005.2 Populus simonii
GATGTCGCGGTCGCACAAATTAATTACCCTAGCTTCAAACACAACACACAAGATAGTATAGAGCAAGCAAGGGGTCGATCCCACGAGGAAGATTCAAGTCAGATTTTTATGCTAGATGATATGCAATTTGGGGGGGGTTTGGACGTTATCTAGGCTAAAGCAAAAGAAAACAGAAAACTATCAAACTAAATTTAATAAAATCAGAAAATTATCAAGAGAACAAACCTTGGTCACAAGCACACATCCACCTACAGAAATCAGAACTGATCATGGAAACGAAACATCAATTTATATTCTGAATATTTATCTCTTCTTAACATTGGTTAGTTAACGGATCCGCCGTATAACTAGCCCTAACCATCAAACAACCACAGTGTCCGCACTAGTAATTTAATTCAATGGCAGCCTTAAGAACTAGATAAGTTGATTAATCAAGAAAACATAACTGTCCGCAGTCTATGTTTGATTTGATTGAATGTTCTCCCTAAGATTAATAACGTAGATCCGCCACAATTATTAAACTCAGTTGCTTCACAAGTTCATATACCACAACTCCGGTTTTGATATCAAACTTAACAATAGATTGTCTACAATAATAACTTAGAGTCCGCTCTAGCAATTAAAATAAACAATCATAAGAAAAATAAGCATAGGAGAACAAACATATTCATCATATAAACTGAAACGAAAAGGTAAAATAAATCTCACAGTTCTTGAAATCCGAAGGTTTCCGTGTCCTTGCAACCAAGAAAAAGTGTTTAGCCTTGCATGTTTGTTGAACAACTAATCAAAAAGAAGGAAGAATGCATAATTTAGGGTTTCTTAGAGGAAGGGGGCGTTTTTCTCTTCTTGGCTGGCTGCCCCCCTTCTCTTCTCTCATTCTTTTTATATCCTAGGAAACCCTAGGTCTCTATTTTACAAAATAGTCCTCCATTAAGTAGACTGTTTACATTTAAGTACTTCAATAACTATTTTCCTAAAAAAGGAGAAATAGCCTTGCATGAAATCTTCAAGCTTTGACTTAGAGGAGCTAAATTGCTGAAATAAAAACTTGGATATCGGTTTAGATGCTTCGGAACGTAATTTGGACTCGTTTCTTCACGAAACTTGTTTGCTGGCAGAATTCAGATGTCATCTTTGAAAAATCATATCTCCCTCATATGACATCGTTTTTGGCTGAAATTTGGAGCGTTTATAGACCTTTGAGTCATGAATCCAACAAAATTGAGTTTGCATCAATTGGACTTCTGTAGCTCCAGATATTCAAGTTGGAATGGCCGAAGGTCAACACTGGCAGATTGCGAGATTTGACTTTGAAGGCTGCGATTTCCATGCTCTTCCTTATTTTATTTTCTTGCCTTAGATGTCCAGAAAGGTATGGATGTTAGCTTTTTAATGCCACTGGAATCACTTCATTTCAACCTCTAGAACTCATGCTCTGCACAAAACATCGACTGAAGGTCAAATCTGCCAATTATCTCCAATTTACTCTTTTTTGCATCTTTCATCCAAAAGTGCCTTCAAAACATAAACAAAGAATATCAAGGCATTTTATATATAAAACATAGGCAAAACACTAGTTAAATGTGGGTGAAATTATTGAATAATATGGTTGCATCAAATACCCCCACACTTAGCTCTTGCTCGTCCTCGAGAAAGGATAGGTAAAATCAAATTGAAGTTAAATTAAATGAAATCACTATGAATAATCTTCTAATCTCCCATCAATATCTAAGAATATATGCATTATAAACAAGAACACAAATAAAAAGGATAAAGAGTATAAATTTTCATGAATTTATTTACATGAAAACTTCAAAATTCAATTAATCGTCGAGATTTAAATGAAATCTATGTCATGCCAAAGTGATAGGTCCTCTCATTGATATACACTCCAACACTCATGTGTTTAGGGCTTATGTGTTTAAATCTCTCAAATTCAATCAATGAATATGTTCTACCACAAACTTGCTCTTCAATCTCATCTCCATTAATAACATATTACAAACAATGCATGAATCAAAAGGTCTTATTTTCTGGTTGTAATGGGGCTAAGGTAAAGGTGAGGTAAAATAGAGTAAAAGAAAAGGTTCAAACCAAAGAAAGTAGAGCATTCTGAAAAATGATATTTCAAACAAGATATTCCATCAAAGCACATAAATTTTCCATCTTTAATCACCAATGCTTAACTTCTTTTGATTTCAAGCTTTTTCAATATAAAATCTTAAGAACATAAAGGAACACTTTTTTCCTTTTCTTTTCTTTTCTTTTTTTTTCTTTCCTTTTTTTTTTTTTTACCTTTGGCAACTTTGCCCATCTTTTCATCAAACATCATTTCTCCTTTCTTTTCACATAATTTCCAACCATAATTCCATGAGATATCATAAGTATATGCTCTACTAATCCTTGGCCAGGGGAAAAGGAAAACATATAAAAAGTTAAGGCTTATACATGGATAAAGCAAAGAAAAGATAAACAAGCTCAAAAGGGCTCACTAAGGATAATATGCTTTAGGTTGGCTTTTTGGCTCAAGTGGTTAAAATTCCTAATACCTTTATCATCTTCATGTATATATGTAATATGAATGTAATCTCAACAAGATATGAAGCAAGTTCTAAAGATACATATCATTGAAAGAAGGCACAATCAAAGAATATAATGTTGAAGGCTCAAAAGCTTGCATTGGTATAACACTATAAAGTCAACATGGCATATTCTCAAAGTCAATCCCTAAACCAATTAAACATTAAAACTTGCATGCACACTCATTCATTTGATTTATATCTTCATCTATCTCAACTAATTCTCATACATAATACTCATATTCTCAAAAACCAATGGGAGTTCAAAAGATCAAACATAATTTTTTTTTTATTTTGAAAAATAACAAAGAAAACCAAAATTAGAAAACCAACATTCTCCCAATACCCCCACACTTAAAACACAACATTGTCCTCAATGTTGAAATAAAAGAAAAGGAATATAGGAGAATGACAAAAATAAAGTAAAATGCGAAAAAAAAAAAGATAAGGGAAAAGAAAGCAAATCTGTTTTTTTTTTTCTTTTGTGTTGGGTTGCCTCCCAGTAAGCGCTTTTGTTTTATGTCATTGGCTCGACATGTTGCATGCTCATTCTTCATAGATTGGTTCAGCTAACTCCACAAAAGCGGTGAGTTCTGTCGTCCAACCTTCATAGAAAGGTTTCAAGCGATGCCTATTGACCTTGAGTACTTTGTTGGTTTCTAAACTTGTAATTTCAACTGCACCATAAGGAAAAACATTAGAAACAACAAAGGGTCCAATCCAACGAGAGCGCAACTTTCCAGGAAAAAGTTTCAAACGCGAATGATAAAAGAGGACTTTGTCTCCAACATTAAACTCTTTTCTTGTAATCATTTGGTCATGGAGACTCTTAGTCTTTTCTTTATAAATCCTTGCATTCTCGTAAGAATCATTTCGAATCTCTTCCAACGTAATTCCAATCTTTTTAGGCACCAAAAGGATAGGCGCCACCCATTCACTGTCCATGATGAGGTAAATGACTCCTGCATCATGGAGTACAATTTGCAAAGCTTGTAAATCCAATGCTGAGTCATGCACATTTTGGAGAACACATATATGCCTCTCCATCTCTTTTATCTTGGTAAAATCATAGCCACAGCTCAAAGCTACGCTTAATCCATCCTCACTATCAAAATCACAAACTTGCTGCATACACTTATCAACTTGGTCATAACATGTGATAGAATAAACATTGCTATAAGGATATGTCATTGCATCATGAAAATTAAATTCAATTTTTTCATCTCCTACCTCCATAGACAAAGTATCCTTACCACAATCAATTTTTGTATTGGCAGTTTTCAAGAATGGTCTCCCAAACAATATAGGAGTGTTGTTTGATGAATCACAAGAATCATGTTCCATATCAAGAATATAAAAGTCGCATGGAATGACCAAACTGTCAATCTTGACTAGGACATCTTCTATCACACCAAGTGGGTAAACAAAACTACGATCCGCAAGTTGTATTACAATGCTAGTTTTATTCAAAGGCTCAAGACTAAGAGAATCATAAACATGTTTAGGCATAACACTAATGGATGCACCTAAATCGCACAAGGCCCTTTTGAAACTAGCATTACCAATAACACATGGGATAGTAAACGCACCTGGGTCTTTTTGCTTCAAAGGCATATTCTTTTGAACAATAGCAGATACAACTTCACCCATACTTACCATTTCATGACCTTTTAGTTTGAAAGCTCTCTTGGTAGTACACAACTCCTTCAAGAATTTGGCATACTTGGGAATTTGCTTGATAACATCAAGCAAAGGAATGTTGAGTTCTACTTTCTTGAAAACCTCTAAAATCTCTTTTTCTTTGTCCTCTTTCTTTGACCTAGAAGAACTCACAGGAAAGGGTGGAATTATTTTAAAACTGGAATTCATTGAATGAGGAGTTACCTTTGGAGTGTTGGTCAATATTTCAGTTTGTAGAGGAAGAGGATGTTCCTTCTTTGTACTCAATTCAGTTTCTATCTCTTCTTCTTCCTCCATCTCAATTTGTTTTGACCTTTTCTCTTCAAGTTCTTTCCCACTTCGTAGCATGATCACACTAACATTCTCTATTGGATTCAATGCTTGGGAGGGCAATTTTCCATTCATTTGTGCTTCCAATTTCCCCACACTTGAAGCTACTTGCCCCATTTGCTTCTCCAAGTTGTGAATACTTGACCTTGTTTCTTGTTGAAAAGACATGACATTTTGTTGCAAGGTCACAGTGTTAGAAGCCAAAGTTTTCATCATCTCACGAAGATCATCATTGGATGATGACCCCATAACATTAGAGTTTGTGAATGGAGGGGGCTGTCTTGCTTGATAATTCTGTTGGGATTGAAATCCATGGGGATGGAACTGTCGGCCTTGATTGCCTTGTTGAGGTGGGTTCCCATAGCATAAGTTGGGATGATCTCTCCATGCAGGATTGTACGTGTTGGAAAAGGGATCATATTTACGCTGGGACTGTCCATTGAATGCTCCATCAACTGCATTAGCTTGTTCAATGTAATCTTCTTGCATTGTTGGGCACATATCTGAAGCATGTCCTTGTAAGGAGCATATGCTACAAACTTTCACCTGCTGTACATTGCCACAAGCCAAAGAACGCACAAGAGAAGTAAGATCATTAACTTTATTCTCAAGGTTAGAAATACTTACCTCATTTACTCGTTTATTTGCGAAGTCTCCATGAGTGCCAAACTGTTTCGAGTTGGCTGCCATGTTTGAGATCAATTGGCGTGCAGCCTCGGGTGTCTTATCTACCAATGCCCCTCCACTTGCAGCATCAATGATACTACGGTCAGTAGGCATCAATCCTTCATAGAAATATTGAATGAGCAGCTGATCGGGTATTTGATGATGAGGGCATTGAATGCACAGTTGCTCAAATCTTTCCCAATACTCGGAAAGTGTCTCTCCATGAGATTGTCGAATCCCACATATTTCTTTCCTTATGTTGGCAACTCGAGATGCTGGGAAATATTTTTCAAGGAAAATCTTCTTCATGGCATTCCAAGTTCCAATGGAACTTGGGAGAATAGAGAAAAACCATGCCTTTGCTGCCCCTTTTAAAGAGAAAGGGAAAGCTTTCAACTTAACCTGTTCTTCGTCAACTCCATTCGGTTTCATGCCAACGCAAACCATATGGAATTCCTTGAGATGAGTATGAGGATCTTCTCCTGCAAGACCATTGAAAGTTGGTAGCAAATGTATAAAACCAGATTTGAGCTCAAAGTTTACATTATTGTCAATGTTTATGCACAATGGTTGATTTTCCACGTTAGGAGCAGCAAGCTCTTTGAGTGTTTGTTGTCGTGCAATAGCCATGGTGTTGAGGCGAGCTTCCTTTCTTAATCTGTGTAAAGTACTTTCTATTTCAAGATCAACCTGCACTTGAATTTGATTAGTAGAACGGGTCACAGGCATAAATTGCTAAGAAAACTCAAAAGAAAGTAACCACACAAGAGATCGAAAACAATGCAAATTGTACGAAAATCCTACGGTAGAAACCTAAAACTGCCTAAAAACACTAGAAAACAGCGGAATTTGGCCTCAATAGGGTGGGGCTAGTGATTTATCACTAGTCCTGTTCAGAACGTCGTTTTCCTTCAGGAAACAAAAGGCCGATACCTAATTCCACCAAAAACTCTGTTTTGAACAGTACCGCTGCCGCAAGTGAACAGTACCGTCGCAAGCAAAAATTCTGTTTCTTTTTTTTTTTTTTTTTTTTGAATCACAGCAAATAAAAATAACAGTACAAGCACAAAAATCAACTAAAATTACCTCCCCGGCAACGGCGCCAAAATTTGTTGCGATGTCGCGGTCGCACAAATTAATTACCCTAGCTTCAAACACAACACACAAGATAGTATAGAGCAAGCAAGGGGTCGATCCCACGAGGAAGATTCAAGTCAGATTTTTATGCTAGATGATATGCAATTTGGGGGGGGGTTTGGACGTTATCTAGGCTAAAGCAAAAGAAAACAGAAAACTATCAAACTAAATTTAATAAAATCAGAAAATTATCAAGAGAACAAACCTTGGTCACAAGCACACATCCACCTACAGAAATCAGAACTGATCATGGAAACGAAACATCAATTTATATTCTGAATATTTATCTCTTCTTAACATTGGTTAGTTAACGGATCCGCCGTATAACTAGCCCTAACCATCAAACAACCACAGTGTCCGCACTAGTAATTTAATTCAATGGCAGCCTTAAGAACTAGATAAGTTGATTAATCAAGAAAACATAACTGTCCGCAGTCTATGTTTGATTTGATTGAATGTTCTCCCTAAGATTAATAACGTAGATCCGCCACAATTATTAAACTCAGTTGCTTCACAAGTTCATATACCACAACTCCGGTTTTGATATCAAACTTAACAATAGATTGTCTACAATAATAACTTAGAGTCCGCTCTAGCAATTAAAATAAACAATCATAGAAAAATAAGCATAGGAGAACAAACATATTCATCATATAAACTGAAACGAAAAGGTAAAATAAATCTCACAGTTCTTGAAATCCGAAGGTTTCCGTGTCCTTGCAACCAAGAAAAAGTGTTTAGCCTTGCATGTTTGTTGAACAACTAATCAAAAAGAAGGAAGAATGCATAATTTAGGGTTTCTTAGAGGAAGGGGGCGTTTTTCTCTTCTTGGCTGGCTGCCCCCCTTCTCTTCTCTCATTCTTTTTATATCCTAGGAAACCCTAGGTCTCTATTTTACAAAATAGTCCTCCATTAAGTAGACTGTTTACATTTAAGTACTTCAATAACTATTTTCCTAAAAAAGGAGAAATAGCCTTGCATGAAATCTTCAAGCTTTGACTTAGAGGAGCTAAATTGCTGAAATAAAAACTTGGATATCGGTTTAGATGCTTCGGAACGTAATTTGGACTCGTTTCTTCACGAAACTTGTTTGCTGGCAGAATTCAGATGTCATCTTTGAAAAATCATATCTCCCTCATATGACATCGTTTTTGGCTGAAATTTGGAGCGTTTATAGACCTTTGAGTCATGAATCCAACAAAATTGAGTTTGCATCAATTGGACTTCTGTAGCTCCAGATATTCAAGTTGGAATGGCCGAAGGTCAACACTGGCAGATTGCGAGATTTGACTTTGAAGGCTGCGATTTCCATGCTCTTCCTTATTTTATTTTCTTGCCTTAGATGTCCACAAAGGTATGGATGTTAGCTTTTTAATGCCACTGGAATCACTTCATTTCAACCTCTAGAACTCATGCTCTGCACAAAACATCGACTGAAGGTCAAATCTGCCAATTATCTCCAATTTACTCTTTTTTGCATCTTTCATCCAAAAGTGCCTTCAAAACATAAACAAAGAATATCAAGGCATTTTATATATAAAACATAGGCAAAACACTAGTTAAATGTGGGTGAAATTATTGAATAATATGGTTGCATCACTAAGCATCCTTCACATAACCTTGGCCACCCTCATCACAGTGCCAAGTATCAATTTATGCCCTTAGCTACCATCATTATGGTGTTAAGTATCATTGTAATGTATCCTTAGCCACCAACACTATGGTAACCAATTATCTATCAATTCCCCTCCAATCTCCAAGTCATTGTGTCTACCCAAAAACCACATTAATTAATTTACTCAATATCTTAGTCATATATTAATTATTTTACTCATAACATTTAGAATTTACTATTTCTAACTTCAATCAATTAATTCACATAATCTTTTCAAAACTTAACTATCCGCCTAACTCATCTCGATTGTCAATAATTCTAGTAATTTCATATAATTACCCACACTTTTGGTTAACCTTCCTTGGTTACCAATACATCTGGTAATTCCATACGAATTACCCCATATCCAATTAACTTTCTTGTTAACCAATAAACCCGGTAATTCTCTTAATTGTCCAAGAAATCTGGCTAACCCATCTTGGTTGCCAAAGTCAATCCGGTAACTCCATACGTATTACTTAGCATCCAGCTAACCTCTTTTGTTAGCCAATTAATCCGGTAATTCCATACAAATTACCCATCATCCAACTAACCTCTTTTGTTAGCCAATCAATCCGGTAATTCCATATGAATTACCCATCATCCAGCTAACCTCTTTTGTTAGCCAATCAATCTGGTAATTCCATACGAACTACCCCATATCCAGTTAACTTCCTTATTAACCATGAAACCCGGTAATTCTCTTAATTGTCCAAGAAATCTAGCTAACCCATCTTGGTTGCCACAATCAATTCGGTAATTCCATACGAATTACCCAGCACCCGGCTAACCTCTTTTGTTAGCCAAATAATTTCGGTAATTTCTCTTAAATTACCAATAATTATCATTTGTAATAATCACTCAACTTAATCATTTGTTTCATTCTTTTAACATCAATTAAACACACAACACAAATATTTAAGAAAAACTAATAATTACAAAATAAGGTGATGAATCACCTACCTAGAATAGGTGCACGTGCTGCCACTCCATGCAATTGTCCAGTCCCCACAGCTTTCCCTGTACCACCAGCAATTCAATTTTTATCAACAATACAACCAACATCACATCTTCATTTAATTCTCATTCAACTAGTATTTTCAAACTAATCACAAGGAATTTTCTTTAAGATCTCATACTCTTACTCATTTTCATGTTTATATTCATTCTTATAATTTTGTTATCAAAACCATCACTCAACAGCAATTCCAAGCAACGATTAAAAATTGTCTAATTCCGATCAATTAAGCTTAACCAACTCAGAACACTATCTAGTGTCTTAATCATAACTAAAGTTGTAAAACTCAGTTTTGGGCGTGATTTATCTCTATGAAAGGCTAAACATAGAGATATAACTTTTATGAAGAAACCAACTCCAAATTATTTTGTTTTAAGGCTCAAAATCAACAATCACAATAACCCTTTTTTTATAGCTAAAATTTTGGACAACGAGGATTTTCATTCCTTGAAAATCCTTTTCAACTTCCAACTTATTTTCATGCAAAAGCAACATCATCCAAGGTCATTTGGCATCATTAAATCACAAATTCAAACCAATTCTAAAGCAAAAAATTCAAACAATTTCCCTACCTCTACAATATAGCAAGATTAGACCAAAATAAGAAAACTCATTCCTTTTGAGATTTCTCCTATTATTATTATTATTAATACAACAAAATGATGAACTATTCATTTTCTTTTGCTTTCTCCTCGTGCGATTAAACATATACGGTAAACCTTAACAATTAATATTCTCAGATCATTATCACAACAATAATTTCACCCTACTAATTGGGATCCATGACAACCTTTATTAACTAATCAATTTGCTAAAAACACTTATGGCTAGCTTTAAATATGTTTTATTTTCCAAATTTCTTTCATTTCAATTTCTTCATGGTTCCACCCCATTTATATCCACACAACCAACAAGTTAGCTTTTTATTCAATCAACATGTTCTATTCAATCAACATGTACATATAGCAATGCTCCTTACTATTCTTACACAATAATCATTCTTCCCCTCATATAAAGAATACACAATTAATCTATAATAATACTAATAACAAGAACATATTTTACCATTACATCTTCCATAAAACCTACACCCATACAATTCTAATTTCATCAAAACATGTATTTAATCAAGCTTACTACATTTTGCCAAAACTAACAATAGATTCAAAAGGCAATAAGTCATCAACCTCTGATTATGGTTTCAAACCCAACGGTCAGACTACATATCATAGAGTTGTGCATAATATATCTCAAAATCATAATGATCCAATGGACGAGCTACTGTTCAACATGCACGAAACCTTGCCGAAGAAATATTTTCCGATCTCCACCGTCCAGAATGAAGGTAACATCTAGGCGCACCATATATCCAAGAATGAGCATGATCCAATGGTGGAAGAGAGCAATTGGCCGGCGACCAAACTGCCCTGCAGGTGCATTTTCTTTTTGTTTTCCAGGATATTTCCGATGATGTTATCTGTCAAACGGATTGTGTTCCTTCCAATCCCTCCGGTCTGTTAGTAGAGGAGTGTAATGAGAACAACATATCCAAAACTCAGCATGATCCAATGGTGGATTCCAGAGATATGGCCACCGGAGCATTATTGGTTTGCTCCAAAATCTGCAGCTCTCTCCCTATCCGCTTTTCTCTATTTTTTTCTTTTCTTTTGTTTTCTTTTCTTTTTTTAACTGGTGGCCTCTTTGTAGTTTTATAGGCACCTTTTTTTTATAATTACAATTTTGTCCCTCTTTCATGCTTTTATGTATTTTATTTTATTTTTCATGTAAACTATCTAGTTTATTTCTGTTTAAATCGCTAGTCTTTACCAAACTCCGATTGGGATGAGATATTTAACCAAGGTAGGAAAACATATTAATAGACTTCATATAAAATTTCATCCCGATCCGACGATTGGATTTAGAGTTCTGCTTCCTAATGTAAAATTGGTCAGTTCATAACTTTTCATAAACAATCTAGATTTTTCTTGTTCAATCTTCACAAAAAAAAATCATATCAATTATCATTCTAAACCTTTAAGATCGTTTAATTATTTTGAAATGTATTCATTTTAGGATTTCCACCTTTATTTATTTACCGGGCTTATTATCGTTTCAAAATAACATCACTGATTTTTTTTAAACGATGCTTGCACCTTCAGTCCTACCCTTTTCATTGTACTATCCTTTATTATAATGTATTCTTTATTACCTCACTTATTTCCTAAAAATATTTTGTCATTTTTCTCATTATTTCATCCATCAAAACACGATACCAGTTTCTCTGTCCTTATGAATTCTAAACCAAAATGCATTTTATGAAGGTCATCTCTTCCATTATATATCATTATTTATCTATCATTTCTAATCTTGGTTTCCATCACTCATTGAAATATTACCACTTTCAGTCTTACGTTTACATGAGGGTTTACACATCTACATATTTAAATTATAAATTTCTAGGGTTCTCACATTAATCTTCGTGGATTGTTCCTTGTTAATGAATGGAATGCAATTATAAATCTGCAGAATGTTATGGTGAAAAACATCCAGAACCGGATCCAAAAAAAATTCTATTGATTTTGGCCTTGAAAAGGTCGGGTTGTTACAGGATGTATGTTCCAAAAATAAACATTGTTGCAATAATACATGCTCAACCTTAAAAAAAACATCTTGAATTGCAGGACTTAGAGCTCATAAAATGGCCATCATTAAAGAGATGACTTCTATTAAATACGGGTTGGATTATGAATCCTCTTAGCTATTAGAAGGGGATTGCTTAAGGCTATATGATAAAATATGAGTTGCTCTAAAAAAGACTTGAAGAAGCTCATCTCACACCTAAAAAGCATCCGCGTGGATAGGTTTTTGAAGAAATATGAGAGGATAATGGAAATCATAAATGTGTCCATGCACAATTCAATAATTAAATCCTTGATGTATTTTTAGAACCCCGAGTACCGTTGCTTCACTTTTAAGAATGAAGACAAATATCCTACGTTGGAAGAATATGGTTTACTGACCAAATTTACTTAAAATCTATACAAACTCTACTTCCACTAATGGCATGACAAAGTGCTAACTGAATTAATCAAAGTTCCAAATCTCCATAAGATATTAGAGAAAAGTGATAATGGCCTGAAGTGGAAGATGATTGAATAAGTATTCAAAAAGAGGAAGAATGACTCTAGATTTGTTGAAGAAAAGGGTATAATACTTGCTTTAGGAATCTTCAGGTTGATGTTATTTCCAAACCTCACTGGAATAATTAGTTTAGAGGTAGCTACAACTTTTTTTTGCATATGAAAACAGTCAGATAAATCTCATTGCAACGGTACGAGCATAAACTATCTTGACACTCAATCATTGTAAGAGAGTTGGCAAGGGATCAATGAGATGTTATGAACAATTGTTGTACATATAGCTAATTAGCCATATAAAAACCAAGAAGCTGATATTTAACAACTTTTGGTGGTTTAGTAAAAAACTATTAGAGATAGTTAAAGAAGAGGAGTGAAAGGACTTGAGTGAGGAAAGCTGAAAAGTAAAATTGCAAGGAATTCTGCAAGGACAAGTGAAGTTGAAAGCCCTATGGATAAGAGCAAAAATTTTTTGATAAGTTGTGGGAAATGATGATGGGTGCCTCTGATTGGAGTGATTAGATATGTCCGTTACTATACCCGCTTTGGTTGTAAGGCAACTTAGATGTATACAAAATATGCTAAGGATGGTCGTGTTATTCCAATTCTCCAGGTTATTCAAGGACCAGTCTTCTTTGGAAGCTTCTGGTATTGGTTGGTCAGGAAGGAATGAAATGATTTGAGAGATCCAATTACTAGTAAAAAGTATCCAAGGTAGAGAAATCTATCACTATTCACCATCCCCACGAGTCTAGAATTTAAAGCCAAGACTTCACAAGCTATTGAACCAACTAAAAGAAAGAGGATTAGCAATGAGGAAGAGTTGAAAAAATAATTGGAAAAGCTCCAAATAGAAGTGGACACCAATAAAGCCCTCAGAATATCCCCTAAGGAGTAACTCCTCGTTGAATAGAAATTAAGAAAGTTTGTAGAACAATAGTGATGCAACCATATTATTCGATAGTTTCACCATATTTAACTAGTGTTTTGCCTACTTTTTATATATATAATGCCTTGATATTGTTTGTTTTATGTTTTGAAGGCACTTTTGGATGAAAGATGCAGAAAGGAGTAAATTGAAGGTAATTAGCAGATTTGACCTTCATTCGATGTTTTGTGCAGAGTATGAGCTCTAGAGGTCAAAATGAAGTGATTCTAGTGGCATTAGAAATCTAACATCCATACCTTTCTGGACATATAAGGCAAGAAAAATAAAAAAAGGAAGAGCATTAAAATCACAGCCTTTAAAAACAACTCTCGTAATCTGCCAATGTTGACCTTCATCCATTCCGACTTAAATAGCTTGAGCTACAGAAGTCCATTTGATGCAAAATCAATTTTATTGGATTCCTGACTCAAAGAACTATTAATGTACCAAAGTGCATCCCAAAAAGATCTCATATGAGGGAGAGATTATTTTTCTAAGATGACAAATGAATTCTGTCAGCAAACAGGTTTTGTGAAGAAATGAGTCCAAATTACATCCCAAAGCATCCAAACCGACACCCAAGTTTTTATATTAGCAATTTAGCTTCTCTATGTCAAAGCTTGAAGATTTCATGCAAGGCTATGTCTTTTTTTTAGGAAAATAGTTATTAAAGTACTTAAATGTAAACTGTTTACTTAAGGGAGGACTATTTTGTAAAATAGAGACTAAGGTTTCCTAGGGTATAAAAAGAAAGAGAGAAGGAAAAGAGGAGGAGAAAGGGGGATGGCCAGAAGAGAGGAACACAAACCCTTTCTCCCACAAACCTGAATTTATGCATTCTTCTTTCTTTTTGGTTAGTTGTTCAATAGACATGCAAGGCTAAACTCTTTTTCTTGGTTGCAAGGATATAGAAACCTTCAGATTTCAAAAACTGTGAGATCTATTTTACCTTTTCTTTTTAGTTTATATGATGAATGAATATATTTGTTCTCCTATGCTTATTTCCTATGATTGTTTATTTTAATTGCTAAAGCGGGCGCTAAGTTATTATTGTGAACAATTTATTGCTAAGTTTGCTATCAAAACCAGAGTTGTGGCATATAAACTTGTGAAGCAACTAAGATTAATAATAGTGGTGGATCTAAATTAGTTATCTTAGGGAGAACATTCGATTGATCAAATCAAACATGGATTACAGACAATTATGTTGTCTAAATTAATCAACTCATCTAGTTCTTAAGGCTTCCATTGAATTAAATTACTAGTGCGAACACTATGGTTGTTTGATGGTTAGGATTAGTTATACAACGGATCTGTTAACTAATCAATATAAGAAAATATAGATATTCATTGTATAAGTTGACATCTTATTTCTATGATCAGTTCTGATTTCTGTAGGTGGATGTTTACTTGCGATCAAGGTTTGTTTTCTTAATAATTTTTTTATTTTATTTAATTTTGCTTGATAGTTTTGTTCACTTTTGCTTAGCCTAGATAACCTCTAAAAACCCCCCAAATTGCATATCATCTAGCATCAAAATCTGACTTGAACCTTCCTCGTGGGATCGACCCTATGCTTGTTCTATACTATCTTGTGTGTTATGTTTTAAGCTAGGATAATTAATTTATGCGACTACGACATCGCAACAAATAGTTGGAGGAAAGAGACAAGAGAATCATGTCCTTAGAGAAACAATTGAAAGAAGAAAAGGCAGCTAGAAACCAAGCTGAGAAAGAGCAAGAAGAATTATAAACAAATTGGGTCCAAATCAGTACTAAGTTAGAGGCTTTGAAAACCAATTTCAACAATTTCTAAGAAAGGGCTGATATGTCTTCAAAGACCCAAGTTGAGTTAGAAAGCCAGATTGAGTAGTATGAAAGGCTATACAAGAAGCATATGATGCTAGAAAGTGAGTTGGCTAAAGCAAAAGCCGAAGGAAAATTTGTTAGGGTCTTCAAAACTGATTTGGATAATAAGAGAAATGAGATCAACCTGCTAGAGAAGAAGCTCGACAAAGAAAAGGCCAAGGCAAAGCATTTGGAAGAAAAGAACGGACTGCTTGAGTGCTACAACTAGATGATTAACACCAATAACATATTACTTTTATAGAAGATGGAAAACATGGATAAGCACTACTAGAAAATTGATAAATACAAACGGAAATACCAAGGGAATATTTTCGTCGGTAAATTTCCGAGGGATTTTACCGACGGAAATATTCCCTCAGTATATACCGAGGGAATTACTGTGGGAAAAAAAATTAAAACAAAGCAAAAAAAATGATGACGTGTCATTTTTACCAACGAAATTACCGACGGAATTTATTCCGTCGGTAAATTTGTTGGTAAACTGTGAACACTGTTCATCATGTTAATTACAAAGAGAATCACCGACGGAATTTTTCATCGGTATTTTCCAGAGAGCTCCAGAACTGTTCACTTTCCACTTGCACTGTTAATTGTTGTTCTTTACGGACAAAATCACCGACGGATTGAAAAGTCGTCGGTGTTATTTGGCGGTTTTCTGAAAAAATTCAATTAATTTAAAATTTTCATTTAAATATTACAGACGGAATTACCGATGGATTGAAAAATCATCGGTAATTTTTTGGCGGTTTCTGAAAAAAATTTATGAAATTGAAAATTTAAATTAAATATTACCGATGGAATTACCGACGGAATAATTAAAAAATATTAATATTTAATTATCCGTCGGTTAATCCGTCGGTAAAGCGTCCCAATAAAAAGCTTGAATGCCCTTATTTCACAAGAGACAGACCCGTTTCTTATTATTATTCTTTTTTTTCTTGTTCTTCTACTTCTTCTTGTTCTTCTTCTTCTTCTTCACTATATGTAAAAAACATCATTAAGGTTTGTCTTCTTCTTCTTCTTCACTATATGTAAAAAACATCATTTCTTATCTATTTCTTTCTCTTTTTTTCTCTCCTCATCTCCTTCTCTTTTTCTCCATGCTTGGGTGTGTCTTCTTCTTCTTTCTTCTTTTATCCTCTTAGTTTTTTTTTAATTAATATGCTTAATGAAATTTTTTTCTCTCCTTAGCTTCACTTGCAACTACATTAAGGTAAGATTTTTCTTTTTCTTTTTTCTTCTTTTTTCATGATTTTTTTCACTATATTTGTTTTTTATTTTATTTTTAATTGTTTTTTTTCTTAATAATTGTATAAATGTTGTTGTGAGATTTTTTTTTCATATGAGATCAATTTTTAGTAGATTTATTTATAGGATTTTTAAATTTTTAGCAATTGCAACTTCATTTTTTTCATATGAATTTTTTTAGTTGAATTTTTTTTTTATTTTATTTATTTGTTGCAAATTTGTTTGAGTTGATTTTCTTATTATTTTTTCCAAGCATTTTGAGTATATATTATACAGTGTTAACTTATGTTAATTTAATTATTTTTTAATTTTTTAAAATAAATTTTTTAAAAAATATTTTTCAATAATTACCGACGGAATTACTGATGGAAATTCCATCGGTAACAGTAATTCCGTCAGTAAATCTGTTGGTAATAAAAAAATTATTACCGAGGGATATACCGACAGAAAAAAATTTACCGACGAAAGATTCAATGACGGAGCATTTCTGTCGGTAATTAATTTACCGACGGAATATGTGTCTTACACCGACGGAAAAATTACGTCGGTAAAACTGTTAAATCTTGTAGTGAAGCATATTAACCGAGCCTCTGTCTATGCCCAAAGAATCCGCGATAATGCCTGGTAGGTTGGAATGGATGTTCATCGATATCAACAAAGTATGGCTAAGACTAATGCTTTTTTTAGGGACATAGAAAACAAAGGATTTGCCTTTCTCCCTATAAATGATGATGATGAGTAGACTAGCTTTCAAATATAAAAGTTTTCATCGAGTATTAGTGAAAAGGGCTTAGACCTAACATTTTGAGCAATATCTCTTTATGATAAGTGTATTTTTATTAAGCATTGACTCATAATAAATTGTCTCAATAGCTACGAAAGGATCAGAACCCTACCTGTTTATATAGGAATGGTGACCATATATAAGCTTGAGGTATAACTAATTTATATGCAATATATATCATCATGCATAATCATACATCCATATGCATTTATGTTTATGAATTATGGAATGTGCAAAGTAGGTATTCGAAATATAGGTTCCTCTGCTCTAGTCTATAATACTAGGCTTTGTAGAAGGATGGAGAACAAAGAGAGGGCTCATATTGAGACCCACTACTAAAAAGAGTTGGAAGACGTTAAGAATAATATGACTTAGATGGTTAGCTTACTCGAGCATCTCTTATGAGCATTTTTTAGGGAAAGGACATCTAGTTAGCAGCCAACCATGTTATTGCCGCCAACAGCTCTGGTTATCCTCAATTTACAAAACTTGGGGGCAAATCCCACTACTGAACCACAAGGAACAATGAGCATTTCGATGACTTGCCCGATTACACCTGCTCAAATGCCAGCCATAATAAATCTAACAATGGAGGCATCCCATGAGGTTAAATCCTCTTATTGTCCTTAACAAGATAAGTGGGTTGTTGAGGGATTTGACGTCCATGACCCGGTTAGAGCAACTAAGATATGCTTGGTGCCAAATCCAGTGGTGCCCAAGAAGTTTAGGATGCTAGAATTTTTCAAGTATACAAGACTAGAATGCTCTAATACACACTTAAGGTTATACTACAATAAATGGCAAAAATCATACGCGATAAGAGGTTGTTAAACTAGTTCTATGTTAATCTAGTACATGACCTTGGATAACACGAGGGTCAAGTAATATAGGTGATCTTGTTGAGGTTTCTTGAAAGAATACAAGTTCAATATTGACATCGCTTTAAACTGAACGAGCTTGATGGTGATGGATAAAAGCAATAAGGAAATCGTAAGGGAGTATGCCCATAGATGGAAAAACAAGGCAATGCATGTGTAACCACCTTTATTAGAGAAAGAGATGGTGACTCTATTTATCAATACTTTCAAGTCCTTATATTATGAGCATCTGATGGGTAGATCCTCCCAATATTTTTATGATGTTGTTGTTATTTCTGAAAGAATACAACAAGGGATAAGAGCTGGTAGAATATCAGAACCTACTGAGAAGAAAGGGTTTACAAGGAGGAAAAAGGATGTTAAGGTGAATAATGTGGAAGGAGGGTATATCAGTAAAAAGAATTACCAAACCTAAAGCTACCAAACCCTATCTTCCAAAACATCCAATATTAACTTTGCTAAGCCTTTTTCGGTAAACCAGTCCATAAACTCGCCAGAAAACTAAGCCAAAAACAATACAAGGAGAGCCTACTAAAGAAACCAAGAACAACTCTCACCTTTATCTATGCCCTTAGGAGAAATATATGCAAAATTGCTAAGCATAAGTCATGTGGCCCCTCTTCCATTTCCACCATTAAAGCCTCTCTTCCTAAATTAGTACAAACCAGATCTAACATGTGAGTATCATGTTGGAAACCTTGGCCATAATATTGACACATGTTCAGCATTCAAAAGCTCTTGCAATTATTCAAATCAGGATATATAACTTTTGAAGATACCCCCAACATCAATTCCAAACCCCTACCTAATCATGCTTCTAGTAGTCGAGAAGTAAATGTTATGGAGTTTGGAAGAAAGAAAGAGAGGGTTTTAAAGGTAACCATGGATAAGTTATATGTCATATTAGTGCAATGCGGGTGTTTGCCAACAAAAAAAGAATTAGGTTCAAGAAAGAGTGATAATTTTTGTAGGTTCCATGAAGCAATTGGACATAACATCAATGAATATGAAGAGTTTCACCAGAAGGTGATATAAATGATGACTTGTGGTCTATTATAAATAAAGAAGAAGAAAAAGGATGATGTTGTAGGCATGATAAGTTTCAAAGGGGAGAAAATAGAGATGTGTAGGCATTAACATACTGTGAGTGATCAACCAAAGCATATCCTGACAAGGCATGCCATTACCTATAATGGGAAATATAATCCATCAATCTCGATTATACAACATGTTATTATGAAGGCTTTGGATACACGCCGCTGGTGCCGTGACATCATCCTTTCATCAGTGTTTGAAGTATATTATAAATGAAACTTTAGTGACAGATAAGGAAATTTGAAAGCGGATCGTTCACAAAATCACAAACACATTACACTAAGAATGAAAGGCCAAATTTTGATGAGTACACAATTGTAATGGAAGAAAATGAATGGGAAGAGGATGAAGTCAAAGAATTCTCTAGGCTAGTAGAACAATCAAAACGAGCTTGGAAACATGTAAAATAAAAGTTAGAGAGCATCAGCATGGTACTCGTGAGTGAGGTCGAGTTTGTATAGATTAGGGTAAGGTGGTTTTAGAGGCGCAAGTGGTTCTGGAGCTATATGTCTGATGCTTAGTAGCTTCTGGTACATCTTATTTAGGGGTAGCGGTAATGGAGGTAGTTGTTCCTTACTCTTTGGAACTCTTAGTTCATTTCTTGATTTGAGGCTCATGTTTTCTAGCAGGAAATAGAGGGTTGAAATTGATATTGGCAATTTGGGATGAAAAGGATAGAGTATGGTAGCTTTGGAATTGGTTTTTCTTACCCTTATAGCCATCTTCAACATGATCAACCTGCTTTTTTCCCTTTGGAGCATTTTTTCTCAATGGGCACAGATATTCTTCCACCCCTTACTCCTTGCTCTATACGATTAGCTACAGCTACAATGTTAGTGAATTATTGTATTGAACTACCCATCACATGCTCGTGGTAATGAGCCTTAAGCATAATTGCAAATAAGGTGACCATTTCATTGTCCAAAAGTGGGAGATGCACCTATCCAACTAGATCTCTTCACCTTAAGTCATACAATTCCTTATGCTTTCCTTATCCCTTTTCTCCAGATTAGACTACTTAGTTCTATCGAGAATGATATCCATGTTGCACTTGTACTGCTTGAAAAAAGCATCCACCAGGTCTTTCTATCTTTAGATCTTTGTATTGTCCAGTCTTACATACCAACTTAATCCTGCCCCACTTAAACTATCCAGAAAAAAATGCATTAGAAGTTTTTCATCGTGTACTACTTCTGTCATTTTGTTGCAATAGGACTTGAGATGAGTCATGGGGCATTAAGTTCTAGTGTATTTGATAAACTTGGGAGCACGAAACTTCTTCGGTACAACCATATTCGAGATCAGACACGTGTTTGCGGCCTATATTGTGTCATACAAGTCTAACCCTTCAATAGCCCTAATTTTGGCTTTCAATATTGCCATCTTATCTTTATTAATGCCATCAAATGACTTTATCTTGTGGGACTTGTTGGTGAATACATCTAAAATTACAAGGGTTAGTATCGATGTTGCGGACTACATAAATGATGGATTGTATTGGAGCTCCTAACCATGTCGCCTATTCTTTCTTCGGGTTGAGTTATTGTCGGGATCTAAACAAGGGTGATGGGTTAGTTGGAAGGACCTTCACCAGAGGCATTTTTAAGTGCTTGCTCGAGTAAACTAGTGATGCGGGCCACTCTAGCCTTCAAAGACTCCAACTCTTCTTAGAAATGAGCGTTATAGTGAGCGCGCTCTTCGTCTTCCATGCCTTTTAGTCTAAGTTAGGTGTTGTAGACTTTCTGGATTAGAGCTCTTTAGGGTCCTATATTTCAACCTGTTGCATGTATACATGTCATTCAAATTGAATGTATGCAAATGTATGTACATGCAAATTGAGTATGGATTATCCTATTGGAAGGGTTAATCCATGACTTCTTTATTGACTATGAACAAAAATCTGTTGTCTGATTAATCTGAAAAGATCTCTCCCAAGTCTTTATCTTAGTTAAATCACATACCCATAGAATTTATTCATGGTAATCTCCTAACTTTGGTCCTTGGGAAATTACATCATCTTAGATTTTTACCCATATTCAAAAACAAAAAATTCATGGTCTTAGCTAAAGAAATTTTGCGGAGTTTAAGATCATTGACTAGGTTTGCCTTGATGCAAAATGAATTATTGGGGAGTCCATACCCTAAGAGTAGGTTCTAAGCCGTTACATGAGGGGTAAGCTTTCTACCTAGTCTCAAAAGGATTTTTGATCTGCCCAGTGACCACCTTTCATGAAAGCATTATAAAGGTTTATAAGGAATGGTTGGGGCACAGTGTGATCGTCATTACTAATCAAACACTCAGTTCATAGTTGCATGTTTCACGAATCTGAACCCCAATTGAAAGTTATGAGGCAGACCACTACTCCCCAGTTAACCTAAAAATAGGTTTTTTTGCAAAAATAAAATGCATAAAGGCATTAATCTATAACCGATGTACTTATGTAAGAAGAAGTAAAAATGCATGTTAAAGCAATAAACATGCGAGCTAAAATTAAATAGACCAAAACAAACAAGCAAACAATGAAGCAAGCAAAGCTTAGTCTAACCAGACAAGGCATTCATAGTGTAATCGTCATCCTGTCATAGTGTGTGTGCCATCAAGAATGACGACGGGTGTTCCTTCTAAGGGGTGTTGGAAATGCGTTTTGGGTTTAATCATAAAATTATGATTATGAAGTTCAGGAGTCGCCACCTAGTATTATGGTTACTAGAAAACCTATAGTCTACGAGAGTTTAGGTAAGGGACTAGTTGCGTAATGACACGACCAAAAGATTGATGTCTTTTCCCAAGTGCAGGAGTGTCGAAGTAATAAATAACCCGACAAGACCGGGGTCGAACCACAGGGAGGTTAATTGTATAAATTATAAACAACAATAATACAACAACAATAGTAACAACAATAACAATAATAATAATAATAATAATAATAATAATAATAATACTAGTAGTAGTAGTAGTAGTAATACTAATAATAGTAATAGTAGTAGTAATGATAATAATACCAATAATACTATTAATAATGATAATAATAAAGATGATGAAGAAGAAGAAGTTGATGAGAACTTTGAGATGGAAGATTAACGTAAGGATTAAACAATGATAACAACAAATGTCAAGGTTAGAGGATCCACTAATGGTATTTCAAACAAGTATAGTATAAACTCTTATTATTCAATTGTTAACATGATTACATTAGCTATCTTATTCGAATAATGCTAATACTTGTAAATGTTTTCAGGCATTCATGATTATAACTTATGTTAACAACAAATCAAGTTCCTTTCATAGCTCAGGTGTCGGTTATACCATACAGTATGGGCTATGAAAGTGCCAAGTATTTGTTGTACCAAGTGTTATACAACATAAATCTAGATTAACCATTTAACAAGCAAAGTATTAAAAGTGAACAAGATAACAAATATAAAGCATGTTAGTATCCAACATTAAAGTCCATGTTGAGTTTATATTATACTTATCCTTACACCATTAGTGTAACCTTTTCACCTTGACATAATTAACTTAGCTAGACATAATGAAAGAAAGAAACATAAATAAACAAGATAAGAACATAAGTAAGATAAAAGTTAACTAAGTAAAGGAAAGGAAATGAAAGGCATAAACTTGATATTAATGAAAGCAAAGCATAAGCAATACAAAGAGAGAAAGCAAGAGCATGATCTTGATCTGAACACCAAGATGCCTAAATACATGGCAAATGCCTCCTTTTATAGGCCAAAATTTGGAACTATTGATTTGTTGACTAATTGATGAGTGGGTGGCCACATCTTGACTTGGTGACAATTCTTATCTTCTTGTCTGCCAAAAACGTCATTGATAACGTCATAATTTGAACAGACTTCAATCATGAAAGTTCTAGGAAATTGTCTCATCTTTCCAGGGTAAAAATTTGAGATCATTTGGACTTCTAGAACTCGAGATATGGACTGAACACTGAACAGTGTCTGGGCTGCAGGACAGATTCGGACTTCTTCTTTGTTGCTACAATTTGGACTTGAAAACGGCCTTGTTAAATCTTGGGCTCCACATGAAAGTTGTAGGCCTATGTCTTATCTTTCCATCCATATAAAATGGACCTAAATCCAAGATCTACAGCTCCAGATATGACCCAATTACCGAAAAGTGTTCCAGTTTGGACTGCACCAGCATCTCTTTTCTAAGTTTGGCCATCTCTTTGTCCTTTCAATTTCAGTACTTCAACTCATCAATCAATTCTTTCATTTATGTGATAGGCCTGCATTTAAGATGAACATTTACCATAAATTAAAGGTATCTTATATAATTAGATATGTTATTATAAAACATGCTTTAGTTAAGGAGTTATTGATACTTCAAGTGCAAAATGATGATATAAAACCTTGATAAAAATGCACTTTTAAGTACTAATCACACTCCCCAACCAGCTTATTACTAGTCCCTAGTAATTAAAGCGTTAAAATAGAAAAACAATTTGCAAATTCCACAAAGCAAGGCATTCATCATTCAACTTCCATTACTCTATCCAGATAAACAAACTCTCATTAAATTTATATATCTGCTCAATACCTTTTAAACAAGATATTAATAAACCTTTCTCTTGTGCTCAAAATATCAACATATAGTTATGGGGCTTTACTTGGAAGAAAACAATATTCTGTTCTAATGTTTAAGGTTAACTTCCTTGGGTTAGGATTATTATTATTATTATTATTTAATTTTTTTTCTCTTTTTTATTGTTTTTTTTAATATATATATATACACAATGCATCTTTAACCCATGTAACGAGCTTTCGGCTAATGACTCCCAGACCAGTTGGTCTTAGGGCATTAGGTGTTGAGACACCCCTACGAGCTTAGTAACTCGGGTTACAGATACTGATACGTAGATAGTGCAATGTTTGATTCCCTTAAGCTTTTCTCCTTAACCCATGTAACAAGCTTTGGGCCAATAGCTCCCAAGTCAGTTGACTTTAGGGTATTAGGTGTTAAAACACCCCTTCGGGCTTAATTGCTTAGGTTAGGGAGGCTACGAAACCAAACTTATCTACGTTTTTATTATCATCATTCATTTTTTTTTTTTTTGAATTATATACTATCCCTATCCCTTAGTTGTTACCTTTAACAAAAGAACATAAATAATGTAATAATCCAATACGCAACCCACAATCATATGTTAAAGTGTGTGTGTGAAAATGAAGGTTTAAGAATACTTGTTAAATGAGTATATGAGCAGAATTAAGTGATAACAATGCGAGAGTTTGTAAACCTGAATATTTCAAGAAGTATTCTAATAGGCCTTGTTATGAATATTGCAAATAACCATTAGAAAATGTTTACTAAGATGCGTCTCAAGAGTCAATAAAATTCCCCATTACTCTGCCATCCTAGTAATAACAGTTTTGCCAAATGGTTTTTAAAAACAAAAACAGTTAGTTGGTTAGGTTTTTTTTTTTTTTAACTACTACCCTCTCCCCCCAACCAAAACGAGACATTGTCCTCAATGTCCTAAGGTAGAAAGATAGAGTATAGAAGACATTACCTGAAACAACGAACACTGACAAACCTGAAACACACTTAAACAAATATAAGAAATAACAGAACAAAATACTATGCTAGAAATAAAACCAAAAGACACAAGGATTCACAAACGAAGGCTCAAATCCAATCTAAGCTTTTTACGGCTTTCTGTAGTTGACCAATTTATGCGACTCATGGAAGGATCAATTACAGGGGTGAAAGATTGTAGTTTGTCGATCAACTGTTCAGCAGTAGCAGCAGAGATTATGATTTGTCGTGCCGAAGATGTTAGAAATTCCTGTTCCACAGCTTGATCAAGAAAAGACAACAAATTATCATAAAAACCATTAACATTGAGCAAACCGATAGGTTTATGGTGAATGTGAAGTTGGGCCCAAGAGGAAATATGAAAGATCTCTTCCAATGTGCCCAGACCACCTGGTAAGGCAATGAAGGCATCAGCATGGTTAAACATTGTATTCATTCGATCAAACATTGTGGAGACCTGTAGTTCCTCTCCAATTGTTCTTCCAATGATGTCCCCTTTTGTTAAAGCTTCGGGGACGACCCCCAAAACTTGACTACCTCCTAAAAATGCAGCTATTGCCACACCCCCCATTAACCCAAGGCTGCCTCCCCCATACACTAAATGAATCTTTCTCTCAGCTAGTACCTGACCAAGATGATTTGCTGCTTCTAAAAAAGCTATTTCCTTCCCAGGACTGGATCCACCGAAAACACAAATATTTTTTATGTGATAACTTGAGGGACCTGCCATTTCTACACACTTCTATATCTGTCTAATGTAAGGATTGAGTAGAAATGAGGGGAAGGAAGAGAAGATTTTATAGATGCGGAATTGAAAATGCAATCATATCACCTATATGTAGGCCAGCTGGAGTCTCACACACTCTCTCTCTCTTTCTCTCTTTATTTATTTATTTATTTGGAAAAAGCATGTGTATGTACAGGTAGTTGTGATTGTGGCTCACATCTTCCCTTGGTTTTACGTCCAAGAACGGCTTAAACGCCCTCTATGGGTCGGGGATAGGCTTCCCATCCAGTTTTCTTAAAAACTGGCAAACAGGGTCTTTTTTAGTCAGATTCCCAAGACTAAGTCTATCATGTTCTTTATGAAAATGGGGCCATAAATCATGAATTGCACGATGCACATCTCCACTAGGATGCGTCTCAAGGGTCAACAAAAGATTATCTAAAGACCCCTTACTCAGGCCATCCTTAATGAATTGTATTTTATCTTCACGGTTTATAGATACCATTCCTAAAGAACGACATGTTGCATTACAAGTCCATCTGGCACATCGGTGACAGACTTTCAGTCGTTTTGCACGACGTTTCTTTGCAAAAGTGCTTTTACCTGTTCCAGGCATGTGTGAAATGAAAGAATTGGAGGACTCACCTAATAATCGGACCTTTGCTTCAATCAGCCAGCGAATATCTTCAGGAATTCCATGATTCATTAACAACTTCAATCTTGCACACCTAGCACGGTAAATTTTTGTAATCGCATTCTGAGGCAGAGCGGGAAAGTACTTTTTCAATTTTTCAAGAGTGGTGTCCATTTTCAAATGAGAATTGGAGAAGAGAGTCAAAGAAGGGAGAAATAGCAAAGTATTGCACAAATATATACAGATATCAGTTATTATGGGAAACTGAAAGAACCGACTGAAGTCACGGAGTACCGTTATCCGCCATTTGACCGGGGTGAGAGAGACTAGCAAAACAAAGCACAAAACAATGTGAGAAAACGAATCAATCTTTATATACAGGATCACTCAATTCAATAGAGTCATTTTCAACTGAAAAATTGTCAAAGTAGACTTTCAAACGATGTCCATTTACCTTGAAAACATTGCATTCTTTGGATTCTCGATATCACAGGCCCCATATGGATACACATGTTTCACAATGAAAGGACCACTCCATCTTGATCTTAGTTTTCCAGGAAATAAATGGAGTCGAGAATTATAAAGCAAGACTTTTTGACCAACATCAAATGTTTTTCTCAAGATTCTCTTGTCATGAAATTCTTTGATTCTTGCTTTATGAATTTTTGAATTCTCATATGCATCATTTCTTATTTCCTCAAGCTCATTTATTTGTAACTTACGCAGCTGACTAGCATCATCAAGGTTTGAATTGAAAGCTTTAATAGCCCAATAAGCTTTATGTTCAAGTTCCACAGGCAAGTGACAAGGTTTTCCATAGACTAGTCTATAAGGTGACATACCTAATGATGTTTTATAAGCAGTTCGATAAGCCCAAAGTGCATCATTAAGTCTTAAAGACCAGTCTTTCCTATTAGGGTTCACTGTTTTTTCTAAGATCTGTTTGATCTCCCTATTAGCAAGCTCTACTTGTCCACTTGTCTGAGGATGATAAGGGGTGGCAACTTTGTGTGTGATTCCATATTTCTTCATTAAAGACTCAAATGGCTTGTTGCAGAAATGTGTTCCACCATCACTTATCATGGCTCGAGGGATTCCAAATCGACTCAAAATATTTTCTTTCAAGAACTTTATCACTGTTTTGTGGTCATTGTTTCGACTTGGAATTGCCTCTATCCATTTTGAAACATAATCTACTGCGACTAATATGTACAAGAAACCAAATGATGGAGGAAATGGACCCATGAAATCTATACCCCAACAGTCAAAGATCTCAATGACAAGAATAGGATTTAAAGGCATCATGTGACGTTTTGAAATAGATCCCAACTTTTGACAATTTTCACAAGTCTTGCAGAATGCATGTGAATCCTTGAACATGCTGGGCCAGTAAAATCCACTTTGTAAGATTTTTGCAGTGGTCTTTCTTGATGAGAAATGACCCCCACATGCCTCAGAATGACAAAATTTAATAACACTACTTACCTCATTGTCAGGAATGCATCTTCGAAATATTTGATCAGGACAATATTTGAATAAATAAGGGTCATCCCAATAAAAGTTCTTCACTTCGTTCAAGAACTTTCTTTTGTCTTGGGTACTCCAATGAGCTGGCAATTGTCCTGAAACAAGAAAATTAACAATATTAGCATACCAAGGCATTGTAGAGACAGAAAATAAAGATTCGTCAGGAAAGTAGTCATCGATTGGTGTGATGTCAGATCTCGATTCTGTTGTCAGTCTTGACAAGTGATCTGCGACAACATTTTCGGTGCCTTTCTTGTCTTTGATTGTGATATCAAATTCTTGAAGTAACAAAATCCACCGAACCAATCTAGCCTTAGAATCTTTCTTAGAAAGAAGATATTTCAATGCTGCATGATCACTAAAAACAACAACAGGTGAGCCAACAAGATAAGACCTGAATTTTTCACATGCAAATACTACTGCAAGTAATTCTTTTTCAGTGGTGGTGTAATTCATTTGAGCACTATTTAAAGTTTTACTTGCATAGTAAATCACATAAGGTTTCTTATCTTTTCTTTGTCCCAAGACAGCACCCACGGCATAATCACTAGCGTCACACATTATTTCAAAAGGTAATGACCAATCAGGAGGTTGAATGACAGGAGCAGAAGTAAGCAGGTTTTTAAGTTTAACAAAGGCTTCTTCACAATGTTCAGTCCATTCAAAAATATTATCCTTTGTTAGAAGGTTACTCAAGGGCTTAGATATCACACTAAAATCTTTGATGAACCTTCTATAAAAACCAGCATGTCCTAAGAATGATCTAACATCTTTAATAGATTTTGGTGTTGGCAAGTTAGCAATTAACTCGATTTTAGATTTGTCAACCTCAATTCCTTTTGATGAAACAATGTGACCAAGTACAATGCCGTCTGTTACCATAAAGTGACATTTTTCCCAATTCAGTACAAGATTCTTCTCTTCACACCTGCTCAAAACCTTTTCTAAGTTAGTCAAACAATCATCAAAGGAATCACCAAAAACAGAAAAATCATCCATAAAAATCTCAAGAAAACGTTCAACCATATCACTGAATATACTAAGCATGCATCTTTGAAACGTGGCCGGTGCATTACATAATCCAAAAGGCATCCTTCGATATGCAAAAGTACCAAATGGACATGTGAAAGTAGTTTTCTCTTGATCTTCCAATGCAATTTCAATTTGGTTGTAGCCTGAATAGCCATCTAGGAAACAATAAAATTCATGACCTGCAACTCTTTCTAGAATTTGATCCATGAAAGGTAAAGGAAAATGATCTTTTCTAGTCATTGAATTAAGTTTCCTATAATCAATGCACATGCGCCAACCAGTAATAGTCCTAGTTGGAATTAACTCATTTTTTTCATTTGTTATCACAGTGACTCCAGACTTCTTCGGTACCACTTGGGTAGGACTTACCCATTTGCTGTCAGAAATAGGATAAATGATTCCATTATCTAGAAGCTTAATGACTTCATTTTTCACTACTTCTTTCATATTAGGATTAAGCCTTCGTTGCATTTCTCTAGAGGGTTTAGCATTTTCCTCCAAATAAATCCTGTGAGTGCAAATCAAAGGACTAATTCCTTTTATGTCAGCTATGGCCCATCCTAATGCATTTTTGTGCATTTTCAGAGTTTGTAATAACTTACCTTCTTGCTGTGCATTAAGTTTGGAAGAGATTATTACCGGAAAAGTTTCATTTTCTCCCAAAAATGAGTATTTGAGATTGAGGGGTAACGGCTTCAAATCAGGTTTTGGTGGTTGAACACTTGAAGGTATAGGCTCAATTGATCGTGGCGGCAATTCCTCAATTTGTGGTCTCCAATTACTTGCCTTTGATTCTTCCTGAAAATAGACCATTTGCAAATCATCAGATTCATCAATCTCAGTTTCACTGGAAGTGGTTTGAAATTGGTCATGAACTAATTTTTCAGTAAAGTCCACTTCCTGTAAATCATTATCATCTCTAGGTTGTTTGCAAATGTTGAAAATATTCATCTCCAATGTCATGTTCCCAAAAGATAGCTTCATCAGTCCATTCCTACAATTAATCAATGCATTAGAAGTTGCAAGAAATGGACGTCCTAAAATAACAGGAAATGAATTACATGCTTCAACAGGTTGTGTATCCAAGACAATAAAATCCACAGGATAAATGAATTTATCGACTTGTACTAACACATCTTCAACTATTCCTCTAGGCACTTTTACAGATCTATCGGCAAGTAAAAGAGTCACAGAAGTTGGTTTTAACTCACCTAGATTGAGACTTTGAAAAACTGAATATGGGAGTAAATTCACACTAGCTCCAAGATCAAGTAAGGCTCTTTCAATTTTATGTTCTCCAATAAAGCAAGAAATTGTAGGACAACCAGGGTCTTTATATTTCAATGCATTATTGTTCTGAAGAATGGCACTTACTTGTTCGGCTAAAAAGGCTTTCTTTTTCACATTCAGTTTTCTCTTCACAGTGCATAGATCTTTCAAAAATTTAGCATAAGAAGGAACCTGTTTAATAGCATCCAACAAAGGTATATTGATCCTTACCTGTTTGAAAGTTTCAAAGATTTCAGAGTTGTGATTGACTTTCCTTTGTTTGGTCATGGCATGAGGAAATGGAAGTGCTGGCGGGGAATCAGTCTTTTCTTCACAATGATCAGATTCAATCCTTTCCTTACCCTCAGAGATTGACTCATCATCATTCTCACAAGGTTCAAGAATGGGTTTTTCAATAACCTTACCACTGCGAAGAGTGATGACTGATTTTACGTGATCCATGTGTTGGCTTCCCGAACTACTTGCACTCGTGTTGTATTGCCCCTTTGGATTTTGTTGCGGTTGAGATGGAAACTTACCTTTCTCTTGGAAACTGAGAGCAGATGTGAACTTTGCAAGAGTATCTTTAAAATCTGTCATGCTTTGAGCAAGTTGAGTGTTAATTGCCTCTTGCTTTTCCATAAATGCATGCAATGTTTCCTCAAGATTTCTTCTAGGAGGGGGAGCATAAGGAGGTGCATATCCATGAGAATTTTGGAAATTATGGTGTGCTTGAAACGGTGGCTGTGAAGTTTGTGCATTATTGTTATCACTCTTCCAATTGAAATTTGGGTGATTTCTCCAACCAGGGTTGTATGTTTGCGAATATGGGTTATGGTTGGGTCTTTGAAAACTGTTTAATGCATGGGCTTGTTCATGGAGACATTCTTTAAAAGAAGGCAAGGTTGGACAGTCATTGGTTGAATGTTCGTTGGTTTCACAAATTTGACACGCAATGTCTTGAACAGATTTTAATTGACCACTCTTTTTTAATTCTAGTGCCTCAACTTTTCTAGCTAAAGATGCGAACTTGGCTTGGAGGTCATGATCTTCCCTAAGGTTGTACATACCCCCACTAGATGTATGAGGTTGGGTTTTACTTGGTGCCTCATAAGTACCTGTGGTGTCCCAATTTTGTGCATTTTCAGCTAGCAAATCTAAGTACTCCATTGCTTCATTAGGGTCTTTATCTTCAAAAGTTCCATTGCACATCAATTCAACCATTTGCCTATCTCTAGGTGTTAATCCTTCATAAAAATGTGAAACTAATCTCCATGTTTCAAAACCATGATGTGGGCAAGTATTAAGCAAGTCTCGATACCTATCCCAACATTGATAAAATGTTTCTCCTGGTTTTTGAGAGAAAGTAATGATTTGTCTTTTGAAAGAGTTTGTTCTGTGGGACGGAAAAAACTTCTTTAAAAATTGTTGTTGCATTTCATCCCAAGCACGAATGGATCCAGGTCTCAAATTTTGTAGCCATGTTTTAGCTTTATCTTTTAATGAAAAAGGAAAAAGCTTCAATCTAATGGTGTTCATGCTACAATTTGAGTCATTATACGTGTTGCAAACCTCCTCAAATTCCCTTAAATGCAAGTATGGATTTTCTAAATCTAAGCCATGAAAAGATGGTAAAAGTTGAATAATGCCTGTCTTAAAATTAAAATGAGATGCATCAGGTGGAAAAACTATGCATGAGGGTGCACTTGTTCTTGTGGGATTCATGTGGTCTCTAAGTGTTCTAACCCGAATATTCTCATTATTTTCATTATGAAGTGATTGGTTATCTTCTTCGGCCATATTTTCTGAAAATGATGAGGATACTCTACAAAGTCTACCACTTAATGTACGTGACCAAACTCTCATGCACGTGTAAAAAGAGAAGAAAAAGAAGAACAAAACAAAAAAAAATAAACAAAATTAGATACAAGAAAAGTGAAAAGAGAAAATAAAATAAATACTATAATTTGTACAAGAATTTACCTCCCCGGCAACGGCGCCAAAAACTTGACACGACCAAAAGATTGATGTCTTTTCCCAAGTGCAGGAGTGTCGAAGTAATAAATAACCCGGCAAGACCGGGGTCGAACCACAGGGAGGTTAATTGTATAAATTATAAACAACAATAATACAACAACAATAGTAACAACAATAACAATAATAATAATAATAATAATAATAATAATAATAATAATAATACTAGTAGTAGTAGTAGTAGTAATACTAATAATAGTAATAGTAGTAGTAATGATAATAATACCAATAATACTATTAATAATGATAATAATAAAGATGATGAAGAAGAAGAAGTTGATGAGAACTTTGAGATGGAAGATTAACGTAAGGATTAAACAATGATAACAACAAATGTCAAGGTTAGAGGATCCACTAATGGTATTTCAAACAAGTATAGTATAAACTCTTATTATTCAATTGTTAACATGATTACATTAGCTATCTTATTCGAATAATGCTAATACTTGTAAATGTTTTCAGGCATTCATGATTATAACTTATGTTAACAACAAATCAAGTTCCTTTCATAGCTCAGGTGTCGGTTATACCATACAGTATGGGCTATGAAAGTGCCAAGTATTTGTTGTACCAAGTGTTATACAACATAAATCTAGATTAACCATTTAACAAGCAAAGTATTAAAAGTGAACAAGATAACAAATATAAAGCATGTTATTATCCAACATTAAAGTCCATGTTGAGTTTATATTATACTTATCCTTACACCATTAGTGTAACCTTTTCACCTTGACATAATTAACTTAGCTAGACATAATGAAAGAAAGAAACATAAATAAACAAGATAAGAACATAAGTAAGATAAAAGTTAACTAAGTAAAGGAAAGGAAATGAAAGGCATAAACTTGATATTAATGAAAGCAAAGCATAAGCAATACAAAGAGAGAAAGCAAGAGCATGATCTTGATCTGAACACCAAGATGCCTAAATACATGGCAAATGCCTCCTTTTATAGGCCAAAATTTGGAACTATTGATTTGTTCACTAATTGATGAGTGGGTGGCCACATCTTGACTTGGTGACAATTCTTATCTTCTTGTCTGCCAAAAACGTCATTGATAACGTCATAATTTGAACAGACTTCAATCATGAAAGTTCTAGGAAATTGTCTCATCTTTCCAGGGTAAAAATTTGAGATCATTTGGACTTCTAGAACTCGAGATATGGACTGAACACTGAACAGTGTCTGGGCTGCAGGACAGATTCGGACTTCTTCTTTGTTGCTACAATTTGGACTTGCAAACGGCCTTGTTAAATCTTGGGCTCCACATGAAAGTTGTAGGCCTATGTCTTATCTTTCCATCCATATAAAATGACCTAAATCCAAGATCTACAGCTCCAGATATGACCCAATTACCGAAAAGTGTTCCAGTTTGGACTGCACCAGCATCTCTTTTCTAAGTTTGGCCATCTCTTTGTCCTTTCAATTTCAGTACTTCAACTCATCAATCAATTCTTTCATTTATGTGATAGGCCTGCATTTAAGATGAACATTTACCATAAATTAAAGGTATCTTATATAATTAGATATGTTATTATAAAACATGCTTTAGTTAAGGAGTTATTGATACTTCAAGTGCAAAATGATGATATAAAACCTTGATAAAAATGCACTTTTAAGTACTAATCACGTAAACACCCAAAAAAGAGAGAAGTAAAGTCAAAATGACTCCACCATCGCTGCCGATTTCTGAATCGGCAACGACATAATTTTTTACTGTCAATTTTTGAATCAGCAGCGTCATAGTTTGGCTGCCTATTTCTGAATTGGCATCGGCAAAGTTTTTAGTTGCCGATTTCTAAATCGGCTTCAACACAGTTTTCATTATTGATTTCTGAATTAGTAACGATGATGTTTTCACTATCGATTTCTAACTCAGTTTTCACTATTGATTCCTGATTCAACAGCGACATAGTTTTCGCTGCTGATTTCTGAATCGGCAGCAACTAAGTCTAATTAAAAGTTTAGGAAACAAACCAGATTGTCTTAAAGAGCTAAGAGGGAGGGGTAAAAGTGGTTTTGGACATACCTAAACAGGGATAAGAACACATCTAAACCAACCCCAAACACCCCATCTCATTTAATGGGGAGTATAAATGCAAGGAGAGAGAGAGAGAGAGAGAGAGAGAAAGTGACCCTTCCTCTTCCCAAAGCTATCTACAGCAGCTGCATGTCCAGCTGCATGTTGCTCTTCTCTTCCTCCTTCCCAACAGAAACCTAAACCAACTAGTAAAGAGTGCCTTGTGAACGTGTGAGGGAGAGTTGAGATCTTGAGAGAAGATTGGACAGCTGCCTAGAGGGAAGGGAAAAGGGCTAGAAAACATCAGAGGAAGAAGAAGGAGGAGAACCAGCAGGAGAAGAGAAAGAATACTATCAAACCTTCCCCAAACTTACTTAGATTCGAAAGGTATGGGTCATGAAACTCCCTTCCTCTTGTTCTTAAGACCTAAAACTGAAAATGAAGAAGAAAACCCTAAGAAAATTGACCTAAGACCTAATCTAGCTGTGAAGGAAATTGAAATTAACTAAGAGGAAAAGGAAACATAAATGAAATGAGGCCAATTTCCAAAACATTTAACAAAGAAAAATGCATAAAATGGAAAGAATAAATCATGGTAGAGGGCCGGCCTTAGCTATGGGGTTGGATAGCATGCATAAGTGTGTTCTGTTGGGATTTGATGAAAGATTATATGCTGGAATTGATGGTTTCAATATGTGTGTTCTGCTGGAATTTGATGAAAGATTATATGCTGGAATTGATTATTGCATGTGTGTATTATGCTGGAATTTAGTGACAGTTTATGTGTTGGGATTGATTATTGCATGCATGTGTGTGTGTTCATGCTGAAATCATGTGACTTTGTTGGAACCTAATGACAAATTGTGTATTCTACAGCGAATTTGTGATTCGCTGCCGAAGTTGTATTATCTGCAGCGAATTTGTGATTTGCTGCCGAAACTGTATTGTCTGCAGCAAATTTGTGATTCGCTCCTAAAACTGTATTATCTGCAGCGAAATTGTGATTCGCTGTCGAAACTGAATTGTCTACAGCGAATTAGCATTTGCTATTGAATTATGTGTTCTGCAGCGAACTTACGATTCACTTTTGAAGTAGTGTTATCTGTAGCAAAATTGTGATTCACTGCCGGAACTGTATTGTTTGCAGTGAAATTGTGATTCGCTGTCGAAACTGAATTGTCTGCAGCGAATTAGCATTCGCTGTCAAATTGTGTGTTCTGCAGTGAATTTATGATTTGCTGTCGAAGTAGTGTTGTCTGTAGTGAATTTGTGATTCGCTCCCCAAAATTGTATTGTCTGCAGCGGAATTGTGATTCGCACCCGAAACTATATTGTCTATAGTGAAATTATGATTCGCTGCCGAAATTGAATTGTCTGCAGGAAATTAGCATTCACTGTTGAATTGTGTGTTTTGCAATGAATTTACGTTTTGCTGCCGAAGTAGTGTTATCTGCAGCAAAATTATGATTCGCTATTGCAACTGTATTGTTTGCAGCGGAATTGTGATTCGTTGCTGAAACTGAATTGTGTGCAACGAATTAGCATTCACTGCCGAATTGTGTGTTCTGCAGTGAATTTATGATTCACTGCCGAAGTGGTATTGTCTGCAGCGAAATTATGATTCCCTGCTGAATTATGTGTTCTACAGCAAATTTGTGATTTGCTGCCAAAATTGTTTTTGTCTATAGCGAAATTGTGATTCACTGCCGAAAATGAATTATCTGCAGCGAATTAGCATTTGTTGTCGAATAGTGTGTTCTGCAGAGAATTTGTGATTCGTTGTCGAAATTGTTTTTGTCTACAGCGAAATTGTGATTCACTGCCAAAACTAAGCTCTCTGCAGCGAAGTAGTATTCGCTGCCGAATTATGTGTTCTGCAGCGAATTTATGATTCGCTGCCGAAGTTGTGTTGTTCTGCAGTGAATTTATGATTCGCTACCAAAACTGAGTTGTCTCCAGTGAATTAGCATTCGCTGTCGAGAGTGTGTTGACTACAACAAATTAGCATTCGTTGCCGAAAGTGTGTTGACTACAGTGAAATTGCGATTCACTATTGAAATTGAGTTGCATGCATATCGAGTTAGTATTCGCTGCTGAAAGTGAGTTGGCTGCAACGAAGTAGCATTCGCTGCCAAAATTAAAATGCCTACAACGAAGTAGTTTTCGCTGCCAAATTATACGGCCTGCAGCAAAGCAGTTTTGCTGCCAAATTGTGCGGTCAATAATGAACCAGCTTTCGCTGCTGATTTTATATAATAGACTCCCCTGTCAGAAATGACTTAAATGTTTGTAACAATTTCATTATATGATGGTGTAAAATGTGGAACACTTTAATGTGGACATATGGATTCTTGAAATAAGTATGATGATGAATGTGATTTGAGGATGCAAATATATTGATTTGGCATTGATGTCTTAGGTGGTGCGGTCGGGATTAGACCATCGTTAGGACAAGGACAAATCGCAAGTGGAACAGGTAGGTGGTTTCCACCTTTTTCTCTTATGATGTTTACATTTTAAAATAATTTACTTGTGATGATATTTTATTAATTTTTTGTTGAATGAAGAAACGACGATGAAGAGTTTAATTGAATTCTTGATGATTGTCGAAACGACTATGAAATGTCGATCAGGTTCTTGTTGATGTTGAAACAATAATGAAAATGTTAATGTTTTGAAATGACCTATTTGAGGTGGATATATTATTGTGTTGCGATGAATATTAAACCGACTATGAGATGTTGATCGAGCTATTATGAATTTGGGTTGCTGATGAATGGTAGTATGAGTATTACGAAGGATCTACTATTGTATTTTATCGGATGTAATTGTGACGAATGATTGTATGAGTATTACGAAAGATCTACTGTTGTATTTTATTGCATGTAATTGTGATGAATGGTTGTATGAGCATTACGAGGATCTATTGTTGTATTGTATTGAACATTAATTGTCATGAATGGTTGGATGAGTAATATGAAGGGTGTACTATTGTGATACTGAATGCTAAATTGTTATGAAATGTTTATTTATGTATTACAAAGAATCTATTATTGTGTTTATTGAATGTCAAACTATTATGGAACGTCTGTATGAATATTACAAAGGGTCTGTTATTATGTTGCAGTGAATGTCAAGTTGTTATGAATCATTTAAATGAGCAATTCAAGGGATATTACCATGTTATAGTGATTTCATAAACCGCCTCTGGAACATTTGATTGGTTAATGATTAGCTTCGGCTAATGGCATTCGAAGGGATGACCAGGACAAATAATTGATTAGCTTCGGCTTATGGCATCCGAATGGATGACCGGGTTAAATCATTGATTAGCTTCGGCTAATGGCATTCGAAGGGATAACTAGGAAAAATGATTGGTTAGCTTCGGCTAATGGCATCCGAATGGATGATCGGGACAAATGAATGTTTAGCTTCGGCTAATTGCATTCGAATGGATGACCGGGACAAATAAATGTTTAGCTTCGGCTAATGATATCCGAATGGATGACCGGGATAAATCATTGATTAGCTTTGGCTAATGGCATCCAAATGGATGAACGAGACAAATGATTGATTAGCTTTGGCTAATAACATCCGAATAGATGACCGTGACAAATCATCGATTAGCTTCGGCTAATGGCATCCGAAGAGATGACCGGGACAAATAAAAGAATAGCTACAGCTAATAGCATCCTAACTAGATGACCGGGATGAACAAATAATAAGCTATGGCTAATGGCATCCAAAATGGATGTCCGGGATGAATAAATGACTAGCTTCAGCTAATGACACCCTAAGTGGATGACCAAGATGAGCTAATGGCACCCTAAGTGGATGACCAGGATGAATAAATGACTAGCTTCGGCTAATAGCATCCTAAATGGATGACTGGGATGAATAAACGATTGACTTCGGCTATTGGCATCCTAAGAGGATAGGCGGATTTGAGAAGAGTTAGTTTCAATAATTGATGCGTTTATGTATACTATGTTTTGTATATACTAAGTATATGAAAGAACTATGATTGTTATGCTTTAAACAGAGAATAATGTTAGTTCGGCTAATAATATTCGAAATGAATGATCAGGTTTGAGTATTGTAATTAGCCTCGCTAATTGATAAATTACTAATGCTGGTATTTACATAAGTCAGGAGAAATGATAGAATTACACTCTTTTGGTCCATGAATGCAATGTAACGCTAATATTGCTTTATTATGTTTCTATAAATTGCCTATAATGCTTGAAATTATCTTGTATTGTAACAGAGACATGATACCAGCATGGCGCGTAGGGAAATCCATATCGCAACTCACACATTTTGAAAAGAACTATATATTCGCATGTTATGGGTGATATGAGTTTTGTATGAACGGACGTGTTAATCACTTAATTAGTCGTTTGACCCCTTTTGTAGAGACTAGTAATGAAAAATTGAAATGGAACACAGATGTGAATGTGCGAACAAGTTGATATGATGTGTATGAATATCCATATGAGGTATTCATTTTATGAGGATGCCATGTTGTGAAATTACATGAGGTCATGATAACGAAAGTACTAATTGTGTAATTATTGTTTGCCACTCTTGTATGAACTCATGATGTTAGCGAGACTAGAATAGGAATGTGAATTTGTGAGTATGTCAATATGATGTAATGTAAACCTATAAGTATGAAAATATAATAATATGCGCACGTGTATTGAGAATTCGTTTCATGGGAATATTGATTTATATTATCCTTAGTGGATTGTGCCTTGTTAATGAATGGAATGCAATTATAAATTTGCTAAATGATATGGTGAAAAACATCCAGAACCGAATCAAAAAACAATTCCATCGATTTTGGCCTTGAGAAAGTCAGGTCGTTACAAGTTGTGCAAGGGGAAGATGTATCACCCCTAGTGCACCATACCTATGATAAGTTGCATTATTGTTTGACTGCTTTTTTTGGTCATGTTTCTATCGATTGGTCTTGTCTAAAGTTCAAGGTAGATCTTCTTTTGTAAGGAAGTCTCTACCGTATTGGGTTAAATCCTAACCATTATAAGCGCAAGACTTATTTATTTATTTGATATAGCTACGTCCTAACATTTTGAATACAAAATAATTGTTATCAGTTTTTTTGTATTTTGATCAAACCCTAATGGATAATCATAAACTAGTTACAATATTCATTTTTGTATTTTTTAAAAAACATGATAAAAATGTGATTTTTATCTTTTAGAAAGTATGCATGAAAAACCTTTAGGATTTTGGAGTATGCGTGAAAACAAAACATTTCTTTGTTTTTTTAAGAGAAAATTAATTTAGAATTTTTTGAATGTTTTTGAATTTTCAAATTTTTTTTAAGAAAAGTTTTGGAGAAAACCCGTTATTTTAATATTGGATCTGTATCTTATAATGTAAATATACATCCTGATATTATGCAAAATTGTTGGAAAAACAAGAGAGAAAATCACAAATATTTTGAATTTTTACATTTTTTATATTTTAGATATTTTGATATTATTATTATTAACTATATTGGGCTAGACTCGACCTTGCCATCCATGTTGGGATGAAACGGGTCCAACTCGACATAGTCAAGTTGGGCCAACTGGCGGCCCATCATATTCTTCTCTTTTTTTTGTTTGGGCTAAACTCGACCTAGCAATCCAGGTTGGGCTAAAACAGGTCCAACCTGGCTAGGTTGGGCCGTCTAATGGCCTAACAACCTTCCTTTTTATTTTAAAATTATTTTGGGCTAGACCCTGCTTAGTCATATGGGCTGGGCTGAAACGGGTCTTGCCCGACTCAGTCGGGTAAACATATGGGCTGGGCTGAAACGGGTCTTGCCCGACTCAGTCGGGTAAACCGATTGTCAACCCAACATCTTTTTCTCTCTTTTTTTTAGGTGGGCTAGACTCAGCCCAGCCATCTAGGCTAGTAGAAACGAGTTTAGCCCAAGCCTATATGGTCGCTATCCCAGCCTAGTAATCATGTTAATTAAATTTTCCGTTACATACAGAATGAATGCTGCATGCAACGACTACAAAGAGGAGGATGAGGGGAAGAAGAAGAAGAAGAAGATGATGATGATGATGATGATGATGATGATAAAGAAAAAGAAGAAGAAGGGGAGAAGGTTACCTGGTATGGGGGTCATTGTTGGTGGTTTGGGAGGGCTTGCGTGAGGATGGTGGTGGCTATCAGAGAGGCTGCGGTGGAGGGAAGAAAAAGAAACTCGTGGTGGCGTGGCCACTGCTGGAAGGGCTGCCTTCTGACATGGGGGTGGGTGGCTGGTGGTTGTGCTGATGGCTCGTGGTGGAGCTGGTAATGGATAGATATGCCGACAGCGAGATGGTTAGTGGATGAAGAAGCAGTGGAGAGAGAGATAAATAATAAATTTGCAGAAAATACGGGGAAGAGATTATGCTTTACCAGCTTTGCATACTGATTTCTTGGTCCTTAATGTTTGGAATCCACCTCTATTTATAGGGGATGGAAAAGAGACACTTTTCCATTTTTGGAAAAAAAAAATCTTGGCCCCTAATTAAGGATTCCAATTGTTAGCTTAAAGTGGCCGTCATGAACTGTCAAAATTTGACGGTTAAGGCTGCCTGGGTTGGCCTCTTTGGGATGGCGCCACAGCCGCTGTGGTGTTAATTGGCCAGAAAGAACCATACCGCGGTGTAGTCAAATGTCAAGTCATTATGGTGGTGTATGTTTTGTTAAGCTTGGTGAAGAGACGAAGTATTAAATGCCCCTAAAATGTATCCACCTGAGCAGCTTTTTCAGGAAAAAAAAAGAAGATTATGAACAGTAAGCAGAATACATGTTGTCTGGTTTGTTCTTTTTCTTCTTTTTTTTGTTGGTACTGTTAGGTTAAAACGACGCTATTTTGGTTAAAATGCTTTATTTTTTTAAATAAAATGGCGTTGTTTTGGCTTTTAAGATTTTAATTTAGGGATTTGGTTAAAGATCAATTTAGTCCTTCAACTTTCGATTTCTTTCAATTACACCCCTAATTGACCCTAAACTTTTTATTTAATGCAATTTTACCCCTGCTGAATTTCAGCACCAGCACTGAATTTCAATGCCTTTTTTATTTTGGTCATTGGCCTCAGTTTTATGCAAATTAACCTTTAATTTACCATTAAACTTTCAAATCTCTTTAATTTCATCCCTGAATTCAATCAATTTAGTCTTAAAAGTTCGGTGCCTTTTTTTAAAATGGTCTTTGGTTGCGAGTTTTTTCAATTTAGCTCTTAATTAACCCCAAACTTCATATTTTCTTGCAATTTCACCCATGATTTGAACCGATTGACTTAGTAAAAATTAAATTTGGTCTCTTAAAATTTCAATCTTCTTATTTAAGCCTAAATTAGACTCTCAAACTTAATTTTTTTATCAATTAAGCCCCTAATAAAATTAATTTGACTAATTGAAAGTATAATTAAGTCCTTGGATGTAATTAAATTCTTTAATTTGACCCAAATTAATTCTTAAATATAATTAAACTTTTAACTTGGCTCATGATTAAATTAAATTGGCCTATTAAAAATCTAATTATGTTCTTAGGCTTAGTTTTTATACAAATTCGTCCAATAATCATTTAATTTGACCTTGAATCTGCATTGTCTCTCTAGTCTTTGGTATAATAGGGTGTAATTATGCTCCAAATTTGTCCAAAATTTCAACATGATTTTTCTGTATATATTTGGGGATCTTCTTCAGCCAGTTTTTGCCCCATCGCCAATCTTTTTTCTATTATTCTTTATTTTTTATTTGGAAAGAAAAAGGAGTAATTTTTTTGGAATAACCAAAAAATAGGTTATGACAGAGCTAAAACATCAGTTTGGGACCTAGGCCTAACAACCATGCTCAATTTTTATATTGAGAATATAAGCATTGGACCCGAGAGAATGATAATATTTAATTAGACATTTTTCCATTCTATTTAATAATATTTAAAATAGGATTGAAGGTTGTCACTCATATTTAATGGGCCTTTGTGAAATCACATTGACCTAGCTCAAGTCCACTCGTTTCAAAAATCGTATATGACCTGGTTTAGAAAATAATTAAGCAAACACCCACAAATATTTAAAATTAAAATTTAATAAGCAATAAATGTAGACATATAAATTATATTTATAAAATAAGGTCCAAAAAGATATATATATATATATATATATATATATATATATATATATATATATATTGTCACCTAGAAAAACAATTTATATGTATTCAAAAAAGAAAGTAGTGTATTAACTATATTAAATAATTTTCAACTTTTAAGAAATAAGACTAAGATCATAATATCCTTGAGTTGAATCTTAAAAAACAATTAACATGTGAAAAAGTACACAAAAAATCAAAATATCATTTTTACTATATGGAAATAAAAGTCTCAATTTTTGAGTTACACAACTCAATTAAGGATCTAATTATCCTTAATAATAATATTAAAAAATATCAATATACACATAAAAAAAATAACCTAAGAAAAAGTGAAAAAAACTCTATTTTTTATATGAAAAATTGTAACATGCCGTAATTCTAAAATCTTTCAAGTCTTAAACTCATATGAAAAGTAGGGTAATTTTTTTTTTATCTAGATTAATTCAATAATCCTTAAATTCCTTTCTAATATCATGTTTGAGATCAATTTAAATTATCATCAATTCTACCATAACTTCTATAAAGTTTCCCCTTAAAGTAACATTCTTAAAAATTCAATATGCAGAAGAACTCATCTCAATTTAACACATATGTTTCGGTCCAACCATCCTAGACCATTAACCCACGCAATATAAGGGTAGCCTCAAGGCTACTCCTATAATATATATTATCATATTTCCATCAATAAATCATATCATTATCAATCATTACATTTAACATATACAAAAGTATAATATTTATACATAAAATTTACACAATGTAACTAAAAATCATCGATTAACTATACTATATTGTATTGAATTCATTTAGATGACAAAAACTACCAATTTGATTAATAACATAATAGGTAATTTCAGCTTGCATTCACATATTCATTACATAAAGTTAAAGACTAAAATAAACAAACATAACTACTACTCTTGTCGAGTTTGTGAAGATCCTATTATAAACATACATCATTGTAAATACGCATCATAATTACAAATACTAAAGATTAAATAATACTTCCAAAATTCTATCATTAAACTCTATTCTAAATAGAATATAATCTTCTTTATAACAATTAACTTATTTAGGCTTTGTCATCTATAAGAATGACATGCAAACCTGGTCCCTACAAGATACTAATGATCTTGGCCATCCATACAAAGATGTTAATACAATCTCCATGACACTTTTACTTGCATTTTTATTTCTTTTTATTTCAATAATCAATATACGCATCTACATTTAAAGAATTTATAGTTACATGATTTTATAACATTCTAAGTGGTATAAGGTGTCAATCACTTATTCAAAACATGTTCATCCAATTCCATGCAACATATAACCCTAACTCAAACACATAAACCAATAAATAACCCTTTACTTTTCCGTATCTAGGACATCTTTATAATGCAATATCTTCCACATTTGGTCATCATTGCCTATTTTTCCTTCTTGTGTAAGATTACCAAAATGACTTTCTTTACACTACTTTTAAGGTTGTTTATTTCAACCTTCTTTTGCAACCCAATCTAAACCTACAATAAATTATATGCATCCCATCTCTATTTTCAAAATATGTTGTTTAAACAACCCTATTTCATAAACGCAACCCATTGGTAAAATAGCCACCGTTCTTGCATTATCATGCTACTGGAAATGGCACTTTTCACTTCTTAGCATACTACCAAAACAAACTTTAATCTTGACTTGATACTATTTTATTAACCTGACTCCTCTTCCTCTCAATAAATGAATTGTATGTCCATTATTATTCACACCACTTTTCTTATCACCAATACATTCTTTTTTTCTATGCTTCACAAAGATCGAGCACCACCTTTCCTTGGATATTCAATATCCCACCACAATCGTTCTCTTTATAATTAGTTTTTAACCTATTTTTTTCATTTTGGTCAACTATACAATCCTGAAATCAAAACACCTGATATCATTAGTCACCATTCTCATGGCTGACTAATCAAACAATTTTCCAACATAAAATCAACTAAAACAATTAGTCTCTACCCCTAGTAGACTAATCAATGTCAATCATCAATATTACTAATGTCATTAGTCTTCACCTCCGGGTAGACTATCAATCAATGTCGGTCATTAGTATCACTGATGTCATTAGTCTCAGACTCTGAGCATACTAATTATCAATGTTGGTCATTACTATAACTAATACCATTAATCTCCACTTCCAGGCAGACTAATTAATCAATTTCGGTCATTAGTAACACTAATGACATTAGTCTCCATCTCCAGGCAAACTAATCAATTTGTTGTTGTAATAATCTTCTTCTTTACCAAACTACTATATTACTTAATCCTCTACATCATGTTCTCCCTACAACCTAAGCAACCCTGTATAAATATTTTGATTTATACTGCAAATCTTACTCGTTATAATCCATCCTTCTATTCTAAACGTTGATATCGATTTTTATGAATTCTTCATCTCCTTTGAACTTGTAAGCCTAAATATTGAATCTATAATTCAGATCCTTTTTCATTTTTACATATATACTTAATCCATCCCATCCGTCTGAATATAACTTTAGCATTATATTTTGACCTCTTTTATTAACACCCCATATGTATAAAGCATTTCAATATCTTGTATCGCATTTAATATAAACATAGTATCTAACATCATGCCATGTTCCTATTTCCCACAACACACTTATTCCTTGACACAAAGATAAAAAATCATAAAAAGAACAACATATATACAAAACATCATTTAAGGATTCTAAAAATCAAGTTGTCAAGCACCTACCTGTAGAGTGTGTAGCTTCTACTCCACTCTCTTGTAGCCTAACTCCAATAATATCTCTTGTATCAACAAGACTACAAGCTATTATAAAACACATCAAATCAACCTAGGAACCTTATCCCATTTCCCATTAAACGTGTATTTATGAATTAACAAATAAATTCATAAGGCTCAATACACACCCATACTTTCTATTGTTCTTATTATTTACAAAACCTTAATTCTACCATTTACTTAAGGTATGTTCGTATATTAATGCACAAACATGAAATTAAACACATCAATTAACATTCATATACCCAATTTAGCAAAATTACACGAAAATACATTTTTTGTATAATACTTTAATTCATTTGACCAAAACCCTTTTAACACATGTTGTATCATTATGTAACATTAATCGTCACCACATTTTCGCTTTGTACGATGACTTATATCCTTTTTTTTCTTTTTATCATGCATTTTAGGCCAAATCTAACATTTAATTTTCCAAATCATATACTTACATTCCCTTATTTAAAATCCTTCTAACATATTCGAATTCAAGTTTAAAGAAAAATGCTTCTAAAATCCATTTCCCATTATTTTTCAAATATGGCTAAAACTACACATTTCATGTTCTTAGGTTTCTCTTTTGAATTTCTATTACCATTCATTGTAACAAATTCATTTGAACTTTGTGAAATTATTTAACACACTATAAGCTCTTTTTACTTCTATTTTCCTCTCTTTTTTCATGTTAGGCCAAAGTTAGCTTTACCTTACCCCATGGATTTTCTTTTAGTTTTCCTATCAAGGTTCATCTTAAACAAGTTCATTTAAAAATCTAACATACATGGTTTCAATTTATTTTCGAAATCAACATGTTCATTCATGGTTAAACATAACTAAAACAATTACTTTTCAAGATTCTAATATTTCCCCTTTGTGGTCGAACCCTAGACATAGCTAATGCAAGAATTTTCTTTCTTCAATTTCTAATTTGTTTCTAAGCATGAACAATATCATTCAATAACATTAGTCATGGTTTCAATTACAAACACATATTTCAAACTCTTCTAAATCATAACCCAACACAACTAAACACTAACTTTCTTAATCATCCAAATCATACCATAAAAACCAAGAAATGGAAGTTGAAATCTCTTAGCCATTCATTAACACCAATATTCAAGTCATTTAAACATGATTTTTAACAAAGAAATACTCTTTTCAAGACTTTCCTATACTAACCCATTTTCAAGCTTACTAACCAATATCAATTTCTCAAATTACTCATCATAAACAAGAAATAAGAAGTAAGAACACTTACCCAAGACATCTAGAATGAATTTAAACAAGCCTTTCAGAAAGTTTTTTTTTCCAAATTCTTCTTCCTCTCTCTAGACTTTTAGCTTTCTCTCTCAACAATTTTCACTCCTTTTCTTTGATCTTCGCCTCCCAAATCCATATATATATCATGTTTCCCTTCGAAGTAAATGCTTAAATCTACCTATTACATCACAAAAAAAGAGAATTTTGCTCATTATTTGGTGGAAAATATAGAAATCCTCTTTCTCCTCTTTAACAGCTGTTAGCGGACTGTTCTTATAGCAAGAAGATGATATTTTTCTTCTAATTATGATTTTACCCTTCATTTAATCATTTAGGTGATTTTTGTGTAAAATATCCAATTTCCAACCTAAATCACAAGGTCTTTCGAATCTCTGATGGATTTGAAATTTTAACTCTATGTATAACAATATGTTAGGAGACTTCTCACAAACTCTCAACCCAATACAACGTTCAGATTGAAAGTTATGTATGATATTGTACAATGGTCGATTTGTGATTTTTTGTCAAAAATCCAAATTTCCATATTAAATCCTTTCATATATTGTATAATCATTCCACTAAATCCACTAAATCCCAGGGACCATTTATTTATTCCAAAATATATTTATTTTTCTTGTTTATCATTTATTTCATTCTTGGACTTATTACATTTTCACGGTAACATTACTGATTTTTAATCGATTTACACCAACACTTTTTTTATAGTTCTTTATTTACTTTTATTCCTCATTTTCATCATGATTTCTCTGAATTATTTTATCATTCTCAAAACACATTTACTTTAAATTTTCTTAATTCTTTTATCCATCAAAATTCATTACCGGTTTCGCCCTCGTTGTGAATTTTAAACTAAAATTCATAATCATTATTTTAAGTTCAACTACACCTTTGAATTTATTTATGGTGGTCATCACCTCCATTACATGTCACCTTTAATATTTGTTTTGCCATTTATTCATTTCTTTTTGTTATGAGTTTTCATTACTCGATAAGGTCTCATTACTTTTAGTTGCAGGGGTTTAAAAAAAATCTATTGTGATTTATTAAAAAAAATTATTGAAAAATTTTATTCAATCGCATATCCCATCATAGATAAACATACATATAATGTAAATCCCGAGATAATCAAGGCTGGATTAAATTAAAGAAAATAAACTAGACTAAAAAGAAATGGGGGCAAAACGAATACATTTAAAGAAAATGGGGTCTAAATGCAAATAAGAATAATTATAGAGCATAAATACTACTCTTCTCACCAAAAACAGATCTGCAACTATCGTGAAGAAAGAAGAGAGGGAGTTTCAGTTATTTTTACAGATCAAGAGAGAAACACCAAATTTCAAGAACCCATCCAAGATTTAGGGTTATAGGTAAAAATAAACACTAGTAGGCAAGGGATTAACAAGAAAAAAAAAATTGAACAAGAAGAGAAGAGGAGAGGGTCGGCTGTCATTAGAAAGAAAAGGAGGGATCGAGACCTTGATTCGTATCGGGTAAGATATTCTGAACATGGTCTTATGAGTTGTTTTGAAGTCGATTATGAATTGATGCCTGGATGTTAAATTATAGATTTGAGTTCTATACCTCCAGATATAGTTAAAAATCTGAGGAGAGGTCAGACAGTAACAGTTCAAAAATGGACAGTAACAGTTGAACAGTAACAGTCCAAATGTTCGTTGATGAGTAATTTTGACTATCTTAGAGGCAGAACTGGGTTCTTCTTAAATATTTAATTTGTAGCCTCATGTCTTATCTTTTCGACGACACAAATTTCGCTTGAATTGGAGTTCTATAACTCCAGATATAGTTAAAAATCTGAGGAGAGGTCAAACAGTAACAGTTCAAAAACGGACAGTAACAGTTGGACAGTAACAGTCCAAGTGTTTGTTGATGAGCGATTTTGACTATCTTAGAGGCAGAACTGGGTTCTCCTCAATTAAAGAACTTGTAGCATCATGTCTTATCTTTCCAACAACAGAAATTTCACTTGAATCGGAGTTCTATAACTCCAGATATAGTTAAAAATCTGAGGAGAGGTCAGACAGTAACAGTTCAAAAACGGACAGTAACAGTTGGACAATAACAGTCGAAGTGTTTGTTGATGAGTGATTTTGAAAATCTTAGAGGCAGAACTGGGTTCTCCTCAAATCATAGAACTTGTAGCCTCATGTCTTATCTTTCCAACAACATATATTTTGCTTAAATCGGAGTTCTACAACTCCAGATATAGTTAAAAATCTAAGGAGAGGTCAGACAGTAATAGTTCAAAAAAACGGACAGTAACAGTCCAAGTGTTTATTGATGAGCGATTTTGACTATCTTAGAGGCAGAACTAGGTTCTCCTCAAATATAGAACTTGTAGCCTCATGTCTTATCTTTCCAATGATATAAATTGCGCTTGAATTGGAGTTCTATAACTCCAGATATAGTTAAAATTCTGAGGAGAGGTCAGACAGTAACAGTTCAAAAAATGGACAGTAATAGTCCAAGTGTTTGTTGATGAGCGATTTTGATTATCTTAGAGGCAGAACTGGGTTCTCCTTAAATCATAGAACTTGTAGACTCATGTCTTATCTTTCTAACGACATAAATTATGCTTAAATAGGAGTTCTATAACTCTAGATATAGTTAAAAATCTGAGGAGAGGTCAGACGGTAACAGTTCAAAAAACGGACAGTAACAATCCAGGTGTTTGTTGATGAGCGATTTTGAATATCTTAGAGGCAGAACTGGGTTCTCCTCAAATCATAGAACTTGTAGCCTCATGTCTTATCTTTCCAACAACATAAATTTTGCTTGAATCAGAGTTCTATAACTCCAGATATAGTTAAAAATCTGAGGAGAGGTCAGACAGTAACAGTTCAAAAACGAGGCAATAACAGTTGGACAGTGACAGTCCAAATATAAAGAAAAGAATGATAACTAGGATTGGACAAAGAATGACAATAATAATGAGTGAAATAAGAAAAACATAAAGAACTAAGAAATGACTGAAAGAAAGACTTATTGGCTGTTGATATGGTTATTATAAAACATATCCTTGAGTGAGGAAAATTTATGAGATAAACCTGTGATTTGCTGGAGGGACCACAGGGGTGGTGCAACAGCAGCAACAGGGGAGCATGAGTAAAGCTTCTATTGCAGGTAGGTGAATCACACCTTTACCTTCTACGTAAATTCCATGTTTTAATATATATTAATGATGTGAAATGTGAATTACTGAATGTATGTGTACTCAAGGGGAAAGGTTGTTGTGTGAATTGCTAAGTGATGAAATTATCACTGACAAATAAAATATGAGAAGTGTGATTTGAGGCGTAAACTAGCATACATTTAGTGTATGTTAGGATCGGTAAGGGGATCGCCATGTTTTGGACTAGCATACATTTAGTGAATGTTAGGAGATCCCGGGTAAGGGGATCGCCATGGTTGGACTAGCATACATTCAGTGTATGTTAGGATCCCGGGTAAAGGGATCGCTATGTTAGGATCACCCTGCATCGACTCCTATGGGATGATGATGATGATACCAGTGAAAGAGGTATCGGAAATGGGTTAAACGAAGATAATCATGTTTGATCTTATAAAGTCTGGAATGGAAGTTAATAGTGAAAAAGGGAACGACTATTAATAGTTTGAATAAGGAAGAGATTCTAATGAAACTAGAAAGGAGAAGGGAACAAAATATGAATGCATGTTACCCTTTTAAAATTGCTTGATTTCGTGTTGTTATTTCTTTTTATGTGATAGTCACCTTTCAATAATATGTATTTTGTTTCAGGAACATCACATGCACAACAGGAGTAAATCCTCGCTTATGTTTCCCTTGTAATTTAGGTTATAGAGGGTATACCCTTATATTTTGTAAACATGAAAATGTTTGTATAACTTATTTATATAATTAATGTTTAAACTTGATTGAATGAACTTAATCTCTGTAGTTCATGTAACCATCTTTCATGTCTAAGTAGTTACTTTTATTTTCATCCATAATGATATTTTGTTATATAATGTATATCATGAATATCGTGGGTAATAGGTGTGAGAATATTGTGTAAATTGAAACCCAAGACGATTGGGTCGGGATTAAGCTATGAAATGCGAGTTATTAGAAGTGTAAACAGGCTACATATCAATAACTTGGGACCTTCCGGTATAGGGGGGACTCCGTCGAAATTCCGGTAAATTTAATATGAAAACCATGAATATATATATATATATATATATATATATATATATATATATATATATATATATATATAATTCCTCTATTTTTGGTTGACATAAGAGTGTTGTTTTTTATCTTCAAGTAGGGGGTGTTACATATAAACACAAAAACAAAATCCACAACATCACACCTTTTATAACTTGTCCTCTAAACCCCATCATATGGTATTGATTGCACCTTGTCACATCTGAAAAATAAATCTCTAATGACTTTAAATACTCAAGGTCTACATGCATCGTTGTGGACCCTAACACTTAAAATTTTATCACGATACATATAAAAAACCAATAACATGTTATTGGAGTTGAAAACTATTAGAAATGAACTAGATAGCATTGGTGTGTGGTATGCACGTACTATATATGGATGTGAATTGTGAAATGGTGGCGAGTGTAATCTACTCAATAACATTGAACGTGTTAAAATGAGTAAAAAGCTTAGTAACATTGACTCGTAAAAACAAGTAAAAATGATTGAACTTTTAGGTTGTGGTTGTAACATCCCCTACTTGGAGAAAAAAAAAACAACACTCTTATGTCAAACGAAAACAGAGAATTTGTTTTTCTTATATATATATATATATATATATATATATATATATATATATATATATATATATATATATATTCATGGTTTTCATATTAAAATTTACTGAAATTTCGACGGAGTCCCCTCTATACCGGAAGATCCCAAGTTATTGATATGTAGCCTGTTTACACTTCTAATAACTCGCATTTCATAACTTAATCCCGACCCAATCGTCTTGGGTTTCAATTTCCACAATATTCTCACAACTATTACCCACGATATTCATGATATACATTATATAACAAAATATCATTATGGATGAAAATAAAAGTAAATACTTAGACATGAAAGATGGTTACATGAACTACAAAGATTAAGTTCATTCAATCAAGTTTAAACATTAATTATACAAATTAAGTTATACAAACATTTTCATGTTTACAAAATATAAAGGTATACCCCCTATAACCTAAATTACAAAAAGAGAAACATAAGCTAGGATCTACTCCTGTCGTCCATGTGATGTTCCTGAAACAAAATACATATTATTAAAAGGTGACTATCATATAGAAAAAATAACAACAAGAATATCAAGCAATTTTAAAAGGGTAACATGCATTCATATGTTGTTCCCTTCTCCTTTCTGGTTTTCATTAGAATCTCTTCCTTATTCAAACTATTAATAACCGTTCCCTCTTTCACTATTAATCTCCATTCTAGACTTTATAAGATCAAACATGATTATCTTCATTTAACCCATTTCCGATACCCCTCTCATTGGTATCATCATCATCATCCCATAGGAGTCAATGCAGGGTGATCCCCTTACCCGGGATCCTAACATACACTGAATGTATGCTAGCCGAAACATGGCGATCCCCTTACCTAGAATCCTAACATACACTAAATGTATGCTAGCCGAAAACATGGCGATCCCCTTACCTGGGATCCTAACATACACTGAATGTATGCTAGCCCAACCATGGCGATCCCCTTACCTGGGATCCTAACATGCATTAAATGTATGCTAGTCCTAACATGGCGATCCCCTTACCCAGGATCCTAACATACACTAAATATATGTTAGTTTACGCCTCAAATCACACTTTTCATATTTCATTTGTCAGTGATAATTTCATCACTTAGCAATTCACACAACAACCTTTTCCCTTGAGTACACATACATTCGGTAATTCACATTTCACATCATTAATATATATATTAAAACATGGAATTTACGTAGAAGGTAAAGGTGTGATTCACCTACCTGCAATAAAAGCTCTACTCGTGCTCCCCTGCTGCTGCTATTGCACCACGCTTGTGGTCCCTCCTGCAAATCATAGGTTTATCTCATAAATTTTCCTCACTCAAGGATATGTTTTATAATAACTATATCAACAGCTAATAAGTCTTTCTTTCAGTCATTTCTTAGTACTTTATGTTTTTCTCACTTCACTCATTATTATTGTCATTCTTTGTCCAATCCTAGTTATCATTCCTTTCTTTATATTTGGACTGTCACTGTCCAACTGTTACTGCCTCGTTTTTGAACTGTTACTGTCTGGAGTTATGAAACTTCGATTCAAGTGAAATTTGTGTCGTCGGAAAGCTAAGACATGAGGCTACAAGTTCTATGATTTAAGGAGAACCCAGTTCTACCTTTAAGATAGTCAAAATCGCTCATAAACAAACACTTGGACTGTTACTGTCCAACTGTTACTGTTCATTTTTGAACTGTTACTGTCTGACCTCTCCTTAGATTTTTAACTATATCTGGAGTTATAGAACTCCGATTCAAGTGAAATTTGTTTCGTTGGAAAGCTAAGACATGAGGCTACAAGTTCTATGTTTAAGGAGAACCCAGTTTTGCCTCTAAGATAGTCAAAATCACTCATCAACAAACACTTGGACTGTTACTGTCTGTTTTTGAACTGTTACTGTCTAACCTCTCCTCTGATTTTTAACTATATCTGGAGTTATAGAACTCCAATTCAAGTGAAATTTATGTTGTTGGAAAGCTAAGATATGAGGCTACAAGTTCTATGATTTAAGGAGAACCCAGTTCTACCTCTAAGATAGTTAAAATTGCTCATCAACAAACACTTGGACTGTTACTGTCCAACTGTTACTGTCCGTTTTTGAACTGTTACTGTCTGACCTCTCCTCAAATTTTTAACTATATCTGGAGTTATAGAACTCCGATTCAAGTGAAATTTGTTTCGTTGGAAAGCTAAGACATGATGCTACAAGTTCTATGATTTAAAAAGAACCCAGTTCTGCCTCTAAGATAGTCAAAATCGCTCATTAACAAACACTTAGACTGTTACTATCCAACTGTTATTGTCCAACTGTTACTGTCCATTTTTGAACTGTTACTGTCTGACCTATCCTCAGATTTTTAACTATATCTGGAGTTATAGAACTCAAATCTATAATTTAACATCCAGGCATCAATTCATAATCGACTTTAAAACAACTCATAAGACCATGTTTAGAATATATTACCCGATACGAATCAAGGTCTCGATCCCTCCTTTTCTTTCTAATGACAGCTGACCCTCCCCTCTTCTCTTCGTGTTCAATTTTTTTCTTGTTAATCCCTTGCCTACCAATGTTTATTTTTACCTATAACCCTTAATCTTGGATGGGTTCTTGAAATTTGATGTTTCTCTCTTGATCTGTAAAAATAGATACCAAAACTCCCTCTCTTCTTTCTTCACGATAGTTGCAGATCTATTTTTGGTAAGAAGAGTAGTATTTATGCTCTATAATTATTCTTATTTGCATTTAGACCCTATTTTCTTTAAATGTATTCGTTTTGCCCCTACTTCTTTTTAGTTTAGTTAATTTTCTTTAATTTATTCCAGCCTTAATTATCTCAGGATTTACAGTGGTGATGGTTGAGATTTTTTGGTTTAGGGGATAATGATTGGGTGGATTTTGGATTGTGATTTTAGATGAGTTTAAAGAGAAAAAACTACAGTCTTAGCTAATTTGTATCGATTTTAAGTTATAATTCATGGATGAAAAATGTTGGTTTATGATCAAAGTTATAAGGATTGTTAAGGTTGGTTTTTGCGGCTAGATTCATGGTTTTTTTTAGCAAACTGGTGAGAGAAAAAAATTAGGTGGCTACTGGATTGCATGATGGTTGTTTTAGGCAAATCTTCTAGGTGGCTAGCATTTGTGGAGCAGCTGCTACTTGGGTTGGCAGTGTATTAAAAAGGCATTTTATTTTTGTTATTGAAGATGGAAAGGGAAAGGAGGCTATTTATAGTGGCTTGTTTATCTTGGCTAGACAATGATTGATTGTGGTTGTCAAAATCATGACAGGGAAGGGGGACTATGGTGGTTAGAGTCTAGGGTTCTATATGTATGAAAGAGAATAATGTATTTTTTTTTTGTTTTTGTGTTTTATCTTGTTTTTCTCTGGTTTTCTCTTTATCTTTTTACTCCATTTTCTCTTTTATTTTCACTTTGCTTCTTGCCTTTTATTTTTTCCTTCTTTTTCCCTACTCTTTTTTTTTTTTGTCTCTTGGTGAATTTTGCTATTTTTCTCTCTTTTTTTCTTTCTTCTTCTAGTGATCATGTAGTCATGTAACCCACAATCAAGATTAAGATATGATCTTAGAAAGCCGAAATAGATCTGATAGGAGTGTGACACAATGAAAACCTACCTCAAGGCATCAACAATATTGGGATGAAGTAGAATGACGCCACAAAGACAGTTAATCTTTGATATGTCATATTCAATTTATTCAAGAACTGAAGAATGCAAGAATTAGTCTTACATGTTAAAACTGAAAAATTTAGAAGTAATATTCATCAATGGCCGCTGAAATTTTGGTTACATGAGTTTAAATAGTTCTTAAAAAAATAACTTTAATGACCCCTTATGTGGACTTATATGAGGTCTACACAAACTGACCCAAAAACCTTAAACTGAAAAGCCCATGACCTGATCCAAACAAGCCTTAAATCCTAGCTAAAAACAAAGTATTAATTAAGCCCAAACAAGCCTTGGGTTATAGCTAACAAAATAAAATAAAGCCCCTAATATTAAACCCATGTTCTTCCATAAGAAGAAGAGAAGGAAATAAAATATTACAGAATTGATTCAAGGCTTATTTATAGCCTTCCATGCAGCCCATTAATCCTAGAAACAAAAGGAAAAGGTAGCCACCCATATTGTTTCCAAGTTGTAGTAGGATTCTTTTGTTTTCTTTGTTGTCCTTGCCTTATGGCCCAAATAATGTTGTATTGGGCCCTTCTTGAACATGAAAGAGATGTACTAGGGCCTCCTCTTAATACTCCAATGAACCCTTCAATTCTGACTTGGTCGAAACCTTCAAAACCAATGCATTCAATGCCTCTTTCAATGCTTTTGTCCTGGACTGAGTCATTGGATCATTTGGAATATGTAATGCGTCCTTGCTAGTGTTTTTTGGCAAGTCCACATCATCCCTTCTCTCCTTGAAAGGATTCGACCTCGAATCAAAACCTATGTCAAACAACGTAAGATCAACATATTAAAGGTAGCACTAACACCACACTCACCTGGAAGATCAATATGTATGTATTATCATTGGTCCTCCTAACACTTGAAATGGACCATTACCACGAGGCCGTAATTTTGATTTCCTTTGGTTAGGAAATCATTCCTTACGCATGTGCACCCAAACCCAATCATCGAGTTCAAAAACAACTTGTTTACATCCTTTATGACAGTCTGTTTGTTTTCTCTATTTACAGTCGAACTCCCTCATGGAGTTGTCTCACCGTCTTTGCCTTCTTTTCACTATTTAAACTAACTCTTTCTTTAAACGATAAAGGAATTAAATCCATAGGAGTTAGTGGATTAAACCCATAAGCAATTTCAAAGGGAGAAAAGCTAATGGTTGAATGTATAGTTCTATTATAAGCAAACTCAACAAAAGGCAAACATTCTTCCCAACTTTTCAGATTCTTTTGAATTACAACATGCAAAACTTGGGATAATGTTCTATTCACTATCTCAGTTTGTCCATCTGTTTGAAGATGACATGTTGTCAAAAATAAGAGTTAGTTCCTAACTTTCCCTGTAAAGTCTTCTAAAAGTAGCTAAGAAACTTAACATCACAATCTGACACTATACTCCTAGGAATGCCATACAAACGTACAATCTTCCTAAAGAACAAGTCTGTGATATGAGATGCATCATCTGTTTTATGGCATGCAATGAAAAGCGCCATTTTAGAAAACCTATCAACCACAACAAAAATAAAGTCTCTACCTTTCTTTGACCTAAGTAAACCTAAAACAAAGTCCATAGAGATATCTACCCAAGGTTCAGTAGGCACAGGCAATGGTGCATATAGTCCATGCGGTTGTACTCTAGATTTTGCCTTTCTCCATGCAATGCATTGTTCACAAATTTGTTGCATATCCTTTTTCATCTTTGGCCAATGGAAATGCTCATGTAATACATCCAAGGTTTTCGCAACCCCAAAGTGACCCATTAAACCACTCTCATGTGCTTCATGAACAAGCAATTCACTCAAAAAACTAGTAGGAACACATAATCTATTCTCTTTAAATAAGTAACCATCCATCAAATGGAACTTACCAAAAGCTGAATTCCACATGCATTATAAATCTCGGCAAAGTCAGAATCATTATCATACAATTCCTTCACATATTCAAAACCTAGCAATCTAGTATTCATAGTGTGTAAAAGAACATACCTGCGCGAAAGTGCATCAGCTACTATGTTCTCTTTGTCTTGCTTATACTTGATTACGTAAAGAAAAGTTTTAATGAATTCGACCCATTTCGCATGTCTCTTATTCAATTTACCTTGTCCTTTTAGATATTTCAAGGACTCATAATCCGAATGGATTACGAACTCTTTTAGCCACAAGTAATGTTGTCATGTCTCAAGTGCTCTTACCAATGCATAAAGTTCTTTGTCGTAAGTGGGATAGTTCAAGGTTGCTTCACTTAACTTCTCATTGAAATATGCAATAGGTATATAATCCTACAATGAAACAACATTTATTCTCATTCCAGACGTATCACATTCTATTTCAAATGCTTTCATAAAGTCAAGTAAAGCCAAAACATGTGAAAAACATAATTTCTCTTTCAAAAGAACAAAAGTCAATTTTTGTTCCTCCCTCTAATTAAACCCAACTGACTTTTTAACAACTTCATTTAAGGGTGCAGTTATTGTACTGAAATCTTTCATAAAAAACCTGTAAAAATTAGCCAACCCATGAAGACTTCTTACCTCACTTACCAATTTGGGTACAAGCCAATCCCAGATGACCTTAACTTTCTCTTCATCCATCTCAATACCTTGTGCAGTTACAACATAGCCAAAAAACATAATTTTCTCTATGCAAAACGTACACTTTTTAAGATTAGCATACAAATTCTCACTATGCAACACACTAAGTACATTACGCAAATGATCAAGATGCTCAGTTAAGTTCTTGTTATATATCAGAATGCCATTAAAATACATAACCATAAACTTACCTATGAATGCACGCAACACATGATTCATTTAACGCATAAACATACTAGACGCATTTGTAAGTCCAAATGGCATTACTAACCATTCATACAAACAATGCTTCATCTTAAATGTTGTTTACCACTCATCACCTTCTTTCATCCTAATCTGATGGTACTCGCTTTTCAAGTCAATTTTAGAGAAAATACAGGATCCATATAACTCATCTAACATGTCATCAAGTATAGGAATGAGATGTTTATACTTTACCATTATGTTATTGATGGCTCGGCAATCAACACACATCCTTCATGTTCCATCCTTCTTAGGCATAAGTAGCACGAGTACAACACACAGGCTCATGCTCTCCCGAATATACCTCTTTTTCATTAGCTCATCAACTTGCCTTTGAAGCTCCTTTGTCTCCTCGGGATTGCTTCTATAGGCTGGTCGGTTAGGAATTGAAGCTCCAGTTATGAAATCAATTTGATGCTCTATCCCCCTCAATAGTGGTAATCCGCTAGAAATATCATCGGGGAACACATCATCAAACTCTTATAAAAAAAGAAATAGCAACACTAGGCACAATATGATCAAGATCATTAGTTTTAAAGTAAGCCTCTTTATACACAAGTAAAAACATTGGCTTGTTAGTGAAAAATGCAAATCTAACCTCACCCTCTCTAGCATAAAACTTGGGTTATTTCTTTAGTTTTTCCATACAATTCTCATCACCCTTCCTGACTTTATTCACTCATGTTGTCTTACCTCCACTCTCAGCTAGATTTGGGTGTTTTTAAGTAGCAGTCGAATGGTTTGATTTGTTTGGAGTGTTAGTCGAATATTTATTTGTGTTTGGATGGGTGGTTGAATGGGTTGTAGTGGTGTTTTGGGTTCTGGCCGAATCTGATGGTTTTCTCTCCCTTTGTTCCTCACCTTGATTTTCTCTTTTATAGCCTCATGCTTATTTTTTTAGCTTCATTTGATCATCATACACCTGTTTGGGTGTAAAAGGTACAAGAGTGATGGTTTTACCATCTTTTAAAATGGTATACCTATTTTTAACCCCATCATGAATTGTCTTTCTATCATATTGTCATGGTCTCCCCAACAAGATATGACTTGCTTGCATTAGTACCACATCGCACAGAACTTCATCAACATATTTCCTAATCGAAAATGGAACCACAACCTGTTTAGTCACTTTCACTTCACCATTATCATTCAGTCATTGCAATCTTTATATATGGTTTAGCATGCTTAACAATACACAAATTCAGTTTACTAACAAGGGTGGTACTACAAACATTAACACAACTTCCACTATCTATAATTAAACTACACATATTACGGTGTACATAACAACGCGTATAGAAAAGGTTCTCTCTTTGTTGATTAGTTTCATCTTCCTTGACCTGAACCTGAAGTGTTCGCCTTATAACCAAGGACTCCTCAACTGGTAATGCTAACTCATCCCCATCACTATCCTCAAATGGTGGCATGCCTTCACAATTAGATTTGTCACTTCAATATCACCATTATCTCTAATTATCATGATTCTCTTACTTGAACACTCTGAAGCATAATGTTCATGCCCCTGACACTTAAAAGATTTAACGTCACGAGTACGTTTAGGTTGAGTTTCAGATTTACCTTTGGCACCAGTAGGGACATCAACTTTATCCTTTGGTGGTTCGGCTTTGGAAGGAACAAAGGACCTCAGCCGGACAATACCCTCTCTCCTTAAATTCGGCTTCCAAGATGATGAAGAACCCGAATTAAATGCTGGCCAAACATGTCCCTTCCTAAGTTGTCTCTCCACCTTTGTAGCCATATAAACCATGTCCTCTAGCTCCACATAGTGTTGTAGCTCAACAATATTGGCAATGTCCCGATTCAACCCGTTAAGAAATCTAGCCATGGTGGCTTTTCTATCTTCAACAACATTGGCCCAAATCATTGATATCTCCATCTCTTTGTGATATTCATCTACTGACTTATAACCTTGATTAAGACCTTGAAGCTTCATATATAAGTCACTGCAATAGTGGTTTGGCACAAATCGTCTCCTCATTAAGACTTTTATCTCCCTCCAAGTCTGAACGGGTCGCTCTCCATTCCTCCTCTTACTGATTACAATTTGATCCCACCAATCAATGCATACTCTGTAAACACAATTATCACCAATTTCACCTTTTTTTGTTAAGAATAGCTATGGCAATCAAAAATCCAATCTACCTTTTTCTTCTACTTCAAATAAGCCTCGAGATCGTTTTTACCTTGAAAATCAGGAATTTTCAGTTTAATGGTGTCCAAGTCCCCGTCCACATCTTCATAATTCCCCATGTCATGGAAATTCACATTCCTCCTAGCCCTATTTGGTCCAGACTTGATTCCTTGGCCAACAAATGCAAAATCATAGTCATTTTCAATCGCATCTGCATTTTCATTAACAAACTCTTTAAAATTAGATCTGACATTTCGTATGGCCATACGAACCATATTCCCTCAGCGATCAGCCCCACTATTATATTGCTTTATCGAATTCACCTTATCTTTTAGATCCTAGTACGTCCTAGACAACAGCTCGAGTTACTGCTTATAGCTTGTAATTGGAAAGCGACATTAGTGTTTTGTGTCGCTGATTCGTTGTTTTCAGACATTCTTTGAATCTATAAAATTTGGTTAGTAACACAAAATATATCCTCACACCTCTCATGTATCACATAAAAATAAATCAAGGCTTTTCACTTTAATAAGCTCACTACACCTTCTACCTCAATAGTTCACTAAGAGCTATGTTTCTACGGCAGAATTGAACCTCGAATTAAAATCTCAAGCAAACAATATCACAATAAGCCCAAAGTTTATATATGTTGTGATCTCACCCCCAAAAGACAAAATATGAAGTTGCAATTGTTTTTGAGATGATTTGCTTATAGTTCACTAAGAGTTGTGTTTCTACGACAGAATTGAACCCCGAATTAAAACCTCAAGAAAAGATATCAGAATAAGCCCAAATTTAATATATGATGTGATCTCACCCTTAATAGATAGAATATGAAGTTTGACTTTATTCTGAGCTGGTTTGCTTATGGTTCATTAAGAGCTGTGTTTCTACGGCAAAATTAAATCATCCTTCAAATTTCATCTAATCTCTTATATATATATATATATATAAACGACACAAACACTAAAAAACTTAAAGGAACACTAAAAAAAATAAAAATAACATAAGGATATGACCTTGTTTCAAAATCTATCTCTAATACCAACTGATGCAAACCTCGTGGTCATGTGGTTAGGTAACCCACAATCAAGATTGAGATCTTATCTCGGAAAGCCGAAATAGGTCTGATAGGAGTGTGATACAATGAAAACCTGCCTCAAGGCACCAACACTATTGGGATGAAGTAGAATGACGCCACAAACCCAGTTAATCTTTGATATGTCAGATTCAATTCGTTCAAGAACTGAAGAATGCAAGAATCACTCTCACACGTTAAAACTGAAAAAATTTAGAAGTAATATTCATCAATGACTGTTGAAATTTTGGTTACATGATTTTAATTAGTTCTTGAAAAATTAACCCTAATGGACCCTTTATGTGGACTTATATGATATCCACTCAAAACTGACCCAAAAACCCTAAACTAAAACGCCCATAACCTGATCCAAACAAGCCTTGAATCTTAGCTAAAAACAAAGTATTAATTAAGTCCAAACAAGCCTTGGGCTATAACTAACAAAATAAAATAAAGCCCTAATATTAAATCCATGTTCTGCCATAAGAAGAAGAGAAGGAAATAAAATATTATAGAACTGATTCAAGGCTTATTTATAACCTTCTATGCAGCCTATTAATCCTAGAAACAAAAGAAAAATGTAGCCACCCATGTTGTTTCCAAGTTGTACTACGATTCTTTTGTTTTCTTTGTTGTCTTCGTCTCATAGCCCAAATAAGGTTGTATTTGGCCCCTCTTGCATGTATAAGATGTAATAGGGCCTTCTCTTGATACTCCAATGGACCCTTCAATTCTGACTTGGTCGAAACCTTCAAAATCAATGCATTCAATGTCTTTATCATGAACCGAGTCATTGGACCATTTGGAATATGTAATAGGTCTTTGCTTGTGTTTCTAGGATGGTCCACATCAACTACTTTAAAATAATAAAGCAAAATAATCTTATCAAGAGAAGACTGCCTTTGATATGAAAATTAAACGGATCACCTTACGAGGCAACTAACCTCGGCATCAAATTTAAATTGGCTAGCTTAAGAGGCGACCAAACTTGACAATAAATCTAAAGGGGTCAACTCAAGAGACAACCAACCTCAACACAAAACTTAAATGATTTAACCTGAAAAGCAACCAATCTCGACATGAAACTTAAATGGGCCATCTCAAGAGGTGACAAACTGGGACAAAAAACTTCAATGTTGCCTTTATTATAGAGTTTAGTTTGGCATACTTGGAAGATTCAACCAAAGATATTCTGATTGTAGACTCAACTTGAACTTTTTTTCTATTTTTTTCCTTGATATCATCATATACATAATGATTGATTCTAATTTTATTTCTAAGTAATACTTTTTAGAGTTGAGGGGTAACTTAAATGGTAAGTTTTGAAAGATTGATTTTTTGTTTCCTTTAAAGATCTTTAGCTTCTTAAATGTCTCTAAATTTGGTTATTAACCTAGTTAATCATTTGAGTGATACAGGTGCCTATTAGGCTCACTGTGATTTGCCTTCCTATTTTCTCCATTATTGATTTCTAGATGGACATTGTTAGAACATCTTAACTTCACCATATTGACTTTGCTTGTCATTACCCCCAAGTGCAATATAAGGATATTTATTCATTCTTACTCATTATCACCATGAAGAAACTATTACCTCTACCACTCTCAAATGGATCAGTATTGGACATAATTTTACATACTCTTATGGAAAAAAAACAATATTGATAAAAGGTTGATCTCTATAAAGGATAGAATAACCAAATAGCCATACACCTTTGTAGAAATGATGAAAAAGGTTTTCAATCTCTATATCACCCCTGTATCAATAGGTTATAAAGAACCATGATCTACTTTGCAGACAAATAGCAAAATAAATTTCTATAAAAGTAAACAAAATTATCAATAAGATTGTGAAAAAGTATGAAAAACAACAACCTCAAGTTGAAAAAGAAACATATGTTGTCAAGATAAAGTCAAGGGTTAATCAATAACCACAAAGCTTGAATAAAGAAGATAAGCACCAAAATATTGGCCTAAAACATTGTATGTAGTTCAACAAAAGAAAAATATGGCATTAACTCTAAAAAAAATAAGAAAATGCTACGAAGAAATCCACCCCAAATAATAAGGAACAAGCATTTGTTGTATAACATATAACAATGATAATGATTAAGAGAAACAAAATTATCCAAACTTTAAACAAGCCTATAAATTTTGAGGAGGCACCCTCATACATGCCAAAGATCAACTAGACAATAAAAAATGATATGATTATCAATGTCAATGCCTTTCTAGATAATGGCATGATGAAAAAAGATTTGGAAGACATAACATAAAGAAGAACAACTAAAGTTTGTAATCCTAATACAATAGATACATGAACAAATTGTATTAAAGAAAGATGAACTAGAAAAACCTTCAAAAACATAAATGAGTAACCATGAAAGAGTTATACCAACCAACATAATATTCAACTTAAGAATATCTTTTGAAGCCAAGCTTGGTTAGCTACTTTATTTAGATAGTGATTATAAAGACAATGTAGAAGAAAAGGCAAAAAATTATTGATGTCAACTAGCAAGATCCAATTGTTGAACATCAAGGCCTTATATTTTCTAAGCCAATATTAGTCATGACTCACCATTTAAAGCCTATGCACATCACTAGTAACTTTAACAATGTACCAGTATAGAGGGTCTTAGTTAAAAGTAGTGTCTCACTTAACATTATACCCAAGTATTTGATCTTTAAGGTTGGTCAAAACAAGGGTAATATGATCCTATTAGAAGTGGTCATATCAGATTTTACAGATGGCATAAGAGACATTATACAGGTTATTACATATAGACCTAACTGTTAGGCTAAAACCTCTAGTAGAACTTTGTTTATGATGGAAGTACCTGTTCGTATTTGGAACAATGATCTTATTACTATGGTGAAAAAAGCCTCTTCATAAGGGAATATCCTTGTAAAACTACTGAGCGGTCATAGAATCAAAGACAGCCAAGTTAGAGTCAACAACAGACTATTACGGTAGATAAGCCAGGAAGGTCAACTTAGTCAAGGGCCAATGGTAATCGAGTTGGCCTAGAACATATGGTGAACGAACTTAGGGGAGAGTTTTTCACATGACTCGGAAGGATGCTAAAGTGGCATCTGATGTGGTGGCAGGTATGTTATTGATAAATACCTTACAAGTACATCTTTTATTTGATTTGGGTGCCAACCATTCATTTATAGCTAACATAATTGTGGAAAATCTAGGGAAGGAATTAAAAAAAAAAAAAAAGGTAGAAAGAGGGTTTACTATTGGTATGCCCTTAGGTGAAGTTATGGAAATAAACTATATGTATGAGGGGGTAAAGATTGTCATAAATGGACATGAGATAAAGGTAGATTTAATACCTTTATAATTGCATGATTTTGACTTAATTTTATGAATGGATTGGTTGAGTATAAATCAGGCTCAAGTAAAATGTTTTACAAAAATAGTGACTTTCAAAAGGGTAGATGCTAGAAAGATAGTTTTTAGGAGGGAAAGAACTATTATACTGACAAGTATTATTTCGGCTATAATGATCACGACGCAGTTAAGGAAAGGATGTACAACATACCTGGATTATATGATAAATTAGGAGAGAGGTAAAATAGAGCTGACTAATATTCTTGTTGTACGAGAATTTTTTGATGTGTTTCTGGAAGAATTGTTGTGGTTGCCCTAAAAAGGGGAAGTTAAAGTTCCCATTAACATATTTCCTATGGTATCTCTTATAGCTCAACCATCGTATAGAATGGCCCCTATGAAATTGATTGAATTGAATGTCCAACTACAATAATTGTTGGACAAGGAATTCATAAGTAACTCGCTTTAGGGAGCACCGATATTGTTTGTAAAGAAGAACAATGGAACCTTTAGAATTTGTATTGATTATCGTCAGTTGAACAAAATGACAATAAAGAACAAATATCTGCTTCCGTAGATAGATGACTTATTTGATCGACTAAGAGAAGCTAAGGTATTTTCAAAGATTGATCTAAGGTCATGATATTATCAATTGCGAATTAAAGAGCAAGATGTGTTGCAGACTGCCTTTATAACTCGCTATGGACATTATAAGTTTTTAGTTTTGCCATTTGGATTGATGAATGCTCTAGCACTATTTATGGATTTGATGAATTGGATTTTTCAACCTTACCTCGATAGGTTTATCATCATATTTATAGATGACATTATGATGCATACTTGTGTTAAAACGCATCAGCCATAATATTTTCTTTCCCTTACTTATACTTTGTCACATACAAAAAGGTTTCAATAAACTCAACTCATTAGGCATGTCTCTTACTCAACTTACATTGCCCCTTCAAGTGCTTTAACAACTCATGATCAGAATGTATCACAAACTCTTAAGCAAAAGATAAGGTTGCCACTTCTCCAATGTTCTCACCAAGGCATAAAGATTTTTTTCATATGTAGGGTAGTTCAGCCTCCCTACTAAGTTTCTCACTGAAATATGCAATGGGCCTCCTATCATACATTAACATGGCTCATATACCTATATATGAAGCATCACATTCAACTTCAAAAGCTTTTATAAAGTCTAGTTAGCTAAAACAAGTGCAAAACACAATTTATCTTTCAACATGTTAAAAGCTTTATCCTACTCATCCCATTTAAATCCAACAGACTTTTTAACAATTTTAGTTAAAGGTGTTGAAATAGTACTAAAATCCTTCACAACTCATCTATAAGAGATAGCAAGTCCATGGAAACTCCTTACCTTAGTCATGAACTTAGGTGTAGGCCAATCTTTAATGGTCTTAAACTTCTTCACATTCTTCTTGATACCCTATGTAGTTACTACATATTTAAGAAAACAAAATTTTCTCCATGTAAAAGATGCACTTTTTAAGATTAGCATATAATTTTTCATTACGCAATACACCACTACGTAAATGATCAATATGTTCATTCAAGTTCTTGTTATAGATTAGAATATCATTAAAGTATACGACCATAAATCTACCTATAAATGCAAGCAAAACATGATTCATCAATCTTGTCACAGGGGCGACGTCGAGACTGGTGCGCTTTAAGAGTGAGCCTCCTCAAAAGTAGTATTGTTAGGAAAGAAAAGGGTTTTAGGTTTAATCATAAAATTATGATTATGGTTCAGGAGTTGCCACCTAGTATTATAGTTACTAGGAAACCTATGGTTTACGAGAGTCCGAGTAAGGGACTGGTTATGTAAGGGGAAGACACATCACCCTCAGTGCACCCCACCTAAGGTAAGCTGCATTGTTGTTTAATTATTTTTCTAAGTCAAGTTCATATCCATTGGTCTTCTTCTAAGGTCTAAAGCGGATCTACTGATTAGTACTTAAAAGTGCATTTTTATCAAGGTTTTATATCATCATTTTGCACTTGAAGTATCAATAACTCCTTAACTAAAGCATGTTTTATAATAACAAGTCTGATGCCATAAGATACCTTTAATTTATGGTAAATGTTCATCTTAAATGCAGGCCTATCACATAAATGAAAGGATTGATTGATGAGTTTAAGTACTGAAATTAAAAGGACAAAGAGAGCGCCAAACTTAGAAAAGAGATGTTGGTTCAGTCCAAACGGGAACACTGTTTGTTCATCGGGTCATATCTAGAGCTGTAGATCTTGGATTTAGGTCTGCTTTATATGGATGGAAAGCTAAGATATAGGCCTAAAACTTTCATGGGGAGTCCAAGATTTAAAAAAAACCATTTTCAAGTCCAAATTGTAGCAACAACGGAGAAGACCGAATCTGTCCTGCAGGCCAGACACTGTTCAGTGTTCAGCCCATATCTTGAGTTCTAGAAGTCCAAATGACCTCAGTTTTTTTTTTTTGGAAAGTTGAGACAATATCCTAGAACTTTCATTATTCAAGTCTGTTTGAATTGTGACATTAGCAATGACGTTTTGTTCAGACAAGAAGATAAGGATTATCACCAAGTCAAGAGTTGGCTACCCACTCAACAATTAGTCATCAAATCAATAGTTTCAAATTTTGGCCTATAAAAGGAGGCATTTGCCATGCATTTAAAAGCTTGGTTGTTCAAATCAAGATCTTGCTCTTGCTCTCTCTCTCTCTTTATATTTTTGTAATGCTTAAGTTTTGCTTTCATTAATATCATGTTTATGCTTTTCATTTTCTTTCCTTTACTTAGTTAACTTGTATCTTATTTATGTTCTTATCTTGTTTATTTATGTTTCTCTTCTTCATTATGTTTAGCTAAGTTTATTATGTCAAGGTGAAAAGGTTACACTAATGGTGTAAGAATAAGTATAATATAAACTCAATATGGACTTCAATGCTTATATCCTAAACAACTTGCTATTAACATGTCTTATCATTTTTATCTTATTGATTCTTAATACCTTGCTTGTTAAATGATTAATCTAGATTTGTGTTGTATAACACTTGGTACAACAAATGTTTGGCACTTTCATAGCCCAACCGTATGGTATAATCTACACATGTGCTATGAAAGGAACTTGATTTGTTGTTAACATAAGTTAGCATCATGAATTCCTGACAATATTTAAAAGTTTGGTGTTACTTAAATAAGATAATTAATATGATCATGTTAACAATTTATAATGAGCTATTAATGACAAATCATCCTATTGGAACTTTCTTTGGATGTAGTTTCCAGTTGAGTAATAAAAAGAGTTTATACTATACTTGTTTGAAATACCATTAGTGGATCCTCTAACCTTGACATTTGTTTTTATCAGTGTTTAATCCTCACATTAATCTTACATCTCAAAGTCCTCTTTAACTTGTTGTTGTTGTTGTTGTTGTTTATAATTTATATAGTTAACCTTCCTGTGGTTTGACCTTGGTCTTGCCGGGTTATTTATTACTTCGACACTCCTACACTTGGGAGAAGACATCAATCTTTTGGTCGTGTCATCTAACTTCATGAAAGACCCTCTACCACATTGGGCTCATTTCTAACCGTTCTAAAATCTAAATTTTAGCATCGTATTTATTTCGCACTTTGTATCTTTAATATATAAGGATGTAATCTATTGTGTAATTTGACACACCCCAAATATTAAAGTCTACATCTACACCCTAATATATAGTGAACAAACGATTGGTGGGGGGTTTTTTGACATCTTGGTCAAATCCTAACAAATAATCATAAATTAGTTATGATATCCCTTTTTCTATTTTTAAAATATGAGAAAAATAAAAAAAAAATTATGAAAATATGCTTGGAAAACCTTTAGGATTTGATCATATGCATGAAAATAAAATATTTTTTTGTTTTTTTCTTTGTTTTTTTGAAAGGGGAAATTAATTTGAAATTTTGATTTTTTTTGGAATTTTGAAAAAAAAAATTAACATTTTGAAGAAAACCAAGTATTTTAATATCGAATCTATATTTTATAGTGTAAATATACTACCCGACATTATAAAAAAATTTAGAAAACAAGCGACAAAATCACAGATTTTTTTAAAGAACTTTTAAAAAAAACTTGAATTTTTTTTGTCTTTTATAATATATAATATTATATTATTATTAAATATATGGGTTGGGCCTAACCCAGTCGGGTTTGGCCATCTGGTGGCCTAAAAAAGTTGGGCTGACATCGACCCAACTGATGTGGTCTTTTTTTTTTTTTTTAAGTTTGGGCCTGACTCGGCCTAACCATATGGGCTGAGTTGAAGCGAGTCCAACCCGACAACGTTGGGCCGACTAACGGCCCAACAACCTTTGTTTTTTTTCTAGGGGGCTGGATCCAGCCTAGGGCCCACATGGTTGCTTTCCCGGCCCAGCAAACATGTTAATTATAATATGTTCCTTGCATGCACAACGAATTCTCGTTCTGCATGTAGGCGATGAATTCTACAAGGGGTAGAAGGAGGAGGAGGAGAAAAGAGAAGGGAACTACCTGGCATGAAGGCTTCAACCGTTAGAAGGAGGTTCAACTAGTGACTGTGGAGGGGTTGGTGGAGGGGTTGGCTGCCGAAGTTGCTGTTATTTATGTTGCTGGAGCTGCTGCTACTATGGCTGGTGTTGGAGCTGCTGGAGTGGCTGAGGAGAGAGTCGTTGCCCTTGCTACTGTTGGGAAGCATGAAAGCTGCTAGACAAGGTGGTGGCTGCTACTGCTACTACTAGGTCACGGTGGCAAAGGAGGAAAAAGAAATAAAACGATAATGGTAGAAAAATTAGGGGGAAGGCTGGTTTTTTTCCAAGTTTGCCCTATGATTTCTCCTCTTCAGACCATGAAATCCACCTCTATTTATTAAAGGTAGAAGAGGGACACTTTGTCTCTTGTGGTGCCAAATCTTGGCCCTTGGTTCGATTTGGAAAGATCACCACCGTTGGTTCAAAATAGCTATCATGGGCTATCAGATTTGTTGCAGGAAAAGGCTAGTCGAGTCGGCCACTTTGGGGCAGTGCCACAACCGTTATGGCTTTAATCAGCCAAACTTAATTTTTCACTAATTAAACTCCTAATAAAATTAATTTGACATGTTTAAAGTATAATTAAGTCTTTACACCTAATTAAATCCTTCAATTGAACCCAAATTAATTCTGAAACATAATTAAACTTTAATTTGGCACATGATTAAATCAAATTGGCCAATTAAAAATCTAATTATGTCTTTAGGCTTAATTTTTATACAGATTCATTCAATAATAATTTAATTTGATCTTAAATCTACATTATCTCTCCAATATAAGGTAAAATAGGGTACAATTAGGCTCTTAATTTCATTTCAAAATTGCAACTTGATTTTTCTGTATATTTGGAATCCTCTTGAGCTTGCTTTTGCCAAAATATCAGTTTTCTTGCTATTATTATTGGGTAATTGATTTTTTAGGAGTAGTCATGTGCAGCTTAAAAAAGTTTGGCCATAATATTTTATGACTATTTGGTTACACCATCAATTTCTTGAAAAGGATAAGTTGGGCTAAAATGTGTAAAACTACCATCGAATCCTCCAAAAACTAGTGAAGGCAATGCCATCATGAATGGTGGTTGAGGTATAGGTTGTATAAAAGCACTATGATTTTATTCATGTGTATCTTTTTGTTTTTCATGAGAATTAAATGATGAAGAGGCTATTAATTAGCTCCTAAATTTATGATTGACTGGTAGATTATTTATTACCATTTAATTGGTCTATAACTATGGCTAGTATTGATTGTTCATCAATCATAATGATGGTGTTTTTATCTTTTTCTAGGTGGCATGATCACTAACTAATTGAACAATATTGAATATTGCTCAACTAGGCATCAATTTGTTATCGATTATCTAATTTTCTAAATCAATTATACTACTTGTTCTTTATTTATTACTTCAAATTAGGAAAAATTATGTTTAGAAACTTAATCCTCATCAGAGGTATATAGCAGCCTCACAAATCAAATAGAGTATGAGTGTCTAATATTCCAATCCCTAGAAAGGAATATTGTTTTGGGTAATTCCAAGTAAAAGAAAAATAAAAAGTAAGAAGAAAGAAAGAAAAAATAAACTAATTGGAATGTGAAGAAAAGTTCTAAATAAAACATTAAGGAAAAAATAATGATACATTGCAAGAAAGTTGTAGATTGCATAAAGAAATTGTGTATATAGAGTTGACCATCTTTTTTAATAACTAGATGACCTATTTATATTATTACAAAGTCTGAATCTTACACGAACTATAATTCCTAACTCTATACAAATTATTCATAACATATCAAGAGCTTACAACAAGAATACTAATATAATTTATATTTCTATAAGCACCTCTCTTTCTTAACAATCACATATTTCCACGCTAATTTGTAATTTCTTCTAGTATAATATGTTATAGACCCTTATTTAGAGTAGGACTTGATCTTCTAGTCAATTACAAGAACCCTTATTTTTATGGTCGGTTGCTTTTTTCTTAATCGATCAAGTCTTTATCACTCTTAGATGATCATGACTCTTAGTTTCCTTGATCGATCTTTTCCTATCTTTCTTGATCGATTTGAACTTTTTATATACCTAGTTAATTTCACTATTAATGATCAATTTTAGCTTTTTTGTTTCTTTGATTGGTCATGAACAAGTACTAGTTTTATATAGTCAACACATAAATATTTATTTTTAGTGTAAACACTTGAAAGTTGCTCAAAACCATGATTGTCCAAGCAACTCAATTGGCAAGGCTTAGATTTTAAAATTATTTGTGTAATTCTACATACAATTTTACATTTTCACTTTAACTTTTCATACTTTCAAGATATTGAAATAAGAGTAAAAAAGTTAGCACCCTAAAATTTCTATTGTTTTATCATGGTTGTCCAGGTATTATTTCAACAAAATACTATAAAACCTCCCTTCAAAAACTCATATAACATATGTTCATCAATCAAGTTAAAACACAAGAATAATATTGGTACAATATATATTATCTTGATTTCCTCTTCTTGAATCTATTCCAAATTTTAACCAAACTCCAAAACTCTAATAATTTATACATCTATTAGAAGTTTATTTAACCCCTAAGCTATCTTATGGATTGTTTTAAATTAAAATACATGGCTAATAAATAATAATAATAATAATAATTTTACAAAAATCAACCACAACAAGAAACAAAATAAAAGAAATATAACCACTTAAATAAGCTTTGACCACTTGTCAATTAAGTACACTAACTTTAAGGATCAAACCAACTTCTTTATGTTTAATAAAATTATCAAATTCTCACCTAGGGGTGAGCAAACAAACTAAAAAAATTATTAAACTAAGAAAACTAAAAAAAAATAACAAAAAAATGAGGAAAAAAACTAATAAAAACAATTAGAAAATCGGAAAAAAAATTGGTTCGGTTCAGTTTTGATTTCAAAAACCTAAAACCAATTGAACAAGATCAAATTGGACCGGTTCAACCAAAAAGTTACAAATAATGTTAAGTTAACAAGAGAATAAATAGGCAATTATAAGCAAACTCTAAAATTAAAAACACTCTCAAATATCACAGTTGCATGCCCCTTCTCATTCCCCTTCCTTTTCTTTATCGATCTCCTTCATCACAGCCCGCCCACCCCCCTCCTCCCATCTGCCTTTCTAATCTCTCATGGAAACCCTTCATCTTTTATTGAATGTATCCTTATTTACTCATATGAGTTTTTCTTTTGTTTTGACTTGTTTCTGGTTTTTGTGTTTTTAATCCATATTTGTTTAATACAAACACAATTTTATTAGTAATCTAGGTTAGCTCTAAATGTTTCAATGTTAATATTTTCTTTTCCCTTTTAAAAGGATAGTTGAATAGGCTACAGGGAAAATATCTCACATGGATGGTGGAAATTTTATGTATTTGATATATATGTTTTGGTGTCTAATGGTGTGTTGCATGCCAATATTAGATTTCACTTTTTTTTTAATTATTATTAATGTGAGTGTCTGTGCCAGCTTACGTGTACCTCGACTAATCCCACAGACCCTGAAGTTAACGACCATATAAGCCTCTAGTGACCATCGTATTAGCAACCACAGAGCTCGAACCTGAGACCACAGGGGGAGCAAACCTCTTAGTCTCAAGCTCTTGCCACTGGGCCACCTACTAGATGGTTAGATTTCACTTCTTCTTTTCTCATGATTTGGTTATGTTTATTTTAATTTTTAATTCTTTATTCTCTCTTCTAAATAGGTTTGGTCATTTTGTTAATATGTATGCTCGGAATCCACACTATAAATACCTTGATGACACTGGTCCTTCAAATACTTATAATAGTAACTATTAAGAAGGCGTTTGGCTCTGCGGCAGCTGCTGCTTTTTTTTTCAAACTCAATATAGTGTTTGGTTATAATTAGCATGTGTGGTTTAGCTCATGGGACCCACTAAAAATGAGATTTAACTGTGGGTTCTGCTGAAGCAATTTTTTCTTGCTTCTCATGCCGTTGTGTGTTTTTGTACAGTGGAGAGTGAAACTCCACTGTTCATAATAGTGGAGTTCAACTCCACAGTTCACGTGAACATAGGAGTCACTCTTCACTGTTCCGGCCGATTCGGGTCCGGTCCAAAGCTAAATGCATTGAACCGGGTCCGACCTAGTTAAAAAAAAATAATTTTTATTTTTTTTAATTGTGTTTTATTCAAAAAATTAGAAAAAGATCGCTTGATGACATAACATTTGCAGAATTTGATCGCAATCCCAATTTTGTTCTTGCCAGGTCCGACCCAGCAAAAAAAATTCAATTTTTATTTGTATTTTTAATTGTGTTTTATTCAAAAAATTAGAAAGAGATCACTTAATGATGTAGCATTTGCAAAATTTGATCGCAATCTCAATTTTGTTCTTGATGATATTTTACCTGATATTATTACGCGCTTAAGAAACCATGGAAAATGTAGTTCTTATTAGATAGATTCCGTACGTTATGAAATTGCATATAGTTTAATGGAACAATAAAAAAATATTTGATATCAATAGTATTTATTTCATGATGTAATAGCTGTAGTTAAATCTACAATATTTAAATTAAAAACTATATATATATATATATATATATATAACCTCAATTTGAAAAGTATTCTTTTAACCAAACACGTTAAATTACTTTTTGTTCAACCTTAATTTCAATCACAGTTTTAACTAAATATATATTTTTCTAAACCAACCTCAACTAAAAATACTATTTATAAAATAATTTTTATTAAATCAAAACAGCTATCGCAATACTAATTAGTTTTAATTGTTAATCGGATGGAAGGTATGTTTGTATGATATAAAAATGATGGAACTGCCTTAAAAGAAAAAAAGAAAGTGGGATGAAGCACTAACCAAAACGATTAGAAGGAACATAATCAAGGTGGCTTAGAATTCATTACATGCTCTTCCAAAACCAAAAGCTTTCTTTTTATGAAGTTTTCCATCTCATGCTTTATTGATATTCACCTTAAAAATTTATGGGGCAGAATAGTTGAATTTCTAGGATCTAGGTTTTTTATTTGCTGCATCAATTAATTGAAAATTATTGGAATTAAGAGGATCAAAATCTAGGATTTTAATGGCTATTTAATATAGAAAGAAAGGAGTTTCCTTCGTTGTTGTATCATTGCTTTTTTCTTATTCATGTTATAAAACTATGTAAAGCTTGATGAATACAGGTGTAAATCCTTTTTTAAAAAGGTTTAAAAAATAAATATAGTAAAAATTAATTTTTTTATATTTTAAATTATTTTAATACGTTAATTTTAAAAATAAAAAAAAATTATATTAATATATTTCATCACAAAAATCACTTTAAAAAATAACCAAAATCACAATATAAATCAATTAACAGCAAATTCAACAAACTTTTTAGTTGTGACCAATAGAATCCACCAACAAAATAGCTATATTTTTTAACACAGCAGCCTATTGAACATTGTGTTGAAATTAAGGTTAAAAATTAGTGTTAAAATTGAATATGCTAAAGTATATCATTAATCCATCGAGTTCTTACATGTTTCTTCCCGGGACTCTGTCCATTCCAAGCCCCCCCTCCACGTGTCTTCTTTGTTCTGGAAACACGACACGTCTTCCCTGTCTGATACTGCTGACTGTGGAGGAGAGCCCCTAATTTGGGGGAAAAAAGCAGCAATTCGTTCATCGAATCAAGAATGACCAAATATCATCTTTCTTTACAACTACTCATCCTTTTTCAGTTCTCGTCTATAATTTCAGCAATCAGGTAGGCTAATTTCTCATCCTGGCTGATAAAGATGAGGGGAAAAAATTCAGACCTTATAATTTTTTTGGCATTGATGTAGGAAGGATATCGGGTTCGAACAAATCAGAAGTTGCAGGAATACAGTTCAAGGAAGATATCTGCTCTCTGACGATAATGGTCGGTCTGTCTGTCTGTCGCTCATCGATTTCCCATTCTATGAGTTCTATGGTTAAGAAAGCTTGCTAGTAATAAACTAAAGCAGATATACCTTTTTTTTTTGTAGGGTATGTATGTGATGCGCTATCAGTGGATCCACCATCTCGTTGCTGCCCTGTAAACGGATTGAGATTTTCTTGTCAGTGAGTTTTTTTTTTTTAATTCTTTGTTTGTTTTGATGGCAATCAGAGAAAATAAATAAATAAAAAAGGTGCTAATTAAAATTTATTATTGCAGGGGATGCAACCTTGTTTCACAGTGTTGCAACTCCTATGAATTTTGTGTTTCGTGCTGCCTCCATCCTTCAAGGGTATTTCTTCTTCAATGCTTGTTTATTTGGGTTGGTGGGTAATGGATTCGGTTGCTTTTATCTTGTCATGTCACGATCTGTTCGTTACTCCGCAGACACAAGAGGCACAAGTTCTCAAGGTCAAGATAGCCAAGCCTTCAACTGCAGGTAAACTTATCTTTCTTGCCCTACCAACATCCTGATTTCTAGTCCGCTTATATTGTTATTCATACAATCAACTTTTAATTCAATTCAATTTTTTAACTAAAATTGGATGATCGTATCTAGTCTACATAGCACTGAATATTTAGACTAACCTCTGTACCAATCCTTCTTCTGATTGTATTTTGCCAAATCAGTCCCCATTGCTATTCGTTCCTGCACTCTTTTAGGGTTTGTGTAATACAACAAACTGAATATTCCCTCTTATGAAATTTCAAATTTTACACGAGTATCATTTGAAAATAGCTGGTGCTTACATTTCCTTTTAGCAGTGAGTTATACAAGTGTTTTTGATTTCTGTGCTGGGAGGTGCCGTCATAATTCGGAGAGCGTGGTAAGTTGTCTTTTGACATATTTGATTTCTCTCAAGTTTTATCTATATGTTGCATAGAATGATGATGATGCAATCATATATTGAAATCATGAAACCTAGAGTGACCAAATTTAGAAAAGATTTGGACCAATGAGCATTGCATTGTTTGACAAAGTACAACTATAGAGAAAACTCTTTGAAAACAAAGTTTCAATATGGAAAAGGGTGGATAGGAAAACATGCTAAGAGATTTACACTGCTAGGTATGAACTGTCATGAAATGATGATGATAATACTGAAACTAATTTTTCTTTTATTTTATTTTTTTATGGGGGGGGGGGGGGGGGGGGGGGGGGGTTGTTAGTGATTGTTCTTAGAGAATTGAACAATAATGAAAATGAGTAGTTATGCAAATAATCTTTGATCTGAATGTGTCAAATTGTAGAGTTGATGGGTGGAGAAGAGGACATAACCTTACGATTCAAATTGACAGGAGTTACAAAAAATGCACTTATTCTCTCTTGAAAAAAATTATTACGGTTATTTAAATAAACACACTAATGAAAATAATCATACTGTTAAAAAAATTTGAAGATAAAATGAAAAAAACTGAGAGAGATAGAAACTGATTTGTGTGGTCATCTTGATTTGACATTAGCAGTGCAACAGAATTATAAAATATTTGTAAAGTTAACATGGATGGGAATTCAGAAAGTATCGCTATTAAATAAGCTTGCTAGTTGGACACATTTTCGTTTCTTCTTAAACTTTACTATTTTCATTTCACTGTCTTCGAAACGGAACGAGATCAACTTTGCATATCGGAGACCTTCCGGTTGGAACTTGTCTGGACTTTCCAAGATAACCCAACATCTCAAACGAGATTAAATGGAGGGCTCAGTGTTCCATTTTTTGCACAGATATGAGATAATCCAGCCATTCTGGGCAGAATGGAACAGATCTGACAACACTGACCTATATATCTTCCATCATGTCACCTTATTAAATTCTAATGTAGAGGCTGAGATTATTAGCTGCTTTTGTTTCTATCCTAATCGAACCACTTTGTTCTGGTCTAATAGTGGTATACTGCACCTGAAATTGGTATGAACATTGCAGGTTCATGAAAATGCTTATCGGAGTCATTTCCATCATTGCTTTTCCCTGCCATCAAATTCTTCAGGTAATCTATATTTTTATCTTGTCAAAGTTTGTTTACTTACAAATTATGAGTTGCACTCTTGCCCTTTCCCTTGTTTGTCAGATTTGAACTTATGTCACACCCTAGTAACATGAATTCTTGAGTTAAAAGGATGATAGTTTTGTTGAGCAGAGTATTTTTTTTACGATTCTGCTTATCTGTAACCTTTATTGCTGTTCTCATTGTTTTGGAGATTTGGGCCCTGTCCCCATGTCATCTTTATTCTCTTTAGCCTCAGTTGGTTTCATGTTCTTAAAGCTTCGATATTGAGTGACTTGGAGATTTTGTTAATGTATAGAATATGCTGATCGCTCATTCTAAAAAAATCAAGTTACAATTTCCTTTTGCATTCTTTAATTTACCACTTAGAGAAATTACGAAGGCCATTCATGTCTTTGATATATAACAGATTTGAGATCAAATAATGAATCATACTATTCTTTAATTCTCATCTTGGAATTGTCCCCCAAATTCACATTAATCTTTTCTGCAGTCCCCTAACCTTTTTTTTTTTTTCTCCTGTAAAAAAAAAGTTGTTTTTTTCTGTCCTGAATTTTCTATGTCAGGGGCCAATTATACACAATTAGAAGCAAGGCTGGGTGGAATTAATGTTGTAATTGGAAAGTGAGTTAATCATAGTTGTGTCTGTTTGTTAATTTCACTAAATTAAATTCGAGCTTATTCCTTTCAAATTTCTCATCACTGGTTGATAGGCAAGGTGAGTCCTGTGATTCAGTTTGCAAGTCAAATGGACAGTCATGCGTCTTAAATAAGCTCCTGGTGCTTAATCAATGTGACGTGTAAGTAACATTCTTTTTAAACATATTTGTTTAAGTATAGTTTGATATTGTTATAGAATATCTGAAACATTTTCTCCAATGAAGAAAAATCTTTGGTAATATTGTTTACAATGTTGAACTACATAAGGTATTCCAGCTTAGGGTGAGGCTTAAACATGCAAGTGAAATCGTTGGGATTTATTGTTGACATTTGGTGATTTCAATCATATTTCCTTCAGTGTAAATGCTTCCGTAACCAATGTTATGATCACTCTTCTTCAAATTCTCTCTTTTGGACAAAAGAGAATTGGAATTTTTACTTTGTTCCCTGATGCAGGAGCTTTGTTCATAATTTATTTTATTATATTTCTGGTATTAGTGTTACTGAATAAGGGTCATGTGATTAGCATGTAGCTTCTTAAAAGTGTTTCCTTTATTGGCTAAGTAGTTCTACTTAGGGACCTAGACTAGGATGTAGGGCTAAAACTAGTCTAAATAGGCTGTCAGGTTATTCTAAAAAGTAGTTCTTTGTTATTTTATCAATCTATTCAGAATTTAGAGGTTTCTTATAAACCCTAAATTCTATTATTGTGTTCGAACTTCAATTTTATCCCAGTTTTAACCATTTTTCTAATTTTTGTTTCTTCCCTCTTTCCATACTACGTCATTACTATACCACGTTTCTTTGATGCAAAAGCAGATGTCGTGTTTCTTTGATGCAAAAGCAGATGTCGTGTTATTCTCAATCCTACATGTCTTTTAATTTGTGATATGTCAAGCATACTTATTAGTTAGGCCAACGTGAACACCTTAAAAAAAAAAAACAAACACCCTCAACAACAAATCTCATGCAAGTGAAGGTGAGGTTGTTAAGATGTGGTTGTTATGAGTAGGTGGTGGGTGAAAAGAGGAATTGATGAAAAGGTGTAGGTGCTCTTCATTTATTATGTAGATCTGCTAATTTATGGTGGCTCAGCAATGAACATGAGATAGAAGTGGTGGAGGATGTGTTAGTAGCAGGTTTGGGCTTCTGTTGGCTTGGTAAAAAAGAGATTGGGCATGGGTTTTTTTTTCCAAGTGTCTGTGGGGCAGAATTTGTGGTAGTGGCAGTTTTATATGAATGGTGGTGGTGGTGGTGGGTTAAGGTTCATGACTAGGTGGGAGTTGGTTGTTGCAAGATAGAGGGGTGTCTTTTTTATTGTTTTTTAATTTAATTTAATTTTACCTTTATCATATAAAAGAATATTTTGAAATGGTAGAAAATTATAGGTGTGCCTTTAGTTATATCTGATCTCATAAATCAATGTCACCACTTAACAACACGTAAACCTTTAACTTCACAGGCTTCCAATTCTGCACTCAATTGTGTGCTTTTAAAATGTTGACAACCTTAATTGTTAAAAATTAAAGCTGAAACACTTGATTGTGAATTTGGTAAAAGTTGAGACATTGAAAAATGCCTTTTCTTGAAGGGTTTTAAGTTTTAACAATTAAACATCAAGTGTTAATTATTACTATTTGCTTCATCTCAATTTTGTTTTCTAATTACTCGATTGTAAAGTGAGTTTTTAATTTTTTTTCGTCAATGCTATGGACACATAAAAATGATGCCCTGGTTTCATCTTCCCTTGGGAGATTGTCACTGGTAGAGAGCACAATTTGGACTCCGATGTGATGCAAGTCTCATTTTGCTTTATGTTTTTTATACAAGATGTTTTTCTGGAATTTTCTTTGTGGACAGTATGCAGAAATATATGAGTTGCAAAGGAGCTTGTTTAGCAAGCATTGGAACAGATCAACCTGCTGAGGTTGTTGAAGATGCTCCAAGACACTTGGTATATTTTCCCTTCTTGACAAAGTTATAGCAATTTACTACAAGGGAAAATTTGCAGTACCTTTTGAGCGGTCTACTTCAGCATCTCTTGCTTAAATCTCTTCTGACCAATTGACAATTTACTAATGGTATTAGAACTGGCAGAGGTGGAAAGATCTTAGATCAATTTGCATAGAACATTAGAAATGATTGTTTTTCGAGCCCTGTACTATTTACAATCAAAGAAGAATTGATGTTGTCATAATCAGAAGTTAGGATTCTAAAATTGAATTGATTTCTTGAAGTTAATGTATCAATTATGTTTTTTCTGTGTTTCATCAGAATCCAGGAGCATGCTTGTATACTCGAACACAATCATTGCTTTCCTGTGATGGTTCACTTTGGCATACCAGGAGACTTTGCCCATGTGCTTAGTGCATGCTTGGTAAGTTTCAGTCTATGAGTTATGTGGATATTGTAGATTCATTATACATGTCACTTCAACCCTTCTACAGCATCAGGATCAGTTTTGTAAATAGGAGCATATTGATTATTATGCAGTATAAGATATATGCATATGCATGAATGCAGATGTGTTCTCACATGGACACGCATTCAGATTTTGATTGCATGGACTATCTTTCTTGCAATACATTTGACGTGAATTATTACTTGAGGGCTTTCTTCAACATTGAACCAAGACATAGGTAGCTTAATCTAGGTATTATGGTTCCAAATGATAAATGTGCCGTTTTAGAGTAAATGAAATGTGACTTCTGAAGACTGAAAGTACATCTCAAATTTGGTTCCATAATCATGATTGTTTGAATTCTTTATCAGATAATAATAATTGCATGATGTACTGGTCAATTATTCTGATTCTTAGTTTTGAAAACCATTAAAAAAATTTCACTATCTTCACTTTTTATTTCCAGGAAGTTCTCTTGGTGTCTTGATTCTCCGGCATGGAGGATTGTGATCACTTTTGTTGTAATCTTCGCAAATGTTACTGTTAAGTGTAGAGGTTATGGGCGGCTGAAGGCAGGAATGATTGTTCAGAGAAGTTGCTGTTATCTTTCTTTCGACCTCCTTGTTGTTTTTAACCAAGATAATGTGCACCGCATCCAAAAGAGATGTGGGATTGGCTAGGAGCTTAAAATATTTGTCCTTGAAAGGTTACAAAATATTAATGGAGGTTTGATGCTCTGATGGAGAAGGGTTTTTCTTTTTTTTTTCTTTTTTTTAAAGAACACATACAACCACACAAGCCATATGTTTCGATTCAACTGGAGTATTCCTGCTCTTCAATTCTGCTGAACTTTTTATCTCTGCAATCGTGGATTGGCTTTCAACTTGAATTGGCTTTGTAGGGAGGCAAAGGGTAGTTTGCGTGTACTAATACCTGCCTGTTCTCAGGTTATTGGCTTATTTTGCTCCTGTATTTTTGTTTTTTCTTGTTTTTTTTTTATGTCCATGTACAAGGATTTTGATGGATTTTGCCTTTGTATTATAAGTTATGTTAGGGGTGAGTGAAAAAACTGAAAAACTGGTTAAACCGAGAAAATTAGAAAAAAATAACTGAAAAAACCAAACTGTAAAAAAAATTGATTAAACCGATTAAAATTTTGAAAAAACGGATCGAATTAGTTCTGTTTTAGTTTTATAAGCCAGAAACTGAAAAAGTAGAATCGAACTTAAACCGAAAAAATAAAAAAAAAATTGAGTTAAACCGGAAAAAACCGAGCTTAACTCAAATAATTGAGCCAAACCGGTTTGAACCAGTTTTTGTCTAAAAAAATTGAATTAAAATCGGTTAGTTTGAACTGGTTTTGGTTTGGTTTCGGTTAAAAAAAAAATTTAATTTGGTTATTTTTTTATATAAAAATTAAACTGAATAAAAAATAATTGCTTCTAAGTTTCGTTGAAGGTTTTTTTTTTATCTCTAGTCTAATTTTGTTAAGTCGCACATTGAAAAATAAATAAAAATCTAAATTGAATGGAAAAATGATTTCGTTTAGAATAAGCGGAATTGAATTGAAAAATAAATAATAAAAAATAACGTTGAAGTTATTCCTATTTCACTTTTTTTTACTCTCTATTACTTATTATAGAGATTAAAATGGTCTTATTTAATGTGTTTCTTTTATTTTATTAAAATCTTAATAAGTAATTAATTTTGAAAAAGTAATTTATAAGAAAAACAGTATATTATGATTAATATTTTATTTTTCAAAAATTGAAGTCTTTTTTCTCTTACAAATTGAACACTGCTACCCTATTTGTTTTCTAGTGTAGTGGAGGATGTTTTTTAATTAAGAATATATTTAAATAAATTTTTAAAATTTTTATTTTATTTTTATATCATCACAACAAAATTTATTGTTTTTTTTAAAACAAAACTATATTGAAAGCGTATAGTTTCCATAAATGTTGGTTACAACAAGCAAGCAAGAGCGGAGAGCTAATATTAATGTATGTGTCCTTAAAGGGATAGTTAATATTTGAGATTTCTTGATGTTTAAATCTCAGGTGTTTTTGAAGCATGACTATTTTTGGTTTAATATCATTCAAATGAATTTATTGTTTTTTTTTCAAAAATGAAGATGGTAAAGAAGTCAAGAGAGAGAGAGTGAGGGATATTTAAGAGAAGCACCTAATGTTAGGTTTGTATTGATTGAAAGTTAGGTTTTTTTTTTTCTATGCGAATATCTAGAGTTGTGTAGTGTTTATGTGAAAATTACTTGATAATCAGATATTTTTTTTTTTTGCTTTGAATATTTGCTTTAAGGTTGAGTTGTCGCAAACCACAAGTCGTCTAAATATCCAGTCTTTGATAGTAATCCACATGAACCACCAATGAGAAATTTCCTAAACCTTTTTAGGAGAGAGATTATTATATCTTAGAGTGCTACTATTTTTATTTGTATTTTAGATGTTTACTTACTGTGCTTTTATCATACTTCTCTTAGGAAATAATAGTCATAGCATTTTATTTATAGAGAAATCTAAAAATCGTATAAATAACAAAATATCAATTTTTCCCTTAAATAATATCACATATATTATTTTAGGATAATTTTATAAATTTATTCAATCAAGTCTCTGCTTGGTTTTTCTTAGGTCTAGAATTTTAATCTTCTATATTAATTACATTCTAGTCTTCAATTTCTAAAATTTATTTACAGTCAAGTCACAATTGATTAATCATTTCATTTTAATTCCTGATCAATGATTCTTATGTGTGTGACCTATTAGATTCCCTAATAAATTGGCCTAACTATAAATCATAATCCTAAATAAAATAAGATTAAGTAAATTAAACAATTTAATTTATTATCAATTCAATAATTGATTGATTTATATTTGAAGATCAAGTATAATGTCTATTAATATGTCATGATTCCCCAAATATTACAAAAGTCATAAGTGATTTGACTTAACCTTTTAGTGACTAGTTTCTTAGTGTAATTATTATTCATTTATCAAGAATGTTCTAATTTAAACACTATAGCATGGAGTATGTTTGCTTTGTCAAATCATGTTAGTTCAAAACATTATAGTCATTAATTCTTTGAATAAGATTTTGAAATTCTTATCAGAACCTATTCCACATTGACCAAGGATTTCACAATCAATACTATTTGAGAACAGATAAAATATATTTTTTTAATTCATTTAGGGTGATGAATCTTCTATTGATTACTCAAATACCTTCATATAGTTTATGTTATACCCGATATTTGCATGTTTGTTACCCTCGATTAGGATAACATGTGGTCTGGATCAAAACATAACACTTTTTATATAAGATAATTTAGTAATCTCAAGTATAAGGATCACTTACAGAACTATCACGAGAGTCTTTCCATATAAAATTCTCTTGCGAGTCAGTTCAGTAAATATGTCATCTAACAAGCACTTTCATATAGTTACAAGTATCCCTCATGCCTCAGTTTATGAGAGCAATTGCTTCCTATCATAAAGGAAATAACATAATATGCATCAGTATCAATAGTTTTAATTAATGTTTAGTTTTAATAGAACATTGACCAGAAATATTTAGAAACAATGCTTTAATGCAATAAGAATCTCATAATTATAACAACTTTATAATTTTATTTGCAAAGCATTTTTATCTCATGGACTTTATGTTTGCTCTAAATTTATTAATCAAACATTAGATAAAGAAAGCCTTTATTAATAATAAATATGTTTTACATGAATAAAATTAGTATTACATATAACAAACTGATTGGATACATGGCATATTCACTAATACAAAGATCACGTATTATAAATTATACTAGCTATTTGACCCACGCTTCGTCGTGGGTTGAATTTTTTTTTTCTTCAAAAAAATGCATATGCAGACTTTTACGATGTGTTTTTGTACATAAAAAATTACAGATGAAATTCAAAAAGTTTATACATACATTTAATTAAATAAATCGAGAACTATTTATACAACAAAAAAAATATGAAACCCGATCCCTTCCCAACCGAAGTTAACTAGTCAAACTTGTGGCCCGAGTATGGACTCAATTGGGTTCAATAATTTTTTATAATTTTTTTTATCTAAAATAAATGCTTATAAAATTAAGAACCAACCAAATATCAAGATTGGAAAAAAAAAATTAATCTGAAACAAATTATGTTGTCCATTAATAATCAATCAAATATTAAGTGATGAAATTAAAAAAAAAATAAGCAAGAAAAACTTAAAAAAATATCCAATTATAATGGATAAAAATGAGAGAGAGAGAGAGAGAGAGAGAGAGAGAGAGAGAGAGAGAGAGATAGATATTCAGTTTATCGCTAGGAAGACCTAGAGCTTTTGGGCCTCTAGAAAAAGACTTGGAGCTCCAGGCCTCCAGAAAAAGGCCCAAGCATGCGGGTCTGGAGCAGCCCACACGCCTAGGTCTTATATTTTTAATTTTTATAAGGGATGGATGACAGGTCATCCTCCCCTTATTTCTTTGGAAAAAGAATTGTAGACGATGCATCACGTGTCTTTCCCAGATTCCGACGACCTATTTTCGCTGAAAAATCAGGCTAGTCTATTTCATACCAATAAAAACTCATTTTCAACCATATTTTGACCTAAAAAAACACTTTAAAACACTTTGTAAAACATATCCAGAACCTCTAACAACCCAAAATTTGGCTCTAAAATTCACTATCAACTTGAAATTAAAATTCTTTTCAGGTTTAAATCTACTATTTCAAGCAAGTTTAAGGGGAAAAACACTTTGGATAAACTTTTCTCATCCATAGGAACCCATTGACATCGAAATCACCTATTTTCATGGCTAAAATCGGTCTCAACCGAGACTCTTTCTCTTCCACCGGAATCTAGCCAATTTCTCTATTCTCTCTCAAACCAGAAACCAAAAAATAAGGAAAATAAATTTTGGGACCAAAATCGAATTTCATAAATTATTAAAGACTGAAAGTTTATAATTTGAAAAGTTAGAGGACTATGCCCCTGTTTGAGAATGCAATCGAAATGGAGGTTAGCCAAAATTCAATTTTTTCTTTGCTTAAAATTATTTTTTTATATTTTCATATTGTTTTGATGTGCTAATGTCAAAAATTAATTTTAAAAAATAAAAAATATATATTATTTTAATGCATTTCTGAGTGAAAAGCACTTAAAAAGCAATCACTACCACACCCCCTAAATTATACGTTTAGCCCCAAGTTTAGAAAAGCCATTTCTTTTTTTCATGTTTTTTAGTTTAGTTCCTTATCTTTAAATCTTGTCATTCCTTAATAAATATGCTTTAATTGGAAATCCCAAACACTATTTTGATTTTAAGCAAAACAAAATTATTTTAGGTAAAAAAAAAAATCATATTAAATGAGAATACCAAAAAAATATATGAGAGTAACATAAAAATTATTTTAGAAAGATCATCCTAGAATAAGCCTTCACAAAATCTTCTAAGTTGTTCTTTCTTTTCTTGATTACTAGAAAGAGGATCTCAAATGCCAAAAATGAATTTTTCATCTTAGGTTATGTTTGACTCTACATTACGGGTATAAAAAACAGTGATTGAAGGGTAAAAAATAATTAAATTAAAGCATATCCTCCTGCTGGAGTTTTTTCCCCAGAGGACCACAGTGAAAAAATATTTCTCAAACTATTACAGCTGATAAATAATTCTTAAACTAATACTGTAGTTGATATGCGCAATTAACTAATAAATTTCAATTCCAAGTTTTTGTTTTCTCAAATAATTCACCAGTCAACATGCTTTTTTATAAATATTCAACAGCATGAAAGAAATCAAAATAATTTAATAGCTAAAAAAAAAAAGACAATAAAAAACAAGAGGTGACAAAGAAGAAGAAAAGAAAGGAGACATCGAAGACACACCAAAGCTCTAATTATGAAATTTATAGTATCACTAAAAAGATATTAATAAGACAAATTCATTAATACTATGGAGAGCCAACTTCAAAGCTAGTGATGAAATACTAACAAATAAGCATGGTATGGCTACATATGTAACTCACCACTAACTTTAAAGTTGACTTTTATCTTTCCGGTAATATTAAGACTTTTATTATCGAAGTTCCGATATATCTTTAAGTCCTCATTCTTTTTTCTTCTCTCTTCTCTTGTTTTTTTTTCCCATGTCATCTTTTTGTCTAACCATTAGATTATTTTTATTTCTTTTATGCTAGTGGACATTTATATATATAAAAAAAAACAAACATGTTGACTCCTGCATAAATGAATTATTTGAGAAAGCAAAAACTTGAAGATGAAATTTGTTACTTGACACTACACACCTAATTACGCATATACTTAAGAATTATTTTTCAGTTAAAGTAGTTTGGGAAATATATTTTTCTACTGCGCTAGTCTAGAAAAAAAAAACTTCAAAAGAGGGTAGAAAACTAATACCAATGGACTCGGTAGTTCAATGATAACGCATATGCACATGCTTCCACATAGCCATGATTCAAACTGAATATCATCCATAAAATTATTAAAACTTGCTTTGTTCAAGGCTCTTGCGGTGAAGCGAACAAATCAAAACTTCGAGGCTCCAACAAAGTACACATAATTTATTCAATCAAATTGGTTCTGAATATCATGAAATTGGTGGGACTCAAGGGATTACTCGGTCTTAGTGGGTTGCCAAGATTGGTATCTGGTCCAGTCTTTCTGCCCAGGATTGAGGGTGTGTCCTTTAGAATGGTATATGTACTCCTCTCCCTCTCCAGAGAGATTTTCCTTGTGCTCAACACTGTACCTCTTTGGTTTCAACATCAGAAGCTGCAACAAAAGCCAATTGTTTTTGTCAAAATGAATTTTCACATTATATTTCACCAATTACGTAAGAGAGGGTTACCTCATCCCCAGTATGATCAGTTATGAAGTGAAGCCAACCATGCCATTCGGGTGGTACTTGAGAAGCATTGTAGCGACTCTTCTCAGCGTATTCAACCCACCGGTGCCTTCCTACAAAATGCCACATCAAGTCAAAAGCAAAGCGCTTAAGGCATAAAAGCAAACCTTGAAGACCTTGAATAAGTAGCTTTCACATGACTTGAAACATTATTACACTCTACAGGACAGTCTAAATTTCCTGAGGCGTTAACACTTTCCAATAGAGTCTTGGTGATGGCTATAACTGGACCACACATTTAAATAAGCCACAGAAACATTAAATCCAATCCGATGGCAATAACTATATGATTCAAGACATGTCCCTACTGGTTGCTAGTAACATCCTAGTGGCAAGTAAATCATAGCTCAAGTAACTAGGAAAGCACCAAAGTCACCATCCTCCCATTCTTCTCATTTTTTACTTGCCTCTTTATATTCCTCTCTTCCAAGGGCAAAAGATGAGAATTTTTTGTTTTACAAAAAAAAAAAAAATACAACGGAAGAAAGAAAAAGAAAAACATGTTCATATAGGCTCATTGTAATAGTCAATTGGATTTTAGCATCGAGTGCATTCACACACTATTGGAATTGGAGAATGACATCATAGAGGTGAGACTAATAACAGTAAATTACTGATAAAACACCAACAAAGCCTCAGCCTCCAAAATAGTTGGGTTCGTCTATATGAGGAGAGGGATACTCCACTCTGGTTATCTTATTTCCTTTAACTAAAAAAAAAAAAATTGGTAAATAACTAAAATAGGGAGAAGCCAAATGAGGAGAGGTATAGTCCACTCCACTTCCCACTACTGTTTTCTTCATCTCCTAAAGTGAAGCTCTGAAGAGCCACAGACATGCATGGAAAACTAAAATAAAAACCCATAAAAAAATGAAACAATCTAATTTTCCAAATTCTAAAAAAAAAAAAAAACAGGAATAAGAATCCATCATTGAGATATAAAGAATCTATACGTTAGGTCCTAAAAGAGTGACATATATCTTGCACTAATAACACTGAAAAGAAGAGTTTTTGGAACCAGGAAGAGGATGCACTTTCCAGTATTACATGGCCAAAAAGACATTCAGCAATGGATTTGCAAAAGAAAAACTCTCTTTTCATTTTTTTCCAAATGGGAAAAGGTTCTTACATGAAGAAAAAAATACAAAAAAAAAATGAGGATGAGTCACCATCTAAATTGAAAAATAAATCCTAATATAGAAGCTCTTTCCAAATCCCATTAAATATCAAACTAGAGAAATCCCTCAGAAAGCTCCAAATGTCAAACACCATAAGGAAGCCAAGAGACTTAGCTTATTACATGGTAACTTACTAAATATTGAGGAAGGCATCCAAGTGTTCTTCTGACAAACACATCAAATTAATGATATCATTCAACATAGACACAAAAGCTTTGTTGATAATTTGAGGAGAGGAAATGTAAACTTGCAACCTCCTCTTTGAAGACAAGGTGTAACCATCAGCTAGACGAGGCTTTGTGCAACATAATGCCACAAAACCCATCTCATCACCCAAGGGCAGATTATTAAAAAGTCCCCCAAAGTTTGTGGACAAAACCAACCTGCCTTATCCTCTCAACATTACAATCAGGATCATCATAAACATCAGGGCTCATTTCAACATCCAGTAACATGATGTCAGTTGCTTATGATAATTGCCTCAGTTATGAGAATGAGTTCGTTTAGATGGTGTGTGCTTTAAAATGACAGGAATGTTGTGCAGGAGACTGCATTTTACTGAATGAGAATGGGATCTCTTACGCAACACATATCTTAAGGTCGATGATGGTTCCTAGAATTGAAACTGATGAAAAAGTTCAACCACTCATGAACTATGAATTTACAAGAATAGTCAGGTAAAACTCTTCAAAATATTGTCATGGTAGGAATAACAGATGTCACAACTGCACAGTGAAGTGACATAGTTGTCATCACCTTGAACATGCATGGATCTGACAGTGGTAAAGAAATGCATTATACGAAAATGAGAGAAAAACTAACCATGTATGGTTTCGAGATTCTGATAATACTTGTTACCAAATTTGTCAACACCAACAAGCTTTGCACCAATGTTGTGTATTTTGGTTTGCCTAAAATCAATCAAAATTACAAATATAAAAATCGACTAAACATTATGAATAAAAACATTCATAAAGGCTCCTATAAGATATGGAGATATAGCTGAATACAGCAATAGACAGAAGGCTCACCCAGCTCACAAGTGAAACAGAACTAGGACGTGACAGGAAAAATTACAAGCCCAAGTTTACCCAAATATGTATAATGAAAATTGGATCTAGAGCGGGTAAGGAGATCAAAACGCAAGAGTGTGGCTATGAGGGCTTATTGGGACTCAAGCAGTGAAAGGGCATATTAATTCAACTAGCATAATTTTCACCAATGGAAATGCATAAACAAGAAGAATAATTTGTTGGATTGAATCAAATCTTTGCTACAATCTTCGGTTATTTTTTAAATAATAATAATTTAGAATTTTTAAAGAGCTTTTAACTTACAAAAGATTTCCATCGGCAAGAGCATTCCTGAAACAAGAAAGCAAAGGAAATAAGCAGTCAGTATCCTCTTTTTATCTTTGCCCATTTTCTCATTCAGCTTAATCAATTCCAAAACAACTAACAGAAGTCTTCAGTTCCTCGATCCGATTTATATTTCACAGACAACCCATTAAAAATATAGAAATTCTTATTCCCTTGCTATCAGAATCTGTAAGACCCAACACATCAAGAAGAAAAGGGCACATTTTAATTGCAAATAAAAAAAATATGCGAAAATAAATTAAAAACAAGTCAGGGTTTTGTTTGGATTGATTGTTTTCGAGATTAGAAAAATAAATAGATAGATAGACAAAATTGGTGAGTACAGGTAGCCTTCTTCTTTGAGCTCGCGTAAGAAAGCTCCGAATCCTTTCTCTCTGATCGACTTCAATGCTCCCTTCACCACCGTCAATGCCATCTCTCTGCTTCTTCCTTTTCTGCTCGCCTCTGTTTCTTGTTCTTGTTAATGATAAAAATGATGTTACTGTCATTCGATATTTATTCATTTTCTTATTTGGTTTGGCCAAGATTTATTTTACCCCCTCAAGTATATGGTTCCTATCAATTCATTACCAGGAGTTTACTTTCCATCAATTTACCTCCTCACGTTTTATCCGAAAATCCGGCTTCACTTTCATTAAGGATGATTTTGTAAGCTTCAAATTTGTATTGTTTATCAGTTAATTCCTTAAACAATTTTTCACATGATTCATTTTTAAATTTTATATATATATATATATATAAAAGGATTATGAAAGCAAATTCACTAAAAAAACACACAAAAAAATCATAATAAATGTTAATTTAAATAAAATTTTAAAATCTAAGAAAAATTCACCATTTTCAAAAAATATTGATCAGATAAAGCATAAAACTGGTGAAAATGCAGAGCAAGAAATCACTTAAAATTCAACTAATAAAGAAATCATACATTTAATTCATTCAGATTATTTAAAGAAAGAGATAAAAACAAAAGTTCAATTGGCTAAATATGAATATATATATATATATATATATAAGTAAAAATTAATTTAAATTTAAAATCAAATTCACATGTATTTTCTCTTGATATATCTCTATATTTTCTTTCTTGATTTTTTTTTAAAATATACGCAAATGATGCATTTTGTGTGGTGGCCTCGTTTTTAACAAGTAGAGAAGCGTCGAAAAATTAAGCCACTAGTATTTTATGCCTAAAAAGTTAGATTTCATCCAAATTTTGACTCAAAAATACCCTATAGACTTTAATAACCTTTTTATCACCTTAAATAATCCTAAAATCAATCTAAAATTTAAAATTAACCTGAATTTAAAAATATTTTCGAGCTCAAATATATTATCTCATGCGATTAAAATGCTAAAAAACATCTCAGTGGAACTCTCATCATCAAATAGAACTCATTTACACAAAAAAATAATCTTTTAATTATAGGAAACTATATCATCAATGATTTTCTTTATTTATGGTCAAAATTTAGTGATTTCCTCTCTCCTCTCTCCTATCAAAAACTAAAAATAAAAAAAATAAAATTTCAGATCAAAATAAAAATTTTAAAAGAAAAGGGACCAAAAACTAATAATCTAAAACATACGAGGACCAAAGAAAACTATGTGCCAATTATGAAACCGCCATCTGTGTTCCCCACCTTTTTCACTTGGATCCCCATCTTTTAATCTTGCCCTTTGTTAATAATTATAAGCAATTAGGCATCAAATGACCTCAAAATGACTCAATCAAAGACAAAAAAAGATCGATAGCTTTTTAAAAAATGAACTATTAAAGTCCACAATGAATCAAGGCATTTTGCACAGTGTATATACACTATGCAAAACCCTGATGTCTTTTAGCTTTTTACTTAATGAAGATTTCGAAGAAAAAACAAATAAATAATAATAATAACATGAATAAAATGATTTTTTTCTTAGTTAATGTTTAGTTTTGTACTCGCATTTTGCCACGGGTTAAATAATTATTTTAAGTAAAAAAATAAATATACAAGCTTTTCCAATATGTTTTTGGATGTAAAAAGAATTCTCAATCATTAATCAAAATGCTTATAAATGTATCTAATTAAATAAATTGATATTTGATCAAAATATAACTAAAATTAAGATATTTAATCTCGCAACACGGGTTATGTACTTTGTTGTGTTTCTTAACTAAGTTTATTATAATGTGTTTTTTATTTAATCAAACGATTATTTGTGCCAATAAAAGGTAAACAAAGTCATAAATGAAAGCAAATTGAATTAAACTATGAAGTTCAACTATAAAACAACTCAATATTGAATGATAAAATTTTTAAAAAAAACATATAGGTCAACCTACGTTAACCCGTGAACCACGCAACCATGGGCACATAATTGGTATAACCCCATAGAAAAGAAAGTGAAAAAAAGAGAGCATGAAAGACAATCCTAAAAAAAAAAATGTTTAAAGATGGAATTGAAAAAAATAATTAAAAAAAGAACCTAATTAACAACCAAAATCAACCAGTGCTCACCTTCAAAACTCGTGACCATGATCATGAGGTCAGGACTGACCACGTAGAAGGCAAATCTAAAAAAAAATAAAGAAAAAATTTTAATAAAAAAATATCGAGGCTTGAAACTAAAAAAAAAAATTAGTTTATAAAAAATCAATGAAAAAATATTTGAGTCAACCCATGTTAAACCACTAGCCTCACAACCATAGGCACATGATTGGGATAATCCTATAGAAATGAAAGTGAAAAAAACAAGCATGGAGATCAATTCTCAAAATAATAAATGTTGAAGGATAAAATTGAATTTTTTTAAAAAAAAGGGACGATAAAAAAAAGTCAACTCATGTTAACCTTAAAAAATCATGGTCATGGTCATGAAGTTGGGATCGACTGTGTAGAAGGCAAATCCAAAGAAACAACGAATCAAAATTCTCAATACAAAAAAAAATATTGAGGCATGAAACTACAATAAAAAAATAATTTAAAAAATAAGGATCCAAGTCAACCTATGTTAATCCACTAACCCCGTAACCATGGGCACAATATGGAGATAACCCTGTAAAAATAAAAGTGAGAAAAAAAGCATGAAAATTAATTCTTAAAAAATAAAATATCGAATGATAAAATTAAAAATAAACTTAATTTTAAAAAGGACGTAAAAATATCAAAGTCAACCCATGTTAACCTTTAAAAATTGTGATTGGGGTTATGAGGCCGAGGTCGACTGCGTAAAAGGTAAACCCTAAAAAATACAAATCAAAATCTTCAATAACAAAATATTGAGGTATGAAATTGAAATAAAAATATTTTTTTTAAAAAAAAAAGCAACAAAAAAAAAAGTTCTGAGTCAATCCGGGTTAACCCGCCAATCCCACGACCATAAGCATAGGATTAAGATAACCCTATAGAAAAAAAAGTGAACAAAAAAGCATGTAAATCAATTAAATATTAAATATTTAAGGACAAAATAAAAAAAAATCAGTTTTATAAAATGACCTTAAAAAATATCAAAGTCAACATGTGTTAACCTTTAAAACTGATAACTCAATAAAAAAATATCAAGGGATGAAATTACAAAACAAAATGCAGTAAAAAAAATTCCAAAACAAAATAACTAGTAGTAAAAAGAATGATGGCCAAATTTAACATAAAAAAATAAAATCTAATGTTGAGGGATGAAATTGAAACAAAATTTAATTAGTTGGATAAAAAACTATTAAAAAATTAAGGACTAAATTTGATATGAAAATCAAATAAAACTTAATGTTAAGGGATGAAATTGAAAAAAATAAATAAAAAAGATAAAAATCAAAACAAATAGGAATCAAAAGAATAAGGACCAAATTAAATATAATAAATAAATGAAAGGACACTCTTATATTCTTCCTTTTTTATTAATATTTTATATTTATAAAAAGACAAAATTGCCCCAAAGTCATCTCGATTATAACAAAAAAAAACCATATTTAAAAGTAAAAAATGCCTCTAAAAGGAAGTTTTACTCTTTTTTACTTCCAATGGCAAATAAGTAATTTAATTATGCTCATAAAAACAAAAGATCTAATAAGCCTCTGAATCCAAGTTAATGTTTTTTTTTTAGCTTATAAAGCTAATTAAATCATTGCGCTATGCTCAATAAAAGTTAAAAGTCAGATTTGCCCCAAATAATTTACCAATGACTAATGTGTCCCGATAAAAAGACAAAATTAATCCTAAATGGCTAGTTAAATGGGGGTTTATACCATGGGCAAAGCGGGGAAAGCACTTTTTATTGTGACAATGTTTCTCTTATGTGGCTTGGTTTTTTTTAATGATTAAGAGTAAATTGTTAGACCTTAGATGGATAGCCTAGGCGAACCTAAGAGGAGGGTGAATTAGATATGCAAGGTAAAATTATAATTTAAAAACTTTTTACTTAAGAATATGCAATTCTAAACACTCAATTTAATACAAGAACAATGAACAATATAAATACAATAATTAAAGAGTTAGAGTTTAGAAAGAATGCATAAAGTTTTATAGAAGTTTGATGATAAGTACTTAAAAGTGCATTTTTATCAAGGTTTTATCATCATTTTGCAGTTGAAGTATCAATAACTCCTTAACTAGAGCATGTTTTATAATACCAGGTCTGATAATATAAGATACCTTTAATTTATGGTAAATGCTCATTTTAAATGCAGGCATATCTCACAATTCAAAGGATTGATTGATGTGATTAACTATTGAAAGTGAAAGGACAAAGAAAAGGCTAAGCTTAGAAAGGAGATACCGATTCAATTTAAATTGGAACACTGTTCAGTTATTGGGTCATATCTGGAGCTGTAGATCTTGGATTTTAGTTTGATTTATATGGATAGAAAGCTAAGAAATAGTCCTACAATGTTCATGAATAGTGTAAGCCCAAATCTGCCATTTTCAAATTCAAAGTTTGGCCACAAAAGAGAAGTCAGAATCTGTCCTGCAATCTAGCCCAAACATTGCTCAGAATTTTACCTGTATCTGGAGTTCTAGAAGGCAAAATAATGTGCAATTTGGTGGGTGGAAGGAAAAGACAATTTCCAACAACTTTCATGAGAAGACCTGCTCCAATTCTGACGTTAACAATGACATTTTATCCAGTAAAAAGCTTGAGGGTTATCCACCACGTCCACCAGCAGCACTACTCAGTATTTTAGCCATATCTTGAGCTCTAGTGATCTAAATACTCTGAACATTTATGGGTGGAAAGATAATATGATTTCCAACAACTTTCATGAAGAACACTTTACCAAATTCTGATTGCAGCAATGTCATTTCATCCAGCCAAAATGCTTGAGTGTTGCTGTCCACCAAGTCCACTAAATCAATGGTTGGCCACTACATCAATAATCAATTACCAAATGAATAGTTCTGAATTTTAGCCTATAAAAGGAGGAATTTGCCATTCATTTAGGAATCTTGGTTCTTCAGATCAAAATCATGTTCTTGCTCTCTCTCTTTATATTTTTGTAATGCTTAAGTTTTGCTTTCATTAATCTCTTGTTCATGCTTTTCATTTCCTTTACTATACTTAGTTAACTTATATCATGTTTATGTTCTTATATTGTTTATTTATGTTTTTCTTCTTCATAATGTCTAGCTAAGTTAATTATGTCAAGGTGAAAAGGTTTCACTAATGGTGTTAGGATATGTATAATATAAACTCAACATGGACTTTAATGTTTATATCCAAGAAAGTTTGGTATTAACATGTCTTATCATTTTTATCTTATTAATTCTTAATACCTTGCTTGTTAAATGGTTAATCTAGATTTGTGTTGTATAACACTTGGTACATCAAATACTTGATCCTTCATAGTCTTCGGCCGACATCGTTGTTATGAAAGGAATTTGATTTGTTGTCAACATAAGTTAGCATCATGAATTTGATTTGTTGTTGTTGTTATTGTTGTTATTTATAATTTATATATTTCACCTCCCTGTGGTTCGACCCCGGTCTTGCCGGGTTATTTATTACTTTGACACTCCTACACTTGGGATAAGACATCAACTCTTTGATCGTGTCAAGTTTTTGGCGCCGTTGCCGGGAAGGTAAATTCTTGTATAAATTATAATATTTATTTTATTTTCACTTTTCTTGTATCTAACTTTTGTTTCTTTTGTTTTATTTGGAGACCACAAATAAAAGAATTGCCACCACGATCAATTGAGTTTATACCTTTAAGTGTTCAACCACCAAACCCTGATTTGAAGCCGTTACCATTCAATCTCAAATACTCATTTTTGGGAGAAAATGAAACTTTTCTGGTAATAATCTCTTCCAAACTTAATGCACAGCAAGAAGGTAAGTTCTTACAAACTCTGAAAATACACAAAAATGCATTAGGATGGACCATAGCTAACAAAAAAGGAATTAGTCCTTCGATTTGCACACACAGGATTTATTTGGAGGAAAATGCTAAACCTTCTAGAGAAATGCAACGAAAGCTTAATTCTAATATGAAAGAAGTAGTGGGGAATAAAGTCATTAAGCTTCTAGATAATGGAATCATTTATCCTATTTCTGACAGCAAATGGGTACATCCTACCCAAGTTGTACCCAAGAAGTCTAGAGTCACTATGATAACAAATGAGAAAAATGAGTTAATTCCAACTAGGACTATTACTAGTTGGCACATGTGCATTGACTATAGGAAACTTAATTCAATGACTAGAAAAGATCATTTCCCTTTACCTTTCATGGATCAAATCCTAGAAAGAGTTGCAGGTCATGAATTTTATTGTTTCCTAGATGGCTATTCAGGTTACAACCAAATTGAAATTGCATTGGAAGATCAAGAGAATACTACTTTTACATGTCCATTTGGAACTTTTGCATATAGAAGGATGCCTTTTGGATTATGTAATGCACCAACCACGTTTCAAAGATGCATGCTTAGCATATTCAGTGATATGGTTGAACGTTTTCTTGAAATTTTTATGGATGATTTTTCTGTTTTTGGCGATTCATTTGATGATTGTTTGACTAACTTAGAAAAGGTTTTGAGTAGGTGTGAAGAGAAGAATCTTGTGCTGAATTGGGAAAAATGTCATTTTATGGTAACAAACAGCATTGTACTTGGTTACATTGTTTCATCGAAAGGAATTGAGGTTGACAAATCTAAAATCGAGTTAATTGCCAACACCAAAATATGTTAAAGATGTTAGATCATTCTTAAGACATGCTGGTTTTTATATAAGGTTCATCAAAGATTTTCGTGTCATATCTAAGCCATTGTGTAACCTTCTAACAAAGGATAATGTTTTTGAATGGACTAAACAATGTGAAGAAGCCTTTGTTAAACTTAAAAACTTGCTTACTTCTGCTCCTGTCATTCAACCTCCTGATTGGTCATTACCTTTTGAAATAATGTGTGATACTAGTGATTATGCCGTAGGTGCTGTCTTAGGACAAAGAAAAGATAAGAAACCCTATGTGATTTACAATGCAAGTAAAACTTTAAATAGTGCTTAAATGAATTACACTACCACTGAAAAGGAATTACTTGCAGTAGTATTTGCATATGACAAGTTCAGATCTTATCTTGTTGGCTCACTTGTTGTTGTTTTTAGTGATCATGCAGCTTTGAAATATCTTCTTTCAAAAAAGGATTCTAAGGCTAGATTGGTACGATGGATTTTGTTACTTCAAGAATTTGATATCACAATCAAAGACAAGAAAGGCACTGAAAATGTTGTCGCAGATCATTTGTCAAGATTGATAATAGATTCCACATCTGACATCACATAAATCAATGATTACTTTCCTGATGAATATTTACTTTCTGTTGCTACAATGCCTTGGTTTGCTAGTATTGTTAATTTTCTTGTTTCATGACATTTGCCAGCTCATTTGAGCACCCAAGATAAAAGAAAGTTCTTGAACAAAGTGAAGAACTTTTATTGGGATGACCTTTATTTATTCAAATATTGTCCTGATCAAATATTTTGAAGATGCATTCCTGACTATGAGGTAAGTAGTGTCATTAAATTTTGTCATTCTAAGGCATGTGGGGGTCATTTCTCATCAAGAAAGACAACTGCAAAAATCTTACAAAGTGAATTTTACTAGCCCAACATGTTCAAGGACACGCATGCATTCTGCAAGACTTGTGAAAATTGTCAAAAGTTGGGATCTATTTCAAAACGTCACATGATGCCTTTAAATCCTATTCTTGTCATTGAGATCTTTGACTGTTGGGGTATAGATTTCATGGGTCCATTTTCTCCATCATTTGGTTTCTTGTACATATTAGTCGCAGTAGATTATGTTTCAAAATGGATAAAGGCAATTTCAAGTCGAAACAATGATCACAAAACAGTGATAAAGTTTTTGAAAAAAGATATCTTGAGTCGATTTGGAATTCCTCGAGCCATGATAAGTGATGGTGGAACACATTTCTACAATAAGTCATTTGAGTCTTTAATGAAGAAATATGGAATCACACATAAAGTTGCCACCCCTTATCACCCTCAAACAAGTGGATAAGTAGACCTTGCTAATAGGGAGATCAAACAGATCTTGGAGAAAACAGTGAACCCTAATAGGAAAGACTGGTCTTTAAGACTTAATGATGCACTTTGGGCTTATCGAACTGCTTATAAAACATCATTAGGTATGTCACCTTATAGACTAGTCTATGGAAAACCTTGTCACTTGCCTGTGGAACTTGAACACAAAGCTTATTGGGCTATTAAAGCTTTCAATTCAAACCTTGATGATGCTAGTCAGTTGCGAAAATTGCAAATAAATGAGCTTGAGGAAATAAGAAATGATGCATATGAAAATTCAAGCATTCATAAAGCAAGAATCAAAGAGTTTCATGACAAGAAAATACTGAGAAAAACATTCAATGTTGGTCAAAAAGTCTTGCTTTATAATTCTTGACTCCATTTATTTCCTGGAAAACTAAGATCAAGATGGAGCGATCCTTTTATTGTGAAACATGTGTATCCATATGGGGCCTGTGATATCGAGAATCCAAAGCATGGTAATGTTTTCAAGGTAAATGGACATCGTTTGAAAGTTTACTTTGATAACTTTTCAATTGAAAATGACTCTATTGAATTGGGTACTCCTGTATATAAAGATTGATTCTTTTTCTCACATTGTTTTTGTGTTTCTTTTTTGTGTGACCGGTCAAATGGCGGATAACGGTACTCCATGACTCTTAAGTCGGTTCTTTCAGTTTCCCATGACAACTGATATCTATGTATATATTTGTGCAATTCTTTGCTCTTTCTCACTTCTTTGCATCTCTTTTCCACTTCTCATCTAAAAAAAAATGGACACCACTCTTGAAAAATTGAAAAGGTATTTTCCCGCTCTGCCTCAGAATGCGATTACAAAAATTTACCGTGCTAGGTGTGAAAGATTGAGATTGTTAATGAATCATGGAATTCCTGAAGATATTCGCTGGCTAATTGAAGCAAAGGTCCAATTATCAGGTGAGTCCTCCAATTCTTTCATTTCATACATGCCTGGAACAGGTAAAAGCACTTTTGCAAAGAAACGTCGTGTAAAACAACTGAAAGTCTGTCACAGATGTGCCAGATGGACTTGCAATGCAAAATGTCATTCTTTAGGAATGGTATCTGTAAACCGTGAAGATAAAATACAGTTCATTAAGGATGGCTTGAGTAAGGGGTCTTTAGATAATCTTCTATTGACTCTTGAGACGCACCTTAGTGGAGATGTGCATCGTGCAATTCATGATTTATGGCCACAATTTCATAAAGAACATGCTCGACATAGTCTTGGGAATATGACTAAAAAAGACCCTGTTTGCCAGTTTTTAAGAAAACTGGATGGGAAATCTATCCCCGATCCATAGAGGGTGTTTAAGCCGTTCTTGGACGTAAAACCAAGGGAAGATGTGAGCCACAATCACAACTGCTTGTACATATACATGTTTTTTTTAAAACAGAGAGAGAGAAAGAGAGAGAGAGACTCCAGCTGGCCTACATATAGGTGGTATGATTGCATTTTCAATTTCTCATCTATAACATCTTCTCTTCCTTCCCTTCATTTCTACTCAACCCACACATTCAACAGATATCAAAGTGTGTTTGTTTAAGTGTGTTTCAGGTTCGTCAGTGTTCGTTGTTTCAGGTGATGTCTTCTATACTCTATCTTTCTACCTTAGGACATTGAGGACAATGTCTCATTTTGGTTGGGAGGCAAGGGTAGTAGTCGATACCTAAAAAAAAAAATTTAACTAACTATGTTTTCAATTTGCAAAACTGTTGTTACTAAGATGGCAGAGTCAAGGAGTTCTTTTATTAAAGTGACTCTTGAGATGCATCTTAGTAAATATTCTTAACAAGGTCTATCATAATACTTCTTGAAATATTCAGGTTTACAAACTCTCGCATTATTATCAATTAATTCTGCTTATATACCAATTTAACAAGTATTCTTACACCTTCATTTTCACACACACACTTTAACATATGATTATGGGTCGCACATTGGATTATTACATTATTTATGTTCTTTTGTTAAAGGTAACAACTAAGGGAAAGGGATAGTATATAATTTGCAAAAAAAAAAAACAATAAAAAACAATAAAAATGTAGATAAGTTTGGTTTCTAGCCTCCCTAATCTAAGCAATTAAGCCCGAATGAGTATTTTAACACCTAATACCCTAAAGTCAACTGACTTGGGAGATATTGGCTCAACGCTTATTACATAGGTTAAGAAGAGAAGCTTAAGGAAATTAAACATTGCACTATCTACATATCAGTAACTGCAACCCGAGTTACTAAGCTCGAAAGGGTGTCTCAACACCTAATACCCTAAGACCAACTGGTCTGGGATTCATTAACCTAAAGCTCGTTACATGGGTTAAAGATGCATTGTGTTTTAAGTTATATATGTGTGTGTGTGTGTAAAGAAAAAAAAAAGATAATAATCCCAACCCGAGGAAGTTAACCTTAAACATTAGAATAGAATATTGTTTTCTTCCAATAAAAGCCCCATCATCTATGTTTTCATACATTTGAGCACATAAAAAAAAGGTTTATTAATATTTTGTTTAAGAGGTATTGAGCAGATATATATAAATTTAATGAGAGTTTGTTTACTTTGATAGATTAATAGAAGTTAAATGATGAATGCCTTGCTTTGTGGAACTTGCAAATTGTTTTTCTATTTTAACGCTTTGATTACTAGGGACTAGTAATAAGCTGGTTGAGGGGTATGATTAGTACTTAAAAGTGCATTTTTATCAAGGTTTTATATCATCATTTTGCACTTAAAGTATCAATAACTCCTTAACTAGAGCATGTTTTATAATAACAGGTCTGATAATATAAGATAGCTTTAATTTATGGTAAATGCTCATTTTAAATGCAGGCATATCTCACAATTCAAAGGATTGATTGATGTGATTAACTATTGAAAGTGAAAGGACAAAGAAAAGGCTAAGCTTAGAAAGGAGATACCGATTCAATTTAAATTGGAACACTGTTCAGTTATTGAGTCATATCTGGAGCTGTAGATCTTGGATTTTAGTTTGATTTATATGGATAGAAAGCTAAGAAATAGTCCTACAATGTTCATGAATAGTGTAAGACCCAAATCTGCCATTTTCAAATTCAAAGTTTGGCCACAAAAGAGAAGTCAGAATCTGTCCTGCAATCTAGCCCAAACATTGCTCAGAATTTTATCTATATCTGGTGTTCTAGAAGGTAAAATGACCTGCAATTTGGTGGTGGAAGGAAAAGACAATTTCCAACAACTTTCATGAAGAAGACCTGCTCCAATTCTGACGTTAACAATGACATTTTATCCAGTAAAAAGCTTGAGGGTTATCCACCACGTCCACCAGCAGCACTACTCAGTATTTTAGCCATATCTTGAGCTCTAGTGATCTAAATACTCTGAACATTTATGGGTGGAAAGATAATATGATTTCCAACAACTTTCATGAAGAACACTTTACCAAATTCTGATTGCAGCAATGTCATTTCATCCAGCCAAAATGCTTGAGTGTTGCTGTCCACCAAGTCCACTAAATCAATGGTTGGCCACTACATCAATAATCAATTACCAAATGAATAGTTCTGAATTTTAGCCTATAAAAGGAGGAATTTGCCATTCATTTAGGAATCTTGGTTCTTCAGATCAAAATCATGTTCTTGCTCTCTCTCTTTATATTTTTGTAATACTTAAGTTTTGCTTTCATTAATCTCTTGTTCATGCTTTTCATTTCCTTTACTATACTTAGTTAACTTATATCATGTTTATGTTCTTATATTGTTTATTTATGTTTTTCTTCTTCATAATGTCTAGCTAAGTTAATTATGTCAAGGTGAAAAGGTTTCACTAATGGTGTTAGGATATGTATAATATAAACTCAACATGGACTTTAATGTTTATATCCAAGAAAGTTTGGTATTAACATGTCTTATCATTTTTATCTTATTAATTCTTAATACCTTGCTTGTTAAATGGTTAATCTAGATTTGTGTTGTATAACACTTGGTACATCAAATACTTGATCCTTCATAGTCTTCGGCCGACATCGTTGTTATGAAAGGAATTTGATTTGTTGTCAACATAAGTTAGCATCATGAATACCTGATAAAATTTATAAGTATGGTGTTACATAAATAAGATGATTAATATGATCATGTTGATAATTTATAAAGAGTTTATACTTTACTTATCTCTAATACTATTAGTGGATTCTCTAACCTTGACATTTGTTTTTATCATTGTTTAATCTTCATATTTATCTTACATTTCAAAGTCATTTTTAACTCACCACCACCACCACCACCATCATCGTTGTTGTTGTTGTTGTTGTTGTTGTTGTTGTTTATAACTTATATAGTTCACCTCCCTGTGGTTCGATCTCGGTCTTGCCGGGTTATTTATTACTTTGACACTTCTGCACTTGGGATAAGACATCAACTCTTTGATCGTGTCATTTGATAAACCACTTAGTCATCTCCTCGAACTTTTGTTTAGGAGTTCCACTGTCACACATCAATGTTCTTAGCGGGTGACACAAACCTTTTACATGATCTATTTTGCGAATGCAAGCTCAAACCCAATCCCAGAACCCTTCTTCTTTTTTCTTTTTTTTACAAGTGAAAGACTAAAAAATCTTTCACTAATACTTGTTGAAGGACAAGTGTTAAACCACTCATAAATTTGTCTTTAAGAGACTTTTCCATGTGTTTAAAGTGTCACTAACACTTTTCATAATATACTCTTTTGATAGAGTTAATTGGAATAACAATTAACCTATTTATGATGATTTTGCTAATTCACATTTAACCTTGCTTTCCAATTACAAGTTACACGTGAGTGTTAGAATTTGTTTTTGAGAGAGAGTATGCTTAGATATTTATCTTAGGAGTTCCACCACTATTTTGGCCAATGACTATTTATAGACTTAGAAATGAAACTAACCATTTTAGACATAGTTTCTTGCCTATTGGAGAATTGGTTAGACTATTTTTAGAATCGGTCAGACCCTTTTAAAATTGGTTAGGCCATTTTGAAAATCTAAAGTAGTTTCTAGAAAATTTCCAGAAATGAACTAGCTGTTTTGAGAAATGGCAAGACCATTTTAAAAAATAGTTTGACCGTTTCTCAAATTGGATGGACCGTTTTGGCTATTATCTAGCCAATGTCCTGTTTTTGTGTTTCAGTCTTTTCTTGGTTTTCTTTGGTTATTTTGAGTTTGTTTAGATTGTGTGGATGTTGCAAGGTGTCTTAAACAAGTCGGGTGCTATTGGCAAAACCCTATTACAAAATCTTAATTGGTGAAGTCGATAGCCATTTTATTTACAAGTTCTTTGTTCTTGACTTTCACGATTTCTTTCCTTACTTGTTTGATAATTTCTCGTTTGTTTTAAACCTGTCTAAATCATCGCAAGGATATGTGCAACATATAATATACATATTTATATTTATATGACATTAATTGTGTTTTACTTAACAATTAAAACAAGATTAATACATATGGCACACAACTATGTGTCATATAGCATATTAGCATAGACACATTAAATCATTTAAGCACTATAGCATGTCATTTAAAAGTTGCATGGAATATATTATTATTTATCAATATGGCATACTTATATGCCTGATAAAATTTAAGAAAGAAAAAATTAAAAATAAATATCATGAAGGACTGTACAAAAAAAGTGTTTGTTAATATTAGAAAAATATGTTATAATCTTATTCAAAACAACGTAGAAATTGAACAACACTTTATTAAATAATATCTCAGACACATCTTAATTAATATTTTAAAATGAATTTCAATTAAGAAATTTCAAGACTTGGCTTGACTTAAAAAAAATATAAATATTGAAAAGGAGATCGCTTAACCTATTTTAAAAAATTATTAAGAAGATAATGTTTTGAATCGAAATACATCAGTTTAGATAACAAATGAAACACATAATTAGAATCATTAACTTTCTTGGATTTAATAATATTTTTTAGAAGCCACCTTTAATTATACCATAGACATTTTCAATAAAATAGTCAAATAAAATTAAGGATAAGAAAATGATTTTATTGATTTTCAATTTAAATTAAAAGGAGAAGAAAAAAAAACTAGGTGTTTGGGTTTAAGTGGGAAGCCTGAAATCTGACCATCAAAGAGGTGGTAAAAAATCAAGGTTAATGATTTTTTTTGTCTAAACAATAGATTTTCAACATATTTTTACTTATAAACACTCTTATAGACTCAAAAAACTAATCTATCAATTTAAAGCACGCTTAAATTGATCCAAAAATACAAAATCAAGCCAGGTAAAAACAATTCTTTGTCAAGCCCAATTTTTTTTTTTTTTAGTGAGATAAAGGGGAAAAAAACTTGAATGGAACTCTCTTTTTCAAATGAAATCATTTAACATTAAAAAAAACTAGTTTCGTAGTAAAACATTGGTCACTCGTCAACTTTCTTTCATATTCGTTATTTTTAGGTAAGTTTCTCTCATTTTTTAAATATTAAAAATAAATAAAATAAAATTTTGAAACAAAATGTTCAATTGAAAAAAAAGACTAATTTTTTTTGAAAAAATATGAAGGAAAAAAGAAAAAGAGAAAAGGTTCATTATGAATAGTGGGGTAAAAAGAAAAAACCATTTATTTAAGCCATAACATCAAATTACGTCTCAACATTTTTATTTTTCTTATTTAACACAACCAAATTGTTTTTCATAAAATTAAATATTAATCAAATATTAAAATGTTTTTTACACTTTAAAAACCCTATAAAAAACTAATTAAAATAAATTATGAGCTTAAAATTACATATAACGCAATTCTTAAGGAATAAAAAAGTAATTTGATGATTGAAATAAAAAATCCCAAAAGGTTAAAAAGAAGTTCAATATCGTTTTAGAATAGAGTGCATTACAAGGGAGTACAGAATGTTTTTGCAATAAGTTTTTGTTTTTTTAATAATTGTAATGTAATTTGTGGATTTTTTTGGCAGCTGATTTTCTTGTTGCTATAATTCTTTTTCCTCATTTTTTTTATTTAGGGTAGTAATTTTATATTTTATTTAAATGCAGACTATGGTAGAAGTAGAACATTAACAAAAGCTAAACTGCGTGGGGGGTTTCACTGTAGTTACACACACATATTACTATGGATTGTTATAATAAAATTACCCTTTAACCTTTAAGCAGATTAAATTTAAGCTTTTGATCTAGGGTTTTTTGGTCTTTTTCTCTGGCTTAGTGGTTATTAAGAAATTATTTGAGAGTGTATGTGTCTTTTCAATTTGTTTAACATAGTAAAAATACTTTTTTAACCCTAGAGTTAATAAAATTTAGAATTGTTGATCAAGAGTTTTCTTTACTTTTCACAATCTTCAAAACAATAAGACTTCTTTGCCCTCAAGATAAAAAAAAATTTGAGCTGCTGGATAAGGGTATTTCAGGTTTTTCCACTTTTTTTGTACAGTAAAATAACGTTTTTAATCTTAGAAAAGACAAAAAAAAGCTTTTGTCTTTAAGGATATTTTCACATAAGAATGTTGTGTAATTAAGAGGGTCATGGGGGTGTTTTGATTTTTTTTACGTTTTGTTTTTTAATCAAAAAGCTGTTGGTGCATGCTCAACACATACCAACGAGCGTGTGGCGTCCGCGTCATTCAGGTGACACGTGTAACGTCGTTCGATGGCTAAATCAAGCTATCCACTGTCTCCCTGAATGCGCAACCCTGTCATCTTCCACATGGTGTGGCGTGTGTATGCTTATAATGGTTAGATTGCCACTAATGATCGATTTTTTTTTTCTTTCTTTTCTCTCTTCGACAGTTAAAGTGCACAATTGTCCTCTTTGTTTGTTGTTTTTCAATTTCAGTCCTCATTCTTTGAATTTCTTATTTTGTCCTTATTCTTTTTATAGAAGTTTTGTTTTGTTTTTTTTTTCAATTTTATCATTCAATTACAATTTATCATATGTTTTGTTTTTCATTTCAATCTTCATTATTTTAATTTCTTATTTTGTTTTTATTCCTTTTATAGTTTCAGTCCTCCTAAATCTGTCTCTATTTTTGGTTGATATTTCAGAATTCATCCTCTTTATTTTGATTTTGGTAATTTTTTCTTTCGTTTGAGCTTTATTTATTTACAATTTAGTCCTTCAATTCTAATTTGTGTATATAATGTTTTTCAATTGGGTCCTTTTACTTTTGATTTCTTATTTTTCTCTTGGCTCTTTTATCAAAGTTTTTATAATTTTTAATTTTACCTTTCAAATCAAATTTATGGTTTTTTTCAATAGTAATAATATTTATTTTAGTTTGGTCCTTTTTTGTTTGATTTCTTAGTTATTTCATTTTTCTTTTGTCAAAGTTTTTTTGATTTATGATTTTATCATTCAAAACAAGTTTATAATTTCTGTTATTTCAATAATAATAATAATAATTTATTATAATGGTTGTAATACCAATAATTATGGTGATGATAAAAGTAATAATAGTAAATGTTATAATAATAACAACAACAACAACAATAATAATAGTATATTAATAGTTAATAGTAATTGTGATTATGATAGCAGCAACAATAGTAATAATAATAATAATAATTGTGGTTATAATAGTAATAATAATAATGATGATAGTGATAAAAATAAAAATAATGATAATATTAGTTATAGTGATGGTGATAATAATTATAATAATAATATAAACAATATCAATAATAGTGATAATAATAACAACGATAAAAATGATAATAATAATGATAATGATCACGATAATAATACTAATAATAATTATAATATTATTTATTAATAATAATAGTAATGGTGGTAACTTATTTATTAATAATAATAGTAATAGTAGTTGCTGTAATGATAATGACAATAATAATAATAATAATAATAATAATAATAATGATGAGAAAAGTAATTATTATAATAATAATATTGATAATTCATCATTCAATGTTATATTTAATAGAAATTGAGTTTTACTATTTTTTTTATTTTATGTATGATATTTTTAATTTAATATCACACATTATTGGTTTGAAAAGTTTACATGATTTTCTCTTTTATTTCTTGTGATATTATTATTTTTAATTTTATTATTTATCATTAATTTTTTAAAATAAAAAAATTATCTAAATTTTTTTTAAACGTAAACCAATTCACATTAAATATTAAATTAATGAATTTTATTTAACAAAATTTCCTAAATCAGATATGCATATCCTGTCCCTATGAGAGAATTGTTTTGTTTTGAGAAACTTGTTATTCGGACCCGAACCTGTCAAAATTCGAACGGGATGAGGAAAAGCCAACTCCTGAGAGACGTGGCTTCTCTTAATTGGGTAGGGTGACTCGACATATGTATCATCATTACGGATCAACGAACAAGTTCTCCTTTTTCTCCTGGAAAATCTAAAGCCACAAACACCACCGCATAGAGTTCGAAAGCAATCTTTTAATATTTTGATTTTTTAGCGTTACAGGAATAGCTATATTCTTACAAAGGTAACCAATTTCTTTTTTTCCTTGCAATGATTTAAATTTTAATTCTCTGATTCTATATCCTTCGATTGTTGAATCAGTGCTGATTTTTTTTTCTTTATTTTTTCAAAATTAGGATCTGTAACGGATTTTGATTTTGGTAAATAGTTGTGTTTGTTGGTTTCTGAGTGATTTCGATTTTCTTTTTAGATTCGTTAGGGTTTCATTTGCTATGTTCTGTTGATTATTTTTAAGTGGGGAATTGTAATTAGGGTTTGTTTTAATCAATAATTTATGTGTTGATTATGTAGATTGGAGCGAAAAAATGATGCGGCTGCGCACATATGCGAGCCTCAGTTTGTTGGGTGCTCTAGCTGCAACTTATCATGCATTCAACAGTAGAGGCCAGTTTTACCCAGCTATGGTTTATTTATCCACCTCTAAGATCACTTTAGTCCTTCTTCTCAACATGGGTTTAGTCATTATGTGCATTTTATGGCAATTCATTAAGCGGCTCTTCCTTGGTTCCCTCCGTGAAGCTGAAGTTGAGAGGTTGAATGAGCAGTCGTGGAGAGAGCTCATGGAAATTCTCTTTGCCATTACTATTTTTAGGCACGACTTCTCCGTAACCTTTCTTGCCATGGTCACCACCTTGTTATTAATCAAGTCTCTGCATTGGTTGGCTCAAAAGAGGGTTGAATACATTGAGACAACACCATCTGTTAACTGGTTATCTCATGTTCGGATTGTTTCTTTTCTGGGTTTCCTTTTTCTCCTAGACAGCCTGTTTTTGTACAGTTCTGTAAAGTATTTGCTTGAAACAAGGCAGGCTTCAGTGTCTCTCTTCTTCTCGTTCGAGTAAGTTAACTATGCTCATGCCTTTTCCCTTTTATTTATCTTCTATTTCATCACAATTACATTATGTTCTTACATTCAACTGCCAGAATTGTTGAGCCATCTAGATGTTTCCCTTATGTCTTTTATTATGTTTTTGTTTATGCGGGCTCTTAATAGCTTGTAATCTCATACCTTAACTGGTCAGCTGCATTAATGATCTCGTATTGAGTTGTGTGGAGTATATTCCAAGGAAAAATAGAATAAGAAAAAGAAACCAAAACCAGAGCATAAGAACAAATGGTATATATATTGATTTTCAAATTATTCAAATGGTATTTAGAGAACACATGGAAGTTAAGTAGGGGCTTGAGAGATGCAATCTTAAAATATAGAGAAACTTGCTAATATAGCAATGCAATTGATCATTACTGTGCTACAAATAGTTATCTTGCAGCTTAATTGTTTTTAACTTTGTATCTTCAACTCCAGATTGGTCAATGTGGGACTTGGTTAAAACTGGAACCATGACAATGATGGAGTTGTGGTTTGTTTCAATTTTCAAGTTTTGGTTAAATATGACTGTTTGCGACTTCCTAGTTTTCAGCATATGGGGGAAGTTATCAGTTTTGAGTGTTAGTTCTTTCTTTGTACACAATCTTGAAAGTTATGGGATTGCAAGCTATCAATTTGAGTGACATTTATTTCTTTCTTCCTACTTGATTTTGAAAGTTATGGTTGATTAGTTTAACTTATCAACAGGTCATCTGAACATTTTAAGTGTTTTTTGTGATTCTGACATCAGTTTTGCTACTAGACTTGTAGCCTGATATTTATTGCAGAATTTGGATCTACTAATGAGCTTGCATACTTGGACTGATTTGCAGCAAAAAATTGAATAAAGGAAGTTTACATGATGAAGAGTAAATTGTTTGAAGCTAGTGATGGCCTGTGTTTATGTTCTGGAAAAATCTTGAACTCCTCATTTCTAGCATACTTTTCTTTGTGAAAGGAGAAGAAAAATTTAATTTAGAAGTCATATAGATGATGCCTATATCTGTAATATAGCCTCGTTCTTTTTTTTTTGGTGTGTGTGTGTGTGTGGGGGGGGGGGGGGGTTGAGTTTCTTTAGATTTGATAAAAACTGAACATGAGTTTTCAGTTTGAAATTGAATTTTGATTTGATCTCAAATGGAACTTGAGCTACAGATAGTTAGAGATGGCTGAAATCTTAGCATGTCAAGATTTAACCGGGGAAGTTCTTTTAGATTTGATCAAAGCTGCATGGGAGTTTTCAGCTTGAAAGAAATTTTGATCTGATTTTAATTTGCACTCATGCTGCCAAAAGTGTGGGGTCCTGGAAAAATCAGCGGCAGCCATAAATGCTGTGTTCTAATTGGTGTTTATCATCTTTTGTTTGGATGTTATCTAGATGTCCCTTCTCAGGTTACCTGGATTCTTGAAATCAATTCTAGAAAACTTGGATGTTATTGTAAGAAAACCAAGCAATATCGATTTTGATTTCTCCATGCTTGTGAAATTACTCAATTCTACACTTAGGAACACACTTGTTTGCAGTTTGAAATTCCTGTGTTCATGTTTGCATTCATTAATGTCTACCATTTTGAATCTCAGGTACATGATACTGGCGACAACAACTGTGTCAACATTTGTAAAATATGTTTTCTATGTGAGTGACATGCTTATGGAAGGACAATGGGAAAAAAAGCCTATTTACACCTTTTATTTGGAATTTGTTCGGGACTTGCTTCACTTGTCTATGTATCTGTGCTTCTTCCTTGTCATTTTCATGTAAGTAATCAAGTTTGACATTAATTATCATTCTGGCATCTTGTATATATGATTTTTTTTTTGTATTTTACCCTGTTCACCCACATGGACATTATGTTTTTATCAACTATGATATTGTTGGATCATTGAGAGAGTATGTAATACATGCAAAATTATATACATTCACATACTGCAATGAGAGTATTTGATCACTTATAGATCTAACACTTGTGAATGATGCTATGTGATGTTGACTTGCTTCCACAATGATGAGTTGTAGATAGACAAATTTTACTTGGCAACTATTGTAACATCTTCCTACTAATTTTCATTGGAGAGATGTTATCAGGCTCTTGGAGTTTTTCACTGGTAGGATGTATTCCAACTATAGTATCTTTCCTACTATCGATCTGATTTTTAATGGTTATTTTCATTAATATCTCTTGCAAAATGGTTTATTTTTTCAATTTTTGACATGTGTGTGTACATGCGCACATACACTCACATTCATTTATATATGCACGTTTTCTATTTGCATTTACAATTATTTTGGAACGCAACCTTTTAATACCTAGAAAGGAACGTCAATGGCAGGAGTTGCATTTCTATATTTCTAGAAGGGAATGCCAGATAATTTCTCCTCTAGATCTTGTTTGAAAACTGTTATAAAGCGAGGATTTGGAAAACATGGATCTGGTTTAACAAGATAGCGGTTGTGCTATTGGGTCTGATTTTAATTTCTGCAGCTACCCTTTCCTGATCCATTATAACATTGCATGCCCACTCATGGACACGTGTTTCTTCTTGGAATGACATCGAGATTACACCTCAGGTTGACCTTGTTATTGTCGCTTCCTTATACTGATTTTCAACCTATTTATCTTGAAGCCCCTTATGGGATTGAAGTGGTTTAGAAATTTTGTTGATGGTATAGGACATTGAAATTGTACTATAGAAAAACTTGTTTCGATGTGTAGATTGAAAGGCAGTTGAAAGTGGGTGTTGTAGAAAGCACAGTGGGTGGTGGCCAAGAATCGTGTGTAAATATTTTGAACTGTTGGGATTTTTGTTGAAATTGTTTGCTTATATGGAGTTTTGTTTTAAACTGTATTAATTTGTGTTACAATCAATCAATTTGTTTATTTATTTCATTCCTATTGAATTTCTTTTCACGTGCTTGTTTATAGATGTTTTAATACATTCAAAGTTATACACTGCACTTCAATCCTATATTTTTTTTATCTATTTGTTCCTTGAACACCTTCTTGTTCCTTGACTAAATCTGAGTTTGTTTCTGCAGGAACTATGGTGTGCCTTTACACTTAATACGGGAGCTTTATGAGACACTCAGGAATTTCAAAATTCGTGTTGCTGATTACATTCGTTATAGGAAGATCACTTCCAATATGAATGATCGGTTTCCAGATGCAACAGCTGAAGAGATTGATGCGTGAGTTCTGCACCTTCTCTAGCTCTTATGTTTATGACATGTTATTGAATATGCATGTCATTCTTAACATTCTAAACTTTTTTCCTCATAAATTTTCAGAAGTGATGCAACCTGTATTATTTGTCGTGAAGAGATGACCACAGCCAAGAAGTTATTATGTGGACATCTTTTTCATGTTCATTGTCTGCGTTCATGGTTGGAGCGACAACATACTTGCCCTACATGCAGAGCACTAGTTGTACCACCTGAAAATGGTGTCAATGCAGCTGGAGGACCACATGGAGCACAACCAGATACTCACCAACAGGGTAATTATGGTGACATATCATCACAAATCCTCTTCTTATTGAAGCTTATTTTACAGAGCAGCTGTTATAATAAATCATGCTATTTGAGCACTGTTTTGGATTGAATGCACACACATAAATGACAAATTGTGTTTGCAGACAGATTTATTATATGTACTGACCTGGCAGCTTTGTAGAAGTCAGCAAATAGGTTATATTTGTTAACTTTTGGAATATTCACGTACATGCATGCATGCATGCCTACTTGCACACCTCTATGTGCATATGGTTTGTACATTATAGACATTGATGATGATATTGCTTTCTTTTCTCTAGGTCATAATCTTGAAATTGTAGTTGTTGAACAAGAAACTTGATGAATTTTGAAGAAACATGTGGGAAATGAATCATTTTAAATCCTTATCTTACTCGTTAGGTAGAGGCTGTCTTGTAGTTATACTAGCTTATATTCACCATTTTTTAATGAAAACATGAACAATGATATTGGTATCTTCAGTGTTATTATTAGGCGCCATCTTGCTGCCTCAAAGGTCTCAAGGTGAGGCGATTTGATTTGGTGCTGTGCCTCATGCCTGGTGCAAGAGGCACTCGTGTGAGGTCCACCTCAACAATGCCAACAGGCCAGTTACTTAGGATGAACACATTTCCATCCTAACCCTGTCTAGATAACACATCCACTGATTCAAAAGTTGTGGAACCTTCAATTATGGGAATAAATGGGCTCTCGCAATCCTTGTTGCTTTAAAGCCCCTTTGTGCCTTCAATGACTGGCTTTCTATTGGATTCAATGTACAGCTTCATTAATTTAACGGAGAAGGTAATGGAGCAAATGAAAAGTACATTGAAAAACCATAGAAAGAAAATTGAAATGAATCTTACCACATGGGATGTGGCAAGAAAAAGGGCTTTTGTTCTACACAGGCAAAGCATGATTTACCTGAAATAAAAGAAGAAAGATGACTTGAATCATTGAGGATTTCAACTATTTTTGGAGAACAGATGAATGAAGTGATTTTAGCTCATTTCCCTTTTTCTGTGCATATTGTGTTACTGGCTGTTAGTTGGATGAGGTCTGAAGCCAGTTTCATCCAAAAGCATTATTAATAAGCTATGGAATCATGCTGTGTGATCAAAATAGGAAACTAAGCTTTTGTATAGTTATTTTCTTGGATGGAAATAGTATCACATGGATATAAAAAGAATCGCAATTGTCCTCATGGGTTATATTTTCCGATTTTGTTCGTGTTATTCAGTGTTCTCATTTTTTCAGTATCTTGTTGGAGCAAGCATTGAAACTTAGCCTTTATGGTTTTATATTCTTTTAGTGAAGCTGACTTGATGCTTTGGGTTTCATTAGCTAATTTTTGTGATTTTGAACAGAAACTGGCACTGCAACATCTGCAACTCGGATTTCAGCTGGTGGAGTGGCTGATGATAGTTTGAGCAGGAATCAGGTCAGACTCCAAGCTGCTGCCGCTGCCGCTTCTGTATATGAGAAGTCATTCACATATCCTTCAGCAAACACTGTAATGTGGTATGCTCTTCTTTGCAGTAGTAATATTTTTATATTACCAAGCAGCACTGCACCATGTCTGATCTTAATTCCTTTAACTCATCTTATGTTTGGTTTCTATGCCTTCGGGTCTCTATTGTCACGCACACGCATGCTTCTCGTATTCTTATTTGCAATCCATGTCAAACAGTTTGAAATGGACTCTAAACTTGGCAACTCAGAAACATATTCATGTAATGCGTTTGTGTGTTGAAACCAAATAGAGTATCAAGTTTTTGTTCATGATTGGTTTAACTGCTTCGACAGTCTGATTGAAGACGTGACAAATATCTGAGGTCTAATATGCTAGATTACTTTCTTCATTCCCATTTCTACTATTTACTTTACAGACATGATGAAGGCCAGCCTATATTTATGTCCTCTCCTAATCAATCTGTGTTTCCAACTAGTGGCTCTGGTTGAATTTTGGAAAGAATTAATCCTTCTTTATTTGTAGGTCACCTGGATATGCCTTAGTCCCTCAGGTTCAGAGGCCTTTGGCTGACACCACTAATATGGAGCCAAGTGGAGATCAAGGTGTCGTTGGACAACCACGGCTGCAATTTTCTATCCAAGGTGGACCCTCAAACTTGACATTGCCTCAACTTCCCCACTGTGTCTTTGTCCCTTTTCAGGCAGGTGCTTGTGTGTATCAGGGAGAGAGAGCGTGCAGTACACCAGACTCTGAGTTGGAAGCTCAGAAAAAGTTTCTTCAACATCAGATTGAGGTATCATTGAGTGCACTTAACAGATTATTATTATTATTATACAATGTTCAATGGGGAGTTAATCTTATTAGTAATATTGGCAAGATTTTGATTCTGCACTCCTTTTGAGGTTAATTGATACATGTTATTCAATGCATAACAATGTTAATTGCGCAAATACTGTGCACAGAAAGTTACACAATTTCATACAGCATTGTTTATGGGAATTGATTGCCTTGTATGCACTATAGTAACAAGAGAGATTATTAGGTACCCCTGATGTGCCGCTCCCCCCCCACTAACATAGAAGTGGAAGCCATGGGTAGTTATGATGTGGGTGACGGAAGTTCCAAATAATTTTTCTAGTACATTAACAATGCATTTGTTCTAGTTGATTGTCTTCGAGATTAAATATTTGACATTTTAAGCAAAAATTACATTGGTTTCTCATTGACATGTTTCTCATGCTCTGTCTTTTGCCATTTGCAATAGGTCCTGCAAAGTCAGCTCCAACTACTACAGAAGCCGGAGACTGAGGAAAGCATGCTTTTGGCTCCCACAACATCATCAGATAATAAAGGCAAGACTGTTGTATCATCACCCTCTGTATCAGAATCTGGTTATCACGCAGAGATTGGCCAGACTGATGATGCTGACGCAGCGAATAACGTAGATCTCAAGCTTTAAGGTTGCAAACTCTAGTATTTTTTTTTTTGAAATTTGAATAATAGTCTTGATCTCAATAAAATAAACTAGATATTTTTATTTATATTAGTTCTGAAATTCTTTATAGAAAATAATTCCAAATTAAAACTTTTACTAATTGTAAATATAATGCCACTCCACGTTGCAACAAATTATAGAGTTTTGAGAAACTTATAAGCCAAAGGAGATGGATATTGTTGTGATCCCTCGTGTTTGCCAACCATTCTTATTTTAATGAGACGAGTAATGCATGGAAGGTATATCTACCTCTGCAAAAGTGGGATCAATTAACATATAAGATTCTGTTTACCATAGATTTTGAAACCGTGAGAGATCTAAGCTGATTATTTTTTTCATGGAGTCTTGATCAACTCACCAAATTTTAATTTGGAAGAATAACCTTAGTTTAATTTAATAGTTATTTTTTTCTCAGTTAAGGATGCGTGATCTCAAATTGAAATAACATGGATCAAATTGAAGTTTTTCATATTCTAATTAAAAAAACCATAATTTTTAGGGTTTAAGAAGATAATATGTCATTCATTTCTAATGAAGGTATTGAGTGACATGTTTGTTCTTGTTTTATTGTCTTCTTCAATTAAGAAGGCTAATCTAATTTCATTTTCAGGTGAATGAATATGATATCTCCAACCATCTCAGGGGCTTTAACCACCAGCAATAGATTGAGAAACATCTTCTTTATAAGGATGAGCCACCCCCATAAAAAATTTACACCTTATTTCTTTCAACGAATCAGACAACATCTTGTCCCTAGTTCGCCACTCTGTATTAATAGATTAAGTTGATAATGAGCCAATCTTTCAAGTAATGAATGTGGAGTTCTGGAGCTTCAAATTGAGTGTGTTTATTTCTAAGGGTAGATATACATCCCCTCTACATGGTTCATGTAGACCAACAATATGATTATCTTCTAATTTTCCCGATGACCTCGTTAAAGTAGCACACTAAGTCAGCCATGACTGAAGAAGAAAAACTCCCTTGATTGACTAACTTCGTGACTACTTTCTCTTGATCAAATTGAACTCACAAGATGACAAAATGAACTAGAACCTTTTTTTTCTATGGAGATTATGAAAGGATGAGAGGAATCTTTCCAAAACCACCTTTTTTTAAAAAAAAACCATTCTGGTTTTAGCAACAGTTTTTGGAAGGATTTTGGTTATAAAAGAGCAACTGCTCTTCAAGGAGAGGGGGCTGGAAAAAAAAAAGGAGAGAAGAGAGAAAGAAAACACCGAAAGAATTGAAAGAAATCTTATAAGTGATTAAGAGAAGCTAAAAAAAGAGTGCACTAAATTGAGAGAGAAGGAAGGAACAAAATCCAGACTAGTTAAAGGTTAAAAGGAGTTGAAAATCAAAGAAAAAGAAACCAATGATCTAGAGGAGAAAGCCATATCACTCTTATTGTAAGGTGAACCTTCAAACTTTGAGGAGGAGGTAAAGCTCAATGAGCACACTACCTCTCTTTTTTTAGTCCATGTTTTAAACTATTGTTTGATGGCTTAATGTTTATTCACGATCGGATTTGATGCATATTTTGTTGTTTTAAGGCTATATTCTGATGTTATTAATGATGTTTAAAGGGCAATTCAACATGTTTTATGTTTGTTTTAGTGGGCAAGTCTATTTTAATTCTTCTCGTTTCTCAATAAAAGCATGGTTTTGTGTTGTTCTTGATGGAATGTTGTTTTTGTTGAAAATAGATTTATTATAATGTTAGTAAAAAATAGATATACAATCACCAAAACAGTGTTTGTAGCCTAGGATGTGCTCTTCTAATCTTTCTATGATTTTGGATTGAATACTTGTTTTTGTTTCTATTTGCTTCCTACATGTTCTTGAGAGTCTTAGTAGGTCAATATAAGCATGCTTGAGGTTGTTTTGATTTGGTTTAAGGCTTGCTGCTAGGACTTGTGTTTTCTTGGGTCTTAGACATTTCTCCGCATTTCTAAGTTTGCTGGCATTTCTAGGTTTGCTGGCATTCTAGGTTGATGTTCATCCGTTGAGCATTGCCTTAGGTTCCTGATTTTCATGCTTTCTTGGTAGATTGATGGTTACTACATATGCGTGCATATTGTTAGGTCTTTAATATGAGGTTTTCATGATCTAAAACATAGATTTTATGGCCTTTGATATTCATTTATGTCTTTTCTTTTCTTTTTTATATAAAATTGAATAATCGTGGTTTTTGTTGGATTATTGTGATGATCTAACTCTAAAACTTTTTTTCAATAATGTTGGTGTATGATTCTGTATCTTTAATTTTGTGCAATCTGGTCCGAAATCGATCTTACATTTCTAGGTTTATTTATTGTGTTCTTCATCAAATTTAAGAAAAAAACCCATTTGATCTTTATTGTTTCTGAACCTTGTTTGTAGGCTTAAGTCTTTGGCCTAAGAAGCCCGACCCACGTGGTTAGGCTGAGCCCTTCCTTTGAATAAGACAGTGTTTGGCAAGTGTAGTTTTTACCAAAGAAAAAGTGTAATTTTTTGTCCTCAAGGCATGTTTGCCAAACAATAAGTGAAAAGAACCATTTTACCCTTGAGTTTAGTCTTCTAGGTAGATTGGTGAAGGGTAAAATCATTAATTCACTGTCACAATCCATGATAATCTCTCTAGTACTACTGTATTTTCTCAACGTGCTACATGTTATCTGTTAATTATAAGAACCCCATGTATACCATCAAAGTCCTTTAATGTTTAGCCAAATTACTTCCTGTCAGCTTCCACTATGATTTTTCATCGAGATTGTGGTTTATCTAGATTATGTTTTTGTTTTTGAACAGGAAGATATTGCAGGGGTGGTTTTGCAACAACGGAAAAGCATGTACCCTTTTTAGTTAATCAAGTTTGTTTTCTTTCCCTTTTGTTTACTTATGGTTTTGCGATTTGGAAATTTCTATTGTGCTGGCGACTTCTTTTTTCGTTGAAATGCCATTGTTTTTTCCCTGTAAATCCTTTTTGATTATTTTTATTGGTGACTTTTCCTCTAAAAGTTGTTGATGTTTATCCTGCCTCAGTTTTTTCGTTGTCCATTCTGTGTTTCATTCGTGGCCTCTTCAACTTGCATCTTAAACAAGTTTTTGGTCTTTCTTTTTCTTGCAGATGCCTGTGCATGCATGTCTTTTGGATTGTTGTATTCATTCCTTCGTTCATCACAGTTGATGTTGGGTCGGTGTCTTTCCTTTTCTCTGCTAATTCTTAAGCTCTGTTTTTTTTTAGATTCATTTTATTGTTTCACTTTTCTTCGTCATTTGTGAGCATCCTTCTGTAGCAATTGCCCAACAAGACGGTACCCAATCACCCCTCCACTCTTTACTTCTGAGTATTATCAATGGAAAGTAGGGCCGGGTAGCAAAGTTATTATAATTTTCAAGATGGATTTTATAACAGAGCATTTCATTTTTTAATAATTCTTTGGTGTCAATTTTATTTGTGGAGTTATATATATTTCTAGGCTGGGAGATTCGAGCATATATGTACAATGCATGCATGCAGATCTATTTGATAATTATACATTACTTTAAAACGTATGGGAAAATCATTATATTAGTAATGTATATATAAAGTGTTTATATTATTGACCATATATTATAGATGTTCAGGAGACCATGAAGAGTATTGTCTTTTTTATTTTTAATTTTAAAAGTTGTTAGCGCATGTTGGATCAAAACACGATCAGGTTATTGGATCTGTCTAGACCGTCAGATTCAAGCCAATGCATTTAAAATATTTTTAATATTTATTTAAAAAATTATTATTTACTTGCTTCACAACACGGGCGAATATTCTAGTTTGAATGCATTTAGTGAAGACAAGTGCCTTCTTGTGACATGCCTGGAATATGATGCTACGTACCTCGACTATGAGCTTTACATTTCAAGGAAAATCATGTCATCTGCAATGAGAATTTTCTATGCAATGATTCCATTAGTGAAATCAGTAACTCGAACTCAGAATCTCAATCCATTGTACTTGATCAGGTGTAGTGAACACTTAGCTATTAGTTTAATTACGCATTTTAATTAATTGAATATGCCTCTGTAGAAATGAAAGTGTATTTCTTTAATTCTCATTCCAGTTTTTCATTTCTGAAATTAATAAAAAAAATAAAATTATTGATTCCCCTTGTTCTTAATTTTCACTGTCATTTTCTTCTTTCTTTTTTCATTTCGCAGTTATGTTTGAAATTTCAATTCATATTTAATTAATTAAAATGTTGAATTAAATTAATAAGTTCTTTGATAGACTTTATTAGCCAAGGAAATAAATGACAAATTAATATCTTTCATATGCTTAGGAATAAAGTATCATAATAATGCATTTTTAACTTACTTTTTATAAAATTATTACAGCCTTAAACAAACATTCTAATATTTAGTTGGTGCTCAATTTTTTCAAATATCTATTTTTGTTATCATATTATTAATTTAAAAAAAAACTTAAAAAACAAAGTTTTTAAACTCAATGGAGTTCATGATCTAGATTGTGGATTTTTTGAGTTACATTACAGAGTCCACATTGATTCAATACATTGCCGTCTCAACATTCAAAACAAAAGATACTATTTTGAGATTTTTTTTGAGTCAAGTCAAATTATGCTTTTATCGGTCGTCCGAATTATTTTTGAATTCAACAAGTCAACCAGGTCATGTAAAGTCACCTCTCATGCAAGTTAATTTTAAACCTGAGCTAAGAATGGATTTGGATCGAAAGTTCTCAAGGTTGACCCAGCTAGGTCGGCTTTAATAAAAATATCAAATAATTTCTTTTTTTTTATTTCATCTTCTATTTTTTTTTTCAATTGAATCTTTTTTTGGCTTTTCTTAATCAATTTTATCCTTCAATATTTGATTAATTTTGAATTGTTATTCATAATGTGTTTCGGTTTGTTTTTTATAAGGTTATCACAGTCTCAAACAAATATCTTGATATTTGGTTGATGTTCAATTTTGCAAGCTTCTATTTTGTTATCCTATCATTAAATAAAAAATAGTTTAAAAAACAACGTTGTTAAACCCAGCGGAGTCCATGATCGAAGTCGTGGGTTTGGCGAGTTAAGCCGCAAAGCCAAGATCTATATAATATGTTGTCGTCCTCAATATATAAAAAAAATATTATCTTGAAATTATTTTAAAGCCAAACTACTTTTTTTTTTTTTTACCAATTGTCTAGATTGTTTTTGAACTCGTCAAGTTGATTAAGTCATGTTAAGACACTTCTCACACGATTTAATTTGAAACTCAGACCTAGACAAGGAGTTGAGTCGACAATTTTTAAAATTAACTCATTAGATTGAATTTAATAACAATATTAAAACTTATTTACGCATCCTGTAGCATTTTTTTAGGTTCAAAAAAACTTTGATCCAATTCACGCCGAAACGAGGCCAAGAAACTAGTTGTAAACTAAAAAGATTTTGATTTATCATCTCACGTTTCAAATTTATATTTGATGTAACCGTTTATAGACAACTCTTTTACTCTATGTCGTTGGAATTGTTTTGCCCATGTTCGTAACTAACCTGAGGATAACTGAAATCTTAAGGTACTATATCGGGTGGTGGAGCAGCTTCAGACTTTGGTTGAGCTAAAACCTCGTAAACAACAAAATTATTTTACAAGTAAAATATTTATTAATATTTGGCTTAAAAAATATTATTATGTAAAATATTTTATATATAAGTATTTTTTAATAGTGGTGGTGGTGAGATGGTGGAGATAATGGAGATGGTTCATGATGGTGATGGGAAAAGAGGTGATGAGATGGTCGTGGTGTTGATGACATGGTGACGGTGGTGGTGAAGAAGGTGGCCACGATAGTAAGATGATAGCGGTGGTTGTGGTGAGGTGGAGATGGTGGTGACGTGACCATGGTCATGGTGGTAATGGAAAAAAAAGTGGTGGTGATGGTGGTAAAAGAAGAGGTGGCCATGGTGTTGGTGGAGGGGGACGTGGTGGTGACATGACAGTGATAATGAAGAAGATGGTGTTGAGGTGGTCGTGGCCAGTGGCGGAGCCAGGATTTTTTAAATGAGGGGGCAAATTATTAATAAATATTTGATATTATGTAGACATGCATTATATTGAGAAATCAATTTGAAATATATGTACTAACTCATATCAAACAAAATTAATTTAAAAATACTTTCAAAATGAAAAAACTTACGTTATAATTGTTCTTTTTGAGTTTTATATTTTAAAACCGCTTCATAATAACTTTATTATCAATTTCATCAAAGATATTTTTTTTAATATATACAATCAAACTATCATTCATCTATTTTTAGTTTAGGGTGGGGTCAATGCTTGTGTTTTCGAAATCTTCCAAGGACTAGTGAAGTTCTTGGCAACAATTTTATGCTAACATATGGTAGAGAGTAGCTAAAACCATAACTTAAAAGGATTGTCATGACAAATTGATGTTATTATTGTTGACTTATTGTTTTTTACAGGTGGGTTAAACATAAATGTTAATTTTTTTGTTATTTCTCTATTGTGTCCTTAATTTTTTGAGTTGTCCTATACTTCATTTTTAATCACTAGTAAGTTTATCGTCATCCATTTTCAATATGAAATTCATAGCAAAGTACTTATCAATTCATTAAAACTCATTTCAATTCATATCCATATGCATATAATATTACTCATACACATATTAATTCAACAAACTCTTAAATTATTATAAATTCTAACATTTTCAATAACTAATTGTAAAGGAATAAAACTAAAATTAAACAATGAAACAAATAGAAAAGATGAAGAAAACTTACCTAAAGTATAAAGTATAAGAGGTTATTTACTTAACTAATTAATAGTCTAGGACTTGAAGAGAAATTTTGCAAAAAAAAGAGGCAAGAATAGTAGCTTAAAAGAAAGAAGAAAGGCTCTCAGTTAATTAATAGAAGATATAGAAAGAAAAGGAAAAACATTAGTGAAATGTGCTAAACATATATATTATATATTATATTATGTTGTAAGTTAACAATAGCTAACTTGGGTTAATTAGTAGTCAACAAACAAAATTAAACATGTTAAGATATTATTAATGTTCTAATATAAAAAGTATTTTGAAAAAAAAAAGAAGAAGATTAAAGGGGCAATTTTGACACTACGTGGCTCCGCCACTGGTTGTGACGGTGGAGAAGGTTATCGTAGTGATAAAATAGAGATGATATTTAAAATAGTTAGAAGATATTGTAAAAGGATTACTATTTATAAAATATTTTACGAAACTTAATGAGTTGAAAATATTTTATATTAATCAATTTTTCTGTAAAATATTTTATAAAAAACAAACATAAAAAAATATTTTTCAAAAAACGAACAGAAAAATCTGAAAAATATTATCACGTAAGATATTTTTCGTGAAAAAAAAAATCCTAAATAAGTATTAATTGTCAACTAATATATCATTGTTAAGAGAAAAATCAGACAACTGTCTTTTTCTATATTAAAGAGGCCAAGTTTTTCCAGTTCCGCTTGGGTTTATTATTTTTCTTTACTGTATTGTGGGTGTAGTTGGGTTTTATTCTAATGAAAGCATCCCTTGGTAAGTATAAACTTGAAAACGTCCATTAAAATTAAGCATACACAAGAGTAGAGAAGAGAACCTTTCTGCGGGTGTTGTTTTCTCAACTAAGAAATGAAATACCAAATTAATTTAATGTGCAGAATGATGGAAAACGACGAGATTGAGATCTTCACGATGAACAAGGACTTCCTTCACCTGATGCGTTGCTGTCGGCGTCTACTTCCTTCCTGTGAGTCCTTCTGTACATAAGAAGAAACACTCCCATCAAGTGATACCTTGCTGATGTGATCCGCTACTATTGTGACTTCACAGATCCAACTTCATCCTCTAAATCCTGGCCGCTGCTGAAGCTTAAAGAAGCGTTTCTGTCTTGTGACTTGCTGCTGCTGCTTTTGCCGCTGGTAGAAACAGTGCTTCCTTCCAGTCTTGATCCCGTGCTGCTTCTGTGGCTCAAAGAATTTTTCGATTTTTTGCTGCTCTTGCGGTGGAAAGAGGCATTACAATGCGAACTCCTGCTGCTAGCGCCATTTGAGGAAACACTTCCATATTGTGATCCTCTACCATTCGATGTGAACTCCTCCAATCTCCTGCTGTTTTTACGAGCGGAAGAAACACTGTCATCCATTGATTTCATGCTGCTGCTTGTGGTGAAGTTTCTGCTCCCGGTAACAGTCTGTTGATCTCTACAGTCACTGTCCCCATCCTCATTATCTGAACTTTCATCATCATGGTGATCTGAAGTATCTCCATCATGTTCTTTTTCTCTGTCCTCGTTATCTGAACTCTCTTCGCTCTGACTGCCATCACTAGCCTTATCATCGTCATCTGAACCATCTTTCTCCTCTGAAGGAGGGATCAATTGAGGCATATCAGTAGCTGTTGACAGAAAACTTAATGCTGTTACAACGTCGCTCATCAAAGGACGGGCTGATGACTCATCTTGCAGACACATTGCTGCTATTGCAACAACTTGATTCAGGTCTTTTTCGGGAAATTGCTTGTTAAGAAGTGGATCGGCCATATCTGGATACTTTTTTGGGTCCTTGAATTTCGGTTGTGCCTGCTTGATGACAAGCATATAACGATTAGTAAATTATTACAAGCTGCTGAAGCTGATTTATACAAATACATCGAATGCATTAACGAAGAATGATTAAGAAGTTAATTAGATTACTAACCCAAGAAACTAGATTTTGCTCGTCGATGGGTTTTGTAGTGTCTATGGCTCTTCTTCCGGTAATGAGCTCCAGCAAAATAACTCCGAAACCGTATACGTCTGATTTTTGTGTGAGATGACCTGCTCTAGCATATTCTGGAGCACAGTAACCATAAGTTCCCATCACTCTTGATGAAGGATGCATCTTGTCCCCAGAAGGCCCAAGCTTGGCGAGTCCGAAATCAGAGAGCTTGGGGGTGAAATCTTCATCCAGAAAAATGTTGGAGGGCTTTAAATCGCGAAATATAACAGCGGGATCGGCTTTTTCATGCAGGTATTCTAGTCCTTTAGCGGTACCAAAAGTTACTTTCATTCTGGCAAACCAGTTCAATGGCTTTCGTTCTGCTGCTATATCTGCAAATTCGTTAAATTTTGTACTCATTAACACCTATTCTCGTGCACAAAGAATTCTGAACATAAACTTACTCTTTCTTTTCATTCAAAAATAAAGCATGGGGAGAATCGAGATCAACACGGATTATATTTTTGAAAACTTGTGAGGTGCACACAGCATGCGTGCTACGTCTTAGAATCTTGATAGTTTGTGAGAGAACGACTGCAGATTATAAGAATATACGTGCACATATTTATGTTTGAATGCAGAGAGGAGACCAAGGGAAAAAGAAAGAGAAATACCAAGGAGATGATCCTCCAGAGAGCCTCCTGACATTAATTCATGCACCAAAAGCCTCTGGTCTCCATCAGCACAGTATCCAATGAGGTTGACCAGGTTTGGGTGGTGTAAACGACTAAGCGTCAAGACCTCACCGAGAAACTCGTTTCTTTGCAGTCCATTCCTGTCAAGTTGCTTCACAGCCACCACCTATGTTTGCAATAGTAGTAGTAGTAACAGATACAACAGAAAATTAATGTAAGCTAGATTTTGTTATGCAGTTTATATAAAACACCGGAAGTTGAAATCCTCAATGACCTGCCCGGTTGATGCCAGTGTCCCTCTGTAGACTCTTCCAAATCCACCTTCACCCAACAGGCATTCTTGACGGAAGTTCCTGGTTGCAGTGGCAAGCTCACGGAAGGTGAAGGATTGGGTCTCAATATCTCCTATTTCGACATTATCTCTATCTTCCTCCATCTTGTTTCCATCTCCGGGTTTTTGTTTCTTGATCTCTACAGCAAACAACATGAGAATTAAGATCAATTCCTGCACGCGAACTAACCTTGGAAATTAATCAAGTGTTAGTTTCTTTCAAGTGGAAGTCATTAATTTGAGGCAATGACAGTCCAAACTAAAACCATAAGAATGACTCATTAGTTCAAGAACGTATCGATATTCGTTAAAAGATAATGAGGGTTCCATTTCCCTTCCTCCATCTTATGTAAAAGGAAAGATTTAAGTTGAAGCTAACTGGTAACGTTTTGGGTTTGTTGTTCAATATTCATGAATCCGAGTCTTCTCAGGGCTACCGGAGATTTACATGATCGTTAATTTCAGGATCCATAGAATTAGTCAAGGTGCGTACAAACTAACCCAAATACCCATATTAATAATAATAAAAAAGAAGATTTCAAGTTTTAGGTTTAAAACTTATTCTTTGGCCCCTTTTAAAAAATCTTCCATAGTTTGTACCTCTCTTAAATATGCATTTCTTACGCTATTCAAATGGATGAATTTTCCTGTAGTTACGTGCAAATCCCTGGTGGTTCTAGTCTAATGAAGCTGATTTTTAAGTCCCTCCTAAAACCAAATCAAGATTAAAAAAAATAAAAATAAAGGCAGTAGGAACAACATGTATAGGAAATTAAAGCTATGATGACTTTAATCTTTATCGTTAGGACAATATCAATCTGTATTCTTCTCCCTTGGTACGTACGTATCCGTTTATCTAATTTCCACATATGTTGTTGGGTGAGATAAATACCTTGTACTTCTGGAAAATAGATAAACATATAAATCATTTCATGGTACGTGAAAGAAAAGAACAAAGCGCAGAATTTAATCACATTTGATTTAAGATTTCAAGACCAATATTTGACCTTGTTTTCGATAATTGAGGGACATATTACCAGACAACATTGGCGACCCATTCTCTCTTTTGCTTTTCTGAGATTGGAAGCACGAGAAGCAATTCATCTCTTGATCGTTAAAAGAAGGATCGGGGAAATGAGAGCAGCACGGATTCTTGGACAAAATGCAACTTGCCAGGCCTTACAAGCCTCTGCGTCAAAAACCATAAAAGCTTGGGAGGGAGCTGAGAGATTGGTGAAGGAGGAGGACAGGGTCCTTCAAGGGAATTGAAGGACCCCACGGGTGGGAAGGAATCAGGCAATGAGAAGGGAAAAAAAGTTATTGAAGGGAGCTAGTTTTTTGGGCAACGAACATGATGAACTCTTTCATTGGAGCTCTCCAAGAAAAAGGTGGAGAATTTATTGGAACATCTTTGACAAGTGTGCTTCGAGAGGAGACCAGGAATTGCGGAGTTTATATTGTTGTCTTCCCATGCTACTGGAGAGGGTATCCAACCATTTTGTGATGCTACCGAACTAGTCTGCTTGGTCTGCTCCCCTGTCTTATATCATGAGCTAAATCCTACTTGTTTATCAACTTTCAGACCAAATATATACATCAAGAAAAACATTATCATTAAGGAAAAAAAGGAAAAGAAAACTTCGTATGATATGAATGACTAGGTATGATACAAGGTTTTAGGTGTCCAGTTAAGTAGACTATATATGTATGGTATTTTTAAAATAAATAAATAATATTCTTCTCATTATATTATCATATAAGTTATTTGAATATACATTAATGAAGAGGGAAAAAAAAAAAAAAGAAGCAAAACCCATCTGTTAGATCATAGGAGGATCCATTATTAACACCTCCAAGTTAGAAGACTTGCCAAGACGGACGCGTCTCAAAATCAATCCTTAGCCTTTAATGCATTAGCCCAAGATCAAATCTATAGTACTCGTCACCAATCATGGGACCGAACGTGCATATGTTAAATGAAGGCATGCCTTCTGGTCATGTGTTCTTTAGAGATTTTGTTCTTATAATCATCACCAATAATATAGAGTCCATAAATCCCAAAATTCAAACAACTTTTATAGAGGCATGTTCTCACTTTAAACATACATCTCTAACTAGTCTAAAATTATATGTAGCATGCATATTGACCATTATATCTTTTACATGAACACAATTGCATTGATTAAAGTTGTATAAATATCATTAAACCCCAAGACAAAACATATTCAATCATCATTTTTAAGTTTGTAAACACACACACATAACATAATTTTTTAATTTTTTTTCCTTTATCACCGGTGATAACTTAAGCATTAGAACGTTCTTTAATCCTAATAAAATAAAAAATTAATAGGTATTCATGATATTAAGTCCATTATTTTCAACCTTTTAAAGTTTCTATCAGCTTAGATTGTTTTGTGAACTTCATCATTTATGATATTCAAACTCCATATTCATATAAAGCTTAAAAATACATAATTTTAAGAAACCTAATAGTCTAATGATATCCATTGCTCCTAGTTTTGATGAGCTAAACCATTAATTGGCTACTAATTATTGCCTTAAGTTTATGTTGTTATAGTTTTAATTATCATTAACATTATCCCAAGGATTTTGATATGTCTTGAAGTTGCACAAAAATTAAAATCATAGTGATAGATCTTTTGCTTTAAGGTTAGCTTTAGCTTGTTCATTGTTACTCACATATTTTTAAATAATAACTTGACTCTTGAAAACAAATTAATATACTCAATAAACATATCAAAATAACTAAATAACCATGCCATACTCAAAGACTAGGACCTTTGATAAATAAAAAAGTTAATCATACTTGATACAAATTCTAGATAAATCATTCCGTAAACCAAATAATCATACTAGACATAAAACCTAAGACCTCTAGTACAACAAATGACCTTATCTTCTCGCTAAGTGGCCGGCCATGTACTTACATATGAGCTAAAAATTATCTTTGTCTTATATATAAAGTGTGAATGAGATGTATCTACCTTGTTTAAAATTTGAATTTAAAACATTCATACCATTTTTTTTACCATTTGAAACAAACAAGACAGGCTCTCTTACACTTCTAGTCATCATTTAGCCTCAATACAACATATTTATTACGTCATTTAGTACAAACTATATAGTATAACAAACCTCTCATTTATTCAAAAATTTTGTCCTTGTGCTCTTCTCTTTTGAACGTCTAGTTTAGCATTCAATTATAAAAAGACCATTATTTTACCTTTACAACTTCATGCAATCTTTATCCAATCATTGATATGATGTTGAGAATTATATTTTTACTATTTTAAGCAAACACTTTTATTATTCTCTCTTACATATTGATTGCACCCTTCACTTAACTTAAAAATAATTAGATTAAATCCTTACTAAAAATTTGATCTTTTTAGTGTTGATTTCATTCTTTATGAGTAAAAGATATTGTGAAAATGTAAATTATACTCTAACTACTTGAGTATTGGTAATGTGCTTTTGATTAAGTTATACTGATTAGGTTTCGGTCTTAAGCCTGAGGAAAAAAATTATGAAGGTTTTAATCTTAAGATCATGAAAAAAAATTGTGTTGGCTTTAATATGGAACCCATGAAAAGGATCATTTGAGAGGTTTCATTTTTAATCAAGGAAAAAGATGGTTATTATAAAAAGTTGAGTATTCACCTTTGAAAAAGACAAATTAACTAATGGTAGAAATTCAAGCTTACCACTTGAAGAATGGAGTAGACATTTAATGTCAAACTATAGTAAGATCTTTGAGTATTTTCTCTTTTTCTACTATTATTGCTTGTTATCTATGATTATATTTGTACGGTCGGTTAAAAATTAACTAAGCTTGTTTTATACTTTGATATTGTAATTAAATGAGAAAAAGGCTAAGTTTACTTAAATTTCAAAAAACATAATTCAATTCTTTGGATATATAAGTCAAAGAAGGATGGATCATAATATGTAACTTTACATCAAAATGAGAGAACTCTTCAATGAACCAAGAAGAAAAAAAATACTATCAACAAACAATAATAAAAAAAGTTGAAATATTTGTTATGGAATCATCACAATGAAACTTATAAACATATCATTCAAAAATAAATTGAATCATGATTTTGTACAACCTAAGAATTGAATAAGACATATATAAAATAAGGGCTGGAAAGATATGGGAGGGATATAAATGAAAATTAAAATTCATTGGCTTTATACATAGTCATATGAAATGTAATATTTCTAATATTTATCTATTAAAAACAATAAAATCATAATATTATCAATTTGAATACTGATAAAATATCAATAAATAAAAATAATGATAAGCAAAACTAATTATTTGTTACTAATTTAAGGTGCAAAGTATGCATTGTATATGAAAGTGAATTTTTCTTTGGCTTATGCTATAACCTTTTGTTCTCTCCTCCTCTCTAGTCTATTTTTATAAGTATTACGAGATATATATTAACAAATATAAATAATGAAAAATATTTTTAAAATTATCTTCTTTAACATTGGTAAAATCATCCTTTAAAAAAACAAAAGATTTTTGCAGGTTTTCATGTTTCGCTATTAATATCACATGTCATATAAGAGAAAGTAGTGAGAGAAGGAGAAAATTATAATAGAAAGTCGAATGTCATTAGAGGAGTAAGATCCTCCATTTTATTACTAGTATACATAGAAAATTATTAAGAAGAAAATACTACAACAAACTTAAGAATGAGTGACTATAATTGAACGGGACACTACAAGATTAATTGGGAAAATTCCCTTTAACATCCTGTAGTTTGGTCCGGTTGACAAGTCAACGTAGGCATTAGGGATTTGTAATGCTTGTTAATTGGGTGCTCCGGTAGCCACTCAAGGAATGAATTTGGTTTGATTCTTGATTAATGCAAATGAACAGGAGCTTGTAATTCAAGTAAGAAGATTTTGATCAAATCATTCATGGTATATCTTCTTAGAAAACCTTTTATTTAATTTTTATTTTATACCAACAGTGGTAGCGAAGCAGGTTGATACTTGTTTTCACTTTGATGTGTGTTTATTGCATGATTATTGTTGAGTAATACATGATGATTAATAGATCTATATTTGTTCGATCTTGAGTTTTGCACACTAAAAAAAGGGTTTTACATATTATTTTTATGGTCATTAAAACCCAATTTGTATTACAATCACACCTGCTGGATTCCATGGGTGGTTGTACCGAATAGGAATTGAACTTTTTTTTCCGGTTATATATAATAGTCTTTTATTAAAACTATTATTTCAACTCAAGGCATTAATATATATATATATATATATATATATATATATATATATATATATATATATATATATATATATATATATATAAAGGGCCATAATTAATTAAGAACTTGATGTTCATGGGATGTAGTGCTCTCTTATATATATATGTATAAAAGCACTTAATGTCCATATTAATTAACATGTCTGCATGTTCAATGAATCCATTCAATTTTTGCTATGCTAAATCCAAAGTCTAAAGGAGCAGGTAATTGTTTAGGAGGTAGATCTTTCCAACATTGCATCGACGAGGTAGTGTCCTATGAGCAACAATTTTAATATAGATACCTTTTTTTGGGTATGGGCTATAGTTGTAGCATATAAAATAATGTGTTAATTGAAAAAATAATTGATATGCTACACCTTAGTAGATCTCATTCTACTTTTTTTGGTATGCGGATAAGGTGTTTTTGCACTGATATTATTTTCGCATATAACGCCAAAATGCCAATAGAGTCCACAAGGGACTCAAGATGAATGAATGTGATGTGTGGAATATTACAGATAAAGGGAATAATCCCTACATTTTAATCTTGGTCAATAAGATATAATATTATGACTTACATATTAGGAGAGGATTACTAGCTTTTATTGTAATTTTTTATTTTAATATGTAAGAAAAAAAATTATTATCTAATTAGATTGAGAATAAAATGAAAGATATGTGGCTAATTTAAATTGTGCAATGAATATAAAAATGACCTTCAACAATTTCGTAATTGAATTGACCAAGGATGAGAAACTTGATGGAAATAACTATGACATGCATAGAGAAATTTAGTAACTCATAAATGAGATAGAGTTATTAAAGACCTTGACCAATAACATGACCCAACCTAAGAAAGGAACAACTATCAAACACTGGTGTGACCAACAAGCCTATAAGGCTTAGGTTGGTAAGGATAGAACTGCATGCTGTTCTATGTTAAGATTTATACAGGATGACCTAATTAAAGAATTTAAGATTCATTGGACTGCTAAGGAAATGTAAGACCAACTTAAGATGAAATTTAGTATCATGACACCAACTAGTTTATGAGCCTTAACCTTTAAGTTTAACCAATATATGATGGACCTAAAGTACTCTATGGTGGAACACCTTAGAGTGATGTCCTCTATGATTAGAGAGTTGTGAGTAACTGGTAATAATATCACTAACAAACAACAAGTTAAGGTTGTCATTAGATCCTTACTTGAATCCTCTTAGGGCCACATGAAGATGGTGCTAACACATAATGAAGGTATTAAGACTTACAATCATATTGGTTAACATCTTGAACTTGAATTTGAGTGCAGATAGGTAAATTGTAGTACAATTTAAACAGTTAAAGTTAGACGGTGTAGAGCATTCAAGCCTAAATACAAAGGAAAACAAAAGGGAGCTCTACAAAATGATGCTGCAAATATGGCAACAAGAGGTGGCAAAGTAGCCAAATGTCATAGAGGTAAGAGTAGAAAGAAGAACATGACCAAGATTAAATTTTATAACTATAAAAACATGGATTACTTTGCTTGGGATTGCTTTGAGCTGAAAAAGGTACAACCCTATTCTGACCCTCTTATTGGTATATATGCTCACACATTTTGTTAGTCATATTATCTCTTGTTAGATCATAGACATGAGAGCAACAAAACATATAGCTAAAGATTGAGTTAGATACATAGATTATTGGTGTCTTCTAGTAGGCAACCATTATGTTATTACACTACACCATTAAATAGTTTTACCGACGGATTAGGTCCGTCGGTGTGAGGCACAAGAACCGTCGGTAATATTTTTATCGACGGTGTCACCGACGGTATTACAGACGGCAAAGCGCGCTAAAAAACAATTCCTCGCGAGAATTTTACCAACGGAATAAGTCCGTCTGTTTTTCCAACGGTATTTACCAATGGACTATCCGTCGGTGATTGTGGCATGGGCGGTAAATATTTCAGAACTTCCTGTCAAATACCGACGGAATATATCCATCGATAATAGTAATGGAAAATACCGATGAAATATATCCGTCGGCGATTGTGGCATGGGTGGTAATGTTTTTGCAACTCTCGGTAAAATACCGACGGCATGTTTCCATGTGAAAATCCGTTGGTATTTATTTAAAATACTAAAAAAAATTATTTATTAACAGGAAAAAAACTTAATAACCAAATAAATTTGTATTAAACATTAAAAATGTAAACATAATGTTAAATAATATTCATCCAAATATTCATTACAAATTTAATGTTTTAAAAAACAAAAATAAACTAAAATAGCGGCGGAGCTGGAGGAGGAGGAGGAGGAGGAGGTGGCTGGTTGTTGTCAGGATCGTACGACCAAAAAGGAGCACATAGATCATCACCCATCTTGGATCTAATCTCCATAACCATTCGACAGAGCTAATCATAATCCGTCGAGAGGCGTTGATATTGTTGTTTCAAGGCTATGAACTCCTCTGACTTAGTGCTCGATACTGATGGAGAGCTCCCACTGATTGAGACACTACGGGCCGACCGTAAGTTTTCAGCCGTAGTGTTGGAGAGCCCGTAGACCTGATTTTTATTGGGTCCACTAGATGATCCGACCTCCATCCACAAATCCGGATCAAAATCCGGATGGGTCGAAGGATTGTCCCCATATCTCTCTCTCAACCAGCTATTATAGGTCTCTTGAATTTTTTTTTTAAAAATCATCATATTCAATTCAAGAAAACAATAACTTACGAAATAAAATGATTGAACGAACATACCACAAAGTGCTGAGCACGGTTGTCCAGGTACTGCTGCACCCCCTTTTGGCGGTCTTGACTCCGCACATGTGTCTCTACAAATAGCTCTATTGGACTCGACTCACGTTCAAGAGACGTAGCCTGTAAGAAAAAAAAGGTTGCAAGTTAAATATATTTATAGGCAACAACAAATTAATTAATGATATATTTCATTTAAATTAATCTTATCATCCGCTTCGCATGTGTGCTGAACAGGACGGAGCCGCCGATATGCGTGGTCACCGAACCATGAATTTGCCGGTTCCGGTTGTCAGCTCCGGACTGTGAGAACCGCTCAGACATCACGTGCTCAATATATGCCACCCATATATCTCCCGAGATGAATGGCAGTTTGAATTCTCGCCAAACCGCCACCTCATTCCATCCTTCAAGACCGTTGTCCCTCATATATCTTTTCGCCTTTTTTTTTGGTGTCATACCAAAAATCACACAACCTACTTCCATAGTAACTAATTAGAATTTAGAACATAAAATTAAAAATTAAAAATAAATATTATTTTTGATGTTACCTAGTTGCCACGTGATTCTCCCATACCCTCCTGACAACATTGTTGTCCGCGCTATCCCAATCAAATTTATTCTGTGTGTATAAATAATTCATTTAAAATAAAAATATTACAAGATATAAAATTATAAAAATTATTTATTAAAAATAAACTGGAAATTAAAAATTAACACCTACCTGAAATTGCCAAAACCAGACATCGCTATTAGGTCTCTACTCAGGATGTCTGGAGACTTGACTCCATTGAAACAATGGAATCTTCATCGATGATTTAAACGCCGATGTTATTATCCTAGCAGCCTCAATGTTTGTGAACCTGAAATTAAATAAAATTAATAAAAGATTAATTAGTTGTTCATAAATTATGTTATAAGTATATATAAAAACACTAAAACCTAAACAAACTTACATTGAGAGGTCATCCTTCCATTGTGCCAGGTACTTGCGGGTGAATTGACCCCGCTGTGAAGGCACACCGCCTTTGTGCTGTGAAACCGTGCTAGAAGAGGCAGCATCACAAGTTGGCACAGATGCCTCGCCGTGATCAGCACCTAAGGAGATGTCTTCCTCGCTGCTAGAAGAACTAGCTGCAGTCGTCTGCTGATGATGTGCTATAGATTTCACTCGACGCATCTACACAAATGTATACGAATTATTACATAATTAACTTTGATTATTTTAAAAAAATTCAGCAGCACCTCCCCTATACTGGAGACTACCCACAGTTTTCAAACCTGTAATCTTTACAATAACCACAATCCAATTGACTCCAGCAACATCATATACAACTTAACATCTATTTAAATTCAATCATTTAAAAAAATTCGGCAGCACCTCCCCTTTACTGAAGACTACCCACAGTTTCTAAACCTGCAATCTTTACAATAATCACAATCCAATTGACTCCAACAACATCATATATACAACTTAACATCTATATAAATTTAATCATTTAAAAAAATTCGACAGCACCTCCTATATATTAGAGACTACCCACAGTTTTCATACCTATAAATATTTATAATTACACAAATATTGCAAAATCAACTCTATACAACCTAACATCTATAGAAATTCAACATCTATATATTTTCAACTAACATCAATACAAATTTATAAATAACAATTAAAATTAATCAAAATAATAAACAACATAACAAACAATAATATCCTAAAATGAAGATAAACTAATTAAACTTAATTCTATATTTCAATTAACATTTAAACATAAATTCATAAATAACAACTATGGCAAAACAAACAATAATATCCTAAAATTAAGATAAACTAATTAAACTTAATTCTATATTTCAATTAACATTTAAAACATAAATTCAACAATAACAATTATGGCAAAACAAACAATAATATCTTAAAATTAAGATAAATTATAACATTTATGGCAATACAAACAATAATACCATAAAATTAATAAATAAAAAGAAAAAATCAAAGAACACTACACAAAACCTCCTAAACACAAAACTAAAAAACACTACATAAATTCAAAATAAATTTAGGAATAAAAAATACTTACCTTAATATTGTGTTGCTTTGAAGATTTTATCTACAAACAATACATAAAACAAAGAACACCAAAAAAATAATCATAATTAAAATAAAAAAATAAAAAAATACAAAGATAAAGAAAGAAGAATACATACCTTTTAATATGCTACAACTACCACCCAAACAACAAAATCTCTTGCAAAAACGTAATATAAATGGAGAGGAGAAGAGAAATAAAGATGAAAAGCCAGGAGAAAAAATAAACCAGAAGGGGGCAGGATATATATTGCAATTTTTTCGACGGAATTACCGACAAACATTTATTATTGTCGGTGGCATTAAATTCCATCGATAATTAATTAATATTCACACCAAAAAATTCAAAAATCCCACCAGACTTTTCGAGCCGTCGAAAAATTCATCGGTAACCGCGTGTCGGAGCACGGGCGCTTCGGTTTTGCCGCGTTCGTCGACAAATCCATCAGTAAATGTGCCGACCGGCCAGGTGCTTTGACAGGCGTGCGCTTCGGGATTGCTCCAACCGTCGGTAAATCTGTTGGTATATCCGTTGGTGATTATGGCAGGGGCTGTAATTTTTTTACAACTCTCAGTAAAATACCGATGGGTGCTAGTCCATCGGTATAGCCGTTGGTGATAGTGGCAAAATTCCGTAATTGTTTTGCAACTCTCTGTAAAATACCGACGAGTACCATTCCGCCGGTGTACCCGTCGGTGATTGTGGTAAAATTCCATAAATATTTTTCAACTCTCGGTTTAATACCAATGGGTTCCATACCGTCAGCAGTTCTGTCGGTGAAACTGTCAATATTTTTACAGCTCCTCCATGTATTTCTGTCTATCCTCCTGCACAAAATCTTGAATTGCAAACTTACAGCACGCACAACACAATACCAAGAGCTAACAATTAAAGAAGAATAAATATTTCATGTTCCAAAATATCATCCTTAATATTACATTATAAAAATAAGGCTTTACAGCATGTTTAGTCAGAATTTTCATCTTCATCCTCAATTGAATTGTTATCATCAGCTTCATCGCACTCTTCAATGTGGTTATCATCTTCTTCTTCAACATTCTCTAGTCCATTAGAGCTCAAAACAGCATTTAACTCCTCTGCGTCAACATCAACAAGACTATCGTTGAAAACACGAAAATTCAAATTTTCTTCTAAGTCAATCGAAGGAGCAACTCGGTATGATTCAACCAACTCACTAGCTTGAAAGATTTCATCTATCACACTTGTGTCTTCGTTCTCATCCTGAACAACCTCGAAACGACCCCTGGGTTTGGTTTTTAAAATAGATAACCAATCAACTCTTGATCGGTCCCTTCTAAAGGAATGAGTGTATGTGTAATAAACTTGTTGGCATTGCTTTGCGAAAACAAAGACGTCGTTTACGTTGCGGTGTCTAGCTTTTGAGTTGATTTCAACGAGACCATAGTGAGGATCTACTCTGATTCCTCTGTCAGTTGTGTCATACCAATAGCATTTGAATAAAAACACTCTACTCTACTAGCTATGATATTGCAGTTCGATGACCTCTTCCAATCTATCGTAGTAGTCAACTTCAAACTCACTAGAAGTTGATCCCTTAATACAAACACCACTGTTGTATGTCTTTCTTCCATGCCCGTATTCTTCAGTATGAAAGACATATCCATTGACAAAATACCCGTTATAGCACTTGACTTTTCTTTCAGGGCCCAAGCTTAGTAAAGACAGTGAAATAGCAGCACTACCTTCCATTTGATAAACCTTGTATATTAAATACAACAATAATCAATAAACGGATATTATGCAATATTAATGTACAATTACTTACATTGCAAGAGATAATGAGTTTGTGATAGGACTTACATGTGTTCTAAACCATGTGGCAAATTATTCATCTTATAATTGAAAGATCTGGGATTCGGTCAGCTGTGAGTTATTGGACAGTAAGTATCGTCGATGTTGCCTGCAAGGTTGTTCCAAATTATATAAGTTTATGGTATCACAAAACATAAATAGTAACTCTTGACAAAGTTTAAGTCGAACATCTACTTACTTAATAAAAGGTCTCAGCTCATCACAGTTAAATAAGACATAATTATGTGCTTGTCTGAACTCTATTTCAGACAAATATCTTCTCCTTGCGGTATTTTTAGGTGTTGGTTGTCCAGGATTGGAGAATATTGACAAGTTCCCACTTGAAGGCACTTCATCACCATCATCATGCTGTGGAACACGGTTGATCCTCGATCTCAAATGAGGTTTGAAATAGTATGAGATAAATGTTGAGATCTCCTCAACAATATAGGCCTCACATGTTGACGCCTCAACATGCACCTTGTTCTTAACCTCTTTTTTTTTAAGATTGAACAAGTACCTGCATATATATAAATATATAGAATTAATTAAAAATTATTAATTAAAAAAACAAAAAAAAATGTTTAATTATGAATTACATAGCAACTGTAATATCTAACCTCTCGAATGGATACATAAAAAATCCCATCAGAATCGACGACCTATACTTGAACTAAAGGCACAAGGAAAGAAACAGAGGAAATGCCTATCTGTATTGGACTGGTCCTCCAACTTTTACATCAAATGGTAAATGTACGGGAAGATGCTCCATTGAGTCAAAAAATGATGGAGGGAACATCATCTCAAGTTTGCATAATGTCTCGACGATATTCATTTCAAGCCTTTCAATGTGATCAACATTCAACTTGTTAGAGCATATATCTTTGAAGAAATGACTGATCTCTGTTAGTGCATCCCATATCCCATTTGGCAACAAATCACGAAAAGCTAATGGGATGAGTGTTTACATAAACACATGGCAGTCATGACTCTTCATTCCATATAATCTGCATTCCTCCGTATTAACCAACCTTGATATGTTCGAGGCATGTCCATCGAGGAAACGCAGACTCTTAAGCCATTTGTAGACTAATAGTTGTGTGTTTTTATCTATCACGAAGCTTGCTCTTGATTTTGCGACCCGTAACCCACACAAACCAACTCTATATTTTTACAATTACAGAACAACGCTACATCCAATCTAGCCTTGATGTTGTCCTTTGTCTTCCCCTTCACATCCATGACGATGTTGAAAATGTTCTCAAACACGTTCTTTTCAATGTGCATGACGTCAAGGTTATGGCAGAGAAGATTGGTCTTCCAATAAGAAAGCTCCCAAAAGATACTTCGCTTCACCCAATTATGGGTCAAACCAAAACCATGAAACTTCTGCTTACCTGATTGGAGACTAAACACAATGTCACCGTACTCTGACACAACATCAAGCAATTCTTCACTAGAAAGACGCGGGGGTGCAACATCCTTTTCAACTCTGCCAACAAAAAAATCCTTTCTGTTCTTTCTATACCTGTGATTCAGTGGCAAGAAACGATGGTGACAGTCAAAAGAAGAAGCTTTACCCCCGTTTGTTAGCGTGAATGCCTTGTTGTTCTCCATACAGTATGGACATGCTAGCTTTTCATGCGTGCTCCAACCAGAAACCATTCCATAAGCTGGGAAATCATTGATAGTCCACATCAAAGCCGCTCTCATAACAAAATTATGTTTCCTCGAGATGTCATAAGTCAAAGCTCTAGAGGACCACAACTGCGTCAACTCATCAATCAACGGATGAAGACAAACATCTATATTACGTCTCGGACTGCTCAGACCTGGTATGACCATAGATAAAAACATGAACTCTGGCCTCATATACATCCCCGATGGAAAGTTATAAACCGTCAGTATGACTGGCCAACAAAAATAAGGAGCAGCAAATGACCCGAATGGATTGAATCCGTCTGTACACAACCCAAGATGCACGTTCCTTAATTCAGCTGAAAAGTAAGGATGCAGATGCACACTGTTAAAGTGTTTCCAGGCTTCGCCGTCAGAAGGATGCACCATCACTCTATCAACCGCATGATGTGATTAGTGTCATGTCATGTGCTCAATAGTCCTTGGTGACATGAATAACCTCTGCAGTCTAGGTGTGATTGGGAAGTATCTAAGTTTTTTTATATGCCACGAGAGTCTTCCCTCTACCAGTTCTGGGTTTGTAACGGGAATGCCTACATGTCATGCACTCGGTCAGCTCAGCATTTTCAAGGTAGTATAACATGCAGAAGTTAGGGCACATGTCAATTTTTTGGTATCCTAAACCAAGGAGTTTCATCATGGACTTGGCAGTATAGAAGTTCTCTTTCAACCTGTTCCCTTCAGGTAAAATGCTTCTCACCCATTTGATAATCTTGTCATAACCGGCCTCACTCAACCCGTGATCTGACTTGATGGTGAACACTTGTGCTATGGCCGATAATTTACTGTGGTTCGTGCAGCCATCCCATAATGGTTCGTTAGAATCTTTCAACAGATTAAAAAACCTTGCTGCATCTGCATTAGGTTCTTCTTCTATGATTGGACATTCACTGACATTACCTTCACTTATTCTCATTGCATCCATAACCATGTTCCTATAAGGATTACTGTTGTCATTTCCAACTTCATGTATGTTGCTAGCACTAGAAGTTGACTCAACCACCCTTTCTACCATGCTCTTATTAGGAACAAATAGTTCCTCGTGTGCATACCAAAACAGGTAATCCTCCATGAAACCCTTTGGTTAGAAGATGCATCGTTACAACATCTTGATGCAAAAACTTTTTATTTTTACACTTCCTGCATGGATACATAATACCGCCATCAGTAAAATTCCTCGGGATAGATGTTGTGAAATTAATAAAACCCTGAGCCCCGTTATAATAATCCATCCTCCGCAATCCTTGGGGTGAGTCCCGATACATCCATGAACGATCATTCATGACTTCTATCAAAAAATTATGACGACAACATGTATTAATTAATTATGTTGCATAAATAAACATAAAAAATATTGGTTTGCCCCGACATTATCTAACAAACTAAAAACACACTTAATTTAAATATTCATTATCAATTATCAACTATCAACGTCCATACAAATTTATACATATATAAATTTACGAAAATCACAACTTCGCAATAGAATTGATAAAAATTAAAATGAACCCGTTAAACAAACTATTATTTATTTCATCACAACACATCTAATTCGGTGTAATTCAAACAAAGTTTCAACAATTTACAAACAAATATAATTTGACAAAATCTAAAACAAACTATAACAACTACTAAATTATACATTCATACTACAAGTTTCTTTGACAAATAACAATCAAACAAGTACATACGTTAACAACAAACATATACTAAAAAAAAATTCACATTTAAATGTTAAAACTAAAAAGGATAGATTTACTTACAAAAAATGATAAAATCCACAAGAACGGATATTGTTGTGACCACGTACAAAAGTATAAGAAACTTGAGTGCTTGTGTTCAGAAGAGGGGGAGAGTTGGGATGGTTGGTTGGCTGCAGTTCGAGAGGGGAGAGGAGGGATGGGGAAGAAGAAGGGGAAGAAGAAGAAGAAGAAAAATGGGGAAGAGAGTGTCGGCAGAGTGGGTCTATATTGGCTTTTACCGATGGAATCATCGACGAACAGGTTCCGTCGGTATACCTGTCGGTGATTCCGCCGGTGAATGTTCCACGTCACTATACAGAGATCCCGGTTTGAATCCATCGGTCATTCCGTTGGTAAAATCATTTGAAAAAAAATTCCATGTCACCACATCGTTGCAACTTTCCAAAAAACTATATAATCCGTCGGTGATACGGTTGGTATATACTGATGGATTGTTTTTGTCAGTATGTACCGACTGTATAACCGACAAATATTTTTTATTGGTAAATACCGACAGAATTAGAGATGAAAGTATTTTCGTCGGTAAAAATTACCGATGAAAAAATTCCGTTGGTTTTCACCGATTTTCTGGTAGTGTTATGGGTAATGGCACTCAGGTTGATGTCCTTAGATTTGGCACATATCATTTAAGGATGTGCACTAAGTGCGATTTATTGTTTATATGACGTGTTGTGTACCTCAAATACCTATTGTAATATCTTATTAGTTTTAGCTTTATTCCCTTTAGGTTTTTCTTTTTTACTTGGAAGGTACTTAAATGGATATATGTTTAAGTAGAAATTTGTTTAGATGTGGTAAGTGAAGGTTTTTTTATGTTGGATTTGGACTTGCATTTCAATAATGACATTGTTTTAATGACATATTTTACTTCTTTTGATATTATATTTGATTTAATTAGATGGTATACAAGATTAGGACATATAAGACAAGATAGATTAGCTAGACTAGCTAGAGATGGCTTATTGGGCTCACTCACTAAAATAAGCATGCCTATGTGGGAGCCATGCTTGGCAGGAAAACCATGTAAAAAGCCTTTCAGTAAGGCTCAAAAGGAAAGTTACCCATTAGATCTAGTCCTAACTTTAACAAATGATTACTCCTGAAGTGGTGTTGTGTATATGTTATCTCACCAATTAGAGGCCTTAGATTATTTGAGACATTTTTTTACATGAGTTGAGAATCAAAAAGAGAGGAACTTAAAGGTTCTTCGTACTAATAGAAGTCGAAAGTATTTATTAGAACAGTTCAAAGAACTATGTGAGGAAAAAAGAATACACATGCAATTAACAATTCTTTACACTCTGTAAAAAAATAATAATGGTGTTGTGTATAAAGAAAGAATTACACACTTTTAGATACAGCTAGGTCTATGATGACATAAGATAATCTTCCAATTAATTTTTGGGGGATGCACTATTGACTGTTGCCCATATTCTTAACCATATATCCTTGAAATCAATTCCCTCCATCCCTTATGAACTTTTAGAACGGTGAAAAACCTAATTTAGAAGGCTTACACCATGGGAATTTGTTAGTTATGCTAATAAATCTTTCTATAAATATGAAAAATTAGGTCCTAGAGCAAGTAAACATGTTTTTATTAAATAGTTAATTACTTTAAAGGCTATGTTATATATGGTGAACATCCTAATAGAAAAATGACTGAGATAGAGTCCTTTGATAAGAATTTTCTAGAAGAGGATTTCGTAAGTATTGGTGAAGTTAAAAGGGATGTTTAATTTTATGAGTTATAAGAACCTTTTAAAGGTTTTGTACTATCTTATGGTTAAGATAAGATTTCCAAACTTTATTCTACAATGGCCATAAATAATGGAAGTGATGCTTTACTCAATAGAAATGTACCATTAAAAGTAGATTCTCAAATGTTAAAAAATCAAAAATAAAAAAACTTCTTTGCTTCAATAAAATGTTAATTTGGATATGTGTATTTTCAATATTTTTCAATCAATAAAATTGAATTTGTTTTTACAAAACTAAACATTAATCAAATGTGAGGATTTTTTTTTACACCTAAAAACCGTGTGGCAAAGTAATCAAATAAATTATTGGATCAAAGTCTAAAATAACACAATGTATAAGGATAAAATTAAAAAAAAAAAAAAGAGTGAACAATATTATATGAATGAACAAATCTTTGAGAATTCTTTTATTTTGTGGATCACGTTTGCATTTGCCATTGAGATTTTTTTATATGCATACTTATAGATTGACACCCGAATTGAGAATTGTTATATCAACTGGGGACTACTATGGTTGCACCAAAAATGTATTACATATATTTTCATTTATGTCGAGCAAATATACCATAATCATAGTAAGAAAAAAATTACTATTGATTTCATCTCATTAACGTCAACTAGAATCACTTCAAGGGTTAACAGTATTTTATTTGCCTGGAAGATAATTTTTCATGTACAAGGAGAAAAAACTATGACCCAAAAATAAGAGTACATAAAGGATAATTCTTCATTTTCATTTCATTTCACCACTAAGACAATGTTAGAAAATCCAATTCAAATCATATTTTTTAAAATTTTAAATTTAAAAAATAAATAAATTTTTTTATATTTTCATACTAATATAAAAAAATAAAAAAAATATTATTTTAATATATTTTCAAATAAAAAATACTTTAAATCACGCAATTCTCCCCATAAATCATTTAAATCCTGCTGCTGCTCCGTGTCAGAAAGTAATTTAAAAGCAGCCCCCTTTAAGTCACATGTCACAACTCAAAAGCAATTGCTTGCTCACTGGCTTTCTGCCATTTTTGTTTAAATTATATGGTAGGAGGCAAGATTGTCATAACGGCGCCCCTCAAACACAAAATTAAAACAAACCATAAATATAGTTAACATCTTTTATCCCTGCCTCACAAAATCACAGTGATTTTATAGGGCATAAGTTGCATGCAAACACAGTAATAGGAACAAGAAATATAACCATCAAAACTACCCTTTTCTACAAAGGAGAGGAACCAGACCCAACTGCCTTCCACAGCTTGACCCATTCAACCATGGCTTCAGCAGCACGAGTGAAAACAGGATTTGATGGTCCTAACTGTTGCTTCACTGTTGTTGCCATCTCAAGGATGCAGTCTTCTGTTGTCGCTGCTGTTTGTGGCAGCCTAACTAACTGAAAGAACGGGACTATTTCCTCCGTCAGCTTTACCCCTTCCCACTCTTTTTTCAAGCTCTCTATCGCACTACCTCTGTCTTTTCTCCACACATACGGCAGCCCACTTTTCACACCAAGACCAAGGTGATCGCACACAACCTTAACACACATTCCACTCCAAATATCTTCCATTGTTTCCCATCTAAGATTTCCTTCCCCAGCCAACTTCAAAGCTGGCAATAAAGCCGGCCCCACGGCCTCACGATCAAAAGCAATGTTGATTCCACTGATGGGCATCATGGCCCTAGATGGAATGGTCATAACAGCATCAACATATCGAGAATTTCTCTGCCCTGGCTTCAGGGCTTGTGTAGGAGCATCCAAATCAGCTAAATTAAGCCAGAGTCCACATGACAGAGCACACGTAACCCCACTACGCAGGCTAAATGGGTACCCACGAACAAAATCTGCTCCCTCACGATAAGGGTCATAGAGAGTATTGAAGAAAAAAGGAGTGGCTGGAGTTGTCAGGTTAGCAAGATGCTGGGCCACAGCATCTATTAGAAAACCCTTACTGTCCTTAGCTGGGATGCAATCATCATCGATTGAGACAATGTATTTCTTACGAGATACAAGAAAGCCAAAATACCTGCATGAGTAGCCGGAGAAGACTATGGAGGAAGAAGAGCCCACCACCCGGTCGATATGAGACTTGGAATAGACATCAAAATTAAAGCCCTCTGGTATCCTGAGTTCCTCTTTGAGATCAGGGTCTTTGACAATTATCAAGTGGAATCGGGAGAATATGGGTCTCCACTCATTCATAAATGATGTCAGGTCTGAGTGAAGTGCTCCTATCACAATGTCAACCTCACTGTCTTCGATGTTAGCTAGAGACATCTTCCCAAGTTACAAAAATGAAGATCCAGAACCAAGAGACTGTCTCCTAAAAGCAGCTGGTGTTTGGGTTTAAAATGTATCCAAGTGTACATGCACAATTTTGTCTATCTTAGAATTTCTCAGAACATCCTATCAATAGACAATAAAAAAGTAAGAGAAAAGCTTCAAAATCCAGCTCAAAACATCTGGAAGGATAGGATGAAAAAATTTCAAATACAACTCACTAGTAGGAAGGACAGGGGTTATGACATGTTGGATGTTCAATGCCTGGATGAATGCAAGGACTTCATCATTTCCTGTCGCCACAAACAATTTCAGAACTTTCTCAGTCAGTTTTCCAGCTTTCAGTGTTCTCTGCTCAACATGGAAAAAACAATGTTACAATAGGATATGAAATGGACCAAAAGAAGTTAAAAAGTAGAAGACCAGTTAGAACTGAGTGACAATCTATGCCTTGCATTGTATGACTTATAGCAGCACAAATTGCAAGGGAAAAAAAATTACAATAGCTTGGAACTAAACATTGAATTAAACCATTAGATGGAATGGAAATGCTAGAAAATCAGCCAAGACAAAGCTATAAAAGTATCAAATGAGCTCAATGGTCACAAAGCAGCAGATCAAATTGCTATTGCCTAAGCAAGATGTTCACTTTCACTTCACTTAACCTTATGACCTTCCTCTCAAAACATTCTATTCAGTGTAACAGAAGCAATATTGCAAACAAAAAAGCCAAGATAGGATTTGCTAGCAATCTGATAAACTAGGTGAAATGTAACTCTTCTAACTGCAATAGAACTTCAAACTCGTATCAACATGACCGGTGATTTTATTCCATTACCACATCAAAAGTTCCAGAGTAACATATTAGCATAGACATTTCACGATGTCAGTAATGAATTTGTTGCACGCAACCTTTCAAAGTAAATTCTTGTTAGAGCATATAAAACTATTTTTGTGACCTCACCTAACAACTTAATTTTTTAAATTGAGATAGTTTGTTGACATAGTATCAAAGCCTTAATGACCAAACAATAATGGGCTCAAATCCCACCACCCCTATTCTTCAAATTAAATTAAAAATTTCAGCATAAGATGGTTGCAGGCATGTGCAAATTTCAAGTTAAAAGGGCTTTCGCTTGAGGGGTTATGTTAGAGCATATAAAACCATTCTTGGGGCTTGATCTAAGAGCTTAATCTTTGGGTTGAGATAGTTTTTTGACAATTTTAAATTAAAAATGTCCATCATGCAATCAATAAATACAAAATGATCATGTAACCGCTTTGCCTTATGTTGTGTTATATGTTCAGCTTTCATAAAAGCATAATGCAAAAGGTAAACTACCAGATAGTGCACAAAGAAAAAATTACCATTATAAAACAGAACAAAGCATGTCACGTCATATTACAGAACAACGGCTTTAACAACAACCAAGCCTCAATCCCAAACTAGTTGGGGTTGGATACAAGGATTCTTCTGCACCATTCCATACAATCAAACACCAATCTGCCTCAAAATCAAGGGATCTCAAATCTTTGATACCACTCCCATCATGTCAAATAACTAAAAGAAAATTGAATGTAAATCTCAACGGCTGCGAAAAAATTTTCACCTCTATGGAATGCCGCAGCCTAAAAGGCTTAATCTCATTATTATTCCCTTCTCTGGTTGATTTGATATAAATATGAAAATCTCCATGCTTGTAATTCATGGAAAATTGAGATTATAACTGATCTTGTCCAACTCCTTGTAAGAACTGATATCACCATAGCTTTCTTTATTCCAACTTAAAAGAGAACATGATAGAGCAACAAGCAAAGAGCATTTAGCATATTGAAACCTTTTAAATTTGTGCTTTTAGATTGTAAATAAATAAACTATTAGTGAATCATTTCTATGTGTGAGCTTCGTGTTGTATAAAAATCCAGGACAAAATTACATGGATCAATATCAAATTAGAAACAAACACTCCAAGTCTCATCTCATCGCAATCACCATAAAATCACAGATCATGAAAGAAAATCAGAATACAGGATGTTGCCACGGAATAAGTGAAGCAAAAAACAAAAATTAAAAAAAAGGGCAAACTTCTAGATAGATCTAAATCTATAGATCACCTCTTCTGTAAATAAATAGATAAAGGAAGCGAAGAGAAGAGAAGTACCAGGACGAGATCGAGGATAATGTGATCAGGTATGGAAGAGAGATCAGAAAAGTTGGAGAGGTGAAGGACAGCTGTGTCAATTGTTAGGGAAAGTAACGATGGCGGTGTGGTTCTCATCCAATCTTCTCTCATCTATCATCCATTTATTTATTTATTTATTATATTACTGATTAATCAATATCACCCCTCTCTCTCTCCCCCTCTGCTTTCTAAAGAAAGAAAAGTTTGACTAGGTCCACAGTTTGTCGAGAGATTGCTGGCCGTGTTCTCTCCGCCGTCGCTTCCTCTGCTCCTCACTCTCCGCCTGCCTGCCTGATTATATAGTATTTTACATGTAAATCGATATCAAGTTATTTATATTCGAATTCGAATTGTCCATCTAGTTTCCACGTAAATCTACCAATCATCATAAGAGCCGGTTTGTATTTTTAATCTTATTCTCTATAACATTTATAAAATTTTAATTTTTAAAAATTAATTTTTTTATAATTTTAAATTATTTTAATAGATTGATATTAAAAATAAATTTTAAAAAATAAAAAAAATATTATTTCAATATATTTTCAAATAAAAACACTATATATATATATATATATATATATATATATATATATATATATATATATATATATATATATATATATTATTCTTTCATCTAACTAATTCAATTATTTTATCCTATTTTTTTAATCTCTATATCTCCATTTGTTCAATTTTCGATAAATATACTAGTAATCTCTCAATCTTGCTATGATCGGTGATCGGTTGTTTAATCATCCATCTTTCCTTCTAATATCAAGGTTGTTTTTTCGCATGTGAATAGAAATTCAAATGAAAAATATTAAGGGATTAAAATCTAAAGGTGAGAAGTTAAAGTGTAAAAAGTGCTAGGAGTGAAATGTTATGGATATTTGGTAGAAATTGAAAAAATTGTGTGATAAAAGTAAAACTTATTATAAAAAATTAACATTTAAACAAATTAATTTAAAAAAATACATCTTCTAGCAAACTTTAGTTTTCTCATTTTTCAGTTCTTTTTTAATGGGAAGAGAGAGGAATCACTGAATTTCGATGAAGAGAGAAAAAGCTTTTCGTTGGCAATGATTCCAACCACCAAACATATTAAAATTGATGTGAATGGGTTTCACTAGAGAAGTCTTTATGATGGTTGTTTTAAACCTCAATGTAGCCAAAAAAACCATATCTAGGTCACGGATGCAATATTTTTTTGGGTTTCATTTAGTGGTTTGGACTCTCATTGTAATGGGTGAGCTCCTAGATGGAAAAAATAAAAAAGTGAAGAGTGGAAGATGGAATAGTGGTCTCATTGTAATGGGTGACCTAATTAGGTGGAAGAATGGTATCATTGTAATGGGTGACATACCCAAATAAAAAAAACATGGAGAATGATCTCATTGTAATGGGTGACCTACTTAAAAATATGATGGTCTCATTGTAATGGGTGACCTACCCAGATGAAAAAAAATGAGTTTTGAAAGGGACGAGGGCTCAAAGGCGCACTCGAAAGGAGGTAGAGTTAGAAAATGCACTACCACACTCGAAATGAGGTGAGGGCTCAAAAGCACGCTAAGAAAAAAATAGGGTTAGAAAACGCACTACCTGAGAGGTGAGGGCTCAAAGGCGCACTTAAAAGGAGGTAGGGTTAGAAAATGCACTACCTGAGAGGTGAGGGCTCAAAAGCGCACTCAAAAGGGAGTGAGGGCACAAAGGCGCACTCGAAAAAATGTAGGGTTAGAAAACGCACTACTTGAGAAGTGATGGTGTAACATCAATCTGTCTGTCGCACGTGTGCAGCGTCGCGGTGAAAAGACATCCACTCTCATGTTCTAGGTGTTAGTATCATGAGAAAAATCAGGAAAAATAGGGAGACAAGGAATTCCTGTCTTTTATCAGTTAAATGGAATGGGAGTCGCCACCTAGTATTTTGATCACTAGGAACCCTAACTGGTCTCAGAGATCGGGTATGAGGACTGGTTGCATAAAGGGAAGGTATTAGCACTCCAAATACACCCTACCTAAGGTAAGCTGCATTGTTTTATTGTTTGATAAAATCTAAGGTCTTGTCGTGTTTTCTAGTTGTTGGTCCGTCTATGGTTTAAGAAAAGTCCTCATCGGTAAGGAGATCCTTATTTTATCGGGTAAAACCTAACTATTCTTACGTCAACAAAAGAATTTAATATCCGGAATACGTCTTACCTATAAGGTCATGAACCCAGATATTAAAAGAAAAGCAAAATAATTTTTTTGGAATTTTTGAAATATTGGCCCAGTTCTCGTGACTTTAATAAACTAGTTATTAAAGCCAAAATGCATGTTAATACATATTTTTGAAAATTTCTTTTCTATATGAAAATAAAATATGATTTTATTTTTATTTTCGAGAGACTTGGCCGTATGCATGAAAACAAAACAATTTTTTTAATGTTTTGATGAAAACCGAGTATTTTAATATTGGATTTGTATCTTTACAGTATAAAAACACAAATCAATATTAAGCAAAACTCAGTAGAAAAATACTTGGGAAAATCATAAATTTTCCTAAATGTTTTTTTTTTTGGATTGGGCCGAACCTGGCCCAACTATTTTGACATGGGCCGGGCCAGCCTAGTTATGCTGGCTAGGCTAGGATTAGCCGAGCCATGAATAGTGTCTCTCCACTGTTCACATGCTACGTGAACAGTGGATGCCGGGGTGAAGGGGAAGAGGGCTGACCTGCGGTGGCTCTAAAGGTGGCGGAGTGGCGCTAGGGCTGTGGACAATGGCGTTGCGGTGGCTGTTTTTCTTTTTCTCCTCTACTTCTCTCTGGTTCTTCTTCCTCTAGCTTTTCTGTAAACCCTGGGGAAAAATAAAGGTTGCGTAGATTGCAAACTAACTATATGAGAAATAAAAGTGAAGAAATTCATGCATATGGTTAAATAAAAATGGGAATTCAGAAATTTTTGGATATAAGTTTCTGGACGAAATATTTCGAGACATTATAAATCAACCTGAAAATGTTGAGGGTTGTATTTAATTAAAGAAAATAAACTAAACTAAAAGTTGCGGGGTGAAATCATAAGATATGAAAAGAGGTATAACTTAATTATAAGGAAAAAAAAAGATGTAGGGGCCTAAATGCAAATAAGAAAAATTATAGAGCATAAATACTCCTATTCTCACCCAAAAATCTGCAGAAATCATAAAGAAAGAAAAGAGGGAGTTTTTGTATTCATTCTTGCAAAATCAAGAGAGACATCAAAATTTCAAGAACCTATCCAAGATTAAGGGTTTATAGATGGAATAAACACTTGCGGGCAAGGGATTAACAAGGAAATTGAACAAGAAGAGAAGATGGAGGGCTAGTTGTCATTAGATAAGAAAGGAGGGAGTTGAAAAATCTTTAACTGGTTGAAGATCAAAACCTTAATTTGTACTGGGTAAGGTGTTCTAAACATGATCTTATAAGTCATTTGAAATTCGATAATGAATTGATGCCTTGATGTGAATTATAGATTAGGGTTCTTAGACTTGAATTGGGGGAAAAGTATTTGTTGTTAAAATTAAGTTAATTCATGTGTGGCATATGATTTGGGGACGTGAAACCATGATAATTTACCCATAAAATGTAGTTGTGAAAGTTATGTGTGAAGGGAAGGGGAGGTGACGAATCTGGACAAACTCGTCTCCTGACTTTCAGTAAGATTTCGGATAGGAGGATGGGGGAATTATAACCAGGTTCCTTATAGAAATTGTAGTTTTAGATGTTAGATAACTAAGGAAGTTGGTCTTGCTCAATTTGGAGCTGTAGAGCTCCATTTATGGGTTATCAACCGAGACTGGGTCATGATAGACCCTGTAGAGTAGTAAGTCTGATTTTTTGATGACCAGTTTTGACTATCTTAGAGGTAGAACTGGGTTCTCCTTTCTTAGAGAACTTGTAGCCTTGTGTCTTAGCTTTTCAACGAGACTAATCTCGCTTGAAATAGAGTTCTATTACTTTAGATATAGATAAAAATCTGAGGAAAAGTTAGAAAGTAACGGTTGGACAGTAACGGTTCAATGTGTAGACAGTAACAGTTCAAATGTCTAGACAGTAACAGTCCAAAGTTAGACAGTAACGGTTGGACAGTAACAGTTCAATGTGTACATAGTAACAGTTCAAATGTCTAGACAGTAACAGTTCAAATGTCTAGACAGTAACAGTTCAAAGTTAGACAGTAACGGTTGGACAATAATAGTTCAAATGTTTAGACAGTAACAATTCAAAGTTAGACAATAACGGTTGGACAGTAACAGTTCAATGTGTAGACAGTAACAATTCAAAGTTAGACAGTAGCAGTTGGAAATTGGACAGTAACAGTTGGAAATGGGACAGTAACAGTTGGAAATGGGACAGTAACAGTTCAAAGTTAGATAGTAACAGTTGGAAATTGAACAGTAACAGTTGGAAATTGGACAATAACAGTTTAAAGTTAGACAGTAATAGTAGACTTTCACGTGAATACTATATATAAGAATATAAAAGAATTGAGTTATACGAACACTTGCACATTGAGATACTAACATTGAAAATATACATGATATATGTATGTATGTTATTATGAGGAAATGAACATGCATAGAAAGTAACATATGAGTAATGGATGAAAATGGATTCTCTTAATATCGACTTGAAGGAATGATAACTATGGTTGGATAAAGGATGACAACATTAATGGGTGTAATGAGAAAAACGTAAGATATAAAGAAAGAAATGATTGAAAGAAAGATCTATTAGCTATTGATATGATTATTCTAAAACATATCTTTGAATGAGAAAAATTTATGAGATGAGTCTGTGACTGCAAGAGGGACCACCAGTGTGGTGCAACAGCAGCAATAGTGGAGCATGAGTAGAGCTTCTACTGCATGTAGGTGACTTCACCTTCCTTTTTAATAATGTTGAATAATGAAAAATACTTTATCATGAATGTTACTGTATTGTGTTAATTCAGATATCAGATTGTCAAATGCTTAAATGTTAACAATTGATTAGCTTCGGCTAATGGGATCCGAAGGGATGGCCGGGACAAATGAATGATTTGCTTTGGCTAATTGCATCTGAAAGGATGACCGAGACAAACAAATGATTAGCTTCGGCTAATTGCATCCGAAAGGATGGCCGGGATAAACAAATGATTTGCTTTGGCTAATGGCATCCGAAAGGATGGCCGGGACAAATAAATGATTTGCTTTGGCTAATTGCATCTGAAAAGATGACCGAGACAAACAATTGATTAGCTTTGGCTAATGGCATCTAAAAGGATGGCCAGGATAAATGAATTATTTGCTTTGGCTAATGGCATCCGAAAGGATGCCGAGACAAATGAATGATTTGCTTTGGCTAATTGCATCTGAAAGGATGACCAAGACAAACAATTGATTAGCTTCGGCTAATGGCATCCGAAGGGATGGGAGGGATAAATGAATTATTTGCTTTGGCTAATTGCATTCGAAGGGATGACCGAGACAAACAATTGATTAGCTTTGGCTAATAGCATCTGAAGGGATGGCTGGGATAAATGAATGATTAACTTTGGCTAATTGCATCTGAAGGGATGACTGTGACAAACAATTGATTAGCTTCGGCTAATGGCATCCGAAGGGATGGCCGGGACAAATGAATGATTTGCTTTGGCTAATTGCATCCGAAAGGATGACCGGGATAAACAATTGATTAGCTTTGGCTAATGGCATCGAAGGGATGACCGGGACAAATGAATGATTAACTTTGGCTAATAGCATCCGAAGGGATAACCGGGACAAACGATTGATTAGCTTTGGCTAATGGCTTCCGAATGGATGACCGGGACAAACGATTGATTAGCTTTGGCTGATGGCATTTGAAGGGGTTGGCTGGGGTGAGTGAACGGTTAACCTCGACAAATGATGCCTTAAGAGGATAGCCGGATTTAAGATTATGGCTGATTGTAAGAATTGGTGCATCTATATGTACTGCAAGTTGTGTATACCAAGAACATGAAGGAACTACAAATGTCACACTTCAAACATGAGATAATGTTAATGCTTCATTAAACTGCCAGACCGTTTTCTTATTATTATTATTATTAAGTAATTGCATTCTTGTAAATGTTTTGTACTGCAGTAGCGACGTCACACCAACAAGGTACCTAGGAAACCCAATACACGGGGACCTACTTTTACAAGGAATCACATAGTTGCATTCTAAATCATGATGTACTTTGTATGAATCAATGTACTGAATGTATAACTATTATTAGATCCTTTTAGCTTAAATTTGTGATGACTATTTGTAGGATAGAATACAAACTCATGTCTATACATGTATATTTTAAATGCGAATTTCTAATCATGCAAACATAATATTATAAGTTTATGTAAGATTCACTTTTAAATGAAATGTTGATTGTTGTTGATGTATAGATTGTATATTGATGATGTGAGGAAACATGTTCGCCGTTTACCGACACGATGTGTGTTAAGTAAAAAAAAAATTTCTGTTGTTTTGGGCTTGAAAGTGAGGTTGTTACATTTTCGCTTATTCTACTGCTCCTCTAGCTTCTTTCCTTTCTCTCCTCTGGTGCTGGAGAAGGAGAAGCCGATGGTGATGCTGAGCTTCGTCTGCTGGTTTCTTGTTTCCTTGACCTTCTCTTCATCTCTTTTCTTGTTACTGATTCCTTGTTCTGCTGCCTCTGGTTCTTGTGGATGGTGTTGTAGAAAGGTGAAGCTGATGGTGATGTTTTTTTTCTTATTTTTCTCTGCTGGGTGGACCTTCCTACGCCGGGTTCTTCTTGCTTGGTTTGGTTCCTGTGTGATTTTCCAGACTTTATTCCCTCATGTTGCCCCTATCCCTCCTTTTTGTTGTTCGTTCTTCCTCTGTTTTTGTGTTTTCCTTTCCCTTCTACCTCCTGTCTTTATCGTCTCTTCCCCTCGGGTTCTTTTGCTCCTCCTGCTCTCCCCCCTTTTCTTCTTTTATCTTTCTTTTTCTGCCCCCCAGTTCTCTCTGTTTTCCTTTCCTTTCCCTTCTGCCTCCTCTCTCTCTCGTCCCCTTTGTTTTTTCTTTCCTCTGTCTCTCTCGCTCTTGCTGCTCTTTTCTTCTGCTTTTATAAGGCAGAGACAGCCTTGCACTGGTAACGACATATTTCAATGCTTTTAATGGTGAAACGTCTCCAACATTTTATTGCTAAAATCGTTGCAGGAGAAGACGATGAACAGTTGTTCATGAAACGTCTCTGTTTCTTCAATTCAAATGGCCATTTTGATTTGGTCCTTGTAGTTTCACAATTTTGTAATCAAATCCCTGGACAAATTATAATTGCATCCCTTTATTTTGGCGCCATTTACAAGATAGTCCTCGTTCTTTTGATTTATGCGATTTAACCCTTAATTCATCAATAAACTTCTAATTTCTTCAATTTAGCCCCTGATTTGACTAAATCAACTCTTAAAAATTGTAATTTGACCCTAGAACTTTAATTTCTTCCAATAAAAGCCTAAATTGACTTAAAAATCAATTTTTCTTTCAATCAAACCCTCCATAAACTCAATTAAACCCTTGATAAAATTTAATTGAGTCCATAAACTTCTGATTTTGGACTTTTCTTCCTCAACTTGAATTTTCTTTGTCAATAGGGCTCTCATCAGTAAAAAATATACTGTTAATTTTTAATTCTTGTATTTTTGAACCTCCTCAACCAATTTCTTACCATTTTGTGGGCATTCTAGCGTCCTTTTCTCACTCCTATTATTTTTTGAATTCCTTCCGAATATTATTTTTATTTTTATTTTATAATTTTTTTTTGTATTTTTGTTTTCATTTTTTGTGCGGGAACCCAAAAATGGGTAACAACACTGTCAATGATGAAAGCAATGCATTATGATTGATATGCATGTGTACTTACCTGAGAAATATAGGTCCCCCGTTTCTGACGCTCCTTTGTTTGCTATTTGAAGCCTTCCTTGTTTTTCTGTGCTGGCTCATTCGTGTGCCAACCATCCATTCAATTGAAATGCAGTGTCTATCGTAGCTTGTCTGCAATGATTACTGCTCTCGTTGTTTACCAAGCATGACCGTGCCCCCAAGTGTGGTGTTGCTTTGATTCATCATGAATGAGTTTAACCAATCATTCATCTTCTAGATTCTCTTGAGAATTGTTCTCTCATTGATTGTGCATATCGTGCCAACACTCATCAAGAGGTTTTCTATTATCAACCTCATCCTAGATTGCCAATCAGTCATGAACTTGCCCCCAGTTGAAACAATACTCTTCAAGTATATGTTATCATCAATCTTTTTGGAAACTATCCAATCGTCCAGACATGCATCTCACAGCTTGTAGTAAAAGACGCATGATTATGAAAAGGATGACATATACTTTAGGTACATCTTTGTTCCATCGTCATCCTTTGAAACATGGCTATCGACTTTTGAACCCATACATTTTTATATCGTCATCTAGACATGCATCTCACAGCTTAGTGTTCTTCTTAATAGATTCTCCTCAGCTCATCTAATCAAATTGTGAAAAGAAATGTCTCGGCCTCATCAATGATGTTGTTTTTATCACCCATACTCATGCGATGAAGTGTGCCTTTGGGCTTCAGAACAAATTGTCCCATAGTCAGTCTTCGTGGTGGGCGCCTTTCCGACAATATAATAACATCTATCAATAACCACGTTTCAAAGGATGACAATATGAAATTTCCCTTCAAGTGCAACATTGTTCCATAGTCAGTCTTGGTGGTGTGTATCTTTTTGCCATCCAATTACATTCATTCATGTATCCTCATCGGTCGATAGCCATGTTTCAAAAGATGACGATATGAAAATGTCCTTTAGGTACATCTTTTTTCCACCATCAGTCTTGGTGGTGTGCATCCTTTCGACATTCATTTAAAAGCAGCCAGGTGATAACATCTTTCAGGAGTCATAGCTATGTTTCAGAGGGTAAACTCAAATGTCAATATAAAGATGTCCTTCAGGCACATCTTTATTCTCAATTGCTTCTAAAGTTCACTTGGATCATGATTGTCTTTGAACAATATTGTCCCCAGTATGATCTGAATGTGCTCGTTCATTGATTATCTTTCTTCGAACCTCATTGTCCTCAGTTCACTGATTCATCATTTAATCATCTTTTATTGCCTCCCAGCTAATCTGAATAGTGCTTGTTTTTCTTTCTCAGGATCCACTACATTGTCCCCTGGCTGCTCAACTTTTCAAAGAGTGTCGAGAAGTGCCAATGTCATTTCTATCAAGAATTTCACAGACTCAATCGATGTTCTTCTTTGTTCGACAATCTTCCTTGTTCTGGAATCAACTCTCACATTTCAAAGATCATGTCTATTTAAAGATCATGTCTATTCAAAGTCTAGTTTGTTGAAACGAAATCAGAGATGTCATTTTTTGAAAAGATCTTTTGAAAATCAAGCTTTTTGCTTAAAGATCCAACACACGTTATTCAAAATATATAGTCCTTTGATTATCATGTATTTTGAAAGCAGAAATTGACCCGTTGTAAGATTACAATGGCTTTTTTCATCGTTTTTTGTATCCATTTTAGATTCTGATTTTGGGTATATCTTTTGATGGTTTGTGATGAGGTGACTTGTTTGTGAATTTGAAAAAACAAGATGCCCAAGTCAAACTCAAGGCTTTATCAAGAAAGGTTGTTTTTTTTAGCATTTATTTTATCAGCATGCATAATAACAAGTAGCTTAATCCATGAAGCCACGACCCTTATGGAAAAGCTCTTCAAGTTTTGAAGCGCCATTTATCGGTTCAAATTGCTTACTTGATTAAAAAAGGCTTTTAGAAGCACGTAACGTAGGCTATGGTTCATGGCTATGAAAGAAAGGAATTTCACAGGCTCAAAAGGTGTTTGAGGGTTTTAAGATCAACATCAACTCCTTTTTTGTCGTTGTCTTTATAGATGAAATGACGTATAACCATGTTAACCTCTTCAGAATTCTCTTAACATGGGTTATAATGCAAATCCAACTTTTCTTTGATGAATGACCAATCTTGATCATTTGATGACATCAGAGGCTTTATTATGGATACCAAAATTCATGCTTATAGCTCAATATTTTTCTAGTGTTTGACCTTTGGTGTTTGTTGTATCTAGTAACTATGACATGATTAATTCCAGCACCCATTTTCACTGCTTTGTCTGGATGGTAATGAAAGACTGGCATCAATATTTTTTGCTCCCCAGTCTATGTCTCTTTTCCTTTTAGCCCTTTCTTTTTTCATTGATTCTATCAGTGTCTTTAAAATATCTCTCATTTGCCCCCCAATGTGGGATATGATCCTAGTCAGGGTTTCTTTTGAAAGAAAATTATTCTGGCTCAAATATGGATTACAAGGGATATAATCTTTAGATAGTGAAATGGTAACAAAGATGGTCTTTTCTCATTTCATGCAAGGTCGGTTAGAACCGATAAATTTTTACCCATTTTCACTGCTTTGTCTGGATGGTAAGGAAAGACTGGCATCAATATTTTCTGCCCCCCAGTCTATGTCTCCTTTTCTTTTAGCCCTTTCTCAATCATTTGACTTTCGTTATTAACCTTTCCTTTTTCATTGATTCTATCAGTGTCTTTAAAATATCTCTTGTTTGCCCCCCAGTGTGGGATATGATCCTAGTCAGGGTTTCTTTTGAAAGATAATTATTCTGGCTTAAATATGGATTACAAAGGATATAATCTTTAGACAGTGAAGTAGTAACAAAGATGGTCTTTTCTCATTTCATGCAAGGTCGGTTAGAACCGATAAATTTTGACCTCATCTAGTATAATGCTTTGGACTTGTAAGAGTCTTGATTCATGAGTCCATAACTATTAAATCCACTGCGTGTCATTATGAATTTTGCTAAAACTTAGCTATATGATGTGTGGTTCAATTTTGTGGTGTGAGCTCAAGATTTGTTCAGTCACCTTTTACCATTTTAGCGAACATCAAGTCATTTCTGGAATCAGAATACTTTTAATCATTCAGGATTGATTAGCCTTGATTTTGCGTGTTGGAGTTCAATCAAAATATTTAACCAAAATAAATTTTGAAATAAACATCCTTTTATTTCAAGACATCCTTTTATTTCAAGACAATAATAAGACTAAGAACAAAGCATAATCCATTGAAAGGTGAGATGTGATCCCAAAACAAAATGATGGACAACAAAATTGACAACATAACACCTCTAAATAGCTTCTTCATCAGTCCTCTATGTCTTGTTGTCACTCATTAGTGATGGCCTATTGACGATATGATCGTTGATATCATTCTTCACAAAATCTGTCTGTCTCTTGCTCACTAACTTGTAGGCTTAATCTTCAAAGCTCTTGCAATTCTTCACATCTTCTTTGGATTATTCCATCTAGAGGATCATGCCTTAGGGGAATGAACTAATTGTGCTTTTTTCCTTGGTGGCAAAGGTGAGCTGGAATGGGAAGCATCTATGGAGCAAACCCTTCCCTAATTGTAGCATGTCAATGTGCCCTGTCTTAAAGTTGAAGAACATCACATCAGAAAAATATTATCCTATCAGGATAATATCAGAATTGTAAAAGGCCAATGGACTCACATGGGGTTATTTCCTTGTCAAAACCCTTATGTTTAACGAATGACTCTTGCTCCATCATTTTCTGTCATGATCCTCCATGATCCATACTTCCACGAGATTGCTCTCCCTATCAATGCAGGTCATGGCGAGCTTTCCTTTATATTCGGTAAGTTTGATATCTTTGTTATCATCATCCTCAAAGGCTGGCAGGGGAAGTGGGAACAAACAATGACTCTCCCTTTTCATATCAAATGCAAATATATTTTTCTTCCAAGTGAGCTAGTGAAGTGAGCCATTCACAGATGCTTTTGTTATGCGATGAAGGGACTCTTCATGAGGCAACTTCACTTCATCTAACAGCTTCCATTTCCAAGTTGTTGATTCAAATAACTCGACTCTAATGCAGTGGTACATATAGAATTCTTTATGTGAACAAAACTTGGGCTTCGAGAATCTCACAATCTTGTATCGTAAAGGCTTTGACCTTTCAACCATTAGGCTTGATTTTATAGTATCATATCGTGTCTTTGGATTTGGGATCTTTAGCCACTGTTGGATGGACAAGATACACATATAATAACATGATTTATTATGTGCGCGACAAAGTAGAACCCTTTAATTTGTTGATGACACAATTTTCACTTGTTTTGGAAGAAAATCAAAGGGTGTTTGTGTATGGGTCTTCATAGCGTCAGTTGAAACAAAGGAAACCTGATTTTCATTCCTAATCATGCTTTGGACAAGAAAACCAGGGACAATATTGGTTCTTTGGCTGTGTAGCTTTGTGAAAAGGGATTCGTAGGTCAACTTGTTGTACTTCTTAGATAAAAGCCTACATTTCCCCACAATGAGCGTGTCAGCACTTCATAGATGGCATCTCGGCATAGGTCACTAGCTGAGTCCATTTGATCAGAGAACCTATTACCACAAGCTATGTTTCTTGATAGGAGACTTGAGCGAATCCTTCTTAACACTGGTGGATGTCAGCAACTCTTGATTCTGTAGGGGAGAACAGAATTGGGGGACCTTTATTTCAATCTGGTGCATGTATGTTATTTCCAATGAATTGATGTATATAAATGTATGTGCACGAGGTATCGATGACTATATTAGGGAGCTCATACTTTAAGGATAGGTTTTGGGCCATTACATGATGGATATGCTTTCTACTTGGTCTCAAAATGATCTCATATCTGCCCAATGACGGTCTTTGTAAAGACAGTATGGGGGCGTTGCAAGAAATAGTTAAGGCACGTATGCCCACCATTACCAAGCAGACACTCAGATATGAGTTGGGTGTTTCATGCATTTGAACCCTGACCAATAGTCATAAGGTAGATCGCTAATCCCCCACCAAACTTATAAGCTTGTATGTACTTCTAAAAATTATAATGTGATGCATGAGGCAATTCTATACAATGTATGAACCAATATATACAAAATTAAAGTGTATGAGAAAATAAAGAACTGCATATTACCAATGACAAACAAACCCAACAATAACACAAAAATTAGACAAAATAAAGCTTAGTCCACAAGGTCCCCAGTGGAGTCGCCATTTTGTCGCACGTGTTCGCACGACGTCGCGGCGAATCATTGATTAGTACTTAAAAGTGTATTCTTATCAAGGTTTTATATCATCATTTTGCACTTGAAGTATCAATAACTCTTTAACTAAAGCATGTTTTATAATAACATGTCTGATACTATAAGATACCTTAATATATGGTAAATGTTCATCTTAAATGCAGGCCTATCACATAAATCAAAGGATTGATTGATGAATTCAACTACTGAAATTGAGAAGATAAAGAGAGGGTGAAGCTTAGAAAAGTGATGCTAGTTTAGTCCAAATTGGAACACTATTTAGTAATTGGGTCATATCTAGAGCTGTAGATCTCAGATTTTGGTCTACTTTATATGGATGGAAAGATAAGACATAGGCCTAAAACTTTTATATGGAGTCCAAGATTTAAAAAGGCCGTTTTCAAGTCCAAATTATAGCAACAATAGAGAAGTCCGAATTTGTCCTGTAGCCCAGACACTGTTCAGTGTTCAGCCCATATCTCGAGTTCTAGAAGTCCAAATGACCTCAATTGTTTTTTTCCTGGAAAGCTGAGACAATTTCCTAGAACTTTCATGGGTAAAGGTTCTTCAAATTCTGATGTTAGCAATGATGTTTTATTCAGACAAGAAGATAAGGATTGTCACCAAGTCAAGATGTGGCCACCCACTCAACAATTATTCATCAAATCAATAGTTTCAATTTTTGGTCTATAAAAGGAGGCATTTGCCATGCATTTAGGCATCTTGGTGTTAAGATCAAGATCATGCTCTTGCTCTCTTTCTTTGTATTTTGTAATGTTCAAGTTTTATTTAATGTTATATTAATCTCTTGTTTATGCTTTTCATTTCCTTTCCTTTACTTATATAATTATGTTCTTATCTTGTTTATTTATGTTTCTTTCTTTCATTATGTTTAACTAAATTTATTATGTCAAGGTGAAAAGGTTACACTAATGGTGTAAGAATAAGAATAATATAAACTCAACATAGACTTTAATGCTTGATACTAACATGTTTTATATTTATTATCTTGCTCACTCTTAATACCTTGCTTGTTAAATGGTTAATCTAGATTTGTGTTGAACAACCCTTGGTACAACAAATACTTGGCACAACAAATACTTGGCACTTTCATAGCCCAACTGTATAGTATGACTGACACCTGTGCTATGAAAGGAACTTGATTTGTTGTTAACATAAGTTATCACCATGAATACCTGATAATATTTACAAGTATTGGCATTACTCGAAAAAGATAATTAATGTAATCATGTTAACAATTTATAATCCGATTGGAACCTCCTTTGTGTGCGGTTTTCAGTTGAGTAATAAAAGTTTATACTATACTTGTTTGAAGTACCATTAGTAGATCCTCTAACCTTGACATTTGTTTTTATCATTGTTTAATCCTCACATTGATCTTGCATCTCAAAGTCATCTTTACTATTACTATTACTATTACTATTACTATTGTTGTTGTTGTTGTTATTACTATTACTATTATTATTAATAATACTACTACTATTATTTTTATTATTACTATTATTATTAGTATTATCATTATTATTACTATTCTATTACTATTATTACTATTGTTATTATTAGTATTATTAATATTATTATTGTTGTTGTTGTTATTTATAATTTATATAGTTAATCTCTTTGTGGTTCGACCCCGGTCTTACCGGGTTATTTATTACTTCGACACTCCTGCACTTAGGAGAAGACATCAATCTTTTGGTCGTGTCAAGTTTTTGGCGCTGTTGCCAGGGAGGTAAATTCTTGTATAAATTATAATATTTATTTTATTTTCTCCTTTCACTTTTCATTTTATCTAACTTTTGTTTCTTTTGTTTTGTTTTGTTTCTTTTTCTTCTCTTTTCTTTTCTTCCTTTTATTCTCTTCTTACACGTGCATGAGAGTTTGGTTACGTACATTAAGTGGTAGACTTTGTAGGGTATCCTCATCATTTTCAGAAAATATGGCTGGAGAAGATAACCAATCGCTTCATAATGAGAATAACGAGAATAACCGTGTGAGAACACTTAGAGACCACATGAATCCCACAAGAACAAGTGCACCCTCATGCATAGTTTTCCCTCCTGATGCATCTCATTTTAATTTTAAGCCAGACATTATTCAACTTTTACCTTCTTTTCATGGCTTAGATTTAGAAAATCCATACTTGCATTTAAGGGAATTTGAGGAGGTTTGTAACATCTATAATGACTCAAATTGTAGCATAAACACCATTAGATTAAAGCTTCTTCCTTTTTTCATTAAAAGATAAAGATAAAACATGGCTACAAAATTTGAGACCAGGATCCATTCGTGCTTGGGATGAAATGCAACAATAATTTTTAAAGAAGTTTTTTCCGTTTCACAGAACAAACTCTTTCAAAAGACAAATCATCACTTTCACTCAAAAGCCAGGAGAAACATTTTACCAATGTTGGGATAGGTATCGAGACTTGCTTAATACTTGCCCTCATCATGGTTTTAAAACATGGAGATTGGTTTCATATTTTTATGAAGGGTTAATACCTAGAGAAAGACAAATGGTTGAATTGATGTGCAATGGAACTTTTGAAGATAAAGACCCTAATGAACCAATAGAGTACCTAGACTTGCTAGCTAAAAATGCTCAAAATTGGGACACCACAGGAACTTATGAGGCACCAAGTAAAACTCAACCTCATACATCTAGTGGAGGTATGCACACCCTTAGGGAAGATCATGACCTCCAAGCCAAGTTTGCATCTTTAGCTAGAAAAGTCGAAGCACTTGAATTGAAAAAGAGTGGTCAATTAAAATCTGTTCAAGACATTGTGTATCAAATCTGTGAAACCAATGAACACTCAATAAATGATTGTCTAACTTTGCCTTTTTTTAGGGAATGCCTCCATGAACAAGCCCATGCTTTAAATAGTTTCCAAAGGTCTAATCATAACCCATACTCACAAACATATAACCCTAGTTAGAGAAATCACCCAAATTTTAGTTGGAAGAGTGATAACAACAATGCACAAACTTCACAACCACCGTTTCAAGCACACCATAATTTTTAAAATTATCATGGATAAGCACATCCTTATGCTCCCCTTCCCAGAAGAAATCTTAAGGAAACATTGCATGCATTCATTGAAAAGCAGGAGACAATCAACACTCAACTTGCTCAAAGCATGACAGATTTTAAAGATACTCTTGCAAAATTCACATATGCTCTCAGTTTTCAAGAGAAAGGTAAGTTTCCATCTCAACCACAGCAAAATCCAAAGGGGCAATACAATGCAAATGCAAGTAGTTCCGGAAGCCAACACCTGGATCAAGTCAAATCAGTCATCACTCTTCGTAGTGGTAAGGTTATTGAAAAACCCACTCTTGAACCTTGTGAGAAAGATGATGAGTCTATCTCTAAGGGTAAGGAAGAGGTTGAACCTGAACATTGCAAATAAAAGGCTGATTCCCCGCCAGCACTTCCATTTCCTCATGTCATGACCAAACAAAGGAAAGTCAATCACAACTCTGAAATCTTTGAAACTTTCAAACAGGTAAGGATCAATATACCTTTGTTGGATGCTATTAAACAGGTTCCTTCCTATACTAAATTTTTGAAAGATCTGTGCACTGTGAAGAGAAAACTGAATGTGAAAAAGAAAGCCTTTTTAGCCGAACAAGTAAGTGTCATTCTTCAAAACAATAATGCTTTGAAATATAAAGACCCTGGTTGTCCTACAATTTCTTGCTTTATTGGAGAACATAAAATTGAAAAAGCCTTACTTGATCTTGGAGCTAGTGTGAATTTACTTCCATATTCAGTCTTTCAAAGTCTCAATCTAGGTGAGTTAAAACCAACCTCTGTAACTCTTTTACTTGCTGATAGATCTGTAAAAGTGCCTAGAGGAATAGTTGAGGATGTGTTAGTACAAGTTGATAAATTGATTTACCCTGTAGATTTTGTTGTCTTGGATACACAACCTGTTGAAGCATGTAATTCAATTCCTGTCATTTTAAGACGTTCATTTCTTGCAACTTCTAATGCATTGATTAATTGTAGGAATGGACTGATGAAGCTATTATTTGGAAACATGACATTGGAGATGAATATTTTCAACATTTGCAAGCAACCTGGAGATGATAATGATTTACAGGATGTGGACTTTATTGAAAAATTAGTTTATGATCAATTTCAAACCACTTCCAGTGAAATTGAGATTGATGAATTTGACAATTTACAAATGGTCTATTTTCAGGAAGAATCAAAGGCATGTAATTGGAGACCACAAATTGAAGAATTGCCACCACGATCAATTGAGTCTATACCTTCAAGTGTTCAACCACCAAAACCTGATTTGAAGCCATTACCATTCAATCTCAAATACTCATTTTTAAGAGAAAATGAAACTTTTCCGGCAATAATCTCTTCCAAACTTAATGCACATCAAGAAGGTAAGTTATTACAGACTCTGAAAATGCACAAAAATGCATTAGGATGGACCATAACTGACATAAAAGGAATTAGCCCTTTGATTTGCACACACAGGATTTATTTGGAGGAAAATGCCAAACCCTCTAAAGAAATGCAACGAAGGCTTAATCCTAATATGAAAAAAGTAGTGAAAAATAAAGTCATTAAACTTCTAGATAATGGAATCATTTATCCTATTTCTGACAGCAAATGGGTAAGTCCTACCCAAGTTGTACCCAAAAAGTCTAGAGTCATTGTGATAACAAATGAAAAAAATGAGTTAATTCCAACTAGGACTATTACTGGTTGGCGCATGTGCATTGACTATAGGAAACTTAATTCAATGACTAGAAAAGATCATTTCCCTTTAACTTTCATGGATCAAATCCTAGAAAGAGTTGCAGGTCATGAATTTTATTGTTTCCTAGATGGCTATTCAGGTTATAACCAAATTGAAATTGCATTTGAAGATCAAGAGAAAACTACTTTCACATGTCCATTTGGTACTTTTGCATATCGAAGGATGCCTTTTGGATTATGTAATGTACCAGCCACATTTCAAAGATGCATGCTTAGCATATTCAGTGATATGGTTGAATGTTATCTTAAGATTTTTATGGATGATTTTTCTGTTTTTGGCGATTCATTTGATGATTGTTTGACTAACTTGGAAAAGGTTTTGAGCAGGTGTGAAGAGAAGAATCTTGTACTGAATTGGGAAAAATGTCACTTTATGGTAACAAACGACATTGTACTTGGTCACATTGTTTCATCGAAAGGAATTGAAGTTGACAAATCTAAAATCGAGTTAATTGCTAACTTACCAACACCAAAATTTGTTAAAGATGTTAGATCATTCTTAGGACATGCTGGTTTTTATAAAGGTTCATCAAAGATTTTAGTGTAATGTCTAAACCCTTGAGTAACCTTCTAACAAAGGATAATATTTTTGAATGGACTGAACATTTTGAAGAAGCCTTTGTTAAACTTAAAAACTTGCTTACTTCTGCTCCTGTCATTCAACCTCCTGATTGGTCATTACCTTTTGAAATAATGTGTGACGCTAGTGATTATGTCGTGGGTGTTGTCTTGGGACAAAGAAAAGATAAGAAACCCTATGTGATTTACTATGCAAGTAAAACTTTAAATAGTGCTCAAATGAATTACACCACCACTGAAAAAGAATTACTTGCAATAGTATTTGCATGTGATAAATTCAGGTCTTATCTTGTTGGCTCACCTGTTGTTGTTTTTAGAGATCATGCAGCACTGAAACATCTTCTTTCTAAGAAAGATTCTAAGGCTAGATTGGTGCGGTGGATTTTGTTACTTCAAGAATTTGATATCACAATCAAAGACAAGAAAGACAGTGAAAATGTTGTCGCAGATCATTTGTCAAGATTGACAACAGATTTGAAATCTGACATCACACCAATTGATGACTACTTTCCCAATGAATCTTTACTTTTCATTTCCACAATGCCTTGGTTTGCTAATATTGTTAATTTTCTTGTTTCAGGACAATTGCCAACTCATTGGAGTACCCAAGACAACAGAAAGTTCTTGAACAAAGTGAAGAACTTTTATTGGGATGAACCGTATTTATTTAAATATTGTCCTGATCAAATATTTCAAAGATGCATTCCTGACAATGAGGTAAGTAGTGTCATTAAATTTTGTCATTCTGAGGCATGTGGGGGTCATTTCTCATCAAGAAAGACAACTGCAAAAATCTTACAAAGTGGATTTTACTGGCCCACCATGTTCAAAGACTCACATGTATTCTGCAAGACTTGTGAAAATTGTCAAAAGTTGGGATCTATTTCAAAACGTCACATGATGCCTTTAAATCCTATTCTTGTCATTGAGATCTTTGACTGTTGAGGTATAGATTTCATGGGTCCATTTCCTCCATTATTTGGTTTCTTGTACATATTAGTCGCAGTAGATTATGTTTCAAAATGGATAAAGGCAATTTCAAGTCTAAACAATGATCACAAAACAGTGATAAAGTTTTTGAAAGACAATATTTTGAGTCGATTTGGAATGCTTTGAGCCATGATAAGTGATGGTGGAACACATTTCTGCAACAAGCCATTTGAGTCTTTAATGAAGAAATATGGAATCACACACAAAGTTGCCACCCTTATCACCCTCAGACAAGTGGACAAGTAGAGCTTGCTAATAGGGAGATCAAATAGATCTTGGAGAAAACAGTGAACCCTAATAGGAAAGACTGGTCTTTAAGACTTAATGATGCACTTTGGGCTTATCGAACTGCTTATAAAACATCATTAGGTATGTCACCTTATAGACTAGTCTATGGAAAACCTTGTCACTTGCTTATGGAACTTGAACATAAAGCTTATTGGGCTATTAAAGCTTTCAATTCAAACCTTGATGATGCTAGTCAGCTGCGAAAATTGCAAATAAATGAGCTCGAGGAAATAAGAAATGATGCATATGAAAATTCAAGAATTCATAAAGCAAGAATCAAAGAATTTCATGACAAGAAAATACTGAGAAAAACATTCAATGTTGGTAAAAAAAGTCTTGCTTTATAATTCTCGACTCCATTTATTTCCTAAAAAATTAAGATCAAGATGGAGCGGTCCTTTTATTGTGAAACATGTGTATCCATATGGGGCCTGTGATGTCGAGAATCCAAAGAATGACAATGTTTTCAAGGTAAATGGACATCGTTTGAAAGTTTTTTTTGACAATTTTTCAGTTGAAAATGACTCTATTGAATTGAGTGATCTTGTATATAAAGATTGATTTTTTTTTTATCACATTGTTTTGTGTGTTTGTTTTGGTGTAACTTTTGTTTTGCTAGTCTCTCTCTCACCCCGGTCAAATGGCGGATAACAGTACTCCATGACTTCAGTCGATTCTTTCAGTTTCCCATAATAACTGATACCTGTATATATTTGTACAATTCTTTGCTCTTTCTCCCTTCTTTGAATCTCTTCTCCAATTCTCATTTGAAAATGAACACCACTCTTGAAAAATTGAAAAAGTATTTTCCCGCTTTGCCTCCAAATGCGATTACAAAAATTTACCGTGCTAGGTGTGCAAGATTGAGGTTGTTAATGAATCATGGAATTCCTGAAGATATTCGCTGGCTAATTGAAGCAAAGGTTGATTATCAGGTGAGTCCTCCAATTCTTTCATTTCACACATGCTTGGAACAGGTAAAAGCACTTTTGCAAAGAAACGTTGTGCAAAACGACTGAAAGTCTATCACAGATGTGCTAGATGGACTTGTAATGCGACATGTCGTTCTTTAGGAATGATATCTGTAAACCGTGAAGATAAAATACAATTCATTAAGGATGGCCTAAGTAAAGGGTCTTTTGATAATCTTCTATTGACTCTTGAGGCGCATCCTAGTGGAGATGTGCATCGTGCAATTCATGATTTATGGCCACAATTCCATAAAGAACATGCTTGACTTAGTCTTGGGAATCTGACTAAAAAAGGCCTTGTTTTCCAGTTTTTAAGAAAACTGGATGGGAAGCCTATCCCTGACCCATAGAGGGCGTTTAAGCCGTTCTTGGATGTAAAACCAAGGGAAGATGTGAGCCACATTCACAACTACCTATACATACACATGCTTTTTCAAAATAAATAAATAAATAAAGAGAGAGTGTGTGTGGGACTACAACTGGCCTACATATAGGTGGTATGATTGCATTTTCAATTTCTCATCTATAAATTCTTCTCTTCCTTCCCTTCATTTCTACTCAACCCATACATTCATCAAATATAGAAGTGTGTAGAAATGGCAGGTTCCTCAAGTCATCACATAAGAAATATTTATGTTTTCGGTGGATCCAGTCCTGGGAAAGAAAAAGAGTTTTTAGAATCAGCAAATCATCTTGGTCAGGTACTAGCTGAGAGAAAGATTCATTTAGTGTATGGGGGAGGCAGCCTTGGGTTAATGGGGGGTGTGTCAATAGCTGCATTTTTAGGAGGCAAACAAGTCTTGGGGGTTGTCCCCAAAGCTTTAGCAAATGGAGACATCATTGGAAAAAAAAAATGGAGAGGAACTACAGGTCTCCACAATGTCTGATCGAATGAATACAATGTTTAAACATGCTGATGCCTTCATTGCCTTACCAGGTGGTCTGGGCACATTGGAAGAGATCTTTTATATTTTCTCTTGGGCCCAACTGCACATTCACCATAAACCTATAGGTTTGTTAAATGTTAATGGTTTTTATGATAATTTGTTGTCTTTCCTTGATCAAGCTGTGGAACAGGAATTTCTAACATCTTCGGCACGACAAATCATAATCTTTGCTGCTACTGCTGAACAATTGATTGACCAACTACAATCTTTCATCCCTGTCATTGATCCCTACATGAGTCGCCTAAATTGGTCAACTAAGGAAAGCCGTAAAAAGCTTAGATTAGATTTGAGCCTTTATTTGTGAAACCTTGTGTCTTTTGGTTTTATTAATAGCATATTATTTTGTTTTATTACTTCTTATATTTGTTTAAGTGTGTTTCAGGTTTGTCATTGTTCGCTGTTTCAGATGATGTCTTCTATACTTTATCTTTCTACCTTAGGACATTGAGGACAATGTCTCATTTTGGTTGGGGGGGGGGAGGGTAGTAGTTGACATTAAAAAAAAAAACTAACTTGCTAACTGTTTTGCTATTATTAAAACCATTTGACAAAATTGTTATTAGGATGGCATAGTAAGGAGTCAGTTTTATTAACTCTTGAGATGTATCTTAGTAAGTATTCTTATTAGGATGGCAGAGTAAGGAGGAAATTTTATTGACTCTTGAGACGTATCTTAGTAAGTATCATTACCAAGGTCTATCAGAATACTTCTTGAAATATTCAGGTTTACAAACTCTCGCATTGTTATCACTTGATTCTGCTCATATACTCATTTAACAAGTATTCTTAAACCTTCATTTTCACACACACACACTTTAACATATGATTGTGGGTTGCACATTGGATTATTATATTATTTATGTTCTTTTGTTGAAGGTAACAACTAAGGGAGATGGATAGTATATAATTTGCAAAAAAAAAAATGATAATATTGATTATAATAAAAAAAGTAGATAAGTTTGGTTTCGTAGCCTCCCTAACCTAAGCAATTAAGCCCGAAGGAGTGTTTTAACACCTAATACCCTAAAGTCAGTCGACTTGGGAGCTATTGGCCCAAATCTTGTTACATGGGTTAATGAGAAAAGCTTAAGGAAATCAAACATTGCACTATCTACGTATCAGTATCTGCAACCCGAGTTACTAAGCTCGTAGGGGTGTCTCAACACCTAATTCCCTAAGACCAACTGGTTTGGGAGTCATTAGCCTAAAGCTCGTTACATGGGTTAAAGATGCATTGTGTTTTAAGTTGTGTGTGTGTGTGTGTGTGTATAAAAGAAGAAAGAAAAAAAAAGAGAATAATAATAATAATAATCCCAACCCAAGGAAGTTAACCTTAAACATTAGAACATAATATTGTTTTCTTCCAACAATAGCCCCATCATCTATGTTTTCATACATTGAGCACATAAAAAGAAGGTTTATAAATATCTTGATTAAGAATTATGAAACAGAAATATAAATTTAATTAGAGTTTGTTTATCTGGATAGATTAATGAAAGTTGAATGATGAATGCCTTGCTTTATGGAACTTGCAAATTGTTTTTCTATTTTAATGCTTTGATTATTAGGGACTAGTAATAAGCTGGTTGGGGGGGGTGTGATTAGTACTTAAAAGTGCATTCTTATCAAGGTTTTATATCATCATTTTGCACTTGAAGTATCAATAACTCCTTAACTAAAGCATGTTTTATAATAACATGTCTGATACTATAAGATACCTTAATAAATGGTAAATGTTCATCTTAAATGCAGGCCTATCACATAAATCAAAGGATTGATTGATGAATTCAACTACTGAAATTGAGAAGATAAAGAGAGGGTGAAGGTTAGAAAAGTGATGCTGGTTTAGTCCAAACTAGAACACTGTTTGGTAATTAGATCATATCTGGAGCTGTAGATCTCAGATTTAGGTATGCTTTATATGGATAGAAAGATAAGACATAGGCCTAGAACTTTCATATGGAGTCCAAGATTTAAAAAAGGCTGTTTTCAAGTCCAAATTATAGCAACAACGGAGAAGTCCGAATCTGTCCTGCAGCCCAGACACTGTTCAGTGTTCAGCCCATATCTCGAGTTCTAGAAGTCCAAATGACCTCAATTGTTTTTTTCCTGGAAAGCTGAGACAATTTCCTAGAACTTTCATGGGTAAAGGTTCTTCAAATTCTGATGTTAGCAATGATGTTTTATTCAGACAAGAAGATAAGGATTGTCACCAAGTCAAGATGTGGCCACCCACTCAACAATTATTCATCAAATCAATAGTTTCAATTTTTGGTCTATAAAAGGAGGCATTTGCCATGCATTTAGGCATCTTGGTGTTAAGATCAAGATCATGCTCTTGCTCTCTTTCTTTGTATTTTGTAATGTTCAAGTTTTATTTAATGTTATATTAATCTCTTGTTTATGCTTTTCATTTCCTTTCCTTTACTTATATAATTATGTTCTTATCTTGTTTATTTATGTTTCTTTCTTTCATTATGTTTAACTAAATTTATTATGTCAAGGTGAAAAGGTTACACTAATGGTGTAAGAATAAGAATAATATAAACTCAACATAGACTTTAATGCTTGATACTAACATGTTTTATATTTATTATCTTGCTCACTCTTAATACCTTGCTTGTTAAATGGTTAATCTAGATTTGTGTTGAACAACCCTTGGTACAACAAATACTTGGCACAACAAATACTTGGCACTTTCATAGCCCAACTGTATAGTATGACTGACACCTGTGCTATGAAAGGAACTTGATTTGTTGTTAACATAAGTTATCACCATGAATACCTGATAATATTTACAAGTATTGGCATTACTCGAAAAAGATAATTAATGTAATCATGTTAACAATTTATAATCCGATTGGAACCTCCTTTGTGTGCGGTTTTCAGTTGAGTAATAAAAGTTTATACTATACTTGTTTGAAGTACCATTAGTAGATCCTCTAACCTTGACATTTGTTTTTATCATTGTTTAATCCTCACATTGATCTTGCATCTCAAAGTCATCTTTATTATTACTATTACTATTACTATTACTATTACTATTATTGTTGTTGTTGTTGTTGTTGTTGTTGTTACTATTACTACTAGTATTATTAATACTACTACTATTATTTTTATTATTACTATTATTATTAGTATTATCATTATTATTACTATTCTATTACTATTATTACTATTGTTATTATTAGTATTATTAATATTAATATTATTGTTATTGTTGTTGTTATTATTATCGTTGTTGTTGTTGTGTTGTTGTTATTTATAATTTATATAGTTAATCTCCCTGTGGTTCGACCCCGATCTTGCTGGGTTATTTATTACTTCGACACTACTGCACTTGGGAGAAGACATCAATCTTTTGGTCATGTCAATCGTCCATTCTCATGTGTATCTGTATGTTTATCTAGCAAAAATAGGGAGACGAGGAATTCTTGTCTTTTATCAGTGGAAATTGGAATGAGAGTCGCCACCTAGTATTCTGGTCACTAAGAACCCTAACTGTCTTAGATATCAAGTACGGAGATTGGTTGCGTAAAGGGAAGGTATTAGCACCCCAACTACGCCCTACGTAAGGTAAGCTGCATTATTTTGTTGTCTGATAAAATCTAAGGTCTTGTTGTGGTTTCTAATTGTCAGTCTGTCTACGGTTTAAGAAAAGTCCTCATCTGTAAGGAGATCCTTATCTTTTCAGGTAAAAACCTAACTGTTCTATGTCGTTAAAAGAAAAACCTTTTTAATATCATGAATACATTTTACGTATAAATGCGTAATCCTTGATACTAAAACAAAACAAAATATTTTTTTGGAATTTTTGAAATATTGGCTAAATTCTCGTGACTTTAATAAACTTGTTATTAAAGCCAGAATACATGCTAAAACATATTTTTTTGAAGTTTTCTTTATTGTATGAAAATATGATATGGTTTTTTCTTTGAGAGACTTGGCCGTATGTCTAAAAACAAAAACATTTTTTTTAATTTTTCAATGTTTTGACGAAAACCGAGTATTTTAATATTGGATTTATATCTTTACGGTATAAAAATACAAACCAATATTAAGCAAAATTTAGTAAAAAAAAAAACGTGGAAAAATTACAATTTTTGAAAAGAATTTTTTTTTTAATTGAGCCGGACTCAGCTATTCGGGTTAGGCTAGAATTGGCCCAACCATGAACAATGGCTCTCCACTGTTCACATGCTACGTGAACATTGGAGGCTGGGGTGGCGAGACGAAGCAGGAGAGGATAAAGAAGGAGCAAAACAGAGGAGGGAATAAAAAAACAGAAAAAAAGGAAAAAAAAAGAAAAAAGAAAAACAGGGGAGGTTTACAAACGAAGAAAAAAATAGAGGGGGAATTGTTTTTGAGAATTGAGGGGCACGATCAGAACAGAAGAGCGGACTACATAAAAAGAAAGAAAGAAAGAAAGAAGGGACGAAGAAGAGAAGGAAAACAAAGAGAAAAAAAAAAGCAGAGACGAAAAGGGAGAAGAACCACCGCGAACCACCAGCGCCACCACTAGCGCCGCTGCCTGTCGCCTCCAGCAGCTCTGCCAATGACAACAGCCACCGCAGGTCAGCCCTTCTCCCCTTCTTTTTCTTCTCCTACTTCGTCTCGCTACCCCAGCCTCCACTGTTCACGTAGCTTGTGAACAGTGGAGAGCCACTGTTCGTGGCTGGGCCAGAATAGTTAGGCCCAGCCCGAATAGTTGGGTCCGGCCCAATTCAAAAAAAATAATCTTTTTGAAAATTATAATTTCCACTTTTTTTTCTACTAAATTTTGCTTAATATTAGTTTGTATTTTTATACTGTAAAGATACAAATCCGGTATTAAAATACCAGGTTTTCATCAAAACATTGAAAAATTAAAAAAAATGTTTTTGTTCTCAAGCATACAGCCAAATCTCTCAAAGAAAAAACCATATCATATTTTCATACAATAAAGAAAACTTCAAAAAAATATGTTTTAGCATGTATTTTGGCTTAAATAACCAGCTTATTAAAGTCACAAGAATTTGGCCAATATTTCAAAAATTCCAAAAAATTATCTTGTTTTGTTTTAGTATCAGGGATTATGCATTTATACGTAAAACGTATTCCCAATATTAAAAAGGTTTTTCTTTTGACGACATAGAATAGTTAGATTTTTACCCGATAAGATAAGGATCTCCTTACAGAGAAGGACTTTTCTTAAACCGTAGACAGACTGACAATTAGAAACCACAACAAGACCTTAGATTTTATCAGACAACAAAACAATGTAGCTTCCTTAGGTAAGGCGTAGATGGGGTGCTTATACCTTTCCTTTACGCAATCAGTCTCCGTACCTGATATCCGAGATCAGTTAGGGTTCCTAGTGACCAGAATATTAAGTAGCGACTCCTGTTGCGATGTTGCGGTCGCACAAATTAATTACCCTAGCTTCAAGCACAACACATAAGATAGTATAGAGCAAGCAAGGGGTCGATCCCACGAGGAAGATTCAAGTCAGATTTTTATGCTAGATGATATGCAATTTGGGGGGGTTTGGACGTTATCTAGGCTAAAGCAAAAGAAAACAGAAAACTATCAAACAAAATTTAATAAAATCAGAAAATTATCAAGAGAACAAACCTTGGTCACAAGCACACATCCACCTACAGAAATCAGAACTGATCATGGAAACTAAACATCAATTTATATTCTGAATATTTATCTCTTCTTAACATTGATTAGTTAACGGATCCGCCGTATAACTAACCCTAACCATCAAACAACCACAGTGTCCGCACTAGTAATTTAATTCAATGGCAGCCTTAAGAACTAGATAAGTTGACTAATCAAGAAAACATAACTGTCCGCAGTCTATGTTTGAATTGATTGAATGTTCTCCCTAAGATTAATAACGTAGATCCGCCACAATTATTAAACTCAGTTGCTTCACAAGTTCATATACCACAACTCCGGTTTTGATATCAAACATAGCAATAAATTGTCTACAATAATAACTTAGAGTCCGCTCTAGCAATTAAAATAAACAATCATAGAAAAATATGCATAGGAGAACAAACATATTCATCATATAAACTGAAAAGAAAAGGTAAAATAAATCTCACAGTTCTTGAAATTTGAAGGTTTCCGTGTCCTTGCAACCAAGAAAAAGTGTTTAGCCTTGCATGTTTGTTGTAAAACTAATCAAAAAGAAGGAAGAATGCATGATTTAGGGTTTCTTAGAGGAAGGGGGCCTTTTTCTCTTCTTGGCTGGCTGCCCCCCTTCTCTTCTCTCATTTTTTTTATATCTTAGGAAACCCTAGGTCTCTATTTTACAAAATAGTCCTCCATTAAGTAGACTGTTTACATTTAAGTACTTCAATAACTATTTTCCTAAAAAAGAAGAAATAGCCTTGCATGAAATCTTCAAGCTTTGACTTAGAGGAGCTAAATTGCTGAAATAAAAACTTGGATATTTGTTTAGATGCTTCGGAACGTAATTTGGACTCGTTTCTTCACGAAACCTGTTTGCTGGCAGAATTCAGATGTCATCTTTGAAAACTCATATCTCTATCATATGACATCGTTTTTAGCTGAAATTTGTAGCATTTATAGAAATTTGAGTCATGAATCCAATAAAATTGAGTTTGCATCAATTGGACTTCTGTAGCTCCAGATATTAAAGTTGGAATGACCAAAGGTCAACACTGGCAGATTGCGAGATTTGACTTTGAAGGCTGCGATTTCCATGCTCTTCCTTATTTTATTTTCTTGCCTTAGATGTCCAGAAAGGTATGGATGTTAGCTTTTTAATGCCACTAGAATCACTTCATTTCAACCTCTAGAGCTCACGCTCTGCACAAAACATCGACTGAAGGTCAAATCTGCCAATTATCTCCAATTTACTCCTTTTTGCATCTTTCATCCAAAAGTGCCTTCAAAACATAAAACAAAGAATATCAAGGCATTTTATATATAAAACATAGGCAAAACACTAGTTAAATGTGGGTGAAACTATTGAATAATATGGTTGCATCAAATACCCCCACACTTAGCTCTTGCTCGTCCTCGAGAAAGGATAGGTAAAACCAAATTGAAGTTAAATTAAATGAAATCACTATGACTAATCTTCTAATCTCCCATCAATATCCAAGAATATATGCATTATAAACAAGAACACAATTAAGAAGGATAAAGAGTATAAATTTTCATGAATTTATTTACATGCAAACTTCAAAATTCAATTAGTCGTCGAGATTTAAATGAAATCTATGCCATGCCAAAGTGATGGGTCCTCTCATTGATATACACTCCAACACTCATGTGTTTAGGGCTTATGTGTTTAAATCTCTCAAATTCAATCAATGAATATGTTTTACCACAAACTTGCTCTTCAATCTCATCTCCATTAATAACATATTACAAACAATGCATGAATCAAAAGGTCTTATTTTCTGGTTGTAATGGGGCTAAGGTAAAGGTGAGGTAAAATAGAGTAAAAGAAAAGGTTCAAACCAAAGAAAGTAGAGCATTCTGAAAAATGATATTTTCAAACAAGATATTCCATCAAAGCACATAAATTTTCCATCTTTAATCACCAATGCTTAACTTCTTTTGATTTCAAGCTTTTTCAATATAAAATCTTAAGAACATAAAGGAACACTTTTTTCTTTTTCTTTTTCTTTTGTTTCTTTTTTTTTTACCTTTGACAACTTTGCCCATCTTTTCATCAAACATCATTTCTTCTTTCTTTTCACATAATTTCCAACCATAATTCCATGAGATATCATAAGTATATGCTCTACTAATCCATGGCCAGGGGAAAAGGAAAACATATAAAAAGTTAAGGCTTATACATGGATAAAGCAAAGAAAAGATAAACAAGCTCAAAAGGGGCTCACTAAGGATAATATGTTTTAGGTTGGCTTTTTGGCTCAAGTGGTTAAAATTCCTAATACCTTTATCATCTTCATGTATATATGTAATATGAATGTAATCTCAACAAGATATGAAGCAAGTTCTAAAGATACATATCATTGAAAGAAGGCATAATCAAACAATATAATGTTGAAGGCTCAAAAGCTTGCATTGGTATAACACTATAAAGTCAACATGGCATATTCTCAAAGTCAATCCCTAAACCAATTAAACATTAAAACTTGCATGCACACTCATTCATTTGATTTATATCTTCATCTATCTCAACTAATTCTCATACATAATACTCATATTCTCAAAAACCAATGGGAGTTCAAAAGATCAAACATATTTTTTTTTTATTTTGAAAAATAACAAAGAAAACCAAAATTAGAAAACCAACATTCTCTCAATACCCCCACACTTAAAACACAACATTGTCCTCAATGTTGAAATAAAAGAAAAGGAATATAGGAGAATGACAAAAATAAAGTAAAATGCGAAAATAAAAGATAAGGGAAAAGAAAGCAAATCTGTTTTTTTTTCTTTTTGTGCTGGGTTGCCTCCCAGTAAGCGCTTTTGTTTTATGTCATTGGCTCGACATGTTGCATGCTCATTCTTCATAGATTGGTTCAGCTAACTCCACAAAAGCGGTGAGTTTTGTCGTCCAACCTTCATAGAAAGGTTTCAAGCGGTGCCTATTGACCTTGAGTACTTTGTTGGTTTCTAAACTTGTAATTTCAACTGCACCATAAGAAAAAACATTAGAAACAACAAAGGGTCCAATCCAACGAGAGCGCAACTTTCCAGGATAAAGTTTCAAACGCGAATGATAAAAGAGGACTTTGTCTCCAACATTAAACTCTTTTCTTGTAATCATTTGGTCATGGAGACTCTTAGTCTTTTCTTTATAAATCCTTGCATTCTCGTAAGCATCATTTCGAATCTCTTCCAACGTAATTCCAATCTTTTTAGGCATCAAAAGGATAGGCGCCACCCATTCACTGTCCATGATGAGGTAAATGACTCCTGCATCATGGAGTACAATTTGCAAAGCTTGTAAATCCAATGCTGAGTCATGCACATTTCGGAGAACACATATATGCCTCTCCATCTCTTTTATCTTGGTAAAATCATAGCCATAGCTCAAAGCTACGCTTAATCCATCCTCACCATCAAAATCACAAACTTGCTGCATACACTTATCAACTTGGTCATAACATGTGATAGAATAAACATTGCTATAAGGATATGTCATTGCATCATGAAAATTAAATTCAATTTTTTCATCTCCTACCTCCATAGACAAAGTATCCTTACCACAATCAATTTTTGTATTGGCAGTTTTCAAGAATGGTCTCCCAAACAATATAGGAGTGCTGTTTGATGAATCACAAGAATCATGTTCCATATCAAGAATATAAAAGTCGCATGGAATGACCAAACTGTCAATCTTGACTAGGACATCTTCTATCACACCAAGTGGGTAAACAAAACTACGATCCGCAAGTTGTATTACAATGCTAGTTTTATTCAAAGGCTCAAGACTAAGAGAATCATAAACATGTTTAGGCATAACACTAATGGATGCACCTAAATCGCACAAGGCCCTTTTGAAACTAGCATTACCAATAACACATGGGATAGTAAACGCACCTGGGTCTTTTCGCTTCAAAGGCATATTCTTTTGAACAATAACAGATACAACTTCACCCATACTTACCATTTCATGACCTTTTAGTTTGAAAGCTCTCTTGGTAGTACACAACTCCTTCAAGAATTTGGCATACTTGGGAATTTGCTTGATAACATCAAGCAAAGGAATGTTGAGTTCTACTTTCTTGAAAACCTCTAAAATCTCTTTTTCTTTGTCCTCTTTCTTTGACCTAGAAGAACTCACAGGAAAGGGTGGAATTATTTTAAAACTGGAATTCATTGAGTGAGGAGTTACCTTTGGAGTGTTGGTCAATATTTCAGTTTGTAGAGGAAGAGGATGTTCCTTCTTTGTACTCAATTCAGTTTCTATCTCTTCTTCTTCCTCCATCTCAATTTGTTTTGACCTTTTCTCTTCAAGTTCTTTCCCACTTCGTAGCATGATCACACTAACATTCTCTATTGGATTCAATGCTTGGGAGGGCAATTTTCCATTCATATGTGCTTCCAATTTCCCCACACTTGAAGCTACTTGCCCCATTTGCTTCTCCAAGTTGTGAATACTTGACCTTGTTTCTTGTTGAAAAGACATGACATTTTGTTGCAAGGTCACAGTGTTAGAAGCCAAAGTTTTCATCATCTCACGAAGATCATCATTAGATGATGACCCCATAACATTGGAGTTTGTGAATGGAGGGGGCTGTCTTGCTTGATAATTCTGTTGGGATTGAAATCCATGGGGATGGAACTGTCGGCCTTGATTGCCTTGTTGAGGTGGGTTCCCATAGCATAAGTTGGGATGATCTCTCCATGCAGGATTGTACGTGTTGGAAAAGGGATCATATTTACGCTGGGAATGTCTATTGAATGCTCCATCAACTGCATTAGCTTGTTCAATGTAATATTCTTGCATTGTTGGGCACATATCTAAAGCATGTCCTTGTAAGGAGCATATGCTACAAACTTTCACCTGCTGTACATTGCCACAAGCCAAAGAACGCACAAGAGAAGTAAGATCATTAACTTTATTCTCAAGGTTAGAAATACTTACCTCATTTACTCGTTTATTTGCGAAGTCTCCACGAGTGCCAAACTATTTCGAGTTGGCTGCCATGTTTGAGATCAGTTGGCGTGCAACCTCAGGTGTCTTATCTACCATTGCCCCTCCACTTGCAGCATCAATGATACTACGGTCAGTAGGCATCAATCCTTCATAGAAATATTGAATGAGCAGCTGATCGGGTATTTGATGATGAGGGCATTGAATGCACAGTTGCTCAAATCTTTCCCAATACTCGGAAAGTGTCTCTCCATGAGATTGTCGAATCCCACATATTTCTTTCCTTATGTTGGCAACTCGAGATGCTGGGAAATATTTTTCAAGGAAAATCTTCTTCATGGCATCCCAAGTTCCAATGGAACTTGGGAGAATAGAGAAAAACCATGCCTTTGCTGCCCCTTTTAAAGAGAAAGGGAAAGCTTTCAACTTAACCTGTTCTTCGTCAACTCCATTCGGTTTCATGCCAACGCAAACCATATGGAATTCCTTGAGATGAGTATGAGGATCTTCTCCTGCAAGACCATTGAAAGTTGGTAGCAAATGTATAAAACTAGATTTGAGCTCAAAGTTTACATTATTGTCGATGTTTATGCATAATGGCTGATTTTCCACATTAGGAGCAGCAAGCTCCTTAAGTGTTTGTTGTCATGCAATAGCCATGGTGTTAAGGCGAGCTTCCTTTCGTAACCTGCGTAAAGTTTTTTCTATTTCGAGATCCAACTACACTTGACTTTGATTAGTAGAACGGGTTACTGGCATAAATCATCAAGAAAACTCAAAAGAAACCAACCACACAAGAGATTGAAAACAATGTAAATTGTACGAAAATCCTACGCTAGAAAACTAAAACTGCCTAAAAACCCTAGAAAACAGTGGAATTTGGCCTCAATAGGGTGGGGTTAGTGGTATACCACTAGTCCTGTTTAGAACGTCGTTTCCCTTCAGGAAACAAAAGGATGATACCTAATTCCACCAAAAACTCTGTTTTGAACAGTACCGCTGCCGCAAGTGAACAGTACCGTCGCAAGCAAAAATTCTGTTTATCTTTTTTCTTCTTTTGAATCACAGCAAATAAAAATAACAGTACAAGCACAAGAATCAACTAAAATTACCTCCCCGGCAACGGCGCCAAAATTTGTTGCGATGTCGCGGTCGCACAAATTAATTACCCTAGCTTCAAGCACAACACACAAGATAGTATAGAGCAAGCAAGGGGTCGATCCCATGAAGAAGATTCAAGTCAGATTTTTATGCTAGATGATATGCAATTTGGGGGGGTTTGGACGTTATCTAGGCTAAAGCAAAAGAAAACAGAAAACTATCAAACAAAATTTAATAAAATCAGAAAATTATCAAGAGAACAAACCTTGATCACAAGCACACATCCACCTACAGAAATCAGAACTGATCATGGAAACTAAACATCAATTTATATTCTGAATATTTATCTCTTCTTAACATTGATTAGTTAACGGATCCGCCGTATAACTAACCCTAACCATCAAACAACCACAGTGTCCGCACTAGTAATTTAATTCAATGGCAGCCTTAAGAACTAGATAAGTTGACTAATCAAGAAAACATAACTGTCCGCAGTCTATGTTTGAATTGATTGAATGTTCTCCCTAAGATTAATAACGTAGATCCGCCACAATTATTAAACTCAGTTGCTTCACAAGTTCATATACCACAACTCCGGTTTTGATATCAAACTTAGCAATAAATTGTCTACAATAATAACTTAGAGTCCGCTCTAGCAATTAAAATAAACAATCATAGAAAAATATGCATAGGAGAACAAACATATTCATCATATAAACTGAAAAGAAAAGGTAAAATAAATCTTACAGTTCTTGAAATCCGAAGGTTTCCGTGTCCTTGCAACCAAGAAAAAGTGTTTAGCCTTGCATGTTTGTTGTAAAACTAATCAAAAAGAAGGAAGAATGCATGATTTAGGGTTTCTTAGAGGAAGGGGGCGTTTTTCTCTTCTTGGCTGGCTGCCCCCCTTCTCTTCTCTCATTCTTTTTATATCTTAGGAAACCCTAGGTCTCTATTTTACAAAATAGTCCTCCATTAAGTAGACTGTTTACATTTAAGTACTTCAATAACTATTTTCCTAAAAAAGGAGAAATAGCCTTGCATGAAATCTTCAAGCTTTGACTTAGAGGAGCTAAATTGCTGAAATAAAAACTTGGATATTTGTTTAGATGCTTTGGAACGTAATTTGGACTCGTTTCTTCACGAAACCTGTTTGCTAGCAGAATTCAGATGTCATCTTTGAAAAATCATATCTCTATCATATGACATCTTTTTTAGCTGAAATTTGGAGCATTTATAGAAATTTGAGTCATGAATCCAATACAATTGAGTTTGCATCAATTGGACTTCTGTAGCTCCAGATATTAAAGTTGGAATGGCCAAAGGTCAACACTGGCAGATTGCGAGATTTGACTTTGAAGGCTGCGATTTCCATGCTCTTCCTTATTTTATTTTCTTGCCTTAGATGTCCAGAAAGGTATGGATGTTACCTTTTTAATGCCACTGGAATCACTTCATTTCAACCTCTAGAGCTCACGCTCTGCACAAAACATCGACTGAAGGTCAAATCTGCCAATTATCTCCAATTTACTCCTTTTTGCATCTTTCATACAAAAGTGCCTTCAAAACATAAAACAAAGAATATCAAGGCATTTTATATATAAAACATAGGCAAAACACTAGTTAAATGTGGGTGAAACTATTGAATAATATGGTTGCATCAACTCCCATTCCAATTTTCCACTAATAAAAGACAAGAATTCCTTGTCTCCCTATATTTTCCAGATAGACATACAGATACACCTGAGGGTGGACGATTTGTTGCGATGCCGCGCGGACACATGCGACAACTATATCCCAACCAATAATCTCTTTCTAAAAAACCAATTTGTTTCTAACTAAAATCAAAGATTTTCATCCTTTGGAGAATACGTAGAAGAAGTGAGAAAAAAATCGAAACAATATGCATCAAAAGTTGTAACTTGAAAATATAAATTACATCATATGGATAATAAAAACTAGGTTGTCCAAATTCAAATCGGATGCAAAAGATTTCAAAGAGCATTCAATAGAACTTCCAAGTTTGGAAAATGATCTTTACATTCAACTCGTCATACAGAACTACCATACTGATCTAAAGTAACTTCAAGAATCTCTCTGCAAAATAATCTTGTGCTCTCACATCCATCAGGTCCCTAGTACCCATAAAAACCATCAAATTTAATAGAACTTCCAAGTATAGAAAGAAAGTTAAATGTGATATGCATTTTGTTATTACAAACAAATCCCCTTCACTTTTAATTAAGAAACTTACTTTATAATAAAAAAATATTAATATTACATCATTTTCATTTTTATTTTAAAATATAGAATTTCAAATAAAATATAAAAACATTATTCAATTTTTGTTTTTAATGTAAAAAAACAAAAATCAGTTTTCAATATTTTCTAAATAAACTAAAGTGATTTTTTTGGTATATCACATCTTTTTGTTTGGTATATCACATCGTTTTGTGTGACAATTGTGTGTGTTTATTTTTGTACTCCTAAACCTAAATTTATCTACCAAGTGCAAAATCAAGCCTTGTCCTGACCTTTAGTATAGTTTAATTAATAATTTAATGTAAAGAAGGGAAAGGGAACAAGAAAGATGGGTGTGTTTCTTTTGCGCTTTTTATTTATTTATTTATTTTTCTCTCTATATTGGAAGTTTGAAAAACTTTATGACAATAATCCACTTTCACACTTGGAATGTCTTTTTGCGTTCCTTTAACCAATTCCAAGAAGATAAACAGTACGGCGAACCCATAGGATGGTGATGGTCCTGATGGACTGCTACCGCTTTTGCTTCTCACCAATGGCCATGCCTAAAACTTTGTGCTATTTTCCAAAATCAACAGATTAGATTACATAGCTACCTAACAAATAATAATTCAATAAGACCCTCTTAACCCAAAGAAAAATACCCAAATAATAATTCATAGTTACCTAAATGTGATTTGCCAATACCATCACTTCTCGCATCAAGATTAGTGAGATTACGTAGCTAAACTGATCAAGTTTTGAGTTTGTTTTCTATCATTTCTTGAGATATGCAAGTTCAGTGTTTTAACAATGTTTATATTTTTTTCTTTATTTAATAATAGTCCAAGATTTATTATTAAATGGTGCTAGTGCCATAAAGGTAATGACAAACTGACAAGAAAAATAGAAGTTATATATACAAAAAAAGAAAGAAAGGCCAAAAAGTAGTAAAAACCATGCAATAATACATACCAAGATCTTATAGCCAAAACTAACAAGACTTTACTTATTAGACCAATTAAGGATGCTTTCTGAACTTTCCTGTGTATCGGTAGTTTTCATCAATTATCTTAAATCATAACATTAAACGATGAAGAACCAACTCAAATATTATATCCCAACCAATAATCTCTTTCTAGAAAACCAATTTGTTTCTAACTTAGATCAAGGATTTTCATCTTTTGGAGAATACGTCGAAGAAGTGAGAAAAAAAATGAAACTATAATAGTGCCAATTCCGGGATTACACAAGGAAATTATATTACTGAATTTTATAGGTAGTTTTTTTTATATCGGTTTATTTCACATTCTATTAAAATTTCAGCAGAGTCTCCTCTATACTGAGAGGTCCAAAGTTATCGACAATTCATCATGTACACAATTCATGTTCATTCCATAATTACTATATATTTATGTCACATCGCAATCACAACCATTACTAGTCACAATATATGAATTTCACATATTCATCTCAACATAAAATTTACAACACAAACAAATAGCAATAAACTTGATTAGTAACATTAATATTACAAGCATAAAATAATAAAGCTCTTAAGTCTCAGGGATTAACATAAGGAAATACTAACAACATTCAAGTCGCATAATTAATTAAAGTAAAATACATTAATATTCGTTTCATTCTAAGTTCATACAAAAGAAGTAGAAATGCTAACCCCTAATTCATACAAAAGGAATTAACAACATGAAATTCCTAATTCATATAAAAGAATTAGAATAGTTAATTTCCTAATTCATGAAAAAGAACTAAACATCTAGGACACTACTCCTGACGTGAATGAGAAGGATCTGCAACATTAAAACATGAGAATAATTATATTAAATAAATAAAATACAACAAAATAATGGAGGGTGACGACTACATGTATCTATGTATGCAAGTACCCATTCAATCGGGCATAAACATGGTTGATCCGCTAAAGAAGAACACATTTGAAGCTTCCTTTACTATATATAGAGCATATCCTTCCACAATCAACATATGATTTTCTTTTCAATTATTAAACATTATTCTTCTTCGGATACACCCATCTCATTACCCTACCCCAAGTTCTGAGGGGGTCGCTGCCGACACTACTAACTCCTATTAGTATCATTAGTCGCCTTTACCCAAATCGACTAATCAAATCCTTAGTAATGCCAACACCAACTTAATCGGTCGGTACCATTGACTATATTCAACCCAAAATAATCAATCAATTCCTTTCATCTCACTTGGAGGTGTTTCAGGTAATGCCGATGCCAAGTTCTCATGACATCATTAACTTCCTCCATAGGAAGCTAATTAAGTTATTATGAGCTTGCCAATACCAACATTATCTGTCGGTATCATTAACTATTCTTATTATAAATAGTTAATTAAGTTCAACATTCATTATAATTTCATCAAGATCATGCCGATGTTAATAATTTTTTTGCCAACATCATTAGCTGCCCCTATTGGAGATCGGCTAATCAAGTCTAACAGTGGTCGTTTTGGGTTTTTCATATAGGTCCTTATTCAAAATCAAAGTCCATGAGTCTACAACCAAAAATCAGATTTCGATCCACGTCCATTTCACCATATCTATCCTTTCTTTAGCCATATTCACAAGTATTGACTCTAGCATAAATTTGAATACAAAGTTTATTATCAATTAAGGAGAGTATAGGCGTGGAACAACTACCTGCCACCGATGCTTAATTTGCACGCTCCCTTGTTGTTGTTGTACTCCCCCCGTGAATTCTCCTAAATTCACAAGTATATCACATTATGTAACAGTCCCAACTGTATGATTTTATCAACGCTAAAAGTTCCCAACATATGCTCTTAATTTGAGGGTAATTTTTTTTTTTAATGAATTCTACCAAAATTTCAGCAGAGTTTCCTTTGCATTTAGGACATCCCAAGTTATCGACTTCTATCAATTTACCCAATCAACCCATCATCACAAGGTCCCATAATTCCGCACCTTATTTCAATCATCAACATTCAACACCTCATACTTATAGCCCACAAATCATATTATAAAATTTAAAAGAAAAAAGGATACTAACATGTAAAGAGAGAATTTAAAACATAATAACTATTCTTAAAGATTTCAAAAGGGTTAATTACAGGATAACTAATGTACTACATGCTGAGCTATGACTTTTATATATATATCAAGGTTTACACAAAAGCATATTGCATAAACGCGCTAATACAATTATGCTTAAGTTAAATATTTACATAAGCTTAATAAAATGGAGTCTTAAAACTAATAATCTCCCTGGACATATGATGGACCTGTTATACAAACAACCTAGTAAGCATACCATTATGTTGATAAAAAGAAATATTTATGATCATGTAATATATACGAATGAAGTATAAATTTTTCTATCGAATCCATAGGAATTCTAACAATCAACTTAAAATTTGCTTGTAAAAAATTTAAACCCAATTAAAACTCATTTGCACTTCCTTAATTCGAATACTCTTATTTACTTATATGAACCAGGTGACTTTGCATAGTCCAACCTGGATATTTTTAGGCAATTATATTTATCAATTTCCCCCAGGTCATTCAAACACGGATACCCTTTACAAATCGAGTCTGATCGATTGTTCCCAGGTGTCCCAACGCGAACATCATTAGCCAAAGCTAATCTTGTAATTCATCTCCCAGCAATCCTATCACGAATGCCATTAGCCAAAGCTAATCTTGTAAATACGCTAGACTTATTTACATTGAACGTGGCATTATTATAATTGCATTCACCAGAAAAACTTTAAATTGCATAAGTGCAAAGAGGAGGGAAAATCACGCACCTGCTCCGCTTGTCTCGTGACCTCCTCCAACAAAAGATCCAATCCTGGTCGCTCCTCCTGAATCACAAGGAAGTCCTTAGTCATGATCCCTTCAAGCAGAATGTTATAGAGAATCCATATTCATTCATTACACATATTAATTTTTATGCATGCTCATTTCCTCATCATAACATACAGACACATATCATGTATATTTTCAGAGTTAGTATATCAACATGCAAGTGTCTGCATGACTAAGTCTATATATATATATATATATATATATATATATATATATATATTCATGTGAAAGTCCAATTGTTACTATCTAAGTCCGAACCATTACTGTTTGAACTATTATTGTCTTAAACCTGAACGGTTACTGTTTGATCTGTTACTGTCTTAGACCTGAACCGTTACTGTTTGATCTGTTACTGTCTTACATATCTCATCTTTTGTAACAGTCCTGTTGAATTCATGGATTTTAGCCACCAATTTAACATCTCTCAAGAATTATTAATGACTCATAACTCCATTACATACAAAATCTAATAAGGAACAGAAATCAATTATATTCCTCATCAGACATCCATTCAGTTATCAATTTTCATGGCAGTAATACTTCACACAATCTCAAGAATCAACACAAGTGCTCCATGAAATTTAAGTTGTAAAGAGATATTTAGAAAAATAGTTCTACTACCTACATTATTCATTGATTCACATCATGGAGTATAAAGCATTAACAAGGTAGCATAAAACAAGATTGAAAGACTCTCATCATTGGCCGACCACTATTACTCTAACTTTCACATTATTCCCCATGACTATTTACAATAAATTTTTATTTCCCCCAAATTCATTCAAGAACCCTAACTTTTTAAATTTTAAAAATTCAATCAATTAAGGACTTTAAACCATTAAAATCAGATCAAAAGTCTTTAGAATGCCTTACCAAACAAGTAATTAAACTCCAAACACTACCCAATTCAAGCTTTCAACTCCTCTTCTTCTTTAATCTTGGTCGAACTTCCCCTCTCCTTTTCTATTCACCTTCAATTGATTTTTTCTTCCTCCCAATTAATGCTCAATAAGCTTTGTTAATGTTCCCTCAAGATCTCCTCTTAAGATTTTATATTTCCTTTACCATTTTATCTCTCTCACATATAAATGGCAGTATCCCCTATATATATATATATATATATATATATGAACTATTTACCAAATTCCCTCCATGTCCCAAACAACAAATTTCTTGTTTCCGAGATAAAATTCCTGGATCCTGGTATTTGTCTCTATAAACTTTTTACTCGAGTGAATTCAAATTTCATTTAGTTACATATTGATAATTTTATTTTCAGGTAACTCACGACCAGTAATATTTTATTCACTTTTTTGTTTTTATTTATTTTTTTCGTACTTGATTTGTTCTAATGCTTATTCAGTACTTTTGATAAATCTATCCTACAAGCACTTAGATTGCTTTTCTGCCTGATTTTCAATCGGGGTTTACATTCTCCACTCCTAATTTTGTCCTTGAAATTTGAGTGATGTACCTGAGTCCATAAACAAGTTGGGAAATTTTCTCCTCATTTCTGATTCTCTTTACCATGTTTCTTCCTCTATTTGTGAGCTTCGCCATAAGACTCTGACAATAGGGTAGTGTTTAGAGTTTAATTAGTTACTTGGTAAGGCATTCTAAAGACTTTTGTTCTTATTTTAATGGCTTAAAGTCCTTAATTGATTGAATTTCTGAAATTTAGAAAGCTAGGGTTCTTGAATGAATCTGGGGAAATAAAAATTTACTGTAAGTAGTCATGGGGAATAATATGTCATCGATTGCTGATTTATATCAAAGATTGGTTGAAACAGAAAAATCAACAGTTTATCCACTCATTGACAGGTTGATTCGGCTTATCTTGATTCTTCCTGTTTTGACAACAACTACTAAACGAGCTTTCTCAGCGATGAAGATTGTTAAGACAAGACTTCGTAATCGGATGGAGAATGATTTTCTTGCAAATTATTTGATTGTCTATATAGAGAAAGAAATTGCTGAAAGATTCACAATTGATATGATAATTGATGATTTCTATTCTATGAAAGAACGAAGAGCATAATTAAAATAAATATGTAAGAATCATTCTTTATTATTTTTTATTTTATTTCAAAGTTTAGTAAACATAAATAATGCTTCTAATGTTTCTTATATACTTTCTATGTTTGTATTTTGATAGGTACAAAGACCAACAAAATTAAAGTGATGGATATATTATGAAGATGAAATTAACTTCATCGCTTTGACTTATTTTGATATTGCTCTAAACCTCTTATCTTGTATAAAGATCATTATATGTTTTGTAATACGTTCTTTAAATAAAACTAAATCATGTAGTTTTTATTTTATTTTTACAACTCATGTACAATAAATTTAAAATAATATTATATTTTTTGGTTTTCCTAACAAATAATCCTAGCTCCGCCCCTAAACTAGATTGTCCAATTTCAAATTGGATGGAAAAGATTTCAAAGAGCATTAAATAGAACTTCCAAGTTTGGGAAGAAAGTTAAACGTGCATGATTGTATATGCATTTTGTTATTACAAACAAATCCCCTTCACTTTTAATTAAGAAACTTACTTTATAATAAAAAGTGTTAATATCACAACATTTTCATTTTTATTTTAAAATATAGAATTTGAAATAAAATATAAAAATATTTTTCAATTTTTTTTTCATGTAAAAATAATAATAATCAGTTTTCAATATTTTCCAAGTGAACTAAAGTGAATTTTTAACAAATTATGTTAGTGATTTTCAGCTTTTTGTTTTTTAAAATAAAAATCAAAATCAAAACATATAAGTTTTCAATTTTTGTTTTCAAGAATTTAAATTTTTTATCAAGAAATCAAAGAATAAAAAATAAAATCAAACATACTCTAAATATTCCTTGCTAATTTTAGCTCTTCCTAGCTACTATTCTTTTGACTTAAAAGACTCATAAGTTGCTACCAAATAAATAATGATATAATTAAGTGATATTCGATAGATCTAATTATTAAAGATAATATTTACTTTTTAAATTAAATAAGAAAAAAATTATCATAAAATCAAGAAATAGAAAAGAATACCAATTAGACTCTAAATTAAATAATAATAATAATAATAATAATAATATTTTATCTCTTAAATTAAATAGAATAAAATAAAAATAATTAAAAGAAATATTTGTTCTTACCATAAAGCGTTAAATTGAGTTTATGTTTTTCCAAATAAACTAAAGTGATTGTTTGCTTTTCATTTTTAAAAAAATCAAAAAATCAAAACAAGTAAGTTTTCCATTTTTGTTTTCAAGAATTTAAAATTTTTATCAAGAAATCAAAGAATCAACAATAAAATCAAACAAACTTTAAATATTCCTTGCTAATTTTTGCTTTTCCTACTATTCTTTTGGCTTAAAAAACTCATAAGTTGCTACCAATAAAATAATGATTTAATTAAGTGAGATTCAATTTAATTATTAAATATAATATTTATTTTTTAAATTGAATCATAAAATCAAGGAATAAAAAATAAAACCAATCAGACTCTAAATATTTAATAACAAATATTATTAAAGATGATATATAATTTTTTATATTAGATAATAATAATAAAATCATTAAAGATAATATTTAATCTCATAAATTAAAAATGAAATATTTGTTCTTACCATGAAGCATTAAATTGAGGTCATGTTTTTGCAGCTTCGGAAATAAATAGTCACTCCATTGCTTTGGCGTCGACGCTGTAATTGAACCACAATGTGGATGCGAAAGCAAATGATATGGCGGTGGTGAAGACATCACTATATTTCTTCCCACTTCTGACTCTTCAAATGAATCTGACTTCTTTGCGATCACATGAACCCCACATTCTTTAATGATGCGCACTGCATCTCCTCTTGGCTCTGAATATATGTATAGTTCCAATTCTTCATCTCCACGGTAATCTTCCATTGCCATTTCACTTATACTTATGTATCTTATCAATCCCCCAGTTGCTGCTCTTTGTTTATATTCAAACAATTGAATACCGTTGCTTTTATTTCTTATAGTAATAATGTGAGTGTTTTTGTTATAATAGTGAACAGACTTCTGAAGTGGACAGACAACCCAAACAACTAAGCCTTGGAAGACTGGAGGTATATGGAATGACAATGAGCATCCTTCTCCACGGTAGCTCAACCATTTTGGCATCTCACCAGGAATGCGCTCAACATGAAAGTGATAAATGTGACCACCGATGCACATTGCCTGTATACATATATATTGATTTCAAGGAATGTTGAGATTTTAGACAATAATCAATGTATGTGCTAATTGTGTGCAACAAAGACCGAAAGAAAAGGTACCTCAACAACGCTCTTCTGTAATTTATTTGGTGAATAACTACGGTCCTCAACACTAATATACCAGAAAATATTACTTTGACCTTCGATGCCCTGAATCTCTTCTAATGAATGACTTTCATGTAGATTTATATATAGTTCTTTTTTTGACTCGATTGGTATTCTTACTCTTTCCAATGATTTGCAATAAGTTGCACCTAAATAGCCTAAATTTGAGGGAAGATCTGGGATTGATACAAGATTGTTGCATCCAACAACAATCAAACTCCCTAGATTGGGAAGGAAGGCGATCCCAGAAGGTAGGCTAGAAAATTTGTTTCTTGATAGATCCAATACTTCTAGAGAGGACAAACCCCTAAAATCAACACAGTTAGTTGTAAGATCAGACAAACCAGCATCAGGAAGTTCAAGACTTTTCACTGATCTCCAATCGATGAAAGCTTTTGGCAGCGAACGTTTCAAACATAAAACATTTGATGAAATAAATGAAGAAATGGATGGAGGTGAAAATGTAGATGACGGTGAAAGCCAAAATGTAGATGATGGTGAGTCCTGGCTGAAACTGTATCCACGCAATGATAATCTTCTGACATACTTTAATTGTCTAATTGAAAAGAGAAATTGCTCATTTTCAATCCCATCCGCTAGCAGCTCAATTAAGGATTCCATATCATCCATGCGTTCTGGCAATTTCTCAAGTTGTGAACACCCAGAAATATTCATACTCTTAAGAGACTTTACATTGCTAATGCTTTCAGGGAGAATCTTTAGCCTCCAACATCCCTCTAGATTCAAGAAAACAAGGCTCGTCAAATTTTTAATTGATTGATGCACCTTAACTAAACTCGAGCAACCTTTCAGAATTAGTTTCTCTAGACTTGAACTGTACAAGTTTGGTGTTTTAACAAGGTTCTGAGAATGACTGAGATTAATGATTTTTAGCTTGTTGAGAATCTGTCAAAATAGAGAGCAAAATGATGAAAATTAATCATAAGAAGTAAGTAACATGTAAATATAAATTACGTACTGGAGAAATTTGGGGATTGTAGTATGTTTCCCACCTTTTCTCCCTTCCATAGTTCTTTGAGGTTACTGTGCTGCATATCAAGAACAGCTAGATTTTCCAATGTAATATCAGATGGAAAATATTTCAAAGGACATTCATGCCAGCAAATCCACATCAACTCTTTAGAAAGCAGTTTGAGGGATCCGGTGAGATGTATTCCATTGATTTGGAGTAAATTTAAGCATTTCATTTTTGCAAATGATCCTGTGCTCAGTGATTTAGCTTCTGATGCTCTAACATCAAGTGCAAGACCCTCTACAACATCCGTACCCTAAAAAATAAAATCAGTACAACTTTCACACAATTATTTGTAATAAGTTTGCGTAAAAATATGCATGAGTATGCTTTCGTGTATGCATTGAGCTCTTACCTTCTGCTGCTCAAGTACATTCCATGCATCCTCTTGATTCCAAATTCTGGTCCTCTTTCCAGGTTCTTTTGGAGACGTTTCACGAACGACCTCCCTTCCCATGTCTCGTAATAGATCATGCATGGTTATCGTCCCTCCCAATACTTTAATCAGAGACCTTTTACGGAGAGTTTTCAAATCAATTTCTGGATCGTAACTGCAACGGGCTCCTAGCACTTTTGTGATGTACTCTTTCTCTATATCAATAAAGAAGCAAGCGATATCAAGGAATGCATTTTGTAGTTCTTCACCGTCCAGTGCGTCAAAACTTATTCTAAGCTTTCCTTGAATATCGCGTTTTGGAATTCTTCTCAATTTGTCAATTTCACTTTTCCATATATATTTTTCTTCCCCGGACAGACAAGCACCTATAACCTCAAGAGCTAAAGGAAGTCCTCCACAGTAATCAACTGCATCCTTCGAAAGCTCAATATAATCTTCTGCTGGCTTGGTGTCCTTAAAGGCATGCCAGCTGAAAAGCTGAAGGGACTGATCTCGTGTCAATTCTTCAATCTGATATGTTCGATCCGCTTTACGAAGAAGATTTGAATCTCTTGTTGTCATAATTACTCTACTTCCGGGACCAAACCAACTTCGCTCTCCCATCAAAGCATTTACTTGGTCCTGGCGAGCCACATCATCAGCAACAACAAGAACTCTTTTGCAACAAAGCCGTTCTCTGATAAGAACCTTTCCTCTATCAACATTGTTGATGTTTGCAACATCTTGTTTCAAAATATCATGAAGAAGTTGCTTTTGTAAAAGAGCCAGACCATTTAACTGTTTTGATGTTTCATTGATATTCGAAAGAAAACAGCTTCCCTCGAATCCATAGCAGAGTTGATTAAATACAACTTTTGCTATAGTCGTCTTTCCTATTCCTGGCATCCCATGTATGCCCGCAATGCGTACATCATCTGTTGCAGTACTTAGAAAGTAAAAAATATCGTGAGCAAGCCGATCCCTGCCTACTAGGTGCTCAGGAACATATAAGTACTTGGGATCTAATTTATTCAACACATCCTTGATAATCTTCTTGATAAATTTTGCTTCATGCCTGCTCATAGACAAAAGCAAGTCATTGATAGCGACTCAATTAAGTATTTTATTGTTTCACATATAAAAATGTAAAGTATTTCGACTCCATAAATGTGTGCAAGTGAATCTTAGAGAAAAAAGGCATACCCATTTGCCATATCATTGAGATTCCATCCAGATAGGTTTCCGGCCTCCTCAAGAGCTTTTCTCCACTCCTTCACCAACTTCTCTTCGAAACGCTTTTCATGTTTAACAAATGCTTCTGCAAAACTGCCATTCTGTTTTCTCACATCTGAAGGATCCATGTCATAGAATATAGGAAGAACAATCTGACCGGTTTTCCTATTTTTGCACTTAAGAATCTCTAGAAGTTCATTGAGACACCATCTAGAAGAAGCATATCCTTTTGAGAAGACAGGTATGGATATCTTTGATTTTTTAATAGCCCTGACGAGATGATCGGAGATTTCTTCTCCTCTAGGAAGTTCATCATCATCTCGATAAGTGTGGATTCCTGCTTGGACTAGGGCAGTATATAGATGATTTGTAAATGTCTTGCGAATATCTTTTCCTCTAAAGCTCAAGAAGACATCATAGGTCCCTTCAGGTCTACATCGAGAAGACTCTGGCTCTGTCATGGCAGCTGCAGAATTTGAGGAACAATCAATTAGCAACGGAGCAATTGCAGAAGGTATCTACTCTCTTGCAAATACAAGCAAGAGATACATGTAAAGTGATCATTGAAGATGATACAACGGTTTAAGCTTAATAATGACAGAACATAAGACAATAGCAACTGAAGTTAAACATGAAAGAAATAAAGCTTTCACATTATTGTTGTTGGTAAAGACATGAAATTAAAACAAGAAATAAGCAAAGAAGAGTTAGCCATATATACCTCTCTATAACAAAGAGTTAGCTATGAAATGGCAGCAATCGGAGAGAGAAGTTAGCTGAAGAGTAAAGCAAGGATATTGAAATGAGGTTAATTGTATTCTTTATATAGGAGAAAGGATATGCTTTCTACTCATTTGCAGGAGAAAGCACCACGAAACTAGGCGGAAGTAGCAGACACACGCAGCTGGCATTGTTGGAAGTCTGACTTCGGGCTTTATTTATTTGGAGTGGTTCCAAATTATTTATATATTGGAAAGAATATGTAATGAAATATCAATAATTTAAACTTTAAAGTAAGTAAAATAGTAAGAGGTGGAAAAAGAAGTGGCCAATCAGACTCTTAGAGTAAAGCTCTGCTTGTTCCTCATGCATGTAATAGTAAAAGTTATGCTATTTATTTTTCATAGTATTTAAAGTTTTTTTAATTGAACAAGCACGGTTATTAATTTTTTGATATTAATTTCTAGTAAACAATTACCTATAGTTAATTTTATTGTAAACAGTTACTGTATTTACAATTCATAAAAAAACATTGATATTGAATTAAGGTTTGTAATAGACTAGAGAAATCCTAGTTAATGTAGAAAATTTATTGGTGAAAGATTTGTAATAAACTAGTTTATTAAAACTTTTATTTATTTAGAATGTTAGTTTTTTTATTTAGTTAAGATTTTTTTAATAGTTTAATTTCTTGATTATCTAAAACTCGAGCCGTATAAATTTATTAGTCAACATTTCTGTTTAATTATTATTCATTCACCCAACCCCAATCAAATTCCTAGTTAATTTGAGTTGTACCAAATGTTAAATATTGGTTAATTTGGTAGTCAGTCAACGGTGCCAAAGTTTTTCTATTCATTAACTTCAATTTGTTTTAATCGCTTGATGTCCTTTTTACAAACACTTGATGCGTGGGATATTGAATTGCTTTTTATTCATTTGCGGGAGAAAGCACCACGAAACCAGGAATTTCGAGTGGTTCCTATAGACACACACAGCTGGCTTTGTTGGGAGTCTCAGAAGGGCATTATTTATTTCGAGTGGTTCCATATTATTTATACATTGGAAAGAATATGTAATGAAATATCAATAATTTAAACTTTAAAGCAAGTAAAATAGTAAGAGGTAGAAAAAGAAGTAGCCAATCAGACTCCGTTAGGAGAAAATATATGCTTTCTTACAAAATACTTGTTCATGGAAACTTGCTGCATGGGATCATGTGAAATTCAAAGAGAAAGGATATGCTTCTTATTCATTTGCAGGAGAAAGCACCACGAAACTAGGCAGAAGTAGTGGACTCAACCTATGATCAGACTAATCAAATAATATATTCAAATCAACTTTACATTTGTTTTTCAAAGTCATCTTTACTTTAAAATATAATTTTTTATTTTTTAAAATTTATTTTTGATACCATCATGTTAAAACGATTTTAAAACACCAAAAATATAATAATTTGAAACAAAAAAAAAATTAAATTTTTATGTTTTTCCACCACAAAACAAATGATTCCATCATTAATTATTTTTTTAATTTTATCAATTTTATTTCAAACATAATTTATATTATAAAATAAGCCATTATTCAATATTGATGATCAACAATAAATCTTGATGATTAATAATAAATTTTGCATAATTTACACGTGATTTCTTATTTCTCGTCAAATATTGTATAAAATGGGGAAGAGTTGGATTGATTCCACCTGGGGAAGCTATGAAATTGCATCAAATAATTTTTTTTTATTGAGATTAGTATATCAAAACAATCTTAAAACATAAAAAAAAAAAAAATTTCAAGTAAAAAGTAAAAAATCAAATTTTTAAAAAAGTGCTTCTCCAACGTAAAACAAACGATCTCATCATTAATTGTTTTTTAATTTTATCAATTTTATTTGCCATTAATATGGGGGTGTGATTCATGTCAGGATTTCTTTTTAAAAGAAAGATTCTACTAGGCTTAAATGGGGATTGCAAGGAATATATATTTTAAGAATAGTGAAAAGAATAAACAAAGATGACATTTTTCTCATTTTAAGCAAGGTCGATTAGAATCGATAAATTTTGACCTCATCCAGCGTGATGATCTGAAGTTGTAAGAATCATGATTCATGAGTCAATATCTACTAAATCTACTACATGTCTATATGCTTACCAATAAAGCTTTGCTCTAAGATGTGTGGTTCAATTTGGTATGTGAGCTCAAAATTTGTTGGTCACCCCACATTATTTATAATGTCATTTTAACAAATATCATGTCATTTCTACAATCATAACACTTTTAATCTTTCAGGATTAACTAGATTTAATTTTGCATGTTAGAGTTTGATCAAAGTATTTTGTCAAAATAAAATATTAAACATCTCTTGATTTTATAACAACAAAGAGAGAAAGAAGATGCATGTTTCATTAAAGGATGGGATGTGATCCCATGACAAAATGTAGAATAGAAAAATTCCATAACAATATTATTGACAATTCAACACCTTTCAAATTAGATTGTTTGGCAATATCTGTGTTTTGCCAATCATTTTTTATCACTTGTAATATTGAGGATGTTATGATGTACCACCTAGAGGATGGTGGCTTGGGGCAATTGTTCTTGAAGACCGGGTAATTCCAATGTTTGTGTTCGACTGTGCTTCTTTCTCAATAATGAAGGTGAATTGAAATGGGAAGCATTCATAGAGTAAACCCTTCCATAATCACATCACATCAATGCTTCTGGTCTTGTAATTGAGATAAAGGAAACATGATATTTATTTCTAATCATGTTTTGTATAAAAAAACCAGAGACAATGTTGGTTCCTTGGTTATGTAGCTTCGTGAAAGTGGATTCATACGTGAACTTGTTACTCTCCTTGGAACTAAGCCTAACTTTCCTCGTAGTCTCCATTGATGAAAGTGTTAGAACTTTATAGATAACATATAGGTCACCACTATTGGAGTGTGGATTCATGCGCTGCCACTACTAGCAGAGCATGTACTGGTGGATACCCTTGCCGTAGCTTCTAAAAACATGGTCATTGCCCTTGGAGAATTTTGTTTTATGGGATTAATTAGTAAATGCATCCCCAACTACTAAGGCAATGGGGCAGACGAATATGTTTCCCTAAGTATAAGGCATTGGAAGATGAGGTGTTGAAAGAAGCCAATGAATCTTGGTTTGCAAAATGTACAGAGATTTAAAAAAAATACTATTGGACGCCTAACATGAAAAGGGATATAACAAAATTTATATCGAATTGTGGGATTTGCCAGCAAGTGAAGATAGAACACTAGAGGTCGACACGAAAATTACAGCCACTAATGATTTTGGAATGGAAATGGGAGGACATTACCATGGATTTTGTAATAATATTACCAAAAGAAAAGAAGGGTAATGATGCCATATTGGTGATTGTAGATCAGCTAACGAAGTCAACTTTATTCCTACCCATGAAAATGACTGATTTGATGGATAAGTTAGCCAAGCTATATGTGAATGAGGTTATTAGACTTCATGGGGTGCCAGTATCAATTATGCCAGATCATGACCCAAGGTTCACATTAAGGTTATGACCAAGCTCACAACAAGTATTAGGGACTAAGGAGAACCTAAGTACAATATACCACCCTCAGATGGATGGTCAGTCTAAAAGAACTATCTAGACACTTGAAGATCTTCTAAGGTCATGTGTGTTAGAGTTTGGGGTAAATTGAGAAGATCTATTGCCATTAGTGGAGTTTACATATAATAATAGCTACTAAACTTCTTTTTGTATGGCTCCATACGAAGCACTGTATGGAAGGAAATATTGTACCTCGATCTGCTAGGATGAAGTAGGGGAAAGGAAAATCCTAGGACCCGAAATAATACAAATGATGATTGATAAAGTGTGGACAATCAGGCAAAGAATGAAAGAAGCTCGAGATAGACAAAAAATTTATGCAGACAATCAGAGGAGACCCTTGGAATTTCAAACGGGAGATAAAGTGTTTTTGAAGATGGCACCTTAAAAAGGCATTATTCTGTTTGGAATGAAGGGAAAACTTGCCTCGAGATATATTGGCCCTTTTAAAATTGTAGAAAGGATAGACCTTGTCATAATCCATTTTTGGGTTATTCCAAAATTCATTTTCTTTTCTTCAAAAAAAAAAAAAGAAACGGTGTCGTTTTGAACGACAATGTTCTCCTTATTCCCCTGCGCGCATAGAGGTAGGGAAGAAGAAGATTTTAAATCCTTTTTTCCCACTCTCTATCTCTCTTTCCCCTACCATTTGCACAAATCCTGACACCACCCATACCCCCACATACCTTGCCACCACGCTGAAGAAAAGACAAGGGCACCATACCCTGCAAACGTGATCTAGGGCGGCTGCACTGAACCTGCCCCACGCCACCCTGCCCTGCACTATGACGAGGCAGGGCAGGGTGACCCTCTCTCCCTCAGCCTATAAATACTGTGAGGTAGAGAAAAGAAAAGGGGGGAATTATAGGGGGAGTGTAACAACCCCTCAACTAGGATAAAATAACAATCTCATGCAACTGGAAAACAGAGTAAAATTTAATATATATATATATATATATATATATATATATATATATATATATATATATATATATATGGTATTCATATGAAGACTACCGAAATTTGAATTGTTATTGTCTAACTCTTGAACCATTACTGTCTTACGGTTCTTGTCTAACATATCTCACCTTTGATATATCACTCTCAAAGTTATATCATTAAAGTATTAGCTATTATATAAATCTAATTTCCTATAGAAAATTCAACAGAGTTTCCTTTGTTTTTTGATGTTACCAAGTTATCGACTAAACTTCATTCAATCACAATGCTCAATCTTCCACTTCGATCCAACCATCTTGGATCATATCCCATCTCCTCATATAATATTTTACATAGCAATACTTTGTTGTGCTTTCTCAACCTTACATCATCAACAAATAAAACATAGCAATTATATTCTCTTAAGAAAAAACATTAAATACATATAAATAAAAACTCAAAGGATTCATATTGAACTAATGATTACTTTAACATGCATCCATCTTTTAAACATGTATAATTATAATTACTAAGTATTCTTTTCAAATAGTTTACTAATATTAGTTCCTTACTTATACTTTCTAAATGTATAAATACCAAAAGCAAATATCTTTAGGATATATATATATATATATATATATATATATATATATATATATATTAAAATCTACATATAATACAAATTACATATAAAGCAAAATATATTACATAAAAAAACAGATTTAAACACAAAGCCCATATTTAACGCTCCGCATCACCTTGTGAAATACCTGTATACATAACATTAATAAGAAATAAGGAAGATAACACATTAAAAATGATAAAACAATTATGTTCACAATTCTTCAAAATATATCAAATTGTCTTTCATCACTAACTTACTACATATCAATATTAATAACCAATTCATAATATTTTTTAATACTATACTTATAAGACCTCTGCAACCAACACTCGTTGCTTAATTTTCAATTTGGTAATTCACAATTTTACCTCAAATCTAGCTAACCCTCCTCGATAGCCAACAATTAAATCGGTAATTTCATACGAATTACCCAACATCCGGTTATTCTATTTTAATAGCCAATCAAACTAGTAATTTCATATGAATTATCCAACATCCTGCTATTCTCTTTTAATAGCCAATCTAACCGGTAATTCCATACAAATTACCCAACATCTAGCTATTCTCTTTTAATAGCCAATCAAACCGGTAATTCCATACGAATTACCCACCACTCTATTTAATAACGAATCTAACCTCTATACGAATTACCCAACATCTGGCTATTCTCTTTTAATACCCAATCAAACTGGTAATTCCATATGAATTACCCAACACTCTATTAATAGCTAATCCAACCGGTAATTCCATACGAATTACCCAACATCCCAATTATAATACAAACAAGTTTCTTCTTCTACTTTTTCCATATCAATATGTCTTAAACAACTCATAACTAATAATGAAACTTTGAATTTTAAAAGAAAGTGATGAATCACCTACCGTCTGCTCGTAATGGCCCAGCTCCTCCTGCCTGATGCCCTGCTCCCGAAACAACTCCTGAATCAATCAAATTGCACTACATTATTAATCCATTAATATTTCTCCTACATGCCTAAATTTGAAGAATGTAATATCTTTTATTTAATTGGGTTTTGCACCAAAATTTTCATTCATTTGTCACCTCATTTTCAACATATAGTTTTAATCAATTTTCTTCTTTTAACTCACTTAAAGAATTCTTCCATGAACTATTCCTACCATTTATTTATTCCTTCTTTTCACATTCTTGTGATGTTTCTTCACTTGTTCATACTTTGAATACTTCAAATAAGATAAAGAACATCATTTCTCAAATATAAAACAATCAAAACCTCATCTCTTTATTTCCCCATCCTTAGTTACAAGTTCATTTCTTCAAACTTATCCAATTTCCTTCTTAATTACTACTTACATTCACTATTTCTATACTATTCTACCTCAATTCCATCATGTTCACTACTTTTCTCAAAATCCCCAAATTTCTCATAAGAACCCTAATTTAAAGAGTCAAGAATATAAGAAATTAAATCAAATTTAATTGTCATTGTTTGATAACTTACTTAAATAAACTCAAAAACACTTTATACAAGTAAGAATCTTAATTTTTCATACTTACCAATCTAAGTTCTCCCAACTTCTCTTCTCCTCCTAGTGTAGCCAACCCTCCTCTCTTTTCTTATATCTTCCTTCACTTGATTCTTCCTTAATTTAATGTTCCAAGTCTTTCAATCTTACAAGTTTCAAAGCTCTCTCTCTCACTTTTTCTTATTTTTCTCTTGATTTCTAATGTTCTTCTCTTGTTTTTTCCCTTTTCCCTTTCTTTCTCTCTTATGGTTGGGCACTTCCCTTGTTAATAACTTATAAATTGTAACAATTTAATTAATTCCATTCATGTCCCTCAATAGTAAATTTTCATGTTTTTGACATAAAATTCTCGAGTACCGATACAGGTTAGACCACCTATTTTGGGAGAAACAGAGAGAGAGACGAGGGAGGAAAAAAGGGAAAGAAACCATAATTGAGGGACATTTCTAGGGGATTACAAAGAGAGGGGGTGGAGTTTTGGTAGAGAAGACGAGAAATATGGGTTTCAGAAGGAGAAAAAGAAGAAGAGAGGAAATAAAAGAAAATAAAAAGAATAGAGGGAGGTTCAGTTTTGAGGAGAACATTTTCATGGGGGGATACTATAGAGAGAAGGAAACAAGGAATGAAAAACAGAGGGACAATTTGAGAGGAAGCAGAAGAATTTTTAGAAAAACGGGGGCACGAAACAGAGACAATGGGGACAAATGAAGAGGAGGGACGACCAAGAGAAACACAGAGGATGATGTTTTGGGAGGAGGAGCAGAAGCAAAGATAAGGAAAAAACAGAAAAACAAATGAAGAAGAAACAGAAGAAGAGAAGGGAAAAAAAGAGACCTGTGTCTATGCACGGGGGAGAAGAAGAATTGCAGCAGCTGCCACCTCTCATCCCCATCTCCACCACAGTAACTCCACCGAGAGCCACCATCCACGACAGCGCCACCACCGCCAGGTCAATCCTTCTCCTCCTTCTCCTTTTTCTTCTTCTTTGCTCTATGACCTCCACTGTTCTGCAAAGTGAACAGTGGAGAGTGAATTAATTCACTCTTCACTGTTCACTGGGCCGGACAACGCCGACCCAGACCAAAATGCATTGGGCTCGGTTTGGCCCATTCCAAAAAAAATCCAAGAAATTTCAAAAAAGCTTTCAAAAAAATTTGTGATTTCTCGCATATTTTTTTTATCAATTTTGCTTAATATTAGTTTGTATTTTTATACTGTAAAAATACAAATATGGCATTAAAATACCTGGTTTTCATAGAAACATTGCAAAAAAAATTATAAAACAAAAAAATATCTTGTTTTCATGCATACGGTCAAGTCTCTCAAAGATATAAAAAAAAACATATCATATTTTCATACAACAAAAATTCAAAAAAAATGTTTTAGCATGCAGACAATATGAAAGCCATGAGAACTAGGCTAATATTTCAAAAACATCCAAAAAAATATTTTGTTTTGTTTTAGTATATGGGATTACGAATTTATACGTAAAATATATTCCTAATATTAAAAAGGTAGTTCTTTTATAGACATTAGAACGGTTAGGTTTTTACCCTATAAGATAATGACCTCCTTACCGAGGACTTTTCTTAAACCATAGACGAACCAACAATTACAAATACATTAACAACTTAGCTTTTTATCAAACAATCAAACAATGCAGCTTACCTTAGGTAGGGCGTATTTGGGGTGCTAATATCTTCCCTTTACGCAACCAGTCCCCGTGCCCGATCTTTAAGACCAGTTAGGGTTCCTACTGACCAAATACTAGGTGGTGACTCCAATTCCTGCTTTCCCACTGATAAAAGACAAGAATTCCTTGTCTACCGCATTCCCTATATTTGCCAGATACAACTTGAGAGTGGACGCTAATCACCACGATGTCGTACACATGCCACAGAATAGCGACTCCACTGGGGACCTTGTGGACTAAGCTTTGTTTTTGTCTGATTATCATGTTTTATTTTTTGGTTTGTGTGTTATTGTTAATATGCATTTACTCATTTGCTTGTACACTTTAATATTGTACATATTTGTTCATGCATTATATAAAATTGCTTCATGCATCATTCACATTTTTAGAGGAATTTATATTGAAAAACTTTAGGTTAAGTGGGAGACTAACAACTTACCTTACAACTTTTAGTCAAGGTTTAAGTTTGTGTAAACCCAACTCTTTGCTGAGTGCTTAGATTGGTAATGATTAGTGCATATGTCATCCCATTACCTACTAAGCCCTCATATTGCCTTCACGAGAGTGATCACTAGGACAACAAGAGACCCTTCTAAGACTAGGTAGAAAATCTACCCATCATGTAATGGCCCAGAACCTATCCTTAGAGTATGAGCTCCCTAATATAGCCATTTATACTCAATGTGCATGTACATACATTTGCATCCATACGTATACATCAATTAATTGTAAATAACATACATACATGCATCTAGTTGAAATATAGGTCCCCAAAAATTCTACAATAACCGATTCCGAGCGAGAAACATGGAAGATGAAGAGCGTGCTCACTGTGATGCCCACTTTTAAGAAGAGTTGGAATCTCTAAAGACAAGCGTGGCTCGCCTCACAAGCTTACTCGAGCGAACACTTGGAAATGCCTCTGGTGAAGGTCCTTCTAACTGACCCGTCATTTTTAATCAGACTCCAATAATAGCTCAGCCTGAAGAAAGAATGAGTGAACATGGTCAAGAGCCTCAACACAATCCAGCATTTGTGTAGTCAACGCCACCTGCACCAGCCCTGATAGTCATGAATGCATTTGCTAATGAGTCCCTCAAGGCCAAGTCATCTAATAGCATTGATCAAGATAAGATGACAGAGTTGGAAGCTCGAATCAAAGTTATTGAAGGGGTAGACTTATATGACCCCGTACGGGCATGTGAGAAAGCAAGGCTTACCAATCCTAAGTGTATGTATTTGAAATGAAGAAATGCCATCTTTGATAATCCTTTAACAAGGCTAAAAAAAATATATATCCTTTATGATCCCTTTTTGAGCCTAATAGCATTTTTTGAAAATAACCTTGGCTAGGATCACACCCCAAACTAGGGGGCAAGTGCGAGAAATATACAAAAATCCTCAACAATTAAAAGTGCCCCAAACAACATTGGGGGGCATGAAAGACAATTCTCAATGATCAAAGGTGCCCAAACAAAGCTTGAGGCATGAAAAAAATCGAAATGATCTAAAAGATTTGAGCTTTCCACAAAAATAACCAACATGATGATGCTCAACCAAGTGAAGAAAGAAAAAACAAAGAGAACACTGGGGAGGGGCATGATAGACCATTTTGGAAATAAATTTCAAAAGATAAAAGGTCAAGAAACAAGCTCTGGTGATCTTAAGTCTTGAAATCCCTTAAACACCTTTTTGAGCTTGCAAATATCCTTTTTCTTCATAATCAATAACAAAAGCCTATGTTACGTGCCAAATCAAGCCCTTTCTGATCAAAGGCAAGCAATTTGGATCGGTAGGCAATGCTTTCTCATACGAACCAATTCATTATTTATACAAGCAAAATGAATGCTTTAAAGATCGGTTCTCTATAAACCTCAAATTGAAGTTTGAACCTCTTTGACTGATAAAATATCATTTCATATTTTCACCAAAAGCAAAACAAAAAGTTTTCATCACTTCTGAAAACCTGTTCACAGGAATCACTTGAATTTCTTCAGAACAAGTTTGTTTTAAATCAATGTAAAAATGATTTTTGTGTCTATAATAGCTTTGAAATTCCAAAAATTCTACATGAAAACATTTCCTTGTAAAAACCAAACCTTCTTTCACATAGCCTCATCCCCAAAGAAAACCTAAATTGAATACTTGGGGGCATGATCAAACTGCGGGGCAATCCAAAAACACATGATAGGGCTGACTCCATGATTCCTTTTCTAAGAAAATGAAAATGTAGGGCATAGCTGGTGACCTTTGAGATAAAGGTTGGAGGACAAAGAAGTATGATGATATCAAGCCTTTCCCAAATGTCAGAATCACAAAATGTGACTTGAGTAAGCAAGAGCAAAAAGGCATTGAAGTTTACTATTAAGACTCTAACTTTTGAGAAAAGAAAGACTTCATAAAGAAAATGGGACTTATATTTCTTAGGTAAGTATACATGCATATTGATCATAATGCATTGCTCTCACCATTGATAGATTAGAGTTTCACCATCACTTTTTGGGTAGTGCGTTTTATAACCCTACCTCACTTCAAGTGCACCTTTGAGCCCTTACCTCATTTCGAGTGTGCTTTTGAGCCCTCATCTCTTGGGTAGTGTGTTTTCTAACCCTACCTCCTTTTGAGTGTGCCTTCGAGCCCTCATCTCTCTTCAAGACATTTTATTTTTCCTAGGTAAGTCACCCATAAAAATGAGACCATTGGGTAGGTCACCCATTATAATGAGACCACTTTGAGGACTCTGTTCATTTTCCACCTGGGTAGGTCACCCATAATAATGAGACCATTTTTCACCTGGGTAGGTCACCCATTACAATGAGACCACTTCACATTTTTTTCATCTGGTAGGTCACCCATAACAATGAGATCACTTTCACTTTTCACTCCATCTAGGTAGGTCACCCATTACAATGAGATTATTTTCCATATTTTTTCGACCTGGGTAGGTCACCCATCACAATGAGACCACTTTTTATATTTTCCATCTGGGTAAGTCATTCATAACAATGAGACCACTTTTCACTTTTTATCTCTCACCTAGGTAGGTCACCTATTACAATGAGATCATTTCAATTTTTTTTCACCTAGGTAGGTCACCCATTACAATGAGACCATTTCAATTTTTATTTTCTCACTTGGGTAGGTCACCTATTAGAATGAGACCACACGCATACATACTTTGGTTCTGGTTAAAGGAGGTCACCAGAAGGGATCTCAGGTTAGCCCAACCACACACAGACTTTGGTTCTGGTTAAAGGAGGTTGCCAGAAGGGATCCCAGGTTAGCCCAACCACACGCAGACTTTGGTTCTGGTTAAAAGAGGTCAGCAGATGGGATCTCAGGTTAGCCCAACCACATGCAAACTTTGGTTCTCGTTAAAGGAGGTCCCCAGATGGGATCTCATGTTAGCCCAACCATACACAGACTTTGGTTTTGGTTAAAGGAGGTTGCTAGAAGAGATCTCGGATTAGCCCAACCACACACAGACTTTGGTTCTGGTTAAAAGAGGTCACCAGAAAGGATCTTATGTTAGCCCAGCCACATATAGACTTTGGTTCTGGTTAAAGGAGGTCGCCCGAAGGGATCTCAAGTTAGCCCAACCATACACAAACTTTGGTTCTGGTTAAATGAGGTCGCCAGATGGGATCTCAGGTTAGCCCAACCACATACAGACTTTGGTTATGGTTAACAAAGATCGCCAGATAGGATCTTAGGTTAACTCAACCATACATGGAATTTATCTTTGGTTAAAGGGAGTCACCAGATGGGATTTCAGGTTGATTGAGCTACACACAGATATTTTTTTATTTTTTTTAGATTTAGAGATCACTAGATAGGATCTCAGGATGACCGAGCCACTAAAATTATCTTAGCATTGGAAAAAAAGTGAGAAGAACTCTACCGTTAAGAAATTCTGAAGAAAAAAAAGAAGCTCAAACCCTGCTGTCAGAAAAAAAAAAAAGACATTTTTTAAGGTTCTGGTTAAAGGAAATCGCTAGATGGGATTTTAGGTTAACCCAAAGACATTATTTCAAAGATTGTCAGATCAGGATCTCAAAATAAAAAAGTTGTATAGTTTTTTTATTATTAGTTCCTGGTTGAAGAGAATTGCTATAGAGATAGAGTTTCAGATCAACCAAGTTTTGAGAAGGTCAGTTTTGAAAGTTCAGTTTTGTTTATCTTTACAAAACTGACTACGCAAAGTCTTTACTTCGTAAGCATTGTAAAGAGGGAGGAAATTGTCATAATCTATTTTTGGATTATTCCAAAATTCATTTCCTTTTCTTCCAAAAAAATTGAAACAGTGTCGTTTTGAATGGCACTGTTCTCCTTCTTCCCCTGCGCGTAGAGGCAGGGAAGAAGAAGATTTTAAATCCTTTTTTCCCACTCTCTACCTCTCTTTCCCTTCCCACTTGCACAAATCCTAACACCACCCATACCCCATATACCTTGCCACCACGCCGAAGAAAAGATAGGGGCGCTATACCCTACAAACATGACACCACCTTGCCCTGCACCATGATGAGACATGGCAGGGCAACCCTCTCTCCCTTTTCCTATAAATACTGAGAGTCAGAGAATAGAGGGGGGGTAGAATTTTAGGAGAAACAGAGAGAGACGAAGGAAGAAAAAAAGGAAAAGAAACCAAAATAGAGGGACATTTCTAGGGGATTACAGAGAGAGGGGGTGTAATTTTGGTAGAGAAGACGAGAAATAGGGGGTTTTAGAAGGAGAAAAAGAAGAAAAAAGAAAATAAAAGAAAAAAAACAAAGGGAGGTTTTACGAGGGAGGTTCTGTTTTGAGGATAACATTTTCACGGGGGGATACTATAGAGAGAAGGAAACAAGGAATGAAAAAAAGAGGGACAATTTGAGAGGAAGCAGAAGAATTTTTAGAAAAACGGGGGCACGAAACAGAGACAGAGTGGACAAACGAAGAGGAGGGACGATCAGGAGAAACACAGAGGATGATGTTTTGGGAGGAGGAGCAGAAGCAAAGACAAGGAAAAAATAGAAAAACAAATAAAGAAGAAACAGAATAAGAGAAGGAAAAAAAGAGACTCGTGTCTCTACACGGGGGAGAAGAAGAATTGCAGCAACTGCCACCTCACATCCCCATCTCCACCACAGTAACTCCACCGAGAGCCACCGTCCACGACAGCGCCACCACCGCCAGGTCAATCCTCCTCCTCCTTCTCCTCCTTCTTCTTCTTCTTTTGCTCCATGACCACAACTATTTTGCAAAGTGAATAGTAGAGAGTGAATTAATTCACTCTCCACTTTTCACTGGGTTGGACAGCGCCGCCAGACCAAAATGCTTTGGGTCGGGTCCAACCCAATCCAAAAAAAATCCAAGAAATTTAAAAAATGCTTTCAAAAAAATTTGTGATTTCCCACATATTTTTTTTATCAATTTTGCTTAATAGCGGTTTGTATTTTTATACCGTAAAGATACAGATCCAATATTAAAATACCCAATTTTTGTCAAAACATTGCAAAAAAAACTATATAACAAAAAAAAGTCTTGTTTTCATGCATTCGGCCAAATCTCTCAAAGATAAAAAAATCATATCGTATTTTCATATAACAAAAATTCAAAAAAATATTTTAGCATGCATTTTGAGCTTTAATAACCAGTTTATTAAAGCTATGAGAACTAGGCCAATATTTCAAAAACATCCAAAAAAATATTTTGTTTTGTTTTAGTATCTGGGATTATGAATTTATACGTAAAATGTATTCTCGATATAAAAAAGGTAGTTCTTATATAGACATTAGAACAGTTAGGTTTTTACCCGATAAGATAAGAAGATCCTTATCGAGGATGACTTTTCTTAAACCATGGACGGACCAACAATTAGAAATACAATAACACCTTAGCTTTTTATTAGACAATCAAACATTGCAGCTTACCTTAGGTAGGGCGTATTTGGGGTGCTAATACCTTCCCTTTACACAACCAGTCCCTGTGCTCGATCTCTAAGACTAGTTAGGGTTCCTAGTGACCAAATACTAGGTGGCGACTTCCATTCCTGATTTTCCACAGATAAAAGACAAGAATTCCTTATCTACGCCATTCCTCATATTTGCCAGATACAACTTGAGAGTGGACGCTAATCGTCGCGATGTTGCACACGTGCGATAGACCTATTTGGTTTGATCTACCCGCACATCTGGATAAGATTCACAATGTTCCATGTGTCCATATTACGGAAAGCAAAGATGGATCCCTCACTAGTGTTACCACCAGTTCCTATTAAAGTAAAAGAGGATTTAACATTAGAGACAAAACTAGTCAAAATCATGGATTAAGTTGAAAAAATGTTAAGGAATAAAAAGTTCCCTTGGTGAGGATATTATGGAGGAACTCTCAAATAAAAGAAGAGACGTGGGAGAGGGAAGCTGAAATTAAGGAGAATTATCAACATCTATTCTCCAATACAAGTACGTAACTGAAACAACTCTGATTTTCTACATCTTTTTCCGTGATTATTGGAAATTTTCGGGTAATTTTTTTTATTTAGGTTCCAACAAAATTTTATACAGAGTCTCCCCTATATCTGGAGGTCCCAAGTTATTGACAAAATCATATTACACTTTCAATTTTATTTCACATCCCAATCCAATTATCCTGGATCTCAACCCAACTCATCATCATCAACACAACATATCTTATTCAATAATATCATATAATGTAATTCAAGTGAAAGATTCAATTTCAACTATAAAACATGCATGGTTAATTAGATACGTTACAAACATTAGATTAAAGTCATACATTAAAATTTACGAATTAATATTACATTTCAAGTTTTAAGAGATAAGTCTCTTAATTTACAAATAATTACATGGTAAAAAACAAAAGGTAACTAAACCAATATCATTCCTGACGTAACCCTGATGGACCTGAAAATAGAAATTAATGTGTACATATAAATACAAAAAGGTAGTAACAAACAATAACAATGACAAGTAATAATTTCCATGAAATTTCTTTTGATTTATAAAATTAGGCATAAACCTCTTTTACAACATGCATTTTCCATCTATTACTAATATCTATCTAATATCCTATCCTATTTGTCGAGAATAATTTCATCTTGAAAATCTCAACACAATTCAACGATTTTCGAACACCATCTCCTTATAAATCAATTCTCATTTGATACCAAGATATTCCTCTCTTGATATCATTAGTTTATCTTATTCTTTTGGAATAACTAATCAATATTTTCCCTCCCATTTTCTAGAAGGTAATTGCCGATACTAATGAATCTCATTAGTATCATTAGTCTCCTAATATTGGGTTAGATAAATCAATTACATTCACGAGCCGATATCAATACAACCAATTTGTATCGTTAACTATTCCTTTCCCAGAATAGTTAATTAAATCTTAAATATCTGGTTTACCATCAAAGTTGCCGATGTCAAGAACCCTTGACATCATTAGCCTCCTTACCTGGAGTAACTAATCACACCAGAAATGGTTGTCGATACCAATGTGACCCATTTATATCATTAATTATTCTCGACCCGAAATAGTTAATCAACTTATCTTTTTCACTTAACTAGGAGTAACCATGCCGATGTTAGTAATCTTTACTAACATCATTAGTCACTCAATTACTCAAGATTGACTAATCAATTAAAGAAATGTTGGCATCGATGAAACCCCATCGATACCATTAGCTATCCAAACCCGGACAGCTAATCAATGTCATCTGAAATGTTGGCACCAATGGAACCCCATTGATACCATTAGCTATCCAAACCTGGATAATTAATCAATGTCATCTTAAATACCGGTACCAATGGAACCCTATTGATACCATTAGCTATCCAAAACCGGATAGCTAATTAATGTCATCTCAATCTTCCATTCGTACCAATCCCCTTTCAATTTTCTTATTAACATCATAAGCATTGTAACCACAGTTGCCAAGTATTATTCATATATAATCTTAGTTATCGACACTATAGTCACTAAGCATTGTTGTTACCCATTTTTGGGTTCCCACATAAAAATGAGAAAATAAAAAAATATATATCAAAAAGATATATTCAAAAGAAATCCAAGAAATAATAGGAGCAAGAAAAAGGTGCTGAAATGCCGAAAAATGACCAAAAATAGGTTGAGGAGGTTCAAAAATGCAAAGATTGAAATTTGACAGTATATCATTGACTAATTAGAGCCCTGTTGACAAAGAAAATTCAATTTGAAAAAAATATTTAAAATCAGATGTTTGTGGACTTAATTAAATTTTATCTAAGGTTTAATTGAATTTATGGAGGGTTTAATTACAAGAAAAATTGATTTTTAAGTTAATTTAGGCTTTTATTGGAAAGAATTAAAGTTCTAGGGTCAAATTACAATTTTTAAGAGTTGATTTAGTCAAATCAGTGGCTTAATTGCATATTTATTGAAGTTTGATGGCCAATTAGGGACTTGATTGAAACAATCGAAAACCAAGGACCAAACAGAAAAAGGCGTGTAAATAGAGGAGCTGAAATTGACCAAATCAGGGGCTAAATTGAAGAAATTGAAAGTTTAATTATCAATTACGGGTCAAATCGCATAAATCAAAAACCAAAGATTGTCTTGTAAATGACAAGAGGGAAACAGAGAAGAAAAAAGGAAGGAAAGGAAAAACGGGGACAAAAGGAGACAAAAGGGGAGAAACCAAAGAAAAAGGCAAGGGAAGAGACAGAAACAGAAGAGAAGAAGGGAAAGAAAACAAAGAGGAAACGAGAGGTTGAAATAGAAGGGGAAGAGAGGATATTTTGAGGAGGCAGACAAAAGTTTTGAGAGAGAGAGACAGAATATAAAAAAAGAAGAAAGGAGAATAGAACGGAAGCAGACGACAAAAGGAAAAAACCAGAGGCTGGTGCCTCTGCACGGGGAAGAAGAAGAAAAAACAGCAACGCCAACGTGAGCAACCACTGGAGATAGCAACCACGATCCCTCATTCCAGGTAATCTTCTCCTCTTCTCTGTCTCTTTTTCTCTGTTGTCCTCTTTTGCATGCAGAACATGAGCAATTCACGTTCTACAGCAAAGAAAATATAATTAGCTAGTTAATGTGTTGCACATAGTAACGAGCTAATTATAATTACCTAGTTACTGTGCTCAGCACAGTAACTAGCCATTTGTTCCCTCGGGCTGGATAGCCCAGCCTATATGGCTAGGCTGAGTCCAGCCTTGTAGAAAGAAGGTTTTCCTTTTTGGGCGGGTTCTGGCCCAATTTTATTTTTGGGCCGATCTTGGCTTAGTTTCCTTTTGGGCCGGGTCCGGCTCATCCCAATTCAAAAAAAAATCTTTTGAAAGAATTGTGATTTTCTCGCATATTTTTCTACTGAATTTTGTTTAATATTGGTTTGTATTTTTATACCGTAAAGATACAAATCCGGTCTTAAAATACCCAGTTTTTGTTAAAACATTGCAAAATAAAATAAAAATGCATCTTGCTTTCTTGCAGACGGCCGAGTTTCTCAAAGATAAAATAAAATAAAATCATATTGTATTTTCATAAAAAAAAAGGGGTTTTAGTATGAATTTTGGCTTTAATAACTAGTTTATTAAAGTAATGAGAACTAGGCCAATATTTCAAAAATAACAAAAAAATTATTTTTTTCTTTTAATATTAAGGATTATGCGCTTATACGTAAGGCGTATTCTTGATATAAAAAAGGTAGTTCTTTTATTGACGTTAGAACGGTTAGGTTTAGCCTGATAAGATAAGGATCTCCTTACCGAGGAGGACTTGTCTTCAACTTTAGACTGACCAACAATTAGAAAACATGACAAGACCTTAGATTTTTATCAAACAATAAAATAATGAAGCTTACCTTAAGTAGGGCGTATTTGGGGTGCTATTACCTTTCCTTTACGCAACCATTCTCCGTACCCGATCTCTGAGACCAGTTAGGGTTCTTAGTGACCAAAATACTAAGTGGCGACTCCCATTCTATTTTTCCAGTGATAAAAGACAAGAATTCATTGTCTCCCCGGATTTTCCAGATAGATACCACTACACATACATGAGAGTGGGTTTTTTTCGCCACAATGCTGCCCACGTGCAACAAGCATCTTTAACAATAACCTTCGTCACCCTCATCACAGTGCCAAGTATCAATTTATGCCCTTAGTCACCCTTATTATGGTGCTAAGTATCATTGTAATGCATCCTTAGCCACCGACACTATGGTGACTAATTATCTATCATTTATCCTTCAATCTCCAAGTCATTGTGTATACCCAATCCATACTGAGGTATGTAAGATAAATACGTCTATTCCAAAGTTATTATGGTTAATTCGATACCTATCAATGTAAGGTAATTGTATCCATCCTAATAATAACATAATTAATTTGATACATAACAATGCACGTAAGGTACTTATATTCATTCAAACATTATCCTAACTAATGGAGGTATATCATTGTACGCAAGGTACTCTTATTCATTCCAATAATATCATCACAAGTTTGATACATATCCATGTACGTAAGGTACACATATCCATTTCAATTATATAATAACTAGTCGATGCATATCAAAGCACACAAGGTACTCATATTCATTGCAATATTATCGAAGCAATAAAACAATAAATTCTGAAATTTATCAATAAGTTTACACAAATTAAAAAGACAAGGTGCGATGCACCTACCTAGAGTATGTGCACGTGTTGTCACTCCATGCAATTGTCCAATCCTCACAGCTTCTCTCGTACCACCAGAGATTTAGTTTTTTATCAACAATAAAACCAACATCACAACTTCATTTAATTCTCATTCAATTAGTATTCTCCAACTAATCACAAGGAATTTCCTTAAAATCTCACTCTTACCCATTTACATGTTCATATTCATTCTTATAATTTTGTTATTAAAACCATCACTAAACAGCAATTCCAAGCAAAGATTAAAAATTGTCTAATTCTGATCAATTTAGCTTAACCAAACCAAAACACTATCTAGTGTTTTAATCATAACTAAAGTTGTAAAACTCAGTTTTGGACATGATTTGTCTCTATAAAAGGCTAAAACATAGAAATATAACTTTTATAAAGAAATTAACTCCAAGTTATTTTGTTTTAAGGCTCAAAATCAACAATCACAATAGCCCCTCCTTTATAGCTAAAATTTTTAACAATGAGGATTTTCATCCCTTGAAAATCCTTTTCAACTTCCAACTTATTTTCATATATAAACAACATTATCTAAGGTCATTTGGCATCATTAAATCACAAATTTAAACCAATTCTAAAACAAAACATTCATACAATTTCCTTACCTCTATAATATAACAAGGTTAGGCCAAAATAAGGAAGCTCATCCCTTTGGAATATCTCCTATTTTTTTTTGCACACACTACATATGTTATTATCCTTGTTTAGCATTATTAATACAACAAAACAATGAATCATTCATTTTCTTTCACTTTCTCCTCGTGCAATTAAACATATGCAACAAGCCTTAAGAATTAATTTCTTACATCATTATCACAACAATAATTTCCAATGATGATTTCTGTTAAACAAATTATGTTCTGTCTAATCCCTCCAATTCATTAGTAGAAGTGTGTGTGAAGAACAATATATCCTAAAAGCAACGCGATCCAACGGTGGCTACAAGAGATATGGCCACTGGAGCATTATTGCCTTCTTTGGATTGACTCCTCCAAATTCTGCACTTCTCTCTCTAGCCGAATTTTCTCTATTGTCTTTCACCTTTTTTTTTTCTGGGCTGATTGGCCTCTTTTCTATTTTAAAGGTATATTTTCCATTAATTATAATTTTATCCCTTATTCATGCCTTTATGTATTTTATTTTATTTTTCACGTAAACTATCTGGTTTGTTTCTACTTAAATCGCTAGTCTTTACAGAAATTCGATTGGGATAAGATCTTTAACCAAGGTAGGAAAACATATTAATAGACTTTATACAAAATTACATCTCAATTCGATGATTGGATTGAGAGCTATGCTTTCTAATGTAAAATTGGTTAGTTCATAACTTTTCATCAACAATCCAAATTTTCTAATTCAATCTTCACATAAAATCATATCAATTATCCTTCTAAACCTTTAAGGTCATTTTATTATTTTGAAATATATTCATTTTAAAATTTCCACATTTATTTATTTATCGGGCTTATTACCGTTTTAAAATAACGTCACTGATTTTAAATCGGTGCTTGCACCTTCAGTCCTGCCCTTTTCATTGCACTATTCTTTATTACCTCACTTATTTCTTAGAAACATTTTATCATTTTCCTCATTATTTTATCCATCAAAATGCATTACCAGTTTCTCTATCCTTATAAATTCTAAACCAAAATTCATTTTATGGAGGTCATCCCCTCCATTATATATCATATTTATCTATTATTTCTTATCTTGGTTTTCATCACTCATTGAGATCATACCACTTTCAGTCTTACGTTTACATGGAAGTTTACACATACATATATTTAAATTATAAATTTTTAGGGTTTCACAGTAAATCCCGAGGATAAACTGTCACAAATAAAAAAGGACTTTAAATTAATCTCATAAAGAAAGTGAGATTAAATGTATGAAAAAACCAAATAAATTCAGTTGTTAGAGGAGGATTTTAAAAGATAAAAAGAGTACCATTCAAGTTATAAAAAGAAGAAAGAATGTGGCCAAAGTATAATTAAAGGAATGGAACTAAAAATACCTCATTCTCTCCCCCAAGAGGCCTGCAACAAGGAGACAAATAGGAGGGGGAGGATTTCAGAATTTTTTTCTACCAAAATTCGAGAGAAAAACACCAAATTTGTTAAGTCTATACAAGTTATAAATTATTAGGTAGAGAAAACATCCCTTGGCAAGGGAATTAACAAGAAAACAAGTGAAGAAATTGTGAGGGAAAGAGAGGGAGAGGGCCAGCTACATGCAAGGAGGGATGAGTTAAAAATTTTCAACCAATTTAGAATTGAAATCCAAATTTCCTCTAGGTAAGGAGCCCTAAACCTAATTGTGAAAACCATTTTAAATTTAATTAGGAATTGTGCACCAATCTTGAAATTGAAAATTAGAGTTCTTGAGTGAAATTTGAGGGAATTGTTGAAATTGTTGAAATTGAGTTAATTGAAGTATTATAAGTTACCTTAAACATGAAATCATGTAACAATACTAAAGAAAAATCAACGCCAAAGGAATAAGAGTGGCTGGCCATTTGGGGGTTGAATGAGAGGAAAAGAAATTTTGATTTTCTTGATAAAGTCTTTGTGATGTGTTGTTATAATGTGAGCAATGACTAAAATAAATAATTGCATGTGAAGGAGAAGGAACCCTTAGTTCAATTAGGCCAAGTATGGGCCAAGGCTAAATTGAGAAAGGGAAGGAGAGTTTTGAGATTTCATATGTTAATGATGGGTGAATTAGGTGTGGTAGGAAGTTTACTAATAGAGGAAGCATGATAACTTGAAAGTAGAGAATTTTATAGATCAAATGCATGTGTTACATGCGGTAGAAACAAGTTTATTAGCCATATGTATAGCCTATGACTTGTCTTAGGTGGAGTTGTGAAATGTAGGAGAAACATGGAATTAATGATGTGTATGTTTCTTGAAATAGTTATTGACCACCTTACACAAAAAAGGGCAAATTAGATGGTGGTAGTGTGAAGGCGGCTGGCGGCTGGTGGCTGGTAGCTGGTTTGTGGTTGGTGGTTTGAGGTTGGTGGCTTGAGGTTGGTGGCTGCCTTCCTTGACCTTCTGGATTGATTTACTTGAGGAGCTAAATTTCTGAAATTAAAACTTGGATGTCAGTTTTGATGCTTCGGGATGTAATTTGGATTCGTTTCTTCACGAAACCTGTTTGCTGGCAGAATTTAGTTGTCATCTTTGAAAACTCATATCTCCCTCATATGACATCGTTTTTGGCTGAAATTTGGAGCGTTTATAGACCTTTGAGTCAGGAATCCAAAACAATTGAGTTTGCATCAATTGGATATCTACAGCTCCAAATATTTAATTTTGAATGGACAAAGGTCAACATTGGCAGAATGCGAGTTTTGACTTTGAAGGATGTGATTTCCATGCTCTTTGTATTTTTATTTTTCTTGACTTATATTTCCAGAAAGGTATGGATTTAGCTTTCTAATGCCACTGGAATCACTTCATTTTGACTTCTAGAACTCACGCTATGCACAAAACATCGACTGAGGGTCAAATCTGCCAATTACTTTACTCCTTTTTGCATCTTTCATCTAAAGGTGCCTTCAAAACATAAAACAAAGAATATCAAGACATTTTATACATAAAACATAGGCAAAACACTAGTTAAATGTGGGTGAAACTATCGAATAATATGGTTACATCAAATACCCCCACACTTAGCTCTTGCTCGTCCTCGAGAAAGGATAGATAAAATCAAATTGAAAATAACTATGATCAATCTCTTAATCTCCCATCAATGTCCAAGAATATATGCATTATAAACAAGAATACAATTAAGAAAAATACAGAGTATAAATCTTCATGAATTCATTTACATGCAAACTTCAAAACTCAATTAATCGTTAGGATTTAGCTGAAATCTATGCCATGCCAAAGTGATAGGTCCTCTCATTGATATACACTCCAACACTCACGTGTTTAGGGCTTATGTGTTTAAATCTCTCAAATTCAATCAAAGAATATGTTCTACCATAAGCTTGCTCTTCAATCTCATCTCCATTACTAACATATTACAAGCAATGCATGAATCAAAAGGTCTTATTTTCCGGCTGTAATAGGGCTAGGGTTAAGGTGAGGTAAAAGAGTAAAAGAAATGAGTCAAACCAAAGAAAGTAGAGCATTCTGAAAAATGATATTTCCAACAAGATATTCCATTAAAGCACATAAATTTTTCATCTTTAATCACCAATGCTTAACTTTTTTTGATTTCAAGCTCTTTCAACATAAAACCTTAAGAACATAAAGGAATAATTTTTTTTTTTGTTTTTTTCTTGTGTTTCACCTTTGGCAACTTTGCCCATGTTTTCATCAAGCATCACTTATTCTTTCTTTTCATATAATTTCCAACCATAATTCCATGAGATATCACAAGTATATACTCTACTAATCCTTGGCCAGGGGAAAAGAAAAACATATATAAAGTTAAGGCTTATACATGGATAAAGCAAAGAAAAGATAAACAAGCTCAAAACGAGCTCACTAAGGATAATATGCTTTAGGTTGGCTTTTTGGCTCGAGTGGTTAAAAATCCTAATGCCTTTATCATCTTCATGTACACATGTAATGTGAATGTAATCTCAACAAGATATGAAGCAAGTTCTAGAGATACATATCATTGAAAGAATGCACAATCAAAGAATATAATGTTGAAGGCTCAAAAGCTTGCATTAGTATAACATTATAAAGTCAACATGGCATATTCTCAAAGTCAATCCCTAAAAAAATTAAATCTTAAAATTGGCATGCACACTCATTCATTTGATTTATATCTTCACCTATCTCAACTAATTCTCATACATAATACTCGTATTCTCAAAAATCAATGGGAGTTCTAAAGATCAAACATAATATTTTTTTTAAGGACAACAAAGAAAACAAAAATAAGAAAACCAAAATTCTCCCAATACCCCCACACTTAAAACACAACATTGTCCTCAATGTTGAAATAAAAGAAAAGGAATATAGGAGAATGACAAAAATAAAGTAAAATGCGAAAAAAAAAGATAAGGGAAAAAAGAAAGCAAATCTGATTTTTTTTTTGTGCTGGGTTGCCTCCCAGTAAGCGCTTTTATTTTTATGTCATTGGCTTGACATGTTGCATGTTCATTCTTCATAGATTGGTTCAGCTAACTCCACAGAAGCGGTGAGTTATGTCGTCCAACTGTCATAGAAAGGTTTCAAATGATGCCCATTGACCTTGAGTACTTTGTTGGTTTCTAAACTTGTAATTTCAACTGCACCATAAGGAAAATTATTAGAAACAACAAATGGTCCAATCCAACGAGAGCGCAACTTTCTAGGAAAAAGTTTCAAACACGAATGATAAAGAAGGACTTTGTCTCCAACATTAAATTCTTTTCTTGTAATCATTCGATCATGAAGATTTTTGGTCTTTTCTTTCTAAATCCTTGCATTCGCAGAAGCATCATTCTGTATCTTTTCTAACGTGGTTCCAGTCCTTTTGGGTACCAAAAGGATAGACGCCACCCATTCACTATCCGTGATGAGGGGAATGATTCCTGCATCATGAAGGACAGTTTGCAAAGCTTGCAAAGCCAATGCTGATTGGTGCATGTTTTGGGGAATATATATATATGCCTCTCCGCCTCTTCTATCTTGGTTAAATCATAGCCATAGCTCAAAGCTACGCTTAATCCGTCCTCACAATCAAACTCATAAACTTGCTGCACATACTTATTAACTTGGTCATAGCATGTGATAGAAGAAACATTGCTATAAGGATATGTCATTGCATCATTCTATTTTTTCATCTCCTGCCTCCATTGACAAAGTATCCTTACCACAATCAATCTTTGCATTGGCAGTTTTCAAGAATGGTCTCCCAAACAATATAGGAGTGCTGTTTGATGAATCATAAGAATCATGTTCCATATCAAGAATATAAAAATCACATGGAATAACCAAACTATCAATCTTGACTAGGACATCTTCTATCACACCAAGTGGATAAACAAAACTACGATCCGCAAGTTGTATTACAATACTAGTTTTATTCAAAGGTTCCAGACTAAGAGAATCATAAACATGTTTGGGCATAACACTAATGGATGCACCTAAATCGCACAAGGCCCTTTTGAAACTAACATTAATAATAACACATGGGATAGTAAACGCACCTGGATCTTTTTGCTTCAAAGGCATATTCTTTAGAACAACAGTAGATACAACTTCACCCATACTTACCGTTTCGTGACCTTTCAGTTTGAAAGCTCTCTTGGTAGTACACAGCTCCTTCAACAATTTGGCATACTTGGGAATTTGCTTGATAGCATCAAGCAAATGAATGTTGAGTTCCACTTTCTTGAAAACCTCTAAAATCTCTTTTTCTTTATCTTTTTTCTTTGACCTAGAAGAACTCACAGGAAAGGGTGGAATTGTTTTAAAATTGGAATTCATTGATTGAGGAATTACCTTCGGAGTGTTGGTCGTTATTTCAGTTTGGGAAGGAGAAGGATGTTTCTTCTTTATACTCAATTTGGTTTCTATCTCTTCTTCTTTCTCCATCTCAATTTGTTTCGACCTTTGCTCTTCAAGTTCTTTCCCACTTCGCAGCATGATCGCACTAACATTCTCTTTTAGATTCAATGCTTGGGAGGGTAACTTTCCATTCATTTGTGCTTCCAATTTCCCCACACTTGAAGCTACTTGCCCCATTTGCTTCTCCAAGTTGTGAATACTTGACCTTGTTTCCTGTTGAAAAGACAAGACATTTTGTTGCAAGGTCACAGTGTTAGAAGCCAAAGTTTTCATCATCATTGGATGACGACCCCATAACATTGGAGTTTGTGAATGGAGGGGGTTGTCTTGCTTGATAATTCTGTTGGGGCTGAAATCCATGGGGATGGAACTATCGTCCTTGATTGCTTTGTTGAAGTGGGTTCCCATAGCGTAAGTTGGGATGATCTCTCCATCCAGGATTGTACGTGTTGGAAAAGGGATCATATTTACGTTGGGGTTGTCCATTGAATGCTCCATCAACTGTATTAGCCTGTTCAATGTAATCTTCTTGCATTGTTGGGCACATATCTGAGGCATGTCCTTGTAAGGAACATATGCTACAAACTTTTACCTGCTGTACATTTCCACAAGCCAAAGAACGCACAAGAGAAGTAAGATCATTAACTTTATTTTCAAGGTTAAAAACACTTACCTCATTTACTCGTTTGCAGCCTCAGGTGTCTTATTTACCAATGCCCCTCCACTTGCAGCATCAATGATACTACAGTCAGTAGGCATCAATCCTTCATAGAAATATTGAATGAGCAATTGTTCGGGTATTTGATGATGAGGACATTGAATGCAGAGTTGCTCAAATCTTTCCTAATATTCGGAGAGTGTCTCTCCATGAGATTGCCGAATCCCACATATTTCTTTCCTTATGTTGGCAACTCGAGATGCTGGGAAATACTTTTCAAGGAAGATCTTTTTCATTCCATTCCAAGTTCCAATGGAACCTGGGAGAATAGAGAAAAGCCATGTCTTTGCTGCCCCTTTTAAAGAGAAAGGGAAAGCTTTCAACTTAACCTGTTCTTTGTCAACTCCATTCGGTTTCATGCCAATGCAAACCATATGGAACTCCTTGAGATGAGTATGAGGATCTTCTCCTACAAGACCATTAAATGTTGGTAGCAAATGTATAAAACCAGATTTGAGCTCAAAGTTTACATTATTGTCGATGTTTATGCACAATGGTTGGTTTTCCACGTTAGGAGCAGCAAGCTCCTTGAGTGTTTGTTGTTGTGCAACAGCCATGGTGTTGAGGCGAGCTTCCTTTCGTAACCTACGTAAAGTGTTTTCTATTTCAAGATCTAACTACACTTGAATTTGATTAGTAGAACGGGTTACAGGCATAAATCTTCAAGAAAACTCAAAAGAAACCAACCACACAAGAGAATGAAAACAATGCAAATTGTACGAAAATCCTACGCTAGAAAACTGAAACTGCCTAAAAACCCTAGAAAACAGTGGTATTTGGCCACGATAAGGTGGGGCTAGTGTTTGACCACTAGTCCTGTTCAGAATGTCGTTTCACTTCAAGAAACAAAAGGTCAAAACCTAATTTCACTAAAAATTCTGTTTTGAACAGTACCGCTGCCGCATGTGAACAGTACCGCCACAAGCAAAAATTATGTTTCTCTTTTTGAAAAATAATAACAGAAAATAAAAATAACAGTACAAGCACAAGAATCAACTAAAATTACTTCCCTGGCAACGACGCCAAAATTAGTTGCGATGTCGCGGTCGCACAAATTAATTACCCTAGCTTAAAACACACAAGATAGTATAGAGCAAGCAAGGGGTCGATCCCACGAGGAAGGTTTAGTTCAGATTTTTATGCTATAAGTTATGTAATTGGGGGGGGGGGGGGTTTGATTTGCAATGATCTAAACTATGGTAGAAATTAAACTAACAAACAAAATCAATTAAAACTGAAATATATCAAGAAAACAAACCTTGATTGCAAGCACACATCCACCAACAGAAATCACAACCGATCCTTGAAACAAAACTCCAATTTATATTCTGAATTTTTATCTTTTCTTAATGTTGGTTAATTAACGGATTCGCCGTATAACTAACCCTAACCAACAAACAATTACAGTGTCCGCACTAATGATTTAATCCAATGGCAGCCTTAAGATCTAGATAAATTCATTAATCTTAACAACCAAGTTGTCAGCTTGTGTTGCTTTGATCGAATGTTCTCCCTAAGTTTAATAACGTAGTTCCACTACAATTATCAAGTTAGTTGCTTCACAAGTTTATATACCACAACTCCGGTTTTGATATCAAACTTAGCAATAGATTGTTCACAATAATAACTTAGAGTCCGCTCTAGCAATTAAGATAAACAATCATAGGAAATATGCATAGGAAAACAAACATACTCATTCATAATACAAACTGAAAATAAATGGAAGTATAAATCTCATAGTTCTTGAAATCTGAAGGTGTTTGCGTCCTTGCAACCAAGAAAACGAGCTTAGCCTTGCATATCTATTGAACAACTACTCCTAAAGATGAAAGAATACATGATTTCTGATTTGTAGAGGGGAGAGTTTGTGTTTCTTCTCTTATGGCTGCCACCCCTCTTTCTTTTGTTCTACTGCACTCCCTCTCCCTCACTCTTGGCTCTCTTTGCTCCCTTAATAGCATAAACTGAACTAAACCTTCCTCGTGGGATCGATCCCTTGCTTGCTCTATACTATCTTGTGTGTTTTAAGCTAGGGTAATTAATTTGTGCGACCGCGACATCGCAACAAATTTTGGCGTCGTTGCCGGGGAAGTAATTTTAGTTAATTCTTGTGCTGTTATTTTTATTTGCTGTGATTGTTATTTATTTTTTCTAAAATAAAAAAAAAGAGACAAAATTTTTGCTTGCGGCGGTACTGTTCACTTACGGCAGCGGTACTGTTCAAAACAGATTTTTTGGTTGAATTAGGTATCGGCCGTTTGTTTCCTGAAGGGAAACAACGTTCTGAACAGGACTAGTGGTAAGCCACTAACCCCACCCTATCGAGGCCAAATTCCGCTGTTTTCTAGTGTTTTTAGGGAGTTTTAGTTTTCTAGCGTAGAATTTTTGTACAATCTCTTGTGTGGTTGGTTTCTTTTGAGTTTTCTTGAAGATTTATGCCTGTAACCCGTTCTACTAATCACATTCAAGTGCAGTTGGATCTTGAAATAGAAAACACTTTACGCAGGTTACGAAAGGAAGCTCGCCTCAACACCATCGCTGTTGCATGACAACAAACACCCAAGGAGCTTGCTGCTCCTAACATGGAAAACCAACCATTGTGCATAAACATCAACAATAATGTAAACTTTGAGCTCAAATCTGGTTTTATACATTTGCTACCAACATTTAATGGTCTTGTAGGAGAAGATCCTCATACTCATCTCAAGGAGTTCCATATGGTTTGCATTGGCATGAAACCGAATGGAGTTGACGAAGAACAAGTTAAGTTGAAAGCTTTCCCTTTCTCTTTAAAAGGGGCAGCGAAGACATGGCTTTTCTCTATTCTCCCAGGATCTATTGGAACTTGGAATGCCATGAAGAAGATTTTCCTTGAGAAGTATTTCCCAGCATCTCGAGTTGCCAACATAAGGAAAGAAATATGTGGGATTCGGCAATCTCATGGAGAGACACTCTCCGAATATTGGGAAAGATTTGAGCAACTCTGCATTCAATGTCCGCATCATCAGTTTGAATAATTGCTGGGACCTATCATTGGTATCAGAGCCTGGTTATTATGGGAACCAATAAGGAATGCATTGAGCAGTTGGACCGAATGAAGCTAGGCATGGCTGACAGACTGCGTAATTTGGAAGAAACTCTTAATCGTCTCTCTGATGTACTGCTTGCAAATCAAGAGCCACCAAACCATGGCAACCAACATCGTGAAGGCCACGATGGGGGACGACTTGTTGTCTCCTTTAAGACAGCGAGGCTTAAATCTCCTAGATTTTCAGGAGATGATCTGACGGAGTGATTTAATCGTGTGAACCAGTTTTTTGAATTTCAGAATACTCCCAAAACCCAGAAGGTCTCTTTGCCTCCTACCACTTGGAAGGGGAGGCCAACCAGTGGTGGCAGTGGATTCGCGGGACGATTGAAGAAGAAGGACGTGTTCTCTCATGGGCAAATTTTAAAGATGAACTCTGGGCTCGCTTTGGGCCTTTGGAGTGTGAAGATTTTGATGAAGCCCTTTCAAGGATAAGGCAGGGTGGTTCACTGCGTGATTACCAGCGAGAATTCGAGCGCTTGGGCAACTGGGTAGGCGGTTGGACGCATAAAGCTCTTGTGGGAACATTTTTTGGTGGCTTAAAAACTGACATTTCAGATGGAATACGCATGTTTAAGCCTCAGACTTTGAAGGAAGCCATCAGCTTAGCTTAGATGAAAGATGATCAACTTAACAGACAAAGGAGATTTATCAGACTTACACCACCGAGGAGAGCTCCCCTAGCCCTTTCCCTTGTCAATCGAGCCACACCACCAGCCCTTGCCAATCCTATTCGGCATCTCACCTGGGAGGAAATATAGCAGTGGAGAGCTCAAAACTTATGTTTTAACTGCAATGATCGTTTTATTGCAGGGCATAAATGTCAGGAGCCACGAATACTTATGTTGGAGGGTTATGGTGATAACAACACTCTTTTATGTGATAATGACATCGTAGAACAACCAGTCCAAGAGAATTATAAGGAATCCACCGAACTAGAAATCATGCTGCATGCATTAACAGGATGGACCGCACCTAAGACCATACGAATAGCTGTCAGGATTGGTTCCCACAAGTCATCGCACTCATCGATAATGGGTCAACTCACAACTTCATTAGTGAGAGGTAGGCCAACGGGCTGCGAATATTAGTGGTGCTAACCAAGACTTTCACTATGCGGGTAGCTAATGGCGAGAAATTGAAGTGTCAGGGGCGTTTTGAAGCAGTATGAATGGACCTGCAAGGCACTCATTTCTCTTTAACTCTTTATTATTTTCTCCTTACAAGGTCAGATCTATTCTTGGGAATCCAATGGCTTGAAATGTTAGGTTCCGTGGTTTGCAACTAGAAGCAGTTAACCATGGAATTTCTTTGGAAGAACCAGATTAGGCAGTTGCAAGGGACTGATGATGAATCCATTCAAGTCACATCACTCAAGGAACTATCAAAAGAGGCTCATCAAAACCATGCCATTTTTTGCAATGTGCCTACAGGTCAGTGTTGCGGAGCCACACAAAAAAATACATCCTGACATGAAGAAAATCTTGCACAAGTTTTCGGAATTATTAAAAGAGCCTTCAGGTCTACCACCCCTCAGAGAAGTTGATCACTGTATCTCCATCAAAAAAGGAATCGAACCAATCAATATCCGACTATACCGTTATGCATACTATCAAAAGGAGGAGATTGAGAAACAAGTCAATGATATGTTAAACTTCGGCCTCATTCGACCCAGTATAAGCCCTTTTTCATCACCGGTACTATTAGTGAAGATGAAGGATGAAACTTGGTGTTTTTGCATGGATTACCATGCTCTCAATGCTACCACCGTGAATGATCGTTTTCCTATTCCCACGGTTGATGATATGTTAGACAAGCTCTATGGTGCTTCATATTTCACCAAGCTAGATCTTAGAGCTGGGTACCATCAGGTACGAGTTAATCATCTGGATATCTCAAAAATTTCTTTCCATACTCATAACAGACATTACAAATATTTGGTTATGCCATTTGGCTTGTGTAATGCACCCTCTACATTTCAAGCTATCATGAACTCTATATTCCACCCTTATCTTAGAAAATTCATACTAGTTTTCTTCGATGACATATTAGTTTATAATCCTATTTGGGATAAGCATTTGATGCATGTAAAACAAACTCTAATGATATTAAAGCAGCAATAATTCCTTGTTAAGGCTAGCAAATGTGTTTTTGGCCAACAAGAGTTGGAGTATCTCAGGCACATTATCACCAATCATGGAGTGAAGGTAGAAGAAAGCAAAATTGCAGTAATGGTGGCATGGCCATGACCTACTAACATTTCCGAGCCACGTGGATTTTTAGGATTGACGAGATATTACAGGAAATTTATAAAAAATTACAGCATTGTCGCACGGGCCCTCAACAATCTCCTTAAAAAGGGCCAATTTGGAAGGCATGAGGAAGCCGAAACTATTTTTCTTGCTCTCAAACAAGCCATGACAACTACACCAACACTAGCAATGCCCAACTTTAACGACGTCTTCACTATCGAAACTGATGCATCAGGTGATGAAATTGGAGTTGTATTGTCTCAGCAAGGCAAACTAGTGGCATTTATGAGTCACGCCCTTGGGGTGGCAAAAAATCTTGGTCCACTTACGCCAAAGAGATGTTAGCCATCATTAAAGCTATATGTTTGTGGCGACTGTATATCCACAAAAATTCTATATTCAGACGGATCAACGAAGCCTAAAGTATTTTCTAGAGCAACATATCACCACGCTAGAGCAACAAAAATGGGTAGCCAAACTCTTAGGCTATGACAATGAGATCACTTACCGTCCAGGACGTGAAAATTCTATAGCCGATGCTCTCTCACATAAGCAAGGTAGCCCCGTTCTTCACCACTTTTTTATTCCTCAGGTTACCTTATGGGAAGAAATTAAGCAAGCTGCAAAGGCAGACTCGTACATCCAGTCCATGAGTTGGGTAGCCACGAACCAACCAAACAGCCATTATATGTGGCGCAATGGCCTACTTCGTTACAAGGAACAGGTCATCGTCCCCACCGATCTTGCTTTATGTGGCAAGCTGCTGCATGAGATGCATGACACCAAGGTGGGCGGCCGCTCAGACGTACTGCACACATACAAAAAGCTAGGGCAATAATTTTATTGGTCGGGGATGCTCAAATAGGCCCAAGAATATATCAAGAATTGCATGGTCTGCCAGAAGACAAACACAAAAACTTTGGCACCAGCAGGTCTCCTACAACCATTGCCCATTCATTGTCTAGTGTGGGATGACATCACACTAGACTTTATTGAATGGTTACCAACTTCACAGGGCAAGGATTCCATTATGGTAGTCGTCGATAGGCTCAGTAAGTCAGCTCACTTTCTTAACTTAACCTATCCCTTTACGGCTAAAAGCGTGGCAAAGAAATTTGTGGAAGGTGTTATTAAGCTACACAGCATGCCTTGTCTATCGTTAGTGACCGTGATCTAGTTTTTGTGAGCCACTTCTAGTAAGAGTTTTTCAAGATGTCGGGCACTAAATTGTAGCTTAGCTTCACTTATCACCCAGACACTCATAGCCAAACATAAGTTGTCAATTGCTGCGTCGAATAATATCTTAGATGCTTTGTCCACCAGTGGCCACGCAAATGGAGCTTCTACTTACCTTGGGTGGAATACTGGTACAATAGAACTTACCACATCTCCATCGAAATAACCCCTTTTCAAGCACTATATGGTAGGCTGCCACCCACCATTACATCATACAATGAGGGACTATCACCAATGCATGAAGTTGATTAGAAACTACGGGACCGAGATGTATTACTCCAACAACTAAAGGCCAACCTTGCACGCTCAGTTACTAGCTTTTCTTTTATTTCGGGTTTCCTATACATGGTTTTGCTTATTTAAAGTAGCCGAAAGTTATCAATAAAGGAGGAAATCAATTAGTATCTAAACCTTGCAGTACTTTCTCACTCGAAGAGAAACAATGAACTTATTGTTTGAATAATTGCTGGGACCTATCAATTTTGGTGCCTAATCTTATCAGAACTGTTGAGTGTTGGCCAAATGATGCAAAAGGGCCATATGTTAGCATTTGGTGATGGATTGTGTAGGATTAAAGATCCAAATGATACAAAAACTATATATTATCATTAATAGTTTAAGCAGTCACAGCCCAATATTTCAAATATTTTGTTGCCTCCCAAACAAAATGCTTTATTTATTTATTTTGTTTATACAAGAAGGCAAGAATTTACCTACCTGTTAAAGTGAGGTGAGAATTTTTGAACAAGTTTGAAATCATCCAAATCGCACTTCATACGGCTAAGATTTGATCAAAACAATTCTGGCGTGATGAGCGGCCCGGATTCAATCTAAGATCCGGTTGCACGTAGACTCTGCTGCACAGAATCTTCTCCCTCAGCTCGGCTCAAAAACGGCTCGGCTTAACTCAACTCGGCTCGGCGGCTGGCATCTGATGACGTGGTAGGTGGGTCCCACTTTGCTGACGTGGCTGATGACTGGTCGCTGACCTTGCATGCTGATTGTGCATGATGACGTCATCGTTACATCATGATGATGTCATCATGGAGCATGCCTACTGTGCATGATGACGTCATAGTTACGTCATGCTGACGTCATCCTTATCCGGGTCAGCCACATGGGTCGGGTCAACTGGTATTCGGGTCGGGTCAGCCCATCCGGGCGAAGAAGACGCGTGGCACCCGTGGGGCGCGTGGGCAGACGCTCTACCGAAGCGTGATGACGCGTGCGGCCATATCCGACGTCCGATTTTGACGCCGTTTTCACTAGTGGCTTCGTCTCTTCCTCCTCTACACAGTGGTATAGTCAAAACACAATTTTGAGAACTTTCATTTTTGTGCAAAAATCAAACACCCCTTTAAACCAATGTGCTTTGATACTAATTGTTAGGGATTCCGGTTCCCCCATGCGCGGACCGGTGGTGTTCTGATAGTTGCCCATTGGAGGCTAAGCACACTGACACAATATTTAACGTGGTTCGGCAAATCGCCTACATCCACGGGAGAGGTCCATTTTATTAGATATAAAGAAAAGGATACAATAAATACATGGAGGAGGAGGATCACTCAACTCCCAACTCACACTCTGCTGCATATGGCAGCAGGGCTGCTGCCACTCCTCTTTTCTCTCTTCTTCTCTTCTCTTCACTCTCTCACGTTATCCCTCACTCTCTCAATTGCTCTAAAAAAACATGCCTCTTTTATAGGCAAACATGGTGAGCCCCTCAGCACATTTGTCCACATGGAAGGGTCAACAAAGCCTTAAAACATGGCATGAATTATGTCATAATTCATGCTTCCACTTGCTTGGTGGTGGGGTATTGCCACAAATGGCAATATCCTAACACCTGGTGAGAATGTGGGGATTCTGTTCAGAGGGCAAACACAGACTCCTAGTCTATGAGTACATGGAATATCAATCACTGGACAAGCATCTATTCTCCCCAACGTTTCTTGAATGGAAAGACAAGTTTAAAGCGGCCTTAGGTATAGCTAAGGGGTTGGCTTATCTTCATCACGAGTGTTTAGAATGGGTCATGCATTGTGATGTGAAGCCAGGAAATATTCTTTTGGACAGTGAATTTGAACCTAAGATTGCAGATTTTGGGCTTGCCAAGTTGTCTCAGAGGGGTGACAATAGCTCCGACTTCTCTCAGATTCGAGGAACCAAGGGTTACATGGCTCCAGAGTGGGCTACAAATCTTCCTATCACTGCAAAAGTTGATGTTTATAGTTATGGAGTGTGGTTCTAGAGATAGTGAAAGGAATCCCACTCTCAAATTGGGTCATAGAGGGCAGGGAAGAGCATGATGAATCAGATCTAACACGGTTTGTCAGAGTGGTGAAAAGGAAAATTCAGTGCGGAGAGACCTCTTGGATAGAAGAAATAGTGGATCCAAGATTGAATGGTCAGTTTAGCAGGAGCCAAGCAACAACGATTGTTGAACTTGGCATGTCTTGTGTAGAGGAAGATAGAAACAAGAGACCAACAATGGGTTCGGTAGTCCAAGCTCTATTAGAATGTCTAGATTAATCTTAGACCCAGCTTTTGGACAGTCGGTAATTGCTTCAAATTGTAATTTGTTAAGTAGTTTCCTTTCGGAGTTTTCGCGCTAACGTAATTTTGTGCTTCCGTCATCGAATAATAGTCGTGTTGTTAAAATTCTACCGTGCCATTTTCCCTACAGCATCACACACTTGACATGATTTAGTGCTTCCGATGTAAAAATTGTTTGGTCAATTTGCGTTGTCATGCATAGGCGATTGGCCGCTAGGGACTGACGCATGCCTTCAGGTTTTGAAATATCACGAGGGTTGCAAACTAGCTCACTAGTTTTCTACACCACAAATTACTATGATTGTCTGTTAAATTTGAAAATGTCTCAACCGGAAATAAACAAGATGGTTTAGTACTCACTGACGGAGTTCGGACTGGTGCTTGCTTGAGGCAACCATGGCTTTAGCTCTGCGTCCAACCTAAAAAAAAGGAAGGAAAAAAATACAGTGCAACTGTGGCTACCATGGTAAAGGAAAATATTAGTATAGTTCTCACTTCCCACTAGATGAGTGAACAAACAAAAAGATATTTATCCTCCTTGCCACAGTAACCTCTAATTCCACATTGGTGTAGCAAAGAATTAAACAAACAGTTCCAGTGGCCAAAATTATCTTGTAAGGGTTTCTCCAATGTGAAGGACGCAATTACAAACATTCAGCGGACAACGTGATCTGCAATGTTCTGATAAACTTTTTTTTTTATAGTAATCGAGTATATTATAAATAGGCGACCCCATTAAGAAGATGAGGGCTGCAATAAGAAAGATTACAGGGGGGAATTAAAACATAAAGAGAGCGAGGAATTTACAACCCCGACTAGTTAGTCCAGTTCATGATACATTCAGGATTTCTATAAAGATCGTAACTTGTGTAACTGAAATTTTTAACAGAGGACTTCAACCAAAAGGCCAACCGATGAAAGGTGAGGTCAAAAATCACATCCCAGTCTGGAGTTTTGGAGTCGAAGATCATATTGTTGCGCGCTATCCAAATTGACCAGTATAATCCTTTACAGAGAAGGGTAATTGCTTGACGTTGAAAATTTCCTTTTAACAGGCCGGACCATTCTTGAAGGTTATGATTGGGTCTTTTGGCAGACAGCCTACACACCCAAACCAACTAAAGAGTCTACCCCAGAGAGACCAAGATGTAGGACAGAGATGGAAGAGATGATGTATAGTCTCAATCTCCTTGCAGCAGAAAGGGCAAAGAGCTTCCTCATAATTGATGATTCTTCTCTTAGCTAAGAAATCTTTTGTGCAAACACTGCCGTTTAGGAGAAGCCATATGAACACATCTATTTTCGGAGGAGCAAACCCTTTCCAAAGCAGAGCAGGGGAGTGAAGGTTTGTTGAAACAATTAAACCATCAAGAAGATGGCATCCTGAGGAGACTGTGTAAACATTGGAGCTGTGGGATTTCCAAATCTTGTTGTCTTCACCATCAGAGAAGACTAGACCACGTTCCACTTCTGCTATCAAGCTTTCCCGCATACAGAGCTCGCGGGATCGAAGGGGTCTTCTCCAAGAAAGATTGATTGAGTGATCACTTTGGTTATGGACTTCTGCAATGCTTAAAGATTGCTGCAGGGAGAGGTTGTAAAGCCTAGGAAACATGAACTGAAGAGGGGCTGCGTGGCCTAGCCAGGAATCAGACCAGAACCTGATGTTTCTCCCATCGCCCACCTTGAAACCGACATTGGATTGGAGGGGAGCGGATATGCTGTGATTTAAGGAAATTGCAGATACCAAGCCACGCCAAGTTGGAGATAAAGAGCCTGCAAACACAGGAAGGCCATTTACGAAGTATGGCCGGTGCTTTCGTAGGATAAGATCTTGCCAACCTCCTACCACTCTTTTATCAAGGTTCCAGAGCCATTTAAACATCAGAGCCAGATTTTTGTTGTGAATAGAACCCAACCCAAGACCTCCAAGCGGCTTACTCTTAATTACCTTGTGCCAAGCAACCTTACAAATACCATGTGAATTTGAGGTGCCCTTCCAGAGAAAACAACGATTGATGGAGGATATAGCCTTTGTAATGCCCTTTGGCATAGTAAAAACAGACATGTAGTATAGAGGTAGAGAGTTTAAGATAGATTTAATAAGACATATTCTCCCAGCCATGCTCAGAAACTTCCCTTTCCATTTGCTTAACTTTGCTCTGATTGTTGACAATACCGGTTTCCAAGTGGAGAGCCTAGTTGGGTTAGCACCAAGAGGCAGCCCAAGGTATGTGACTGGGAAAGTGTCACTGCGACAGAAAATTGCGTTGGCCAGACCTGAAGTGTATTCGTTGTCCAAATTAATTCCTATAAGTGAGCTCTTATAGAAATTAACTTTCAGTCCGGAAATGATCTCAAACCAGCGAAGGATCCTCTTGGCATGCAGAAGAGAGGAATAATCATTTGGCAGGAAAATCAAAGTGTCATCTGCATATTGCAAATGGGTTATGTGATGCCCTGGAAAAGTCTGCAAGCCTTTGAAGTAACCCGAATCAGATGCCCTGTTGAATAAAACTGATAGCCCCTGAACTGCTATGTCAAATAGAAAAGGAGAGAGGGGGTCCCCTTGCCTGAGACCCCTCTCCACACTGAATTCTCTGCTAGGAGAGCCGTTTATGAGGATGGCCAATTTAGATGTGGACAAACATTCAGAAATCAGATTCCTCCAATGAGAGCCGAAACCCATATAGCCCATGGTAGAATCGATATGCTCCCACAAAATCGAGTCGAAGGCTTTATGAAAATCTACCTTTAGCAAAAACCCATGGTCCTTCTTGCTGCGAATAGCATGGACAACCTCGTTTGCTATCATGAACCCATCTAGAATCTGACGCCCCGCAATGAAAGCAGATTGGTTTACACTTATCACATCTGGCAAGACACTTCTGAGCCTAGTGGACAATAGTTTTGCCACTATTTTATATAACCCATGAATCAAACTAATCGGCCGGAATTGGGAGAATCTGCACGACCCCTTAGTCTTCGGAATCAACGTTACAAAGGATGAGCCAATCCCCTTTGGTAATTTACCTGTTCTGAAAAATTCTTTGACCATCATAAAGATGTCAGAGCTGATAAAATTCCATGTCTTTTTATAGAAGGAGAAGGTGAACCCGTCAGGACCGGGGGCTTTTGAACCGTCACAATCCCATACAGCTTGCTTCACTTCCTCCAAAGAAGGTAATCTTTCTAACCAAACTGATCTTGCTTCTGAGATTTTAGAGAATCCCGAGCCTCCCATTTCAATTCTTTTGCATTGTGGCTTGGCAAACAGAGATGAGAAGAAGTTGACAACACCCTCTTTGATGTCATTTGGAGAGACTAAAAATCTATCATTTAGTTCACTCTTGCTGATGTGGTTGCGGCCATTCCTCAAACTTGCCGAAAGGTGGAAGAAACGGGTGTTTTTATCCCCTATTTTGCACCAATTTTGGCAGGATTTCTGTCTCCAAATATCCTCAATCTTCCTGCTAACATCCTAAAGCTCAGAGTTCAGATTCTTAAGCTATGATTTTTCAGTCTCAGACAAGAGGCGCACCTCGCTTATATCTTCGATGGTTGTGATGGAGTTCTGAATGTCTTCAAGTTTTGTATTTTGATTACCGAAAGTGGATTTGTTCCATTGTCTCAGTTTTTTCCCCAAAGTTCCTAGTTTCTTTACCAATCTATAGTCCCCTGGAAATTCCTTGCAGCTATCAGACCAGAGGATCTGAAAATCAGCTAAGAATGAAGGGTGTGACAACCAACAGTTAAGGAAGCGGAAAGGCTTCCATCCCCAATCAACCTTTGGTGTCTGAAGAAGCAATTGACAGTGATCAGACATCCCCCTAGGGTAGCGGCAAAGTGATAGGAATGGAAATTGAAGGTGGAACTCTGGAGATGCAAAGGCCTTATCGATACAGCTCATGGAACCCCCCCTAAACCAAGTGAAACGGTTGCCCTGCAGTTTGAATTCAATCAGAGCACAATCGGATAGGAATTTACGGAGAGCAGCTGACCCTGAATGATTAATATAGCCGCTACTTCTCTCATGAGCATGAAGAGTTTCATTGAAATCACCTATCACAACCATTGGTAATTCAAAGGCAAACTTCAGAGTGGTGATGTCTTCCCACAGCTTTGCACGGTCTTGCACAGAAGATGCAGCATATACACCAACTACCATGCAGTTAAAGGAAGAATTAACATGTTTGCCGCTTAGGCTGATCCATTGGCCCCCAAATTCTATGGAATTAACCTCAAAGATAGAGCTATCCCACATCACTATGATCCCTCCTGATTTGCCAACAGACTCTAGAAAAGCCCATTTAACAGTTACAACATTCCACAGATTTCTGATGAAGGAATCACAGCAGTTATCTTTTTTTGTTTCTAATAGAAAGCAGATGCCAACATTACTGTTGAGCAACCTATTCCGGATGGAATATCGTTTGTTCAACATACCCAATCCACAACTGTTCCAAGCAAAGATATTCATAGATATAGCAAGACCAAGCCTAATCAAACTTAGTAGGGTGAGGAACTTACAGTTGATTGGCTGATGTCCACTCGTCTACTTCTCTATCAATGTTCCCCCGAACTCCCTCTTCATACCCTATAAGATCTTGGTAGATTCCCAATCCCAGAGCCGCTGCATCATGTAACATTTCCCGAGTCTCCTTAACTCTATCAAAACCATCAGCCTGATTATCCTTGTAGGCTGCTTCAAACCGAACATTTCCTTGCTTAATTCTTGAATTGAGGGAATCAAAGGAGACACCTTTCTCGGTAGTGTTGTCTACACTACCACTAGCTTGCAACAGTTTCAGTTTCCTTGTTTTGCTTCTAGCATTCCTGTTGTTTTCTTTGATCGCTTCTGAGGAGGCCTGCTAGCTGCACTGAGAGCTCAAAGGGCTTGGTAGACTAGTCTGTGCATCACTGGTCTCTGTATCCATGGAGGCATGATTTGAGGTAATATCTGCATGTTTATCAGAAGATGACTTAATAGCAGGGGATGAGCTATTATCTTTTAGATATGTGTTTCTATAAGAGTCAGGAGCAACATCTGCTAAGCCTCTGTTAGCCAAAGCATGTCTGTTTTTCTTCACTTTCTTCCTTTTTATGCATGTATATTTAGGGCCAATTCTTCTGATTTGTCTAAGCTTCTTCCTTTTTCTTTCCTTTAGTTCCATATCCACTACTTCTTGAGGTTCCGCCAGATCACGTATGAAATCCGAGTAGGAGTTCTGCAATTGGTTCTGGTCTAAATTCAAGGTTCTTGCTGTTTTGGAGGAGGACCTTAAAACCTGGGCTGAAGAAGTGTTAGATAGCCTTGTTCCTTTCACCTGGCTTGTGATGCCTTTTTTTTTTACAAGGCCCACTCCTGTAACTGATTGTACTGAGACATCTGTGTTGCTGTCACTGTCGGCTGCCTCTCGCATGTTTTCCTTTAATCTGTTATCGTGTGACATTGCAGGGGGTGGCTGATATGTATCATTGTGTAGTGGCTGATCTATCGTCTGGAGGTTATGTGTTTCATCTGTTTCAGGGAAAAGGCAGGCGTTTTTTGAAATTGTGTCAGTATGATCTCAATTGTTTGTTGGCCCAGTGTGCCCCTGACAGAAGATGAGAGAGAAATTGATATCCACATCCGTCTTTTGTTGCTCTGTTATAGTAGTGTCCGTTGCACAATGGTCACAGCCAGGGTCAGTAGTCTTTAAGCCCGCTGCCGTGACCTCATCTGAAGTTGCAAAGTCGCTGCATGACTCTTCATCTAATGTTGCAGTAATATCCATTGAATGTTTGATTGTAGACAGTAGGGGACAAAAATCCGGTTTCATTTCCATGATTGAGATATCAAATTCGTCGCCATCTAAAACCAGTAAAACATGCTCATTTAGAGTTTCAAAGGAAGTTGTGCTCAGCAACACTTTTACTCCCGTGAGAGATCCTTGGCTCACGCTGGTGATGTCGTATCCAACCATCTTCCCTGCTTTCTCAATAATGGATTCAATACATCTGCGGTTCCATCTTATCAAAGGTAATCCCAGTATAGACACCCACACAAATCTATCTGTAGCTTTAGCTCCCTTTTTCCGTGGTTTCAGATGAGAGAATGATGTTTTCAAAACAGAGGATCCATTAACCAGCTCTTTCTCCATAGATTCTCGATTTGTAAAGGTAATGACTGCTTGGCTTGCTCTCAGAAAATGGAAGCCCACTGTCTGCCTAATATTTTTAGAACCATATGCTCAAGGTGAGCATAGTCCACGTTTGTGTTTATGGATCCCACTAAACTTCTCAGAAGCCATTCCTTGTCATCAGGGATAGACTCATAGTACACCGTCTTCTTTGGCTGCTTCGTGACAGAGAGAGCTTCAACAAATGTTCAGGAGTCCCTGAAGGTGAGTTTAGGCATGGCTTTTGGTTATGGTTTTATAACAAGGTCTGGTTTTTTCCCCTCTGGAGGTTTTTGAAATCTGACTGGGTTTGCACGAATTTTATATGAATCGAACCAGATAAGGTTCAAGCTGTCACAAATTTCTGATTCTTTTAAAGTGGAGAGGAAGGAAACAAAGCCAAACCGTCTCCCTCGTGATGTTTTTTTCCTGGAGACAAAAAGATTGGTAATAGGACTAATCTTTGAAAGCCTCTTTTTGAGGTCATGATAATCTAACCATGATGGGAAACGTTCAAAAAAGAACTTAGAAGGGGCAAAGGCTGGGAAGGTTGTGTTAGAAGGAGGATTGTTGTTCTGGACGTTTCTGGTTTGGTGCATAGGTGTCTAGAGGCTTAGTATAACAGGGGGGATGGAAGGTTGTTGTGGGTGTTTAGGAGGGGGAGGGGGAGGGTAAGGATCTGTGAACTTGAAAGTTGTGTTGACCGGTATTTGAGAGGCTAGATTATTCAGAGTCTGTAGAGTTGCAGGAGTCTGGTTTGCAGGGGTGATCGAAGGCTTTTTGGATGGGAGCATGTTTGCAGGTAACACCTTTACTTCTTTATTTGTGGAAATCAACATTACCAAAATAGGGAACTAAGTTTCCCAGCAGTAGCTAGATGCAGAGCTGTATTCCCATCATTCCTGTGAATCGATATACCCAATAGCTTCTAAACAGGATAGAAGCCGTGTCAGTCTGCAAAAGAGCAACAAATCACAACAGGACAGGAGGTGGAAGTGGTGGTGGGTCGGCTGAGTTAGCGGGAAGTGATGGGCTGAGGTTTGTTTGGTTTGGGAGAAGAAACAGAGGAAGAGAGGGGGAAGATCTTGTGGGGAGCGGCTGGTTTTGTTTCTCTAGTTTTGGTCAGGGAAGGGAGAGTGAGATCTGTCGGTTGAGGGAGGGGAAAACTTTGGCTGATAAGAGGGGAGAGTGGTGCTGAGAAGGGGAGGCTTCTGTGTTTGTGGGCGGCGGCTCTTTTCAAAATGTGAATCTAATTACCCCAAACCAAAACCAAGAGCAAAAACTGACGAAGATCTTCAAGCTAAAGCAAGTTAGATGCCAAACCATAACCAAGGCAGTTGCTGGTGGTGGTGCTGCAGCTCGAGATGCTCCTCACTGCTGCTGAGACAAGTGGTCACACTTCTGGATCCAAAGGATCCGCTGCTGGAGCCACCGCCGGTGCTGGAGCCGCCACTGCTGGAGCCGCTGGAGCCATCCCTGCCACTGCCTGACCAGTTGGAGATGCTGGATCCGCTGCTGGTGGAGGTGGATCTGGATCTGCTGCTGCTGCTGCGTTGCTGGAGCTCCTTTGCCGCTGGATCTTAGTGTAGGGTCGATTTAGAGAAGGTTGTCAGTTTGGGATTGAAGAAAAGGTCATCTTAGAGATTGATCGTTGTTCTGATAAACTTTGACTTAACTTTTTGTCATCCACAGCATCAGCAAGCGTATCTGAAGCAGATTCATTTTTTGGCTTCCCTGAATCATAAGAGGCAAAAGCATTTTAATTTTTCTATCATCTACATAAAAAGATCACTCATTGAAGCAGATGATTTGCGGACATGAAAATCAACAGATTTGGTGTCTTAAGGCTCAGCACAGAGTTCTGGCTCAGTTCCAGATTTGAAATATGTACACACCAGGATATACATTACTTATCACAGATACAAACAGACCATATGATCAGGCTCATTTCTAGGAACATATGGAGGACATATAAATATAGATACGTGTGTGTGTTTGTTGCCATCAGAAAGTGACACTAATATAGAAAGTGACTTAAAAGTGCCTTACCTGAGTTCTTATTTTTCTTGGATGAAGCATTCCTAAGCTTCTTGTTCCGCCCTTTCCCTGCCTCAACGAAGAGATGATTGTAGTTCTCTAATACCGTTTCCTTTTCTTCAAGTAAGCCTAGCATCTCATATGAATCTGCCACTTTTTGCACTATGGATTTTTCTGGAGGTTGACGATCAAAAGCTTCCAGCCCTTTGAAAACCTTTGCATCCAATTACAACGACAAAGCCAGGTTAATCCAACGATAATAAGAAGTGGTCAGTTCAAACAATTTATGAAAAAAGAAAAATGCTAATCTAACATCAACCTATAACCAACTAAAAAAGACACCACATGACAAATCTAAGGAATGCGTAAATACAGTGGTTTAATAGCACTGAAAGGCAAGACAGATATTCCTTTCTCAAGGATAAACAACAACATGAGATGAATTTTATAGCATTTTTTCTCCTCCTTCCACTTACTTTTTAACCAAGGATAAAATCTTCCACACCCTCCAATTCATTAAATGTTAATGTCCAACAAACTCTGTTCAATTTAAGCTACAAATCAGTAAAGTTTTGCTATATTCATGGGATAGAATAGAAGAAATATCATGCTCTAGACTGCCCTACTAAAATCAGAGAGAAATTCACGTGCAATTATTGCAAGAAAAAAAGTCAATCCATGGGTATATGGATATAGTTCTGTTAAAATAATTAAGATAAAACAAAAAAGAAAGCTAGAATTCTGAATAATTTGTATATTATGAATGTTTAGTCTTAACCTAAATGCAAATAAAGTATATGTAGGTTAAACTGAAAGTCCTATTCTACCCTTAATAAATAAGACTACATAAATATTATTTAACATCTCCCCTCAAACTCACGATGCGGCAGCTACAAGCATCGAGAGTTTGCCAACCAGAAAACAAAAACGAGAGATGGAATGTGCCTTGGTAAAGAAATCTGCAATCTGCAAGGAAAAAGGAACAAAAGGCAAAGCAATGGTGTCATGCTTGAGATGATGACGAGTAAGATTACAATCGATCTCAATGTGCTTAGTTCGCTCATGAAAAGCCGAGTTGTGAGCAATCTGAATAGAACTCTGGTTGTCACAATACATAGGAGTAGGATGAGAAAGGAAACTCACATATCAGCAAGTAACCAACGTAACCAAACAATCTCTTTGGTAGTAGATGTCATGGCATGATATTCTGCTTCGGTGGATGATTGAGAAACAATAGATTGTTTCTTGCTTTTCCAAGAAATAAGAGAATCACCTAAAAAGATACAGAACCCGGTAACAGACTTGCGATCTGTGGGATCACTACCATGATCAGCATCAGAGTATGCACGCAACTCCAAGGAAGAGGTGGATGAAAGTAAAAGACTCTGAAAAATTGTACCCCGAAGATATCGCAAAATACGAAGAGCAGCTGCCCAGTGAACAGTAGTAGGAGAAGCAACAAACTGACTAACAACATATGCAATATCTGGACGAGTAATGGTGAGATATACCAAACTCCCAACAATAGTGCGGTATAAAGTAGGATCTATCAAAGGTAAACCATCAGAAGAAGAGTACCTTGCGTTAACCTCAATGGGAATATCTACAGTCTTGTTATCAGTAAGTCTAGCCCGCTCAAGAATATCTGCAACATATTTCGACTAAGAAAGAAGGTAACTTCTAGGTGAGTATGCTACCTCAATACCCAGGAAATATCGAAGATAACCCAAATCCTTCATTTCAAATCGTCTAGCCAACTCTGTCTTCAAAATTGAAATACCTTCTATGTCATCACCAGTAATAATCATGTCATCAACATATAAAGACAGAATGATACGACCTGCATCAGTGCACTTAATAAAAAGAGCAGAATCATGACTGCTAGAAACAAAGCCAAGAGATGAGATCACAATAGAGAATTTCTCAAACCAAGCACGGGGTGCTTGTTTGAGACCATATAATGCTTTCTTAAGCTTACAAACATATCCAGAGTCATGTGAAATACTAGGAGGGGGTGCCATATAAACTTCTTCTTGAAGATCTCCATTCAAGAAGGCATTTTTAACATCAAGTTGAGAAATATGCCACTGACGAATAGAAACTGTGACAATAAGAGTACGAATAGTAGTCATTTTTGCAACTGGGGAAAATGTCTCCTCATAGTCCATACCATATTGTTGAGAGTTTCCTTTTGCAACCAGCCTAGCTTTGTATCGCTCAATAGACCCATCAGAATTAGTCTTGATCTTATACACCCAACGACAACCAACAACACTCTTACCAGGAGGTAGAGGAACCAGATCCCAAGTATCTGTCTTATGCAAAGCAGAAAGTTCCTCATCCATAGCTTGCTGCCAAAACGGATCAAGAATTGCCTCTTTATATGAAGATGGCTCAAAGAGACAATGAATAGAAGCTAAAAAGGGAGTAAATGATGAAGAACAACAAGAATAAGCAAAATCTGGTAGTTTTGTGGACTTACGAATGCGGATGGACTGACGTGGAGGTGGATCCACAATCTTAGATAAAGCTTGAGAGGCTATAGATGAGAATGGAGCTTTAGGTGTGCCAGAGAGTAAAGTACCAGTACCTGCAGAGTTATGAGTACAAATTGATCGAACATGGGGAGAGGTATCATTACCAGAAGCCTCAGAAAAGGGATCTATATGAATAATATCAGATTTAGTCAGGTTATAAGTAGTGGATGGAATAGAAAAGAAAGGTATATGCTCAAGAAAGACAACATCACGAGACACATAAAGTTTCTGAGTTATTGGATCAAAAACAATGATACCCCTTTTTACCTTCACCATAACCCAAAAAGACACAAATAGCGGATCGAGAGGATAACTTACTACGTTCTACACGAGGACGAAGGACGAAACAAGTACAACCAAAGACTTTAAATGAGGAATAATCAGGGACATGCCCATATAACTTTTCAAAAGGAGATAAACTCGAACTATGAGAAGATGGAATTGTATTAATCAAACTTATAGCAGTAAGAACAACTTCTCCCCAAAACTCATTAGGAACAAAAGCAGACAACAAGAGAGAACGAGCAGTTTCGACAATGTGCCTATGTTTTCTTTCAGTAACACCATTTTGCTCAGGAGTATCTGTATATGAAGTTTGGTGGATGGTTCCATCTAAGGCAAGCAATTGGAAAAATTTATTAGAGGTGTATTCCCCACCCAAATCACACCTAAAGCATTTGATCACAGCAGAATGTTGAGTTTTAATAAGAGCTCAAAAAGCTGCATATATCTCAAAGAATTCAGAACGATGTTTCATTAAATAAACCCAACAATAACGAGTATGATCATCAATAAAAGAAACATAATATCGAGACCCTCCTTTTGTGGCAACAGGAGAAGGTCCCCATACATCAGAATGAATCAAATCAAATGGTGAAGAAGAAACAAAAATACTTCGATTAAAAGGTAAAGTAGAAAATTTTGCCAGTTTACATCCACTACAATCAGAAATGTCACAAGTTTTCAAATTTCCTAAAGCTCCTGTGGATGCCAAAAATCTCAAACGAGAAGACAAAACATGACCTAGACGGGAATGCCATAAATAAAAACTAGAAGATGAAAGACTCAAACAAAAGGAAGATAAATCAACAGTAGTAGTAGCAGCAGTAGCAGCAACTAGCACTTTTAACTCATCCAAAATATATAGTTCATTCTCCCTACGGCCTGTCCCAATCAGCTTCTGAGACTGCAGATCCTGTACACAACAAAAAGAACCAGAAAACATGATTAAATAATCAATAGAATCACATATTTGACCAACAGACACAAGATTCAATTTGAGTTTTGGAATAAGATAAACATTAGGGAGAGACAAGTGAGGTGTGACAACAAAACCAATACCTGCTAAGGGCATTTGAGTGCCATCAGCAATCATAACAGAAATGGAGGACAAAGGGGACACAGAGGTAAAAGATGAGGAATTTGGAGACATATGATGGGAAGCACTAGAATCCAAGACCCATTCAGAGTGTGACATACCTGAGGAACTATGAGGCAACTGACCTATGGAAGAAGAAGCGGACATTGCTTGTGGCTGCAAGGAGAGAAACTTCTGAAATTGCGCAGCCAAAGTATTGGGATCGGTAATAGAGCCTAGGGAAGCTACTATTGCAGTATTATGGTGTGGTGGTTTATAACCCTGAGGTGGTCTATGAGCATTAGATTGTGACTGACTACCAGACTTCCAAGCTTGATTCTACTGTCTCAACTTAGGACACTGAGCCTTCCAATAACCTTTCTACTTACAGAAACTGCACTCATCAAAGCCAACCCTTGTGTAAGGTTTGTTTTGATGATTAGAGAATGGCTTAGAAGGTACTGCTAGTACAGAAGGATTTGAAGCAGAAAGAATTCCCTTTTCAGAATAAGACTGAAGACGTATTTCTTCAGCCAATAACTCACTAACAACAGAGTCAATAGAAGGCAGTGGAGAACGATGCAGAATTGAACCTCTAAGTCCTTCGAAGTCACTGCGAAGTGCTGTTAAAAACTGTACCAATCGTTGCTGCTCTCTACGCTCAATATAGGCACCACATGCCTTTAATTCTGCCGATTCTATAAGAGCCAATTGATCCCAAAGATTTGTCATAGTAGAATAAAACTCTTGAATACTCATATTCTTCTGATGGAGAGCTCGTATGTCATTCTCTAATTGATACTGTTTTGCAAAATTTCATTGCGTGAATAACCTTTGCAGATGATCCCAAACCTCTTTTGTTGTCTCATACTTCGCCAACTGCGTACCTATCGAATGCTCAACAGAATTGTTGATCCAAGTAATGATCTTTGCATTATTTGCTTCCCATGTATCTATCAAAATAGCATCCCCCTCCTCAATATTCTTAGGTATCATATAAGTTCCACTAACATACCCCCACATCTTCTTACCCTTAAGAAAATTTCTCATTACATAGCTCCAATACGAATAGTTCTTCCCATCCAACCTCACACTCACAGACTAAAGCAAATCATCTCTTTTAGTAGCCATAATCAACAATCACAAAGAACCAAAATGCAAAAGCAGCGGAAAACAAAATACCAAATTGCAGAAACTAAACAAATATTGCATAAACTAAACAAATATCTTCTCAAAATTATATGATTACTCCAAAACACAAAACAAATTTGCAGAAACTGAATGCAAATACCAAATTGCAAAAGCTGAAGGGAAGACGAAATACCAAAATAATTCCAAAAACTGACGAAATACCAAATTTTGCAGAAGCAGAAGACAAAATCTCACTCCAAATAATAGTTGGATCCGCGAAGCTGTGTTTGGGATTAAGCCTCGTTCCATAAAACCAGCTTTGATACCATGTTAAAATAATTAAGATAAAACACAAAAAGGAGGCTAGAATTCTGAATAATCTGTATATTATGAATACTTAGTCTTAACCTAAATACAAATAAAGTATATATAGGTTAAACTGAAAGTACTATTCTACTTTTAATAAATAAAACTACATAAATATTATTTAACAAGTTCCACTACCAGTGTTGTATCCTATAGCAAAATTGAAAAAGACCTCTCACTCCATTGACTTCAAAACAACATAATAGCATCTTCAAGTTTTGTTCTATTTCCTTCCTTAAGTTTAGTTGCACGTACAAGGAGTTGAAAAGTAAAAACATAATGGTTTAGTGTATGAACAACTCTCTACTGTTTTCATTCATGTTCCAATGCAGCTACCTCTGCAATGATGGGGCTTTTCAGTGTCCTTTACTGGAAAATAATGTGTACAGAGAATATTCAAATTGTTTTTCTTGCATTAGATTATGAATTTATAGAAAACCACAATTTCCTACAGAACAGAACAATGACAAATGCATGGTGTGCAGATTGTGAAGGATAATTGCCCAGTAAACATAATAAGCTCATTACACACAACTGATTTTCCATATCAAGAAGCAAGTGGCATGCTCCAAACCAAACCTTTATGAGATTCTCTAGCATGTTGTTTCTGTAGTATATAGATATCATGCGATTACATAGCTGCCATGGCACGGAATGAAGATCTCTACCAATTTTCTTCAACCAAAACTCATGTGCTTCTTTTGCTCTGTGGTCCATATCTAATGCTCGTATAAACTGCGCATAAGTTCCCATTGTAGTTCCCTGCCCCTTGCTTAGCATCCATTTAATAACCTTTAGAGATTAATAAAATATGAACAGATCAAATAATACATAATGCTAAAGAAATAACATTAATAAGTAGCATAACAAAGAATATTTTAAAATATTTTAAAAAGAACATAGAAACATCACTCACGAACATGTTGAAAGCCAAGTTGACAAAATTACTTTACACTTTGATGTTGTCAAGCTAAAAAAATATAAGGTAGGTAGTCACTATAGTTCATGGGTTCATGGGTAGCTAAGGCGGGTCTTGGCAGTGTGCTTAAGACGAAAATTACCAACATAAAAAAGAAGATAAACCAAACTGTATCCAACATTCTCTATGACACTAAATGATAACTACTCACTAAGAGCTGAAAGCAGACTTTTGCAAAACTATATTAGGAGTTTCCCACAACGCATTCACAAATATCTTCAGAGAAGTACACATAAAACAGCTTATTAATTAGCAAAAAAACAATTGCAGCTGTCGCCATGCACCAAATGCAAGGAAGGTCTCCAATATCTCCTGATTGTACTTCCAATTCTTTGGCCTATTCCTCTTCTCAATATGTTTCTTCATAAAACTTCTATATTATCCCTTGCAAACCACAAATGTTTTTGTGTCACCTTAGAAATATATCCATAAAGCAAAGGTGGCCCAATGTAAAGACCTTTATCTAAGCTGTAGTACTCTAGAAAAAAAAAATACTCGTAAATCCAGGTTAATCTCTTAAACTCACAATCTGTTAAGTTCTAAACCCAGGTTTAACCAGGAAGCTAAACACCGCGGGTTTACGAGTTAACTCGGTTAACTCAGGTTTTTTCACTTTTCTACTTGTTTTTTTTCCCTCGATTTCATTCTTCAACAATGGGTGAATTGGGATTTAGGTTTTGTGATTTGCTTTTTATGAGGTTATCCTCTTCTCATATTTGGCAAAACCTTCCCTATACGGGAGACCATCCAAAAATTTTAAACTTGCAATTACACAGCAATTTAAATTGGATTGCCACAAACCAATTGATTTTATTTCAATCCATGTCAATCGAATAATTTCAATAATGTTAATTTAACAAAATTTTCAATTAACTTTGCTACATCCATTTGCGAAATGATCATAAGACGTTAATATAAACACATTACAGGATCTGTAGTATCAATATTTCACATTAAAAACTATTCATTTATCCTAACTATTATCTTAGCTATTTTTAAATTTTTTTATTTATGATGGCTATTATTTTGTTTATTTTTTATTATTTTCAAATAATTTTTATTTTTCATGAAATTAAAAACTGTTTGTTAACACCAACAAATCAATTAGCTAACCATATTAATAAGACAAATTAGAAAAACATTTCCAAAAATCTATACACAATAATTAAAAAGCATAAAAATTAAAAATTTCCAATAACATTTATACAATTATTAATAACAAAAAAATTAAAAAAATTAAAAATTTTCCATCAACTTTTATACAATTATTTATAATAGAAAAATTAAAAAAATTTCATTAACATTTACACAATTATTAATAAGGAAAAAATAAAAAAATTCCCAATAACATTTGTACAATTATTAATAACAGAAAATATAAAAAAAAATGAAAAAAAAAGAAAAAAGAAGAATCTTACCTTAATGTTGAGTTTTTCCAAGCCTAAGAACAGAAACAAATCTGAACATATCATTAAATAAATAGAGAAGGAGAGGAGGAGAAGATATGTGTGCGCATGGAGAAGAAGAGAGGAGAAGATAATGGGTTGAGGATAGAAGGAGAGAGAGAGAAGAAAAAGAAAGATGAAGATTTGGGAGGAGGAGAAAAGAAGCTGCAGAAGAAGAGAAATGTGCCTATCTGTTCTGATTTTAGGGATTTTAATATTTTAATTTGAGGCTTTTTTACTGATGGACAATTAAATATTAATAGTTTTAATTTTTCTATCAATATCCGTTTGCAAAGTCTAATTGAAAATTTCTATTTAATCAAAAAATTTCAGAATTCCGCCAACTATCACTGACTATTTTTTTGCTTCTGCTAGTGATTTCATATGTACTGATCAGTAATAAACATGCAAGTAAGATATGAACAGTACCTTAGATCTCGAGAAAATATCGACGTACATTTACAATCAGTGATTTCGTATATACTGATAAGTAATAAATAGTGCAAATAAGAAATGAATAGTATCTTAGCTCTATGGAAAATACTGACGTACATTAACCATTGGTGATTATGTATGTACTAAACAGTAAATAAACAGTGCAAGTGAAAAGTGAACAGTATCTAACCTCTTGAAAAAATATCGACGGACATTAATTGTTGGTGATCCCATATGTATTGAACACAATGAACAATGTTAGTGAGAAGAGAACAATTCCAATGCTCTCTGGAATATACCGATAGACTTAATTCATCGGTGTATCTTTTGTATTTTATAGGTCCATCGGTATTTTCATCGGTGCAAAACAGTTTCTGTTACCAAATTGTATCTAGATTCTTTATGTATCCATCCTACAAATACTTGAAATCACCGCAACACACATAGCACAATAACACTAGTTCTATGCATAATAATAAAAATACATAAAAAAAATGTTTCTTTGTAAGTTAATAATAAATAAACGTCATTGTCATTACATTAAAGTTAATTTCATCTAGAAATATTACATTATAGTTTATGGCATTATACATTCGTATTGTGCAAATTAATAAGAATCGTCTTCTTCTTTAATTTTATCATCATCATATCCATCACAATCTTCTACGTTGATTTTATTGCTCTCATTATCTTCATTGACTTGTGTATGTCCATTGGTTCTCAAAACACCATTTAACTCCTCAACATCAACGTCAACATAAACATCAACATCAACATCAACATCAATATCAACATCAACAAAAGTATTCTCGGCGATGTGAAAATTTGAATTTTCTTTTAAGTCATTAAACAGAGCAATTCGATATGAATCAACTAACTCGTCAAATGGAAAGACATCATCTCCTACAATTAATTCATCGTTGCCATCCTGAACAACCTGGACATGACTCCTGGGTTTGATTTTCATTACGGATAACCAATCAACTGTTGAACGATCATTTCTAAATGAAAAGGTGTATGTGTAATAAACTTTTTGTTATTGCTTGGTGAAAATAAAGACATTGTCGACATTGCGGAGTCTAACCTTTGTATTAATTTCAACCAACCATGATGGAGATCTACTCTGATTTCTCTATCAATGGTATCATACTAATAGCATTTGAATAAAGAGAATATATTTTTCTTGCTATGATATTACAATTCAATGTCCTCTTCTCACTTCCCGTGGTAGTCAACTTCAAACTTATTAGAAGTCGATCCCTTTACACATACCTCATTGTTACATGTCTTTCTACCCTAACTATACTCTTTAGTATTAAACACATCCATTGATGAAATACCTATTATAGAGCACTTCACCTTTCTTTTAGGATCAAAACTTAGTAAATTCAAAGTAATACTAGCATTCCCTCCCAATTGATAAACCTGGTACATGAATTACATCTCCATCACAGTTAACGAGAAATATGTAATGAAATTAAGTACGATGAAATATAAGAATAATTTAGTCTTTACATGTGTTCTGAACCACGTGAGAAATTGTTCATCGTATAGTCGAAAAATTTAGGATTTAGTCAGCTGTGAGTTTTTGAACAGTCAAAATTAACGATGTTACCTACGAGGAATTCATCAATCCATCAATTTATGATAGTATAAGAGATAAATTATTTGAAAGTAACAACATATGGAGTATTATACATACTGGATAAAAGGTCTTAGTTCATCGCAGTTCATCTAAGTTAATTGTTCGTCAGGTTATAAATTAAATATTATAAATAGATTTAACGACAAATTTAATCAACGAATTTAAATCCATCGATAATTCTATTTGTAAAAACAACACTTCATCTTACTTTTTGAATTTTTTTCATTCCTTCTTTTTCCACTGTAATTCTCTAGGTATATACCGAAGGAATATTTTCGTCGGTATTTACAGATGCCTACTATGAGGGCATATTTAGTCAGAAAAATTCACCGTGATTTACCAAAGGAATATTTATGTCGGTGTGTCCGTTTGTAATTGTCAATTTTCTGGTAGTGTTATATTATACTCTTTAAAAGTTATAAAGAAGAAAGTTTGTGAAATAATAAAAGATTTTTAAAAATTTGAAACTGAAAATGAACTAAATTGAATTTTTTAAGAAAATAATTATCTAAAATTATCCAAAAATAATTGGAAAACCATTTCAACTCATCTTTTATAATTCAGGTAATTTACTCACATCTAGAAAAAAAAATTAGTCAAAATGGTGGATTCGATTGATTTTTTTTAAAATGAAGAAATGACACATCGAATTTTGAATAAGTGGTAGAAAATGTTTTGAAGATATTGAAGAGTCACACCTCTTTTTTTTTTTTTTTTGGTAACCCGGGGTGTCCGGGCCAGCTTACGCGCACCACAACTAATCCCCGAACCCACTGAACACCCTGCAAGCCCAGTAGGCATGTAAGACACCGCGGGGGTGACAGGCGTGTACGCTAGGGCTCGAACCCAGGTGACAGAGGCAAGAAAACCTTGCCTCTACCGCTGGGCTACAAGCCCTGGTGCAGAGTCACACCTCTTGATCTTGAAAGTGGTAGTGGGATTATTAACAAGGAATGCATTTGGTTAATAATCTATTGTAAATAAATGTGTTTAAAAGACCAAAACGATTACACTTCATTTATTTTCTCTTTCTAATTTATTTATGGTTATTCCATTTTTCTACGGTTGTACATCACTCATACCTTTTTTATAGGGCAAAGCTTTAACTTATAAGATTTAACTAGTTATATCATGAGCATCATAAAAACATTTCATGTAAAAGTATTAATAATATTGTTATCCTATTAAATATGTAGAATTATACATAAATTATATTGGTATAAATATGTGTTGAGAATATTATAATCTAAGTCCATGGATTCACAGGACTTTCTCTATAATGAGAGTTATATGATATAAGAATGAGATATTATTTTCTTTCTAGCCCAATATTATTAAGTTCGGATATTACAAATCCCAACCTTCTATTTTCTCTTACAAAATCATATAGATTTTTTTTAGATAAAGTTTGATTATTATTGCATAACAAAAAGATGAAGATATTTGGGACAAAAAAAGACAAGATGATACAAAAGACGGAGATAAAACTTTATTTGATAATAAAGTATAAGACAGGATAGTTGTTTCGGTATTTATTTAATTAAAAGTGGACAAGATTAAATAAAATACAAGAATATATATATATATATATATATATATATATGAAACTCAACAATTACGGATTTTTTTCACTTTATCCTATATTGAACATTAAAATTCTATTTGAAGTAATTTAAGATAGTAACTTCAAAATACAAAAATATTTGTTTTACCTTTAATATATATTACCATGAAACTTAACATATTTGAAACAAAATTACAATTTTGTTTTCACTTTATTTTATATTAAGTATTAAGATTTTATTTAACATGCAAACATAGCACATATGATGGATCATCAAATAAAAATTTAGTTCCCATATTGACTTAGTACTTCTAGTTACTTCTATTCTTGCATAGTAACACAAAAACTTTAGCAAAGAAATCTTGACCAAGGTATCATCATTTGACAATTTTTTTTTAATTTTTGAGAGAAAAAAACAAGAATTTATATATATATATTTTAGGTTCTCAAGAGTTGCTATGATATTGACAAATGCACATGTAAAAAGGCCATTGCAAATTTAAGAAAATTTGGCTTAGCATGGCTTATGAAAACTATCTTTAACTTTTAATAAAAGTTATTTTTTATAAATAACTTATAAAAGAAATAAGTTAAATTTTAAATTGGAAGAATTTTTAATAAAAATAATTTAATTTTTTAAAAGTATAAGTAAGAATTCATAAGTTAAAAATTTTAACTTGCTTTCATAACAAATTTTTATTTAAATTAAAATTCATTTCTAACTAAATATATTTATGATTTTTTTCATGAATCAAAAGTTAACAAAAAAAAAAAAAGAGGAGGGGATTTTAGTGTATATCTCCTCACAAAACACTATTTACTTGAATAATTTTTTTTTTTCATTTCTTTGTTTTTTCCCCATCTATGTTTTTCTTCTTTCTATTTTGTCAAATTTCAATTCAATCCAATAATATTAGATTTATTTGGGATTGAGTTTTATAATTTTTTCAATTTATTTTTTATGAGGTTATGTCAGTCTCATAACCCGGACCACGAGTTTGACTCGATTTACTTGAGTTTTTCTTCCTTTTCCTGATTGTTTTTTCAATTTTATCCTTCAATATTGAGTTGATTCGGAATTAGGCTTCTTGATTTGTTTTAGTTTGAATTCAATGAGACTATCCTCATCTCATGACTCGGGTCACAAGTTTGGTGGGTTAACTTGGGCTGACTCGAGTTATTCTTTTGTCTTTTTAACATAATTCTTAATTTTAATTTCATCATTTAACATTAGGTTTATTGGGGACTGAACTTCATAATTTCTTTAAATATATGTTTTATGAGGTCATCCCAGTTTCTTGACCCGAACCGCGGGTTTGACGAGTTAACTTGGTTGACTCAGGTTTTTTCACATTTCTAATTGATATTTTTTTTTCTCGATTTCATTCTTTAACATTGGGTTAATTGAGAATTAGGCTTCGTGATTTTTTTTGGTTTATTTTCTTTGAAGTTATCATCATCTCATGACTCAAATTACTTATTTGGTGAGTCAAACCGGGTTGACTTGAGTTTTTTTTCTTTATTTTTTAATCATTTTTTCCAATTTCATCTTTAAATACTAGGTTGATTGAGAATTGAACTTCATAATTAAATATATTTATGATTTTTTCATGAATGAAGAGTTAACAAAATAAGAGGAGATTTTACTATATGATCCTCACAAAACACTATTTAGTTGAATAGTATTTTCTTTTCCCTTTCTTTGGTTTTTTTCCCGTCTATGTATTTCTTCTTCTTTTTTTTCAAATTTCAATTACATCCTGTAATATTATATTTATTTGGGATTGAGCTTCATATTTGTTTTCAATTTAATTTTTATGAGGTTATGTCAGTTTCATGACCCGGACCACAAGTTTGACTCGGTTTACTCAAGTTTTTCTTTATTTTTTTGATTTTTTTCTCAATTTTATCCTTCAATATTGAGTTGATTCAGAATTAGGCTTCTTGATTTGTTTTGGTTTGAATTCAATGACATTATCCTCATCTCATGACTCAGGTCATGAGTTTGGTGGGTTAATTTGGGTTGACTCGAGTTATTTTTTTGTATCTTTTTTTAATAGAATTATTAATTTTAATTTCATCATTCAACATTATGTTTATTGGGGACTGAACTTTATAATTTCTTTCAATATATTTTTATGAGGTCATCCCAGTTTCTTGATCCGAACTACAGGTTTGACGAGTTAACTCGGTTAACTCAGGTTTTTTCACTTTTCTAATTGTTTTTTTCCTCTCGATTTCATTCTTCAACAATGGGTGAATTGGGATTTAGGTTTCGTGATTTGTTTTTTATGAGGTTATCCTCATCTCATGACTTAGGTTACTGGTTTGGCGGATCAAACCGGGTTGACTAGAGTTTTTTTTCCTGTTTTTTAATTATTTTTTTTCAATTTCATCTTTAAATATTAGGTTGATTGAGAATTGAACTTCATAATTTATTTCAATTTTCTTTCTATTAGGTTATCCCGGTTTAATGATCTAGGTCGCGAGTTTGACAAGTTAACCCGAGTTGACTGAGATTATTTTTTGTTCTATTTTTAATTGATTTTTTTTTTCAATTTGATCGTTCAATATTGAGTTTGTTGAAAATTAAATTTCATAATTTGTTTTGATTTATTTTTTACGAGATTATCATGTATCATGACTTGGCATATGGATTAGCTGAATAACCCGACTTGACTCGAATCGATCTAATATTTTGTTGTCTTAATATTTATATAAAAAAATCTCATCTTAAATATTTATTATGAGACAAACCATATTTTTACTAGTTATTTGTGCTGCTTTTGAACTTGTTAAATCAATAAAATCATATCAAATCCATCCTCATATATTTTAAAATTATTTTTTACTATAAAAACACATTAATAATATCTAAATATATTAAAAACAACTTGCAATATAACACGCGAGAAAATAATTTTATCATTATTGTATTTTATTACATAATATGTTAGGTGGCTACAAGTCGAGGGAAGACAATACATGTTAGCTTTTGTCCTGTATGTTCTTCCCTTGGTATCATTTAAAGTTTGGCACATAGATTTTTTCCACCCTGACCCAGAGTCGACTTGGACTTGGATCCTTCTTCTAGGTTGTAAGAAGTTTGAGGACACAAAACTTCAATGTGAAAATAGGAATTGTGGCCATGAATGTATTTGCGGCTTGTTTTTATCTTTTAAAAATATTTAAAAAAAATATTTTTTTTATTTTTTTATTTGTTTCAAATTAATATATTTTTAATGTTTTCATATCATTTTGATATGCTAATATTAAAAATAATTTTTGAAAAATAAAAAAATATTATTTTGATATATTTCTAAGTAAAAAGCACTTTGAAAAACAATAGCAACTATATTCCCAAACATGCTAGTATTATAGCGTAGAGTAATTTTTAAAAGTATTTTTTAATTTATATTGATTTTTTTATATTAGTATATTAAAATTATTTTAAAAATTTAAAAATATTTTTTTAAATAGAATTTTTAAACCACTTATAAAAAATAAGTGTTAATGCAAAAACAAACCATCACTGTAATTCTCAGAAAAACGGGTCCATGTTTCACATCTAAACAAATATCTGACTCCTATTTTCTCTCACCCGTAAACAATACGGAAGGAATTAAATGCTCCCACCTACATATTTGAATATAAGAATTATTAATTTAAGATTGGAGAGAGATTTATGTGCTTACAATAATATGAGTCAACCAATGCATAATAGACATGATAGCCTTCTGAGCTGTCAAATTGCTCATAAAAAAATCATTCAAGAGAGGATGACTTTGCCCCCCTTGGGAGGCCTATAGATGATATTTGTTCTTACCAAACAACGTACAAGTTGCAAGCCAATCCTGGGCCTCATGGGGAGTTCTCAAACTTCAATCCCTCCAAAAAAAAATTGTTTCCTCACTGTTTTGTTCTTGTTTCTTTCAACTTCAAGTGCCCAGAACGTTTTGCGAAGAGGTTCATCTCTATCAGTAGAAGATGATTCGGACATCCTTATCTCACCAGATAAAACATTCTCTTGTGGATTCTATGGGATGGGACAAAATGCTTATTGGTTCTCTATTTGGTTCACCAATTCCAAGGACAGGACTGTGGTTTGGATGGCCAACAGAGACAGACCAGCTAATGGCCGAGGTTCAAGAGTTTCTCTACGACGAGACGGTGCAATGGTCTTGACAGATGTTGATGGCTCCATCATATGGGAGACGAACACCACCTCCACTGATGTAGGAAGAGCAGAGCTTCTGGACACTGGTAACCTTGTTCTTAAAGGCCCTGGTGGTAAGGTTCTATGGCAAAGCTTTGATTTTCCTACTGATACACTTCTTCCAAACCAGTTATTTACAAAGAGGACAAAGCTGGTTGCTAGATTGCATAGCGGGTCTTATGCCTCTGGATATTTTAGTTTCTTTTTTGATAATGATAATGTGCTGAGGTTGATATATGATGGTCCTGATATTTCAAGCATATACTGGCCTAATCCTGATTTTAATCCGTTCGGAAATGGTAGAACAAATTATAATAGCAGCAGAACTGCAGTTTTTGATGAAATGGGCCATTTTATATCTAGTGATTTGCTCCAGTTCAGTGCTCCTGACACGGGTTTATTAAGGATCAAAAGGAGGCTAACAATGGACCATGATGGGAATCTCAGGCTTTATAGCCTGAACAATGAAACTGGATTGTGGGTGATATCATGGCAAGCTCTTTCTCAGCTTTGTAATGTTCATGGAATTTGTGGGATAAACTCGATTTGTGTAAATACACCAGACCCCAAGTGTTCATGCCCACCTGGCTATGAGATCACTGAGCCTGGTAATTGGAATAAAGGCTGCAAGCCTATGTTCAACAGCGCTCTTTCACAGTCTCAGCAAGTGAAGTTTGTGCTGTTGCCCCATGTAGATTACTGGGGATTTGATCTTAATTACAGTGACTCCACTACATTCAACTCCTGCATGAAGCTCTGCTTGGGGGATTATCGGTGTAAAGCATTTAGCTATAGGGTAGATGGGAGAGCACTTTGCTACACAAAAGGCGTGCTTTTCAATGGTTACCAGTCCCCAAGTTTTCCAGGCAATATATATCTGAGATTGCCAGATAGTGTTGAGACATCTCAACTAGATATTCTTAATGGCACTGACCTCATTTGCCAGTCTGCTGAATCAGAAACAACGATCGGTTCTCCTTCTATGTATAACTTCAACACTAAGAGGACGAGATGGGTTTATTTCTACTTATTTGCTTCTGCCATTGGACTTATTGAAATTCTCTTTGTAGTTTCAGGTTGGTGGTTTCTTTTCAGAAAGCGTGGTTCGCCAAATTTGGCGGAAGACGGATATCATCTGGTATTAAGTCCATTTAGGAGGTTTACTTACACTGAGCTCAAGAAGGCGACGAATAACTTCAAGGAAGAGCTGGGAAGGGGAGGTTCTGGAGCCGTGTATAAGGGCTTTTTGACAGATGAAAGGGTTGTAGCTGTGAAGAGACTGGAAAACATGAACCAAGGGGAAGATGTATTTTGGGCAGAAGTGAGCACAATTGGAAAAATCAATCATATGAACCTGGTGAGAATGTGGGGATTCTGTTCAGAGGGCAAACACAGACTCCTAGTATATGAGTACATGGAATATCAATCACTGGACAAGCATCTATTCTCCCCAACGTTTCTTGAATGGAAAGACAGGTTTAAAGCGGCCTTAGGGATAGCTAAGGGCTTGGCTTATCTTCATCACGAGTGTTTAGAATGGGTTATACATTGTGATGTGAAGCCAGGAAATATTCTTTTGGACAGTGAATTTGAACCCAAGATTGCAGATTTTGGGCTTGCCAAGTTGTCTCAGAGGGGTGGTAAAAGCTCTGACTTCTCTCAGATTCGAGGAACCAAGGGTTACATGGCTCCAGAGTGGGCTACAAATCTTCCTATCACTGCAAAAGTTGATGTTTATAGTTATGGAGTTGTGGTTCTAGAGATAGTGAAAGGAATCCCACTCTCAAATTGGGTCATAGAGGGCAGGGAAGAGCATGATGAATCAGATCTAACACGGTTTGTCAGAGTGGTGAAAAGGAAAATTCAGTGCGGAGAGACCTCTTGGATAGAAGAAGTAGTGGATCCAAGATTGAATGGTCAGTTTAGCAGGAGCCAAGCAACAACGATTGTTGAACTTGGCATGTCTTGTGTAGAGGAAGATAGAAACAAGAGACCAACAATGGATTCAGTAGTCCAAGCTCTATTAGAATGTCTAGATGAATCTTAAACCCAGCTTTTGGACAGTCGGTAATTGCTTCAAATTGTTAAGTAGTTTCCTTTCGGAGTTTTAGCTCTAACGTAATTTTGTGCTTCTGTCATCGAATAACAGTCGTGTTGTTAAAATTCCACCATGCCATTTTCCCTACAGCATCACACTTGACATGATTTAGTGCTTCGGATGCAAAAATTGTTTGGTCAACATGCGTTGTCATGCATAGGCGATTGGCCATTAGGGACTGACGCATGCCTTCTGGTTTTGAAATAACACGAGGTTTGCAAACTAGCTCACTAGTTTTCTACACCACAAATTACTATGATTGCCTGTTAAATTTGAAAATGTCTCAACCGTAAATAAACAAAATGGTTTAGTACTCCCTGACGGAGTTCGGACTGGTGGTTGCCCATGATTTTAGAGCCTGTTTGTTTCCATGGTTGCTTTTATTTTTGAAACAAACCATATGAAATAATTGTTTGGTAATGAGTAAAACATCATTTACTATTCATGGATCTGATTAGTACTTAAAAATATATTTTTATCAAGTTTTTATATCATCATTTTGCACTTGAAGTATCAATAACTCCTTAACTAGAGCATGTTTTATATTAACAAGTCTAATAATATAAGATACCTTTAATTTATGGTAAATGCTCAATTTAAATGCAGGCATATCTTACAATTCAAAGGATTTATTGATGTGATTAACTATTGAAAGTGAAAGGACAAAGAAAATGCTAAGCTTAGAAAAGAGATGCTGATTCAATTCAAATTGGAACATTGTTCAGTCATTGAGTCATATCTGAAGTTGTAGATCTTGGATTTCAGTTAGGTTTATATGGCTAGAAAGCTAAGACGTATGCCTAAAACATTCATGTAGAGTCTAAGACTCAATTCTGCCGTTTTGAAGTCCAAATCTTAACATCAAAAGAGAAGTCTAAATCTGTCCTGCAACCTAGATACTGTTCAGTGTTCAGCCCATATCTCGAGTTCTAAAAGTCCAAATGACCTCATTCTTGTTTTGTTGGAAAGCTGAGACAATTTTCCAGAACTTTCATGCAGACTATCTATTCAAATTTTGATGTTAGCAATGACGTTTTCTGCAGACAAGAAGATAAGGTTTGTTACCAAGTCAAGAGGTGGTCACCCACTCAACAATTAGTCATCAAATCAATAGTTCCAAATTTTGTCCTATAAAAGGAGGCATTGACCATGCATTTAGGCGTCTTGGTTTTCAGATCAAGATCATATTCTTGCTTTCTTTCTTTGTATTTTTGTAATGTTTAAGTTTTGCTTTCATTAATCTCGTGTTTATGCTTTTCATCATAACTATGTTCTTATCTAGTTTATTTATGTTTCTCTTCTTCATAATGTTTAGCTAAGTTTATTATGTCAAGGTGAAAAGGTTTCACTAATAGTGTTAGAATAGGTATAATATAAACTCAACATGGACTTCAATGTTTATATCCAAAAAAGTTTGTTATTAACATGTCTTATCTTTTTATCTTATTAATTCTTAATACCTTACTTGTTAAATGGTTAATCTAGATTTGTGTTGTATAACACTTGGTACAACAAATGCTTGGAACTTTCATAGCCAACTGTATGGTATAACCTACACCTGTGCTATATGAAAGGAACTTGATTTGTTGTTAACATAAGTTAACATCATGAATTCCTGACAATATTTAAAAGTATGGTGTTACTAAAATAAGATAATTAATATGATCATGTTAAAAATTTATAATGAACTATTAATGATAAAACATCCGATTGGAACCTTCTTTGTGTGTGGTTTCCAGTTGATTAATAAATAGAGTTTATACCATACTTATTTCTAATACTATTAGTGGATCCTCTAACCTTGACAATTGTTTTATCTTTGTTTAATCCTTACATCAATATCTCATAAAATTCTCATAAACTCTTTGTTTTATTAAATATATATATATTATTTGTAATTTATATAGTTTACCTCCCTGTGGTTTGACCCTGGTCTTGCCGGGTTATTTATTACTTCGACACTCCTGTACTTGGGATAAGACATCAATCTTTTGATCGTATCAAGTTTTTGGCGCCGTTGTCGGGGAGGTAAATTCCTGTATAAATTATAATATTTATTTTATTTTCTCTTCACTCTTCTTGTATCTAACTTTTGTTTCTTTTGTTTTGTTTCTTTTTTTTGTTTTGTTTTCTTCTTCCTTTTATTCCCTTCCTACACGTGCATGAGAGTTTGGTCACGTACATTAAGTGGTAGACTTTCTAGGAAATCCTCATCATTTTCAGAAAACATGGCCGAAGAGGATAATCAATCGCTTTATAATGAGAAGAATGAGAATAATCGAGTTAGAACACTAAGAGACCACATGAATCCAACAAGAACAAATGCACCATCATGTATAATTTTTCCTCCTGATGCATCTCATTTTAATTTTAAGCCGACATTATTCAACTTTTACCTACTTTTCATGGCTTAGATTTAGAAAATCCATACTTGCATTTGAGAGAATTTGAAGAAGTTTGTAACACCTATAATGACTTAAATTGTAGCATGAATATCATCAGATTAAAGTTTTTTCCATTTTCATTAAAAGATAAAGCTAAAACATGGCTACAAAATTTTAGGTCAGGATCCATTCGTGCTTGGGATGAAATGCAACAACAATTTTTAAAGAATTTTTTTCTGTCTCACAGAACAAACTCTTTCAAAAGACAAATCACCACTTTCACTCAAAAACCAGGAGAAACATTTTATCAATGTTAGGATAGGTATAAAGATTTGCTTAATACATGTCCTCATCATGGTTTTGAAACATGGAGATTGGTTTCATAATTTTATGAAGGATTAACACCTAAAAATAGGCAAATGGTGGAATTGATGTGCAATGAAACTTTTGAAGATAAAGATCCTGATGAAGCAATGGAATACATGGACTTGTTAGCTAAAAATGCTCAAAATTGGGACACTACAGGTATTTATTAGGCACCGGGTAAAACTCAACCTTATACATCTAGTGGAGGTATGTACAACCTTAGGAAAGATCATGACCTCCAAGCCAAATTTGCATCTTTAGCTAGAAAAGTCGAGGCACTAGAATTAAAAAAGAGTGGTCAATTAAAATCTGTTCAAGAAATTATGTGTCAAATCTGTGAAACCAATGAACATTCAACCAATGATTGTCTAAATTTGCCTTCTTTCAAGGAATGTCTCCATGAACAAGTCAATGCTTTAAACAGTTTCCAAAGGCCAAATCAGAATCCATACTCACAAACGTATAACCCTGGTTGGAGAATAACCCAAATTTCAGTTGGAAGAGTGGTAACAATAATGCACAAACTTCACAACCACTATTTCAAGCACATTATAATTTTCAAAATTCTCATGGATTTGTACCTCCTTATGCTCCCCCTCCTAGAAAAAATGTTGAGGAAACATTGCATGCATTCATTGAAAAGCAAAAGACAATCAACACTCAACTTGCTCAAAGCATAACAGATTTTAAAGATACTCTTGCAAAATTCACATCAGCTCTCAGTTTTCAGGAGAAAGATAAGTTCTCATCTCAACCACAGCAAAATTCTAAAGGGCAATACAATTCAAGTGCAAGTAGTTCCGGAAGTCATCACATGGATCAAGTCAAATCAGTCATCACTCTTCGCAGTGGTAAGGTTATTGAAAAACCCACTCTCGAACCTTGTGAGAAAGATGATGAGTTAATCTCTGAGGGTAAGGAAGGGGTTGAATCTGAATATGTTCAAGGACACGTATGTATTCTGCAAAACTTGTGAAAATTATCAAAAAGTGGATATTGGTCAAAAAGTTTTACTTTATAATTCTCGACTCCATTTAATTCCTGGAAAGCTAAGATCAAGATGGAGCTGTCCTTTTATTGTGAAACATGTATATCCATATGGGGTCTTTGATATTGAGAATCCAAAGAATGGCAATGTTTTCAAGTCTCTCTCACCCCGGTCAAATGGCGGATAACGGTACTCCGTGACTCTTAAGTCGGTTCTTTTAGTTTCCTATGATAACTGATATCTGTGTATATATTTGTTCAATTCCTTGTTCCTTCTCTTTTCTTTGCATCTCTTTTCCACTTCTCATCTAAAAAATGGACACCACTTTTGAAAATTTGAAAAAGTATTTTTCTGCTTTGCCTCAAAATGCGATTGCAAAAATTTACCATGCTAGGTGTGAAAGATTGAGGTTGTTAATGAACCATGGAATTCCTGAAGATATTCGCTGGCTAATTGAAGCAAAGGTCTGATTATCAAGTGAGTCCTCCAATTCTTTCATTTCATACATGCCTGGAACAGGTAAAAGCACTTTTGCAAAGAAACGTCATGCAAAACGACTGAAAGTCTGCCACAAATATGCCAGATGGACTTATAATGCAAAATGTCATTCTTTAGGAATGGTATCTATAAACCGTGAAGATAAAATACAATTCATTAAGGATGGCTTGAGTAAGGAGTCTTTAGATAATCTTTTAGTAACTCTTGAGACGCATCCTAGTGAAGATATGTACCATGCAATTCATGATTTATGGCCCTATTTTCATAAAGAACATGATCAACTTACTCTTGAGAATCTGACTAAAAAATACCCTGTTTGTCAGTTTTTAAAGAAAACTGGATGGGAAGCTTATCCCCGACCCATAGAGGGCGTTTAAGTCGTTCTTGGACGTAAAACTAAGGGAAGATGTGAGCCACAATCACAACTACAATTTAAGCCTTAGTTTGTAAGAAATTATGTCTTTTGGTTTTATTAATAGCATAATATTTGTGTTTTATTGTTTCTTATATTTGTTTTAGTGTGTTTCAGGTTTGTCAGTAGTCGTTGTTTAAGGTGATGTCTTCTATACTCTATCTTTCTACCTTAGAACATTGAGAACAATGTTACATTTTGGTTGAGGGGAAAGGGTAGTAGTTGATATTAAAAAAAAATTTAACTAACTGTGTTTTCTATTTCATAAACCATTTGCAAAACTATTGTTACTAGGATGGCAGAGTAAAGGAGTTCTTTTGTTAAAGTGACTCTTGAGACGCATCTTAGTAAACATTCTTAACAAGGTCTATTAGAATACTTCTTGAAATATTCAGGTTTACAAACTCTCGCATTATTATTAATTGATTTTGCTCATATACTCATTTAAAAAGTATTCTTAAACCTTCATTTTCACACACACACTTCAACATATGATTGTGGGTTGCACATTGGATTATTACATTATTTATGTTCTTTTGTTAGAGGTAACAACTAAGGGAAAGGGATAGTGTATAATTTGCAAAAAAATAAAAATTGATGATAATAAAAACGTAGATAAGTTTGGTTTCGTAGCCTTCCTAACCTGAGCAATTAAGCCCGAAGGGGCGTTTTAACACCTAATACCCTAAAGTCAACTGACTTGGGAGCTATTGGCCCAGTGCTTGTTACATGGGTTAAGGAGAAAAGCTTAAGGGAATCAAACATTGCATTATCTACGTATCAGTATCTGCAACCCGAGTTACTAAGCTCATAGGGGTGTCTCAACACCTAATGCCCTAAGACCAACTGATCTGGGAGTCATTAGCCGAAAGCTCGTTACATGGGTTAAAGATGCATTGTGTTTTAAGTTATATGTATATATATTAAAAAAAAAGTTAAAAAAAAAGAAAAAAAAATAATCTCAACCCAAGAAAGTTTAACCTTAGAAAAACATTAGAACAGAATATTGTTTTCTTCCAATAAAAGCCTTGTCGCGGGGGCACGAGCGCTGCGACGTCGTCTGGCGACGGCGGAGGCTACTTTTCGTGCCTCCTGTTATGAGGTGTTGTGTGTTGGAAAGGGTCTTGGATTTAATCATAAAATTATTATTAATGTTTTAGGAGTCGCCACCTAGTATTATGGTCACTAGGAACCTATGGTCTGCGAGAGTCTGGGTAAGGGACTGGTTGTGCAAGGGGAAGACGCATCACCCCCAGTGCACCCTACCTAAGGTAAGCTGCATTGTTGTTTGATTATTTTTTCTAAGTTGGGTCCTATTCATTGGTCTTTTCTAAGGCTCAAGGTAGATCTATCTTCATGAGAGAGTCTCTACCTTACCGGGTTAAATCCTAACCGTTCTAAAGTCTGAATTTTAGCATCGTATTTATTTAAACCTTGTATCTTTAATACCTGAGGGTGTACTTTATCGTGTAATTTTACACCCCACAAATATTAAAGTCTACATCTGGATCCTAGAAAAAAAAGATTGGAAAAAGGTTTTTTGATATTTTGGTCAAACCCTAATGGATGATCATAAACTGGTTATGATATCCATTTTTTTAATTTTCAAAACATGAGAAAGATGCAATCTTTTAATGAAAATATGCTTGGAAAATTTTTAGGATTTAGCCGTATGAAAACAAAAAAAATATATTTTTTTTTTGAAAAGGGAAATTGATTTAAAAGTTTTTGAGATTTTTTTTTTAAATGTTTTGAATTTTTTTTAAAAAAAATATTTTGAAAAAAAACCGGGTATTTTAATATCGGATTTGTATTTTACAGTGTAAATATACAACCCGATATTATGCAAAATTGGTAGAAAATATTTAAGAAAATCACTTTTTTGAAATGATTTTTGAAATTTTTTTGAAATTTTTTTGGTTTTTTTTATAAATATAATATTATAATATAATATAATACATATAATATAATATTAAATATGTGGGCTGGGCCGACCCAGCTAATTGGGCCAAGCCCAGGAGCTTTCGGTTGGGCTGATATCGGCCCAACTTATCTTTTTAGGCCAGGACGGACCCAAATGGTCCAGCCCTGGCCCGCATGGTTGCTGGCCCAACCCAACAACCATGCTAATTAATCATGCTGCATGCAGAACGAGAATTCGTTCTGCATGCAGCAACCTAGTTGGCAGCAACGGAGTGGTTGGTAGTGGTGAAGGCGCTGTCAGCGGCTTCGATCCGAAGGCGTAACTCTTCCCCTCGGAACAGAATTTTTATTTAGATGTTGTCTCCCTCACTCTTCTCTTCCGCCTTCACTGAGACAAAAGAGTGAAGTCAAGGCTCCTTCTGTAGACTAAAGAATAGGTACTTACGAGAATGAGTAGTTGCGAGCTTTAATTCAAGCCGACTCTTGCCAATTACACATTTTTTTTTACTAGGATCAGTTTCGATTGAAGAGATTAGTTGACAACAGTAAAAAGATGGGCGCCTAATTCCAATACAATAGGGGTCTATCAGTGCAAGTCAGCTGAAGACCGTGATTGATGAGTGGGTAGGTGGCTTAGGTCCACCTCTCGCCCAGTGGGAAGTAATGAGGCTAGTCTCCCCCCTGAATGAAGAAGTAGTGGGCCCCCTTCCCTTCGGCTCTTTATTTTATTTAGATTCTTTCTATTTTTAAATTCTTTATTAATAAAAAATCTCTCTAGCAAAAGGCAATTCGTCGACTAGTCGACCTTGCCTTTTTTCAGGTAGCTACGCCTATTCAGCTAGTGGGGCGTTGGTCATAACCGAAATTCGTCGTCGAAGAAATAAAAAAGAAAGAAGAGGGGACCGAACCGAAGGTAGGAAGTTTTCTTCGCGCATCTATTCTCTCCTGGCCGGTTTGGAGACTTGAAACCTTCACTTCAGCGGTTGTGTGCCCGAAGGTGCCTTTCTTTCCTTCTTGCCCGAGTTAAGCTCACTCACGCAGTTTCGCGTTTCCTGGTTCGCTTTCTACCTTTGTTTTCGTATTAGAATCTCCTATTTCAACCGTAGTTCATGCCAAGCAAGCTTCATGCTGAAACTATCTTCCGAAGAATGTCCTGCTTCTTCCCCTCTACTGTGCGGGTGCTAAGACTAGTTTTTTCATTTTGAGCGTGGTCATAGGTTTCCAGTTTTCGGAGCTCACTTTGCAGGTCAGAACTATCAGAAGACGAAAGAGAACTTATTCAGACGAATAGTGTGCCGGTGCCCCCAAAAACCCTACATTAGCAGTTCGGGTGAAATCAGACTAAACCAAGGTCGGAGAGGCCTTAGGTAGTAATTGAGATGCCTTCAATTCAGACAAGAGATGACGCACGCTTCACAAGGAGGTGACGGTGAGGAGTAAGTTAGCCTGGATTCTTGATCTATACTCAGGTTCACTTCTACTAGTTCATCGACAGTGGCTTGCCCTCTATTTTCAGCTCTTCGGGGAGCTTCTTTCACTTGGTCTTTCCCTATTTAAGACATAAAGACCGGCTTTGGTATCGACTTAAATTAAACTTAGGCACCTTCTTTAGCTTGAACTTCGACTTAGGTTTCGACTTCAGCCTCGGCATCGTTCTCTCTTTCTTATTCTTCATCCGAATCCTATTTCTTTTCTTCCTCCTTGGAGCTCCCGAACCGGATGGTTTAGTTGTTCGTGGGGTTTGCCTATATGCATGTATTTTCTTTCTTCTCTAACGGTGAAAATAGAGCCGTTTAAGCCACGAAGTGCCCTCTCTTAAAAACTTTGCCTATCGGGCTAGATAAACTTACCTTTCTCTGCCCTAGGCATGTTCCATTAAAGTAGGTTTAGGGAGGGTAAGCCATGTCAGGACGAGACATCACCATTCCTGGATCAGGCCTATCTTTGCCGCTGTCCAATCCCATGTCTACTTCATCCAATTCCCTGTCTACTGAAAGCAGGAACCATCTAATTGCAATTCCAGAGGCATATCCTTAGGAACTGATTGACCAAGGTCTTACCCTTAGCCTTAAAGAGAGAAGCCCGGTAAAGCCCTATCACGCTCATCTCTTCCTTTCATTTAAACAGGCAATTGCCCACCTTCAAGCTAAAAGTCTAGTCGTATTTATTACTTATTCTTCTTCCGCCATACCCATGAGTCATTCACTCCCTAAAGAGATTGGAGAATAGTAACTAAGATAAGAGTTCTGTTTTACTATATGATTTAACGAAAAGAGGTTTATAGTAAGTGTTAGCTAATTGGCATATCTCTTTGTTGTCGATTAGAGACCTTCCTTGCCCTGCTTAGGATAAGGTTCGTCTTTCGAATGGTGTGGTGTAACCATAATGTGATGATTATTGATTTACATACAGTTAGGATAAAGAGAATAGGATAAGCCAGATTCTTCATTGTGATGAAAGCCGATATGGAACCAGTGATAAATGGTGTCCGTAGTAGTCCTAAGGGGCCCTTTCCATATGCTTCTTTTTCGTTATAGGTCATAGAAAGTAGTCAGGTAATAAAAGATGGCACTCACACTAAATGCTTGGAAGCGAGCATCCTGGAAAGGTTTGATTCAAATCACACGAAGCGAGAAAATTTGCAACCCACTACAGTTCACTCCAAAAAGGCTTAGTAAGGAGTAGCACACTCTCCTATGAAGGATTTCCCCGTCAACCGTGATGAATGAGTTAAACAGGCCCGTTAGTGACACCGTTCTGGATAAAGAGATGTGGGCTAGGATCTTTCCTTCTTTCAGGCAGCGTAGATGCTCATGGTGCGGCATACTTTTTAAAAATGGTAAAAGAAAGGAAGTTGACTGATGCTACTCCGTCTTCAGCCTAGCCCACAACCCAAGGTCTAGTCCCCGGAGTGGTTTGGCAGGAAGAAAGAGCAGCTTAGGTCAATTATTCGGAGTAGATTAGTTCGTGGCATGATCAGAGCATAAGATCCATGCATTGGTCCGGTCAGTCAGAATAGGGCTTTTCCCACCTATGCGCGAAACTGACATCATTGAGAAAATCTCTGGCCTAAACTCGATTTCCCTTAACTTAAGGAACGACCCCTGAAAGATGCCCAACCCAAAAGTAGTGGGCCATGGCGAGATCAAAGATTTCCATTTTTGACATGTCGCTATAAGGGAAATTCATGTTGACTGGCGCTATATGATATACAAACATTTTTCTAAATTGGATGCCTCTCTTTAGGGGAAATAGGAAATTCGAGACAGGTATGAAAAATCGTATGAGTAAGGAAAAGAAAAAGGATTTTCTCTCTATTCTTCGGGCGGAAGACACCAGCTTTTCTGACTTTCCCACTCTCTCTAAAACAGGAATTTCATTAAACAAGAGAGAATAGGAAAAATGCAATTCCTAGGGTAAGGAAGCTGGAACAGAAGCACCCGAAGCATACGAATCCGCTTAATCAACTGTTTTAGAATAATCTGCTGAAGCAGCTCTTTAAAAAGCATCCGAATCGGAAGCTGTTCTTTCAACATCCGCCTCAGATAAAGCAGATGAAGGAGAAGGCCTTTGGCCTGATTCCCAGAATCGAATCGAAGCAGAGGAACGTTCTCTTCCCAGAGGAGAAAAGAACCAGAAGAGGAAAAGTAGCCAACGAGCTCAGCCCTTATACGATACGAGAAGTTCCAACTGTTGTTTTTTCTAAAGAGAAAGAGGTTCTTGACCATCGATCGGAAGGTTAAGAGTGATAACACAGGGCTTTTCAAGCTAGAGAAGAAAAGTAAGAAATTTAACCATTAGTTTAGTACGTAAACAAGCCATTAAAGGTAGGTTTAGACCAAGCCAGACCACGAAGCAAGCTAAGCAAGGGTGGTGGGTCAGATACGGAGGGAAAGAGAGAATGCTTCCCGATCACTCTCTCAGAGAGAGAGCTATTGTACAAGGAAGCTACATACACATTTTCAAACTGAAAGCGAGATCTTGCAACCACACCCGAAGGAGCACGCAAGAATTTCATTGCGCAGCGAGGATTCGAAAGCCGAATGCTTATTAGTAGTACGAACACTTTTCCAATCCTGAAAGTAAATAGTAAGTAAATACCGAAAGCGATTAAATAATGTGATTTTCACCCTGAAAGTCATGCATTATTTTTAGAACTTCCTATGCCCGCATATTCTTAATCATCTTCGCTTATAGTAAAAGGCGGAAGGTAGGCATTAAGGTATGGGAGATTATAGTATGGCAGGTCTCTTCTTTTTCCCAGTGGGTTTAACATAGGCTTCATCTAAGAACTCTCAACCCCGTGGCATTACTGGTTTGCTTGCAAATACTTTTCGGTACTATAAAAGTCTTTTTTTATTCCACTTCTAATACGACTTGCATGTGTTAAGCATATAGCTCTTGAAGATGCCTAAGTTTACTTTCTTTAGAACGAGGACTTTTTCAAAGATCCGGAGCCAAGCCTGCGCACCAAAGCGCTAGAAGATCAAGAATCTGTCTTTCATTGTTAAATAGACTTCCAGTCTTTGGCGCTGACCTACTCGCCTTCACCTAAAGACAGAGCGTTTTAGGAAGGTTGGCGCCAGGTGTCTAAACCGGAGACATCGCACCGGAATGCTTTCCCCACCGCAGACAAGAAGACTCAAAGAAAACTATTGATCCCTTTGACGACTCTCCTCTTCATCTTCCCGAGAAGCAGATAAGAATCCGAACTGAGGAAAAAACTAAAAAAAGTCTCTCTTTCTACGATCACCTGTAGCGTCCTTAAAAGTCTTAGAAGGATAATAGTTCTATTCGCGAAGAGATTCTTGCCAACACCATTAGGAAGATGAGGGAAAGGGGAAAAGAAGTCAAATTAGCTATTTCCGACAGCTACGGTAGTAGAGAAGGAGAAGCACTACTTATGAGAAAGAGGAGTTCTCTCTTCTACTCCCGGGTATTGAACCGGGATGCTTTGGTACTAGACTGGGCGGGCGAGCCCTAATCACAGGGGGGAGAAAGGCGAAGATCCCTTCATCCTCCGACAACAAGCAGAGCCGACACCGAGGTAATTCTATTCCTTTTTAATTCACACGGGAATGACTCCACTCTCAGTCCCAGCGTGGCTTAGACTAGTAGAAGGCGTAGGGATGCTAGACCGCTGCTCAATACTGGATAATCCATGCTCATCGGTCTGCAGCAAGCACTGACTTTTAGGGGGCGGCAACTAAAGAGGTAGCGAGACTAAGCACAATTTCAGGAAGAGGCTAACGCCCTTGCCTCTAGGCTTCCTTCTACCCTTGTGCTAAAGAAAAAAAACTTCTTTCTATTATGGAATAACTCGAACCCTACTAAAGAGTGGCTTTCAGCTCTTCTCCCGTTGGTCCGTCAATTATTACATCGATCCTCGAAACCGATAGTCAAAGTATAGAGCTCGTTCCTTTCAGTCTTGAAAAAAGTAAATTGCTTATTTGCTTAAAAAAGGGGAATCGAACTCTTCCACTACCGGGAAGACTATTTACTGACTTACTTAAGGACTGACTGATCCAGGGAGCAAAGCGTCCTTTCCAGCGCTGCTTTCAAGGTCGAAGAGGGGCTGGTTTTCTTTCTTGATAGCATGGCTTTCACGCTCACCGGTCTGGGAAGAGACTCCATGGGCACTTGGCATTGCTTCCTTTCATCCACGAGGAGGGGAAAAGTGATCTCTCAGCGGCGAAAACTCTTTGTTCTTCGGAATCCCCTTGCTCCGCACCTTCCGTTTTGTTATGACAAAGCCTTTTATTTTCGGCCTTCTTTCATTCGCTGAGCTCTGAGCTCCTCTGGCAAATCATGATGTGCGCATGCTGGCTACTCTGCTTTAGTAGTGTGTTAACTAGTAGTCCACTACTGATTAAGGATTTGGTATTTACAGCTATACATTCATTCTTTTTTCCTTTTTCGACAAGGTGGATATAGTGCGTAAGCCTCCCTCTGACGTCAGTTGACTTTCCTCTATCTGGTAAGGACTTCCACTTCTTTCCAGCTCTCCCCATTCACGCAGCCATCCTCCGAAAATCCCGGTATTCTCGTCCGGGAGGTAGCTATTCTAGAGACAAGGAGAAGGAGCAGCGCCCAAAGAGCCTTCGTGGCCGGTCACCGTTTGCCTACGATCCTTTATGATATGACTCTTTTCGGAAAGCCAAGTGTTTAGGGCCTTCAGCCTTTCCTCCTCTAGACCGTCCAATTCAACTAAGATAGCTTCAGTAAACTCGGGTGGGTTCAATTGATGTTGGAAGGCCACCCTTAGTGATGGCACAGGTAAAACTCCATACAGGTTGACCTACGACCATGATCTTTAGTCCTATAGTTCTAGTAGCTAGGGAGGGAGACTTGTCAATGACTTTGGAATAAGCTAATAAGATCGATCGGACTCATTCCTCGCCTCCTTTGCTGATGGAGCGCCTGAAAGAAGAGCTGACTAAGCCAAGAAGCTGAATAGAGAGCCAGCGGTTTGTTCTCGTCAGACATAATGTTTGAAACAGGAGATGTGCCCTCGTGAGCTCGTATCCATGTCAAGTCCCGGATTCCATAACTCCTCCCGTCACCTATGCTAGGCTAAATAGTAGTGATGAAAACGTCGTAGGCAACTACCTCTCGTCCCAGTTGCTCAGTGGTGGAGCGATCGGCTGTGCACTTTAAGTGACGTGACCGGTCATAGCGTAGGTTCGAATGCAACCTGGGAAGCCCTATTCGATTCAATGCGGCTAGTCATCAATAAATTACGTATGGAAGGGAGAAGGAAATCAAGATCGGATAGGTGGTCTATTCCAAACCCGGTAGCAGCATCTGGAGCTTAGAATCTTGTATAAAGATGTCCATCAAAGAAGCCTTTCTTTCTAAGTTAAGGTGACTCGAAAGATTCTTCCTCACACGAATATGAGATGTTTGAAACGAGACCGAGGAGTGGGTCTGAATGACAAAGACTTGTCTTTCTAACCGACGGTTCTATAGAGAGCCGAAGTTGGCAGAGGATAAGATGTCGTGACCTGACCTTCCCGCCCCTACTATGTTAACGTGTACGCATTAGTGAGCTGTCAATGTAAAGACCTCGAGAGTAAGCATCTCTAAGGGAGACAGACCTTTTAGCCTAGCCGTTAAGAGTGGCATCTACGTGAGCTTTCTATTTCTTATTATAAATGGATGGATTCTATCCTGCCTGTGGAATAGAACCAGAATAGGGGCCCTTTGTTACTGACTTTTGACTATCAGACTGACCACTACCAATTAACATTTACTCGATTCGAAAACATCTGGGCGGAAAGCCAATAGGCTTCGTTTGGGGCCTTTGACTGTGATATTGCTCAAAATCCGCTTTAAACGAGTGTCCAGTGCGGTCAACTCGTAGAGAGGCGATACAGGACAGAAAGAGACCAAATCGAACGATTACCGACTACGGGTTCGCCTATCGGCTCTTCATTTTCAAGACTGAAAGGCCTACCGGGAGATCTCACTCAGATCAAGAAGGAAGTTATATGAGAATGAGAACGCCTATCGATACAGAGCTGAGCCCCATTCACACTCTATGACAAAACTCTCACTAGCTATAGGTCAAGGAGAACTTAGGCATCAAAAGACGATACACGAGTAACAGGAGGCAGAAAAGCCCTTTCCAGATGGGGGAAACTCTTCCGGATGGACGGACTAGCAAACTTAGGGGGAAAGAGTCACACACGTGAGGTCCGTGGGGGCAGAATCCGAAATCAACAAACAGAACAAACAGGCTGCAATTGGGAATCATCTTCTATGATAAAGAATCTTTAAAGAAGGCTTTCACTCTCCTTCTGAAACAAGGTAACGAAGTTTAGAGCCGATAGGTGGAAGTCTTTATAAGCTGTGAAAGCGGAGCGTGGACGTTAAGAGCGTTAAGCGAAGCCATGGGAATAGATAAGTCATTTTATTTGCAATTGGCTAGGTTAAGATCGATTCTCAATGGAGAAAATCTTTAATCCTGGTCTACTGTTTTCAGGGGTGATTCTATTAATCAGTAAAAAGGTAATGTTCAATTGGACTCGGGCTATGACTCACTCAGCTCTTTTATTTACTTACTTCAAGCCTATTGGCAGAAAGAGCGGGAAGAAGAAGCTTTTAGGTCTTTCTTCATGGACTAGTGTGGGAGGTGCATCCTTTACTGCCATTACTATAGTACCTATTTCAATGTCTTAAGCTATCAAGACATATTTTTTTTAAAGGGATCTTGAGAATTCAATCCGATGTAAGGTAGACGAACCAGTGTGAAAGCGATTCCTTTCCTAGATGTCAGCCAGCTATCGTTACATATGAGACCACGCCTAGCGAATAAAGGCAGACTTTGGGTAGGTAGTAGAGAAGGGTCAATGTGAATTGATTCCCAGGTGAGCTGCTAGCTTTGATTCCAATTGGAGTAGACCAGATCCAATGGGAGTCTCATGAGCGTTAAGCCATGGTGATCATTACACTCACGAAAACCATTCCAGATTCGCCGTGGAATTCTGATTCGATAGGTGTGGACTAGCATTTTATTCCATCTTATATAAAATCGAATATATAGTAGCATCTCTCATCACCAATTGCATTACCTAAAAGTCTCTCTCTGGGCTCTATCTTAGGTTGGCCTGGTTCAACAAGGCTGATTAGTATTCGATTTCGTGAACAGAGCGGGGTAAAAAGGCATGATTCTATAAAGTGAATCACTCTTTTGGCTACCTCTTTTCTTTGGGCTCCTTCGGCTTACTACGTCGTCTGTCTTTTTTCTTTCTTTACGCATCCGTCTACCTTTAAATACGAAGGCTGGTAGGTCACGGCATCTGAAACATGGCTCTCTTTCTTAGGCGCCTGCTCCCGCCTTTCCGGTAACGAAGTACTCTTTTTCTGCCTTTAGGCGAACCCTTGGTGAATTAAGTTCGCGCTTCAATTGAACTGTCTGCTTCGAGTCGAGGTAGAACTGATCGAACGGGTGAATGCAAGCCTTTTCTTCTTTCCGGGATTAAGGATCTCCCAAAAACCTCAGGAACAGTCAATGGGAAATCCCGCCATGCCATCGAGGGGCTAGTGTGAACATCCATAGCATACGACGGGCGAGAGGGCTACTGATCACTATCCGAATCTGCTACTGAAGAAGAAAAACCTCTTCATGATTGATCCTGGGTTAGAGTTAGTTAGACTAACGGATAAATCGAGTTTCCTTCTCTATCCGTACACGGAGTCTGGTTAGGACTCAATGTAAAGAATGACATAAATTCCACCAAGCGCAAACCGGTCTTACACAGATCTAGTAATCCATGTCAATTAATACGGGGTATTTTTCTTTATTTAGGAGTTTCGTGTTTAGTCCGAGAATCTGGGGTTCTTTTACTCCTACTCTTTAGCAAAGAAAGAAGGGTGCTCTTTTCAAGAGTTTCAAAGGCTTGAAGGAGCGTAGCCGTATCAGAGGATTCGGCTTAAGCGAGTGAAGGAACTTTAGGTAGGGTATCAATCAACATGAATTATAAGGGAAGCTTTAGCTTACACTTGCTGTTCTCTCTCAAGGCTCAGTGACAAAAGGAAGTGAAAGTGAAGTGACCCCAGGAGCAGGATAGGTTGACTCAGCTTTGAACACTCTTTGAAAGTGTAAATGTGGGCAATGGAATATCAATAGCTTTCTTGCTGGCGTGCTATCACGTATATAAGAAGTAGAAGTAGGGGGTAAAGAAAATGGATTTTGGGCCAGCTAAAGGCCTTTTTGCTCACCAGGCGAGAGGGTGGAGAAGTGACTTCGAGGCTTAAGATAGTTCACCTCAGGTCATAATAGAGTGACGTATGACATCGGTAGGAAGGTAATGCAGCTAAGCCGAGACTTGCTTCTGAGGCATTTCAGACTTTACTTGCTCTTGCCGATGTGATCTTTTCTCTTGTTGAAGAAGTGGAGTTTGCTGCTATCGTAGATAAGAGTTACGGAAGAGCGCCCTAGCTAGGTTTGAAAGAAGAACTGCAGCTCGATTTGAGATGAAATCTGGCAATAGCTCTAGGGTAGGTTCTGCCCCAGATAAGAGAGTTGGGATTGAGCTTTCACTGTTCTCAAGGTAGCGAGTGATCTTATATACGATACCGCCAAACGCTTCGTAAGCAAGAGAAAAGCTATTATGTCAACTATGTGGGACCTTGCCAATTATCAGCTTGATTCAGTCTAGCTATCGGATAACAAAAAAAATGCTGGACCTTCTTTTTGAAGCGGGGAGGGGGTGAGTCGCCAATGATCTAGCCACCCCACCAACTATGGTCTACCCTTGCAGTTCTTAGCCTCTACTATAGTATGAACTGAGCCATAGCTTCTAGGTCATGTCGCCCCCAATCTCCTTGTGATTAGATCTGTTCGACATGCAAGTTTTCTAGCTACTGCCTGTACAGGCACTCGTCAAGCCAGACAGTGTCCTCTGACCTTCCGTGACTATTCCAGACCCATTTCTTTATTAGAAGAGTCTCGTCGGTAAGTGAAATAGGCTTGTGATCTCTCCAATCACCTCCTCTCTTTCCTTACCAACTTGAACGGCTCCTGTTAGCTCTTCGCATGAGCTCTGGCTTTCTTCTTTTGCTCTTTGTCCGAATCCAATCGTCTATGTGGATGACGACTCCCATCTCATCCCATTGATTGGCTTAGTGTGAAGTATCATCATATTAAAAGCGATCTTCTGTCTATTGACCTAAACTCCAAGCAGTTATACCAGACAAGGTCTGAGTTCAGCTCCTATTAAGGAAGATGTGCCACTAGTTCAAAAAAAGAAAGTGGCAGAGCGGATTCAATCACAGCTGATACGAGAACTCATAGACCAAGAGCTCCAACGGGGCTATCGGCGGATATTGCAAAGAGATCACCAGCAGTGGTTAGAAGAGCTGATACTTTCCCAAGAGCGGCTATGCCATTAATAGCTTCTACGGGGCTAGCAGTGCTTATGAACCATCAACAGGAGAGATTGGCTTCATTCTTACCAAGAGTAGACCCGAGAGCTGCAATAGTAATTAGGACTAGCCCACTTCGATGATTCGAAATCGTCGAAGCCCCGAAAATGCCTTTTTTCGAAAAGTGAGTGAAGGAACCCGAGGGGACAACAGGAATTTTCAACCAAAAGGAGTAGGAGCATTCGACTGAAGAAGTTATGGCATCAGTAGCAAAGGACGAAGCAGTTCTTGCTCGACGTTTCAGAAGTGGAGTTTGGGAAGACGGTCTCACCGGGTTTTTACCTATTTCAGGATTCAGTTCAAGCAAAAGCACACTTTGAATCATAAGTTGACGTAGATACAAGAAGAGAAAAAGCAGCCATTTCATCCGCATCTGTTGTCGGAATAACTGCTTTTGGTGGTACGGGCATATGGGTTAAGGAAGCGAGTGATCCTCGGGGAAGTTAAACAAAAAAAGCTCTTCACAAGAGGAGCAAAAAGAAGAAGAATTGTCGGCATATCCGCACCCGGCTCAGCTCAAGGTGCAATCCAAGCAAAATGAGAAGAGCAGGCGAAAGCAATGGAGGATCCCCAGTGACATCCGTGAGTCAACGAGTTAGGAGCTCAGACCGGGTAGAAAGGGAATATAAGAAGCTGCATCCTTTTGAATGAGTTTCAGTTGGAAGAGGAGGCATGCATCGTATAATAAGATGGCATCAAATGCAAGAGGGAATCCCACTGTGAGGGAGCTAGCTACTTCTTTCATACCAGGAAATATAAGTATAAGATGGAGAGAATACGATCTTTGACACATATATGCCGATAGGAGGATGCTAGTGAGTTGTTAAGGAACTTCTTTCTCTAAGACTAAGACTGCCCCTTGCTATTGGTAACAGTCTTTAGACCCTTACTCCGCTTATCTCTCAAAAGAAGTTGCTTGGAGGGCCGGCCCATCTTTGTTTCCTACCTCGGATCAAAATCTTTATCTAAAAGATCCGTCCATTGACCCTTCACTACAAGATTTAACAGTTTTACCGACGGAATTTTTCCGTCGGTATAAGACACATATTCCGTCGGTAATTAATTTACCGACGACATCACCGACGGAAATGCTCTGTCGGTGAATCCTTCATCGATAATTTTTTATCCGTCGGAAATACAAAAATAAAATTACCCGCTTCATTTCGTCGGTATATCCCTCGGTAATAATATTTTTTATTACCAACGGATTTACCGATGGAATTACCGATGGAAATTCCATCGGTAATTCCGTCGGTAATTATTTAAAAAAAAAAAAATTCATTTTATAAAATTATAAAATAATTAAATTAACATAAATCAACACTGTATAATATATACTCAAAATGCTTGAAAAAAAAATAAGAAAATCAACTCAAACAAATTTGCAACAAATAAATAAAATGAAAAATAAATTCAACTAAAAAAATTCATATGAAAAAAATGAAGTTGCAATTGCTAAAAATTTAAAAATCCTATAAATAAATCAACTAAAAATTAATCTCATATGAAAAAACAAATCTCACAACAATATTTATACAATTATTAAGAACAAAACCAATTAAAAATAAAATAAAAAACAAATATAAAGGGTTAAAAAATCATGAAAAAAGAAGAAAAATCTTACCTTAATGTAGTTGCAAGTGAAGCTAAGGAGAGAAATTTTTTTTCGTAAAGCATATTAATTAAAAAAAACTAAGAGGATAAAAGAAGAAAGAAGAAGAAGACATACCCGAGCATGGAGAAAAAGAGAAGGAGATGAGGAGAGAAAAGAAGAGAAAGAAATAGATATTGATGTTTTTTACATATAGTGAAGAAGAAGAAGAAGAAGTAGTAGAAGAAGAAGAAATAAGTCTGTCTCTTGTGAAATAAGGGGTTCGGGCTTTTTATTGGGGCGCGTTAGCGACGGATTTACCGACGGATAATTGAATATTAATATTTTTTAATTATTCCGTCGGTAATTCCGTCGGTAATATTTAATTTAAATTTTCACGAAATTTCAGAAACCGCCAACAATTACCGACTATTTTTAAGTCCATCGGTGATTCCGTCTGTAATATTTAAATGAAAATTTTAAATCAATTGAATTTTTTCAGAAAACCGCCAAATAACACCGACGACTTTTCAATCCGTCGGTGATTTTGTCCGTAAAGAACAACAATTAACAGTGCAATTGGAAAGTGAACAGTTCTGGAGCTCTCTGGAAAATACCGACGGATTTTGTTCGTCGGTGATTCCCTTTGTAATTGACACGATGAACAGTGTAAACAAGTTTACCAACGGATTTACTGATGAAAATTACCGACGGAATAAATTCCGTCGATAATTCCGTTGGTAAATCCTGACACGTCGTCATTTTTTTTTTCTTTGTTTTAATTTTTTTGTCCCTCCGTAATTCCCTCGGTATATACCGAGGGAATATGTCCGTCGGTAAAATCCCTTGGAAATTTACCGACGGAAATATTCCCTCGCTATTTCCGTTTGTATTTATCGGTTTTCTGGTAGTGCTTGCTTTCGACTCTCGTGAGAGGGCCGGGCCAGACTGGACTTTGCTACCAGACAGAAAGCTCTTCTCTTTCTTTTTTTTTTTCACTTGTTGGCCAGACTGGAGAATTTTGAGTTTATAGGTCGTACGTCTGAAAGAGTTCATCGTAAAATTGCGGCTATTACAAAAGGAGTGCCTCTCCCTCTCTGTTTTTTGACTTCCGTCGTTCAGGAAGAACGACTTCGCCTAATTCTCATAATCCCGGCCCCCCCACTAAGCAATTACGTTACGACCACTGAACAAACTTGGTTGACGAACATGGTTTATGCGCCGCTAATGTAGCGGCTTGCCGAGCATTTGACAAACTCACACCATCCATTTCAAATAGAATTTGTCCCGTAGAAACACGAGCAATCCAACCCGTAGGATTTCCTTTTCCTCTTCCCATTCTTATTTCTGTAGGTTTCCCGGTAATAGGGAGATCTGCGAGAACTCTTACCCATATCTTACCATTTCTTCGGAATTGTCCGATTATAGCCCGACGCGCTGCTTCAATGGCTCGATATGAAAGACGACCAGCTTTACAACTTTTAGTGCCATATCTTCCAAAACCAAGTTGTGTACCGTCTGGTTTGCAACCCCTACTACATCTGCCTTTACGATTTTTACTATATTTTGTACGTTTCGGATATAGCACGTCCCCCCTTTTTAGGTTGGGGAGATTTCGCTATCTCCGGGCGGGGCGCACCTTAAGTTCCGGAAAAAAGGTCCTTTTTTTCATCGAAAGAGGAAGTCCATTATTCCAAACCGAGCTCACATCTCCTTCATCGTCGTTGGTCCTTCTTTCGTAGTGGTCTTTGTATAGTGTTAAAGCTAACCCCTGCCTGCACGAGAGGGCCTTCACTTAGCTTAGTAAGCTCGCCCGCTTAAAGTTAACGGTCAACAAAGCCGGTACACACTTCACTTTATACTTAGTCAATTTTGATAAAGTGAAGAGTCAGTATCGTACTTGCAAGTCCTAACTGTGGCATGTGAAAACTGTCCTTACCTGGCTAGCTTGTTTCTGATGACTATTTGGGATATAAAAAAAATAAGAGGAAGATGACGGGAGTGCGAAACTCAACCACTGAAATTGGTACACGAAGGCTCCACTATGTGGGTTCACCTCTAAAGATCTTAAAAAACACGAAATGCGGGCTCAAGAGAAAGCAAAGCGAAAGTTAGGAGATATAGGAGAACCATGGGTTGAGGACAAAGGGCATGATCAAACCGTCTTTTCGGATGAGTACTTTGCTTCGGTACCGGGAGTCTGACAAATGAAGTGAACTCTACATTGACTGCCTAGTACTCGACTCGGAAAGAAGACTCACTCACTGTGCTTTCATTTCATGACAAAGTGGCCGAGAAAAGACCTTATAAATCCAAGTCTAAAAAATAAAAAAAAAAGCAGGTTGAGGTGAGGTTTAGAATAGAAGGATCTGTAAATCAGACTAGTCAACCGCGGGCCATTTGCTTAACACAACTCTTTCGATCATCGATTCTGACTCCACACTCCTCCCACTCATCTCTGCCAAAGCAGGAGGCAGGGACAGCTCGATCACGTCCGAACTGCCCTCTCTCGCCCAGAAAAACTTCTTCTCGTGCCAGAGTTTACCTAGTACTTGCTCGAAGTTCCATATCTGGTTGACCTAGTCAATACAGCGAATCTGGGTGCTGGGGAGTAAGCAGATCCCGTAGTCAATCCAATTCCTGTGTCAGTTCAAGACCGAGTTGGAGTTTTTTCAGTCCCTATAAAGGGGGTTTCGTCATTGCCTGCTGCGCCGCGCATCTATATACATAAATCAAGCTTGTGCCTTGCCAAACAAACTATTGAATCCCCCACCAGTACCATCAGCTGAAGCAAAGGCATTAAGGGCAGGGGCACAGCCACCATAGACAGAGGTTACAGTAGTGGCATAGCCAGCACCAGTAACAAGACCAGTCAACCCACCAGCATAACTATCAGTATCAGTAGCAGCATAGGAAGCAAGGGTAGATCCAGTCGAAAGACCAGTAGCATTAGTAGCTAAGACGGGTACTTTTTAAGTTAAGCATAACCAGTACTGTAGCATATTAAGTGCCTATAATCATACCTATAAGCAAAGGCAGAGACAGTAGCATAGGCGGCATAAACTAGGGTTGTAGAACTTTTATTTTCAAGTTCTTGCTTATTCATACCCACATCAAGTAGTGTATCCAGTACCAGATCCTTTTGAATTGAAGTACCATACGCACCACCAATAGTATCAGCAGCAGCTGGAGCATATTGCTAGAGCAGCAGGGCTAAAAGTGCTTGCTAAGAGCCATACCTCTGCCCCAAAACCAAGAGAGAGACTCTTCCTTTATCTATTTCCTCTTGTTAGGGGGAGCGGAACTGTCTTTGAATAAATTTGATATGGAGAATTTGAACGTCGTATCCATATTTCTGGGGATCGGAGTAATCCTTTCGGTAACCATTTTTTGTGCGGGACAAGTTTACGAGTGAAGTACTCTTCTGGAATGTATACATAAGTTAGATCTTGAGAAACTCAAACAAAAAACCAAAGCAAAACTAGAAATGCTTTGGAACTTTTATAATGATAGGGATGAAAATATGCGATTACCGGAAGGACTCAGTTTCAAAGACATAGTTGACGGCGCTACCTGACACCGATGGAGGCCTTGCTGGTCGAGACGGGGAGGGGCTGACGTGAGGACGGCGGCTGAGGCTGGAAGAGGAAGAAAAGGAAATCTGCAGAGAGGAGAGGAAGGCTGGAAAAAGAAGAGAGGAGAGAGTCACGGTGGCTGCTTACTGGCCGGTTGGCTTCCTATGGTGGAGCTGATGTTCGTGGTGGTATATAGGCTGGGTTTTTTGGTATTCTCGCCGGAGAAGGCAGCTGTGGCAGAGGTGGAAAGAGCTGCAAAACGCTGACGGGGAAAGCAAGAAAATCAAAATAGGGGGAAGGCTGGTTTTTTGCGATTTGTGGACCCGATTTTCTCCTCCCTCAGGCCATGAAATGCAGCCCTATTTATAGGAGGTGAAAGAGGGACACTTTTTCTTTAATGGTGACAAATCGTGGCCTTTGGTTTGGTTGGTAAGCATCCCAACCGTTGGTTCAAAGTGTGCACCTCAAACTGCCAAATTTGACAGTCCAAGGCTGCCCGAGTTGGCTACTTCAGGCCAGTCACCGAAGCTGTTTTGATCTTAATAGGCCTGAACGGACGATACACGGTCATAGAGGGAGTTAAGGTGACCATTTTGGTGCATGATTTGTCAATTTTGGTGGACGTATGAGGCATTAAATGCACCTTAAAAGTAGCTCCCTGAGCTGTCATTTTCGGGCAAAAATCGGGGAAGACAATGAACAGTTACCAGACGACGCGTCGTCTGGTCCCTTTTTTTTTTTAAGCCAAACACGGCGCCGTTTTGGGTTAATAAAGGAGTTTTGACTGATCTTCAATTTAGTCCGTGTTCTTTCAAATTAGTTTTGAACCCCTAATTGACCCTAAATCTTTGATTTAATGCTATTAGGCCCCTGCAGAACTTCAATTGGAACCCCAAGTTTGCGCGCCTTTTACAGTGTAGTCCTTGGTCTCGGATTTATGCAATTTCACCCCTGATTGACCATTAAACTTTCAATTTCTTCAATTTGACCCCCGGATGTTGTCAATTAAGCCCCCCAATTTCGGCGTCTTTTGCAGATTAGTCCTTGGCTGCGAATTTTGTCAATTTAACCCCTAATTGACCCCAAAACTTCAATTTTCTTGCAATTTGGCCCCTAATTTCAATCAATTAACTTGGTAAAAATTAAATTTGGTCTCTTAAAATTCAAATCTTCTCAATTAAGCCCAAATTAGGCTCCCCAAACTTCATTTTTCACCAATTAAGCCCCAAATAAAATTAATTTGACCCATTTAAAGTATAATTAAGTCCTTGCACTTAATTAAATCCTTCAATTGGACCCCAAATTAATTCTTAAACATAATTAAAATTTAATTTGGCCCATGATTAAATCAAATTGGCCTATTAAAAATTTAATTATGTCATTGGACTTAATTTTTATGCAAATTCGTCCAATAATCATTTAATTTCACCTTGAATTTGCATTTTTTTTTTCTCCATTTTTGGGCATAATGGGGTATAATAAGGCTTTGAATTTCCTCCAAAAATTGCAACTTGATTTCCCGGCCTACTTTCTCCACGTTGCCAGCCTTTATTATTATTTTTTATTTTTATTTTGAAAAAAAGTGAATTTTAGGGAATAACCCAGAATTGGGTTATGACAGTTGCCCCCCTCTTTACAAGGCTTACGATAGAAAGTCTCGTAAGAGACTTTAAGTAGTAAGCATTGTAAAGAAGAAAAAGAAGAATGAGAGATGATGGACTCATCATATTGAGAAATGATGAATCCTTTTGAGGGCTAGAATGAACACTCAGAGTAAAACTGGAAGATTTTTCCTTTGAAAATTCAGAGATTATGAAGTGGTCCAATTGTCATGGGTGACCTACCTAGGGAAAAAAAGTTTTTTTTTTTTGAGGTGGTCTTATTGTAATGGGTGACCTTCCCATGTGAAAAACACGAAGATTTTTCAAAGTGGTGAAAAATAAAAAGATTTTTCAAATTGGTCTTGTTGTAATGGGCGACCTGCCCAAGTGAAAAACACGAAGATTTTTCAAAGTGGTGAAAAATACAAAGATTTTTCAAAGTGGTGAAAAATACAAAGATTGGTGAAAAATGCGAAGATTTCTCAAAATGGTGAAAAATGCAAAGATTTTTCAAAGTGATTTTTCAAGGAGGCAGGGTTAGAAAACACACTACCCAAGAGGTGAGGGCTCGAAGGCGCACTCAAAAAGAGGCAGGGTTGGAAAACGCACTACTTAAAGTGGTTGATGGCTCTAGGGCGCACTGAAAAGGAGGTAGGGTTAGAAAACACACTACCCAAGAGGTGAGGGCTCGAAGGAGCTCTCAAAAGGAGGTAGGGTTAGAAAACACACTACCCAAGAGGTGAGGGCTCAAAAGCGCATTCAAAAGGGAGATACGGCTAGAAAGCACACTATCTGAATGATTAGGGCTTAACAGCTCGCTCAAAAAGAGGTAATGGTGAGACACCAATTTGTCAATGATGAAAGTAATGCATCATGATTAAAATGCATGTATACTTACCTGAGAAATACAAGTCCTCTTTTCTTCATGGAGTTTTCATTTTGAGTCTCTGATAGTAAGCTTTGATGCCCTTCTGCTTTTGCTTACTCGAGTCACATCTTGTGATCTTGACCTCTAGGAGGGTACGATATAAGCATACTTCTTTACCCACAAACCTTCAGCTTCGCCCAACATTTTCTATTTTCTCAGAAGGGGAATCATGGAGCCAACCCTATGTGTTTTGGTGGATTGCCCCCCAGTTTGATCATGTCTCTAAGTGTTCAATATGGGTTATCTTTGGGGATGAGGCTATGTGGAAGAAAATTTGGTTATTTACAAGGAGTTGTTTTCAAGAAGAATTTTTGGAATTTCAAAGCTATTCCGAAAAATCATTTTGATGTTTGTTCAAAACAAACTTGTTCTGAAAAGTTCAAGCGATTTTCATGGATAGGTTTGCATGAGTGTTGAAAAATTTTTGTTTTGATTTTGGTGAAGTGAAGTGATATTTGATTAGTCAAAAGGGTTCGAGCTTCAATTTGAGGGTTTCAAAGAACCAGTTTTCAAAGTTTTTACTTTGAATGCATGAATAATGACTTGTTTCGCGTGGGAAAGCATTGCCCATCAATCCAGACTACTAGCCTTTGATTAGAAAGGACTTGATTGGGCATATAACGTAGGCTTTGGCTCTTGGCTATGAAGAAAAAGGATATTTGCTGGCTCAAAAGGTGTTTAAGGGATTTCAAGACTAAGGATCACTAGTGTTTATATCCCAAACTTTTTTTTTATTCATACATTTCTGGACCTTGGAATTGATTTTGCAAAATGGTCCACGGTGCCCCCCAATGTTGGGCTTTTCTTCTTTTGATTTCGAGCATCATTATATTAGTAATTTTGTGGCACGCTCAAATCTTTTTAGGACTCTTTCATGCCCCCTCTGCTTTGCTTGGGCACTTTTGATCATTGAGGATTTTCTTTCATACCCCCCAGTGTTGTTTGGGCACTTTTATCGTTGAGGACTTTTTCATGCCCCTCATGGTTGTTTGGGCACTTTCAATTATTAAGGATTTTTTTGCACTTGCCCCCCAGTGTAGGGTGTGATCCTAGCCAAGGTTATTTTTCAAGAAAAAGTTATTATGCTCAAAAGGGGACTACAAAGGGATTTTTAGTATTATGAAAGGATGATCAAAGATAGCCTTTCTTCATTTCAAATGCATGCAGTTAGAATTGACAAGCTTTGCTTTCTCATATGCGAATATGTAAAATGGTTTCTCATTATTCATGCAGTCAAAACTCAGCTTTGAAGTTATCTTATGGTGTTCGGGTTGTCTTTAAGGTTTTTTAAGTGTTAGTATATCACTTGAATTTTCAGAACTTGTTTATTCGAACAAACACCAATTTGATTTTGTTTTTGTACTAAAACTTTGATTTCCCAAAAATCCTTGTGAAAACATGGGGTCATGCTTGTTTTTTAGGAAAAAAAAGGAAAACACCAAAAAAAAATAATCTTGGTGCAGTGGTTTTGTGAGTACAGAGTGTGCTCAGTGGCACATTATGAACATATGATCTTATTAACAAGAAAGGCTCATTTGATAGAGAGTCTTGTGGCATTATGAGCCAAATTGCCAACAAGACTAAAACAAGTTGAAACAGACATGATCAAACAAAAGGAAATAATTGAGTAGGCTCCATCTTCCCATTCTATAGCAGAACTTTGACCTCTATCCTCAAGAGTGCACACTGCCTTCCTCACACCTTGCTCTTGCCATCGGTGCTTTGAGGTTTCCAGAGCATTCCGCCTCCAGTGCATTCACTGACCCAGTGCCTGAAGTATGATTGGGTAGAGGGTTCAAACTCACGTTTGGAGTTCCTTCGAATGTTATCCACCCAGCTTTGATCAAATGCATGAGCCTCTTTTTGAAGGCACTACAGGTATGAATGGTGTGTCCCGCAGTGCCAACATGGTACTCGCAAGTGAGGTCAGGCTTGTACCAGTTGAGGTAAGGTGGTTGCAGAGGTGTCAAGGGTTCTGGAGCTCTATGCCCGATGCTCAATAGCTTTTGGTACATTTCATTTAAGGGCAACGGTAATGGAGGTAGTTGCTCTTGGACTCTTTGGTGTTTGGTTTGAGGATCAGGTTTTCTTGTGGGGAATATAGGGTTGAGATTGATGTTGGAAATTTAGGGTGAAGGAGATGGAGTGTGGTATTTTTGAAATGGATTCTTCCTACCCTCAACATGGTCAACCTCTTTCTTTTTACCTTCAAAGCCCCTTTTCTCCACAGGTGCAGAGATTCTACCACTCTTTACTCCTTGCTCTATGCGCTCAGCTACTGCCATAGCATCAGTAAATTGTTGGGCCGAACTACCCATCACATGCTCGTAGTATGGGTCTTTAAGCATGTTGGCAAACAGAGTGACCATCTCTTTATCCAGGAGTGGAGGATGTACCTGAGCAGCTAGGTCTCTCCACCTTTGAGCATATTCCCTTATGCTTTCCTTGTCCCTTTTCTCTAGATTGGACAAACTGTTTTATCATGAGCAATGTCCATATTGTATTTGTATTGCTTGACAAAAGCATCCACCAAGTCTTTTTATTTTTGGATCTTTGTGTTGTCCAATCTCATATACCAGCTCAATGCCGCCCCACTCAAACTATCCTGGAAAAAGTGCATCAGTAGTTTCTTATCGTGTACTACTTCTGCCATTTTGTTGCAGTATGATTTTAAATGAGTTATGGGGCATTGTGTTCCAGTATATTTGATGAATTCAGGAACACGAAACTTTTTCGGGACAACCACATTTGGGACCAAACACATTTCTACTGCTCGTACTGGATCGTACAAGTCTACTCCTTCAATGGCTCTGATTCGGGCTTCTAGCGCTGCCATCTTATCAATGTCATTAGATGACTTAGTCTTGTGGGACTCATTAGCAAATGCATCTATGACTGCGGGGGTTGGTGTCGGTGGCATTGAGTGCACAAATGCTTAATTGTATGGAGGTTCTTGACCATGTTCACTCATTGTTTCTTCAGGTTGAGCTATTGCCGGAAGCTGAACAAAGATAGCTGGCTGGTTAGAAGGACCTTCACCAGAGGTATTTCTAAGTGTTTGCTCGAGTAAGCTAGTGAGGCGAGCCACGCTTGCTTTCAGAGACTCTAACTCTTCTTGGAAATGGGCATCACAGTGAGCACACTCTTCACCTTCCATGTTTCTTGCTCGGATTCGAGTGTTGTAGGCTCTTTGGGGACCTATATTTCAACCTGATGCAAGTATGTATGTTATTTACAATGGATGGATGGATGTGTGTGGATGCAAATGTATGCACATTTGGTATGAATGGAAAAAACCTATACAAAATGAATATGTTGGGAGTAAAGGAAGGTTTTAGGTCATTACATGATGGGTAGGCTTTCTACCTGGTCTTAAAAGGGTCTATGAACTGCCCAGTGACCACCTCACATGAAGGCAGTATAGGGGTTTACAAGAAATGGTTGGGGCACAATGTGACTGCCATTACCGAGTAAACACCCAGTTCATAGTTGGATGTTTCACGAATCTGAACCCCGACTGAAAGTCATGAGGCAAACCGCTACTCCCCACCTAACCTAGAATTGGGCTTTATTTGTAAAATTAAAATGCATGCTAAAGCAATAAAAATACGAGCTAAAATTAAAGACCAACAAAAGAAAAACAATCAAACAATCAATGCTTAGTCCGACCAGACATGGCTTTCCCCAGCGGAGTCACCATCCTGTCGCGGGGGCGCGAGCGCCGCGACGTTGTCTGGCGACGACAGAGGCTACTTTTCATGCTAAAGGAAACAACGAAGGGATCCGAATCAGACCTAAATGGGAATGACATGAAAAGTCTTTTTCAAAACCTAGCATTAAGGGCGTTACGACGATATACGAGAGGAATGAAGAAAAACTCGTGATTAAGGAGTCCGTATTGACTTTCACGACTATCAAGCAAAGGAGCCATCTTTCATGGATGCATGGCTTCGAACTATAATAGCTCCTGTTGTGAGGTGTTGTGTGTTGGAAAGGGTCTTGGATTTAATCATAAAATTATGATTAATGTTTTAGGAGTCGCCACCTAGTATTATGGTCACTAGGAACCTATGGTCTGCGAGAGTCTGGGTAAGGGACTGGTTGTGCAAGGGAAAGACGCATCACCCCCAGTGCACCTTACCTAAGGTAAGCTGCATTGTTGTTTGATTGTTTTTTCTAAGTTGGGTCCTATTAATTGGTCTTTTCTAAGGCTCAAGGTAGATCTATCTTCATGAGAGAGTCTCTACCTTATCGGGTTAAATCGTAACCGTTCTAAAGTCTGAATTTTAGCATCGCATTTATTTAAACCTTGTATCTTTAATACCTGAGGGTGTACTTTATCGTGTAATTTTACACCCCACAAATATTAAAGTCTACATCTGGATCCTAGAAAAAAAAGATTGGAAAAAGGTTTTTGATATTTTGGTCAAACCCTAATGGATGATCATAAATTGGTTATGATATCCATTTTTATAATTTTCAAAACATGAGAAATATGCAATCTTTTAATGAAAATATGCTTGGAAAATTTTTAGGATTTGGCCGTATGAAAACAAAATATTTTTGTTTTTTTTTTTTTGAAAAGGGAAATTGATTTAAAAGTTTTTGAGATTTTTTTTGAAAATGTTTTGAATTTTATTTTTTTTTGAAATATTTCGAAAAAAACCCGGGTATTTTAATATCGGATTTGTATTTTACAGTGTAAATATACAACCCGATATTATGCAAAATTGGTAGAAAATATTTAAGAAAATCACAATTTTTTGAAATGATTTTTGAATTTTTTTTGGAATTTTTTTCGTTTTTTTTTAAATATAATATTATAATATAATATAATACATATAATATAATATTAAATATGTGGGCTGGGCCGGCCCAGCTAACTGGTTGGCAGCAACGGAGAGACGGCGCTACCTGACGCCGATGGAGGCCTGGCTGGTCGAGACGGGGAGAGGGGCTGACGTGAGGACGGCGGCTGAGGCTGTGGAAGAGATGGCGGCCTGAGTTGGCTGGAGCGGCTGCAGCTGGAAGAGGAAGAAAAGGAAATCTGCAGAGAGGAGAGGAAGGCTGGAAGAAGAAGAGAGGAGAGAGTCACGATGGTTGCTAAGTGGCCGGTTGGCTTCCTATGGTGGAGCTGGTGTTCGTGGTGGTATATAGGCTGGGTTTTTTGGTATTCACGCCGGAGAAGGCAGCTATGGCAGAGGTGGAAAGAGCTGCAAAACGCTGACGGGGAAAGCAGGAAAATCAAAATAGGGGGAAGGCTGGTTTTTTGCGATTTGTGGACCCGATTTTCTCCTCCCTCAGGCCATGAAATGCATCCCTATTTATAGGAGGTGAAAGAGGGACACTTTTTCTTTAATGGTGACAAATCGTGGCCTTTGGTTTGGTTGGTAAGCATCCCAACCGTTGGTTCAAAGTGTGCACCTCGAACTGCCAAATTTGACAGTCCAAGGCTGCCCGAGTTGGCTACTTCAGGCCAGTCACCGAAGCCGTTTTGATCTTAATAGGCCTGAACGGACGATACACGGTCATAGAGGGAGTTAAGGTGACCATTTTGGTGCATGATTTGTCAATTTTGGTGGACGTATGAGGCATTAAATGCACCTTAAAAGTAGCTCCCTGAGCTGTCATTTTCGGGCAAAAATCGGGGAAGACAATGAACAGTTACCAGACGACGCGTCGTCTGGTCCCTTTTTTTTTTAAGCCAAACACGGCGCCGTTTTGGGTTAATAAAGGAGTTTTGACTGATCTTCAATTTAGTCCGCGTTCTTTCAAATTAGTTCAATTGAACCCCTAATTGACCCTAAATCTTTGATTTAATGCAATTAGGCCCCTGCAGAACTTCAATTGGAACCCCAAGTTTGCACGCCTTTTACAGTGTAGTTCTTGGTCTCGGATTTATGCAATTTCACCCCTAATTGACCATTAAACTTTCAATTTCTTCAATTTGACCCCTGGATTTTGTCAATTAAGCCCCCCAATTTCGGCGCCTTTTGCAGATTAGTCCTTGGCTGCGCATTTTGTCAATTTAACCCCTAATTGACCCCAAAACTTCAATGTTCTTGCAAGTTGGCCCCTAATTTCAATCAATTAACTTGGTAAAAATTAAATTTGGTCTCTTAAAATTCCAATCTTCTCAATTAAGCCCAAATTAGGCTCCCTAAACTTAATTTTTCACCAATTAAGCCCCAAATAAAATTAATTTGACCCATTTAAAGTATAATTAAGTCCTTGCACTTAATTAAATCCTTCAATTGGACCCCAAATTAATTCTTAAACATAATTAAAATTTAATTTGACCCATGATTAAATCAAATTGGCCTATTAAAAATTTAATTATGTCATTGGACTTAATGTTTATGAAAATTCGTCCAATAATCATTTAATTTCACCTTGAATTTTCTTTTTTTTTTCTCCATTTTTGGGCATAATGGGTATAATTAGGCTTTGAATTTCCTCCAAAAATTGCAACTTGATTTCCCGGCCTACTTTCTCCACGTTGCCAGCCTTTATTATTATTTTTTATTTTTATTTTGAAAAAAAGTGAATTTTAGGGAATAACCCAGAATTGGGTTATGACAAGCCTCATCATCTATGTTTTCATATATTGAGCACATAAAAAGAAGGTTTATTAATATCTTGTTTCAACAGTATGAAGTAGATATATAAATTTAATGAGAGTTTGTTTATTTGGATAGATTAATGGAAGTTGAATGATGAATGTCTTGCTTTGTGGAACTTGCAAATTGTTTTTCTATTTTAACGTGGTTGGAGGGTGTGATTAGTACTTAAAAGTGCATTTTTATCTAGGTTTTATATCATCATTTTGCACTTGAAGTATCAATAACTCTTTAACTAGAGCATGTTTTATAATAACAAGTCTAATAATATAAGATACCTTTAATTTATGGTAAATGCTCAATTTAAATGCAGGCATATCTCATAATTCAAAGGATTGATTGATGTGATTAACTATTGAAAGTGAAAGGACAAAGAAAAGGCTAAGCTTAGAAAAGAGATGCTGATTCAATTCAAATTGGAACATTGTTCAGTCATTGGGTCATATCTGGAGTTGTAGATCTTGGATTTCAGTTTGGTTTATATGGCTAGAAAGCTAAGACGTAGGCCTCAAACATTCATCAAGACTCAATTCTACCGTTTGGAAGTCCAAATCTTAGCATCAAAATAGAAGTCTGAATCTGTCCTGCAGCCCAGACACTGTTCAATGTTCAACTAATATCTCGAGTTCTACAAGTCCAAATGACCTCATTCTTATTTTTTTGCAAAGCTGAGACAATTTCCCAGAACTTTCATGCAAACTATCTATTCAAATTCTGATGTTAGCAATGACGTTTTCTGCAGACAAGAAGATAAGGTTTGTTACCAAGTGAAGAGGTGATCACCCACTGAATAATTAGTCATCAAATCAATAGTTCTGAATTTTGTCCTATAAAAGAAGGCATTGGCCATGCATTTAGGCGTCTTGGTTTTCAGATCAAGATCATATTCTTGCTTTCTTTCTTTGTATTTTTGTAATGTTTAAGTTTTGCTTTCATTAATCTCTTGTTTATGCTTTTCATCATAACTATGTTCTTATCTAGTTTATTTATGTTTCTCTTCTCCATAATGTTTAGCTAAGTTTATTATGTCAAGGTGAAAAGGTTTCACTAATAGTGTTAGAATAGGTATAATATAAACTCAACATGGACTTCAATGTTTATATCCAAGAAAGTTTGTTATTCACATGTCTTATCTTTTTATCTTATTAATTCTTAATACCTTGCTTGTTAAACGGTTAATTTAGATTTGTGTTGTATAACACTTGGTACAACAAATGCTTGGCACTTTCATAGCCAACCGTATGGTATAATCTACACCTGTGCTACGAAAGAAACTTGATTTGTTGTTAACATAAGTTAACATCATGAATTCAAGACAATATTTAAAAGTATGATGTTACTAAAATAAAATAATTAATATGATCATGTTAAAAATTTATAATGAACTATTAAGGATAAAACATCCGATTGGAACCTCCTTTGTGTGTGGTTTTCAGTTGATTAATAAAAAGAGTTTATACTATTCTTATTTCTAATACTATTAGTGGATCCTCTAACATTGACAATTGTTTTATCCTTGGTTTACTCCTTACATCAATATCTCATAAAATTCTCATAAACCCTTTGTTTTATTAAATATATATATTATTTGTAATTTATATAGTTCACCTCCCTATGGTTCGACCCTGGTCTTGCCGGGTTATTTATTACTTCGACACTCTTGCACTTGGGATAAGACATCAATCTTTTGATCGTGTCAGGGCCCCACTATTATTTGCGTTTGAAATGCAGGGTGACACAAAGCAGCTCTCCACTGCTTCTTCTTCTGTCGTGGAGAGTCTCCACTATTCACGTGAACAGTGGAGACTCTCTCCACTGTTCCGGCCGGACCGGGTCCGGTCTAGAGTATTTAAGGTTTACTGAAGATGACATATACATGGATTCAGAGCTAGCCAACTAAGCATTATCTTCGGTGTTTATCTTGATAAGCATGAACAAGGACATGAAGCAACTTCCATGCATTGTCAGTTCTGACTTGGAATCACAGAGTCCCTTATAATTTGGGATGAATCACAGCAGTCTCCTTATCTTGTTAGACTACCATTCTGACTTGAATTTGTTATTATTGAAAACATCTTTATCTCCTGACTTTTCTCCATTAAACACGGCAGTTTACAGAACAATGTGGGTAGAATCGTAGGGAGCATTGTGAGAGAATTCTGCCTTATTACTCCACTAGCTTGGGCAACCTTATCTCTCCACTAAACTCTCACAATGCTTGTTGTCAGATTGTGTATGTCAAACAATTTGAAGGGTCAGATAATGGGATCGAAGGCATTAAAGTGGTGCAATGCGGGATCCATGTGATAGTAGAAAAGACAGATTCATTTGAAGGGTCAAAGAGGGATCATGACATTGACAACCAAGAAGATAAAGAGGAAGACAAAAGTTTTGAATTTTGCTTAATTCATTCAAACTGCAGAACGTAATATATATACAAGATACAAAGTGCTAAGTATGGAAGGCTTATAAAGGAAAGAATAGAAACCGAATCCCTGATTCTAGCTGATCCTTGATTCTAGCTATAGTAATAGTAAGAATATAAGAAACCGATCCTAGCTCTACATCAACTAATCCTTGATTGTAGCTTGCATTGATTATTGATTTATACTGTCATGAATCCTGTCGTTGCATGAGTTGATCATGCAATCAAGTTGTTGAATTCTGCCGTTGCATGAGTTGATCATGCAATAATAATTCACGTGAGTTGGCAGTGTAATCTTCCTTGATGCTGTCATGAATCCTGCAATAATAGCTTACATGAGGTGGCAGTGTGATTTTCCTTGATACGCCCCCGCAAGAACAGGCTCCCATCGGTGAGACCGATCTTGTGCTTGAGAAAATCTGTGTGTTGCTTGGAGAGTGGTTTGGTAAGCAAGTCTGCAAGTTGATCATTCGTGTGAACATGGCAAACAGCAAGGAAGTTTTTCTGAACAAGGTCCCGAACAAAGTGTAAGTCAATTTGAATGTGCTTCATGCGTGAGTGCTGAACAGGATTGAAGCTGAGATTGGTTGCACCAAGATTGTCGCACAAGAGCAGTGGAGACTGAGGAAGAGAAAACTTGATTTCAGTAAAGAGTGACAGAATCCACATAGACTCAGAAGCAGCGGTGGCAAGCGCCCGATATTCAGCCTCTGTAGAGGATCGTGCAATTGCACTCTGTTTTCTGGAACTCCAAGAGAGGAGATTTGAACCGAGCATAACGAGATAAGCTGAATTAGAGCTGTGATTATCCAAATTGCCAGCCCAATCCGCGTCTGAGTAACATGTAAGCAGAGGATTAACATTTTTCTGAATTGAGATGCCATGGAAAATTGTATTCTTCAGATAACGCAACAACTGCTTGGTGGCAGTCCAGTGAATTGTAGAAGGGCAGTGCATGAACTGTGACAATTTGTTTACTGCAAAGCTGATGTCGGGTCGAGTGAGTGAAAGATATTGCAATGCTCCAATTACCTGGCGATATTCAGTAGGATTGACAGCAGCTGAGCCATCATTTAATTTCAGAGAGACTGAAGTTGACAGTGGAGTGGTGACATCTTTTGCCCCATCCATGCAGGTTCTGGCAAGAAGATCCCTGATGTATTTATGCTGAGTGAGGAACAGCCCATTCTGTGTAGGAGTAACTTCAATACCAAGGAAGAAATGCAAGGGTCCCAAGTCTTTAAGAGAGAACTTCCTGCCGAGCTGTTGTATAACACTTGCAGCAAAATGAGAGTTGTTGCTGGTGATAATTAAATCGTCAACATACACCAGAAAGTAAGCAGTAGTGGACGCAACATTATAGACAAACAATGAAGAGTCAGACTTGGTACTGACAAAACCAAATTCAAGAATAGCTTGTTTAAGAGCAGTATACCAAGCACGTGGTGCTTGTTTAAGGCCATAGATTGCCTTCTTAAGACAACAAACTGAATCTGGTGAAGATTGATCCCGAAATCCAGGAGGCTGCGACATGTATACTTCTTCTGTGAGATGGCCATGGAGAAATGCATTGTTTACGTCTAACTGATGGAGAGGCCATCCATGCATCACAACAACTGATAAAATAGTGCGAATAGTCACTGGTTTTACTACAAGACTAAAAGTCTGATTATAATCCAAACCGGGTCTTTGATTGAAACTTTTGGCCACTAGTCTGGCTTTAAATCTGTCAATTGAGCCGTCAGCAAGCCTTTTAACCCGAAACACCCACTTGCATCCAATAATGTTGCAGCCCTTGGGAGGTGATACCAGATGCCATGTATCATGGCGCATAAGAGCTGTAAGCTCTGAGGACATTGCAGCACGCCACTAAGGATCAGTTAAGGCTTGAGTCACCGATGTAGGTTCCACAGATGAAGGTAATGGATGTTTGGTAACCATGAACAAGCTTTTAGGCTTATAGATGTTGTTCATAGATCGAGTAACCATACGATGGGGATGAGGTTCATCAGTAGGAAGCACCACAGGAGCATGACTAACAATTAAATTTTCAGAGGAAGGTGCAGTTTGAGCAGGAGGACATACCTGTGAGGGAACTGACATCGGAGGTGAAGCTACCAAAGGTGATGAAGGAGCAGCGGTACCCAGTGCAGAAGCAATTGATTCTGGTGGTCGTGCAGGATATAACAATGGCAGACTTATGGCAACCGGGTGAGAAGATCCGAGAGCACTGGTTGCAGGTTGGGATTTTGCAGAAGAACAAGTATCAGTTTGAGCCATGGGAAAGACAGTCTCATCAAAAAGGACATGTCTGGAGTGATATACTTTTCTGCTGAGAAGATCTAAACATAAATAAGCATTTTGGGTTAAAGAGTAACCCACGAAAACACATGACACGGCTTTGGTTTCAAGTTTATGTGTATTGTAGGGTCTGGTGAGGGGATAGCAGAGACACCCAAATTGCTTTAGTTTCATGTAGTTGGGATTTTGATGGAAAAGCAATTCGAAAGGTGTTTTGTTATTCAGAGTGGAGGTTGGCATACGATTGATCAAGTATGTTGCAGCTTGAAATGCATAAGGCCAGTAGGAAGGAGGCATTTGGGCATCGGTGAGAAGGGTGAGACCTGTTTCAACAAGGTGGCGATGCCGTCTTTCAGATATTCCATTTTGTTGTGGAGTGTGGGGAGCAGTGGTATAATGACCAATGCCATGAACAGATAAATAATTTTTAAGAGCAATGTATTCACCTCCATTGTCAGAATATAGACTTTTGATTTTGGTGTTGAACCTGTTTTCCACAAGATTTCAAAATTGAGGAAAGATACTGTGAACACATGATTTATGGGACATAGGATAAAGCCATCTATATTTAGTGTAGTGGTCAACAAAAATAATGTAGTATTTTGAACCATCAATACCAGTGTCATGAGTCGGACCCCAAACATCAGTATAAATGTATTCGAGGGGTGCTGTACTAACAAAACCATGAGATTGAAATGTTTGTCGGTGGGCTTTATTGTGAGAACATGAGACACAAAGAGATGAATTTTCTTTTGTTTTTCTGACAGGTAAGGAAAAAGTGCTGATAAGATGTTGAGCAATTTTGGAAGATGGATGACCAAGTCGTTTGTGCCATCCATCTGTTGTTGTGCGTTCATGAACATAAGCAATAGCAGGTTTGGAAGCCATAGTCATTGTTTCCGGCAAAGGGTACACACCATCCTCACATGCACCTTTTAGTAGTGTCGCCCCCATGATCTGATCCTTCACAAGAAAATAAGAGGGATGAAACTCAAGATAGACATTATTTTGTTTAGTAAAGTGATGAACAAAAATTAAATTTTTTTTAATTTCAGGAACACATAGAGTGTCTTTCAAATGAAAAATACGGGTGGGGGAGATGAACGATAATGACCCAGTATGAGATACTTGCAAACCTGATCCATCACCAAGCACTACTTCATCTGTACCATCATATTCAGAATGAATAGATAGATTTGAAAGATTGGTCGTCATATTATGAGAGGCTGCCAAATCCACTAGCCATTTCGAATCCTTGCTTTTAGAAGATGCAGCACAATTTGCAGAAAAATCAGATGAATTGCTTTTGGAACATGTTTTAGCTGTGTGACCCAACTGATCACATAGCTGACACTTAGGTTTATATTTGCGAAAACCTGAATTGTATGTGCTTCGTTTGGTGCTGTCACGACTTTTGGAGTAAAAGCGTTGTCCATTATTTCCAGCAAGGAAATGCCTTCGTTGGGTAAAATTTGCTGTTGAAACTAGCGGCTGCATGGTTTGTTGTTCCAACCGACGAAGATAACTTTCATGGCCAATTAACAAATCATGGAGCTCCTCAAACCGAATGGGATGTTCTCTGGCTCGTATTGGTGCAGCAATTTCCCTAAAATCTGGACCCAGGCCATTTAAAACATAAAGAGTTAGATCATCATCAGTAACAGGATGATCAATCCTGGCAAGTTCATCAGCTGTAAGTTTAATTGCCTGGAGAAATTTAGTGACAGTCCTACTGCCACGATGATTGAGGGTGAGATCCTCCTTCAACTGCATCGCACGGGTGCATGATTTTCCTGCATACAAACGTGTTAGTTTGTTCCAAGCTTCATAGGAGGTTTTGCATCTTTGGAGACAGCAGAGTTTTCAGTATCAATTGCAGGACACTGGAGATCACCAGTAACAAAATCCATGAGATCATAGCCAATAAGTTGATCATGCAATCAGTCTACGTTTGAAGATTCAGAGGAGGGTGATGGCATTAACAAACAAGAGTCAAAGTGATACCTTCACCACCACATCATCTCCTTGGCACTGTAATGCTAATGAACATAGTATGCTCACGTTTCAGTAAACAAAAACCATTATAACAAATTGTTCTACTCACGTCTTCAGTTTTTTCTTTACCAATTCCTCATCTCCACAGTATTCTTCCATCGCCATCTCACTTTTACATGTGTATCTTGCCAGCCTAACAGGGGAATAGAATTCTACCAGTATAGTTTCAAACAATTGAATACCGTTGCTTTTATTTTGTTATAATAACATTCATCCTCTCAATATCAAATGGACAAACAACCCAAACAACCAATCCTTGGAAAATTGGAGGTATATAAAATGATAATGAACATCCATCTCCACGGTGGCTGAACCAATTTGGCCTCTCACCATTATAGAAGAGAATATGATACCCATAACCACCATTGCACAAAGCCTGTATAGATATTGATTTCAAGGAATGCTGGAATTTTAGACATTAATTAATGTATATGCCAATTGTGTGTGCAAGAGAGACAAAAATATTACCTTAGCAAGACTCTTCTTATAATTATTTGATAAATTGCAGTTGCCATAAGAGCAAACACACCAGCCATGATTACTTAGACTTTTCATGCCCTGAATATGTCAATGAGTTGTATATTCCTAATTGGTATGAGCTATATATATTCCTAATTAGTGTGAATCAATTATGTGATTCTGCAAGATTATAGACTCATAAAACTTTCCTAAATAGTTTCCTAGTCTATGTATATATATTCACATCTGCTATTATACGAAAGAGAAGAATAAGAGAATATTACTATCACCAATTCTGATATGGTATCAGAGTAGTCAATCTTGACTGTCTCTTGCCCTAGTTCCATAAATCGCTTCCACAACAACAGCTGTCAGCACCCTTCGTAGTAGCAGTGATTTTGCAGCAGCAACCATTAGCCACCCTTCACAACCACTGCTCACTATTCCCTCAGCCAAATTATGCTAAACAAATTACTCTGTTTGTTCTTTCTACTTCTTCCTCTCATCACTTATAAGCCAAAATCCTGATAGATAATGATAGTTCAGCAAACACCAATAAGTCCTTCATGTCAGGAGACTCCAACACTACCACACAAATAGTCACGTTGCAAAGTGACACCTCTAATTTCTCTGCAGGAATCAAACTGGATGAGAATAACTATTCTCTATGGCATCAAATCATAGAGATGAAGATAGTTGGGCGAGAAAAACATGGTCATCTGACCAGTGATATTGCCCAACCTGCAGTTACAAATCCCACATTTAATAAATGGTGTGTAGCAGATTGCCAAGTCAAGAGTTGGTTAGTTGACACCATGCAACCGAATCAGATTAAAAGGTTTATTTGTTATGACACAGCAAAACAACTCTGGGATGCAATCAAGCAAACTCATTCAGATGGGGCTGTGAAGCTAAGATTTATGAACTTCACAAAAGGTCATTCATAATGAGACAGACGGGTGTTTCAGTTGTCAAATATTATAGTGAGCTTACTGAGATTTTTCAAGAGGTTTATCAATTAAGTCCAAGCACCATGGAGCATCCGTCAGGCATTGAAACTAGACAGAAAGAAGTTGATCATCTCAGAGTTTATATATTTCTTGCAGGTTTGGACAATAATTTTGATCAAGTCCAAGGAGAGATTTTTAGGATGGAGCTAAAGCTAGAACTTGAGGCTGCATACGCACATATTAAAAGAGAAAGTAACCGACAGGGAACCATGTCTGAAGCTGGTGTAACCTCCAAAGCCACAACTTTTGCCGCTGCCAGGTCCAGACAATCTCGGCTGCATAACTACAATATTGACCTTGCTCGTAACAGACCTCTAATGAAATGTACCAAATGTGGTTTAGATAATCACACAATTAAGGGCTGTTACGAGATCATTGGTTTTCCAGAAGGATGGGTTCACGATGGGTTCACAAAGGGCGCAAGAGGGACTCAAACCGAGCCTTATTTGCATATGCCTAGTCATTACATGAGACTTCATCGAAAATCCCATCAGGTACAACTAACTCCAAGGCCTTTGCCACCGTAGGTAATTCTTGCACATCCTCACTTACTAGTAATAGATCCTGGATTATTGACACTGGTGCAACGGATCACATGACATCTAGTCTTATTGGGTACACTCTGTCACACCTTCCAGCCAAACACATATTGTTAGTGCCAATGGCACCACCTCCCGAGTTATAGGAGAAGGGTCTTTATCTCTTACATCCTCATTAAGTCTTGATCATGTCTTAGTTGTCCCTTCACTTGACTATGATTTGTTATCTATTCCTCAAATCATTGATTCCCTTAATTGTACCGTGTTTTTTTTTTGCCATTGTATTGTCTATTTCCGGATCTTCACACCAGGGTCCTGATTGGATGTGGTACTAGGAGAGGAAAACTATATTATCTAGACTTGACAGATGACATAGTTAAGAGATTGAGTCATCCACATCATGTGAGAGGAGATGAGTCTATCGGGATGAAGAAAATTTGGCTATGATATAGACGATTAGGTCATGCCTCCTTTGGTTATCTGAAACTTCTATTTCTAGAGTTGTTTTTTCAGTTTACTAAATCAGACTTCCATTGTGAAACTTGCATTTTGGCAAAAAGTCATCGTATTTCTTATCCATTAAGGTTGAATAAAAGTTTTATGCCTTTCATGATTGTCCATTTTGATGTTTGGGAACCATCACATTTTTCCACAATTAGTGTTTATAAGTGGTTGGTGACGTTCATTGATGATTGCACCCGGATGACCTGGGTTTTTCCTTTAAGATGAAAAAGTGAAGTAACTGTCAAATTCAAACTATTTTATCAATATGTTGCTACTCAATTTAACAAGAAAATCATGACGCTCCGATCTGACAATGGAGGAGAGTACGTCAACCATGATCTGTGTAATTTTTTAAGTCAACATGGTATTGTTCATCACACCACATGTGCATATACACCACAACAGAATGGGGTCTCCAAGCGTAAGAATCAACATCTCTTGGAAGTTGTTCATGCCTCTTTATTTAAAGCCCATTTACCTCATCATTTTTAGGGGAGGCTCTTTGTTCTGTTACTTACCTCATTAATAGAACCCCATCTAGCACTCTTCAGTATAAAACTTCATTTCAGGAATTGACCACTCGCCTCACCATGCCATCCACACCAAATCTTGAACCACGTATCTTTGGATGTGTTACTTATATTTAGGTGTATCCACACCAACGTGGCAAGCTTGATCCATGTGCTCTGCGTTGTGTCTTCGTGGTTTATGCTAATACTCAGAAGGGCTATAGATGTTTTCATCCTCCCACTCAAACCATGCACATTACCGTAGATGTGACTTTCCATGAGAGTGAATTCTATATCTCAGGGGGAGTCTCTAAGCATCCTCTATAGGGGGAGAGCTCTATCTTTGCAGAAGATACTCAGATCCAAATTCAACAAAATATTTTAGAGTAGTCAGTGTTTGAACAACCAGTTACAATGGTACAACAAGATCAAGAGTCACTGAGAACTCCAAATACTGGTACTGGTTCATATATTCTTCCCTCAACAACTCCTACTACAGTACCATCACCACTCATCCAATCAGGTCCTGAAGATTTCCCACAGGTAATTGAACATTCAAACTCCAACTCAATCACTTTACCCAAGTCAAGTAATACAGGAAACACAAGTTATCAACTACCTCCTCGTACAACTAGAGGGATTCCTAGGCAACAATATGACCCTGACCCTAAAACAAACGTTAAATACCCTATTGCTAATCATGTGTCCCTGCATAGGCTATCTCCATCATGTGCATCATTTGTATGTCAATTATCAATTGTATCTATTCCAAGTAATGTGCAGGAAGCTTTGAAAGATCCTAAGTGGACCCAAGCAATGAATGATGAAATGGAGTCCCTTCAGAAGAATTCCACTTGGGAGATGACTATCCTTCCAAAAGGAAAGAAAATAGTGGGTTGCAAATGGATATATACAGTAAAGTTCAAGGCAGACGGTTCCATCGAGCAATACAAAGCAAGATTGGTAGCTAAAAGATACACTCAGACTTATGGGACCTTTGCTCTTGTAGCCAAGATCAACACAATTCGAGTACTTCTTTCTCTAATAGCAAACCTAGACTGGCCATTACACTAGTTTGATGTAAGAAATGCCTTCTTGCATAGCGACCTAGAAGAGGAAGTCTATATGGATTCGCCTCCGAGATGCAATATGGGACCTGATAAGGGTAACATGGTGTGTAAACTAAGAAAATCTCTTTACGGATTGAAGCAATCACCCAGAGCATGGTTTGGAAAGTTCACGAAGTCAATGAAGGGGTTCGGATACAAGCAAAGTGACTCAGATCATGCCCTTTTCTTGAAACATAAGAAAGGTAAAGTCACTGGCCTTATTGTATATGTTGATGACATGGAAGTTACAGGAAATGACGTAGAGGAAAAGGCAGCACTGCAGCACAACTTGGCAAGTGAATTTGAAATGAAAGATCTTGGTGTTCTAAAGTATTTTTTAGGCATCAAATTGGCTCGTTCTGAACAAGAAATATTTCTATCACAACGAAAATATATCCTTGACATTTTAACTAACACTGGAATGCTAGCTAGCAAACCAGCAGATACACCAATGGAGTTGAATCATTAGCTTGGTGAATATCTCGATCAGGTACCCACCAACAAAGAAAGATATCAACGTCTTGTGGGTAAGTTAATCTATCCGGGACACACTAGACCTGATATAGCATATGTCGTAAGAATGGTAAGTCAATTCATGCATGCACCAAGTGAAGCCCACATGGATGTAGTAAACTGAATCCTAAGATACTTGAAGTCAGCTCCTGAAAGAGGATTGATGTTCTCACGACATGATCATCTAGATATTGAGGGTCTCACTGATTCAGATTAGGCAGGCTCTATTACTGACAGGCGATCCACATCTGGATATTTTACCTTTGTGGAAGGCAATCTAGTATCTTGGCGAAGTAAAAAACAGAACATAGTGTCAAGATCAAGTGGCACACGGAGTATATGAGCTACTATGGATAAGGAATTTGTTAGGAGAACTAGGATTCAAACCCAATCATTCCATGCAACTGAATTGTGACAACAAAGCTGCAATAGACATTGCACATAATCCAGTACAACATGATAGAACCAAACATATTAAAGTTGATAGACATTTCATCAAGGAGAAACTCGAGGCAAAGATTATTAAGATATCTTTTGTTAAATCTGAAGATCAACATGCAAATGTCCTCACTAAAGCAGTCACAAGCAGAGTATTTCACAACTCGCTTAGCAAGTTGGGCATGGGCGACATATATGCTCCAACTTAAGGGGGAGTGGCAATGAGGTGTATATTCCTAATTGGTATGAGTTATATATATTCCTAATTATGATGAATCAATTATGTGATTTTGCAAGATTATAGACTCATAAAACTTTCCTAAATAGTTTCCCAGTCTATGTATATATATTCACGTCTGCTGTTATACAAAAGAGAAGAATAAGAGAATATTACTATCATCAATTCTGATATAATCTCTACTAATTTCAGACACCTTTCTAGATAAAGATGTGGATTTGTTTTTGACTGGATTGGTGTCCTTACTCTTTCCATTGATAAAGCTTAGGAAGGACACCAATCCCATAAGGAAGATAAAAGAATGTTTCTTGATAGATTCAATTCTTCAAGAGAGGACAAACCCCCAAAATCAACGCCATTAAACCATAATCAGCAAGTTTAAGACATTTCACTAATCTCCATTCAACAAAACAAGTTTGTAGCAAATGTTTCCAATTTAAAACACTTGCATCAAAGATGAAATTGATGATGGACAAAATGTAGATGATAGTGAAAGCCACGGTGAGTCCTGATTGAAACTGTATCCATGGAAAGATAACTTTCTGACATACTTTAATTGTCCAATTGTAGACAGAAGTTGCTCATTTTCAATTCCATCTACTAGTATCTCGATTAAGGATTCCATATCACTCATGAACTTTGGCAACTTCTCCAATCCCGAACACCCTGAAATATCCAAAATTTCAAGAGACTTTACAACACAAATGCTTTGGGGAAGGATCTTTAGTCTCCAACTGTTAAATAATATTTATTTAGTCTTATTTATTAAGGGTAGAATAGTATTTTTAGTTTAACCTATATATAATTTCTTTGTATTTAGGTTAACTCTAAGCACTCATAATAAACATATTATTGAGAATTCTAGCCTCCTTGTGTGTTTGATATTAATTATTTTAACATGGTATCAGAGCTGGTTTTATGGAACAAGGCTTAATCTCAAAAATTTTTGGAGTGATATTTTATCTTCCGTTTCTGCAAAATTTGGTATTTCATCCTTCTTTCAGTTTCTGCAATTTGGTATTTGCGTTCAGTTTTTACAAATTTGTTTTGTGTTTTGGCGTAATCATATAATTTCAAGAAGATATTTGTTTAGTTTCTGTAATCTCTGTTCAGTTTCTGCAATTTGGTATTTTTTTCCGTTGCTTTTGCATTCTAGTTCTCTGTGATTGTTGATTAAGGCTATTAAAAGAGATGATTCGTTTCAGTCTATGAGTGTGAGGTTGGATGGGAAGAACTATTCATATTAGAGCTATGTAATAAGAAATTTTCTAAAGGGTAAAAATATATAGGGATATGTTAGTGGAACCTATATGGTACCTAAAAATATTAAGGAAGGGGATGTTACATTGATAGATGCATGGGAAGCAAACAATGCAAAGATCATTACTTGGATCAACAATTCTGTTGAGCATTCCATAGATATGCAGTTGGCGAAGTATGAGACAACAAAGGAGGTTTGGGATAATCTGCAAAGGTTATTCACGCAATCAAATTTTGCAAAGCAGTATCAGTTAGAGAATGACATACGAGCTCTTCACCAGAAGAATATGAATATTCAAGAGTTCTATTATGCCATAATAGATCTTTGGGATCAATTGGCTCTTACAAAATCAGCAGAATTAAAGGCATGTGGTGCTTATATTGAGCGTAGAGAGCAGCAACAATTGGTACAATTTTCAACAGCACTTCGCAGTGATTTCAAAGGACTTAGAGGTTCAATACTACATCGCTCTCCATTGCCTTCTATTGACTTGGTTGTTAGTGAGTTATTGGCTAAAGAAATACGTCTTCAGTCGTATTCTGAAAAGGGTATTCTTTCTACTTCAAATCCTTCTATACTAGCAGTACCCTCTAAGCAATTCTCCAATCACCACCATAAGCCTTACACAAGGGTTGGCTTTGACGAGTGCAGCTTCTGTAAGTAGAAAGGTCATTAGAAAGCTCAGTGTCCTAAGTTAAGACAATAGAATCAAGCTTGGAAGCCTGGCAACCAGTCACAATCTAATGCTCATAGACCACCTCAGGGTTATAAACCACCACACCACAATACCACAACAGTAGCTTTCTCAGGCTCTATTATCGATCCTAGTACTTTAGCTGAGCAATTTCAGAAGTTTCTCTCCTTGCAGCCATAAGCAATGTTCGCTTCTTCTTCCATAAGTCAGTTGGCTTATAGTTCCTCAGATATGTCACATTCTGAATGGGTTTTGGATTCTGGTGCTTCACATCATATGTCTCCAGATTCTTTAAATCTTTTACCTCTGTTTCCCCTTCGCCCTCCATTCCTGTTATGACTGATGATGGCACTCTTATGCCCTTAGCAGGTGTTGGTTCTGTTGTTACACCTCACTTGTCTCTTCCTAATATTTATCTTATTCCGAACCTCAAATTGAATCTTGCTTTTGTTGGTCAATTATGTGATTATGGTGATTATTTAGTCATTTTTTCCTCTCTTTTTTTGTTATGTACAGGATTTGCAGTCTCAGAAGCTGATTGGGACAGGTCGTAGGGAGAATGGACTATACATTTTGGATGAGTTAAAAGTGCCAGTTCCCGTTGCTGCTCCTACTACTGTTGATTTGTCTTCTTTTCGTTTGAGTCCTTCATCTTCTAGTTTTTATTTATGGCATTCTCTTCTAGGACATGTTTCGTCTTCTTGTTTGAGATTTTTGGCATCCGTAGGAGCTTTAGGAAATTTGAAAACTTTTGACATTTCTGATTGTAGTGGATGTAAACTGACAAAATTTTATGTTTTACCTTTTAATCGAAGTATTTATGTTTCTTCTTCACCGTTTGACTTGATTCATTCTAATGTATAGGGGGGCCTTCTCCTGTTGCCATAAAAGGAGGGTCCCGATATTATGTCTCTTTTATTAATGATCATGCTCGTTATTGTTAGGTTTATTTAATGAAACATCGTTCTGAATTTTTTGAGATATATGCAGCTTTTCGAGCTCTTGTCAAAAATCAACATTCTATTGTGATAAAATGTTTTAGGTGTGATTTGGGTGATGAGTATACCTCTAATAAATTTTGTCAATTGCTTGCCTTAGATGGAACTATCCACCAAACTTCATGTACAGATACTCCTGAGCAAAATGGTGTTGCTGAAAGAAAACATAGGCACATTGTCGAAACTACTCATTCTCTCTTGTTGTCTGCTTTTGTTCCTAGTAAGTTTTGGGGATAAGTTGTCCTTACTACTGTAAGTTTGATTAATACAATTCCATCTTCTCATAGTTCGGGTCTATCTCCTTTTGAAAAGTTATATAGGTATGTCCATAATTATTACTCATTTAGAGTTTTTTGTTGTACTTGTTTTGTTCTTCGTCCTTATGTAGAACGCAGTAAGCTATCCTCCTGATCTGCTATTTGTGTCTTTCTAGGTTATGGTGAAGGTAAAAAAGGGTATCATTGTTTTGATCCAATAACTAAGAAACTTTATGTGTCTCATCATGTTGTCTTTCTCAAGCATATACCTTTCTTTTCTATTCCATCCACTACTCATAGCCTGACTAAACCTGATCTTATTTGTATAGATCCTTTTTCTGAGGATTCTGATAATCATACCTTTCCCCATGTTCAACCAATTTGTACTCATAACTCTGCTGGTACTGATACTTTACTCTCTAGAACACCTGAAGCTCCATTCTCATCTATAGCCCCTCAAGCTTCATCTGAGATTATGGATCCACCTCTACGCCAGTCCATCCACATTTGTAAGTCCATAAAACTATCAGATTTTGCTTATTCTTGTTATTCTTCATCATTTACTTCCTTTTTAGCTTGTATTCATTGTCTCTTTGAGCCTTCTTCCTATAAAAAGGAAATTCTTGATCCACTTTCACAGCAAACTATGGATGAGGAACTTTCTGTTTTGCATAAGATAGATACTTGGGATCTCATTCCTCTACCTCATGGTAAGAGTGTTGTTGGTTGTCGTTGGGTGTATAAGATCAAGACTAATTCTGATGGGTCTCAACAGTATGGTATGGACTATGAGGATACACTTGCCCCTGTTGCAAAAATGACTACTATTCATACTCTTATTGCCGTAGCTTCAGTTCGTCAATGGCATATCTCACAACTTGATGTTAAAAATGCTTTCTTGAATGAAGATCTTCAAGAAGAAGTTTTTATGGCACCCCCTCCTGGTATTTCACATGACTCTGGATATATTTGTAAGCTTAAGAAAGCATTATATGGTCTCAAACAAGCACCCCGTGCTTGATTTGAGAAATTCTCTATTGTGATCTCGTCTCTTGGCTTTGTTTCTAGTAGTCATGATTCTCCTCTTTTTATTAAGTGCACTGATACAAGTCATATATGTTGATGACATGATTATTACTGGTGATGACATTGATGGTATTTCAGTTTTGAAGAAAGAGTTAGCTAGACGATTTGAAATGAAGGATTTGGGTTCTTCGATATTTTCTAGGTATTGAGGTAGCATACTCACCTAGAGGTTACCTTCTATCTCGGTCAAAATATGTTGGAGATATTCTTGAGCGGGCTAGACTTACTGACAACAAAACTGTAGATACTCCTATTGAGGTTAACGCAAGCTACTCTTCTTCTAATGATTTACCATTGACAGATCCTACTTTATACCGTACTATTGTTAGTAGCTTGGTATATCTCACCATTACTCATCCAGATATTGCATATGTTGTTCATGTTGTTAGTCAGTTTGTTGCTTCTCCTACTACTACTGTTCACTGGGCAGTTGTTCTTCACACTTTGCGATATCTTTGGGGTACAGTTTTTCAAAGTCTTTTACTTTCATCCACCTCTTCCTCGGAGCTGCGTACATACTCTGATGGTGATCATGGTAGTGATCCCACATATCGAAAGTCTGTTACTGGGTTTTGTATCTTTTTAGATGATTCTCTTATTTCTTGGAAGAGCAAGAAACAATCTATTGTTTCTCAATCACCCACCAAAGCAGAATATCGTGCCATGGCATCTACTACCAAAGAGATTATTTGGTTACGTTGGTTACTTGCTGATATGGGGGTTTCATTTTCTCATCCTACTCCTATGTATTGTGACAACCAGAGTTCTATTCAGATTGCTCACAACTCGGTTTTTCATGAGTGAACTAAGCACATTGAGATCGATTGTCATCTTACCCATCATCATCTCTAGCATGGCACCATTACTTTGCCTTTTGTTTCTCCTTCCTTGTAGATTACAGATTTCTTTACTAAGGCGCATTCCATTTCTCGTTTTTGTTTTCTAGTTGGCAAACTCTCAATGCTTGTAGCTGCCGCATCGTGAGTTTGAGGGGAGATGTTAAATAATATTTATTTAGTCTTATTTATTAAGGGTAAAATAATATTTTCAGTTTAACCTATATATAATTTCTTTGTATTTAGGTTAACTTTAAGCACTCATGATAAACAGATTATTGAGAATTCTAACCTCCTTTTGTGTTTGATCTTAATTATTTTAACACCAACATCCCTTCAAATTCAAGAAAACGAGGCTCTTCAAATGTCCAACAAATTGATGCATCTCAACTAAACTCGAGCAACCTTCAAGCATTAGTCTCTCTAAACTTGTACTGTGCAAGTTTGGTGTTTAACAAGGTGTTTTGAATAATTGAGATTAAGAATTTTCAGCTTGTTGAGAATTTATCAGAGTAATGAGAAAAATAACAAAAGAGAAATCATAAAAAAAATAGTAGCTTGAAAACATAAATTACATCATGTACAAATTTTGAGAGATTGTAGAATGTTTCGCCCCTTTTTCTCTTTCCATAGTTTTTTGATGTCACTATATTGCTTATCAAGAACAGTGTGTGGCCAGAGAGAGAGATCTCTGTTTTCTTTTCAAAGTCAAGGGGTGGCTGCTTCATTTTTAAAAGATGAGAGGGGGCTATAGCTCTCTATAGAGGGTTTAGATTTAGGTTTTTTTTTTCTGTTGTGTTCCCCTCACTTTTCTGCTCTAAAAAACATCCCTTCCTTTTCTGCATATGGCTGGAGGTTCACATATATAGGAACCTCTACACGTGATATTCATGGAAAAATTCTAGTAATTATTGCAGAGATTCTCTTCTATAAACAGCCCCCATAATTCATATGTCTATGATCTTTTAGATTGCAGTGATTTATTTTTCATAACCTGCACCCATCAATTCCTACATCTATGGTATTTTATATTGCAGTAATTGTTTTCCATATATGATTCCTTGATATTAGCCTTAAGGATCTATGTTACTGCCACACATTCTTTCCTTTTTTTCCTTTGCAAAGCCAGCTGTTTCTACAACTGTTTAGGCTTGGAGACCAACTCTAATGTTCCCTCATCTTGACCGTGTGTGCAGCAGGAATGGTGCAGAAAAAGGAAAGAAACTGCAGACTGGGGGGCACTGCACTCAAAATGCGAATGAACAATACCATGCTAATTAATTCAACTATGGGGCTGTTTCATATGCAGTGTGGTTTGTTAAAAATGAAAGGTTGCAACGACGTTGTTTGGAAGCAAAAATATTCCCCTAGCGTGGCCGCAAAACAAATGAAATTATGACGACGTTTTCCAATCCAGTCCTTTTTTTGTCAAATCCCTCAACGAAACCAATAACGTCCTTAAAAAATGGTCTTTAATTAACTCTAAAAATTCTTGAAATATTACATCGGGTTCCTTGAATCAGACCTGTAAACTCAAGTCAGGATCCTTCTTGTGGCAGGATTCTCTACTTTCATGCTAGATATTCAAAAGGGAATATCTTGAGCTTTTGATATCAAAATTAGGCGATTCAATAACCAAAATTCATCTACGTGTACAAGTCTACAACTTTCATGAAGGATTCAAAGTGAGATAAATTCATTTTGAAAAACAGAATTGCAAAAACTCGAGCTGGAACATTTCTTGCGGCAGGATTCTCTACTTTCTCATTAGATATTCACATGGGAATATCTTGAGCTTCTGATATCGAAATCAGGAGATTTAAAAACCCAAATTCATCTACGCATACAGGTCTACAACTTTCATGAATGATTCAAAGTGAGATAAATTCGTTTTGAAGAACATAATCTGGCTGCAATCTGGTTAGTCAAAAAGATCTCCTAATCTGATTCAGGAAACTGACAATGCCAAGCATCCCAATTTCACTAAGAGTCTGCCATAAGAATAGTGAGCCCTAGGACCCAATAAAGGTGTAGGTCAATTCTTCAACATGTCATGAGTGACAAAATATAGCTGGGATGGTCAGATATTGCACGAAACCAAGTCAAAATCAAAGTCTAAGTTGGAACAAAAAATTGCGACAGCAATAGAATCATTTTTTTAGTGCAAATTCTGAGGAATTTATCCAACCTTAAAGACCAAATAAAAAAGGAACGAATTTAGCATTATGAAGACTCCTAATCAGTTTAAGAAACCTGACGACTTTGGCAGCAAGGGGGAGGATAAAGAGGGTAGAAAACAGCTCAAACAGGGTTTGAAAAACATTTATTTCTTCTTCGCTTTTGTCAATTCCTCAACAATTATGAACTAAACTCCTGCATTTGGTTCAAAAGGGATACATAACATACATCTCCAGCATATGGGGCCCAAAAATGAGTAACAACAAACCTAAGTACAACATTCCACCCTCAAATGGATGGTCAGTCTAAAAGAACTATCCAGACACCTGAAGGTCTTCTAAGGTCATGTGTGTAGAGTTTGGGGGAAATTAGGAAGATTTATTGCCATTAATGGAGTTTACATATAATAATAGCTACTAAACTTCTTTTTGTATGGCTCCATATGAAGCACTATATGTAACACCCCACACTTTCATTTGCGTTTATAGTTACTTTCCTACAATTTGGTACGTAAAAATATAGGTATTGTTTTTTTGGTACTTATACATACACACTCAGATGTATACATATGATTATGATTAGCTGTAATGTCATACTTCAATCCACATTGTGCTATCAAATATTCTATCAAAAATTTAGTAGAGTTTTCCTAAACTTGAATGATACCGGGTTATCAACACAAACCTGTACACTTTCCAAAACCATTTCAAAATCCTTGATTCAACCTTCTTGGAATCATGATGCATTCTTCCATTATCATCTCAATGAGATTTTTCCACATATCATATAAGCATAGGTATTTAACTTAACATTATATAAACAAAATTCTAAATAAGAAAATTTACATTAAAGTTGAATGATCATGTTACCCTTACTAAATAAACCTTAACTAGCTATTACATATGCACTAGAAATAACATCACTTAGTTCATAAGTGTAAACCCTTTGGGCGAAAAATCATAAATTGACTAGTTTTATGTAAAAAAACAATTCGTAACTCTTGATCAGATTATCATAAAATTTTGAAAATTTATGTGGAGCCTTCTAATACGATGCCTTAGCTTGGGTTAAAATTTCAGAATTTTTGGAGAAATTGAGAATTTTGATGAAAAATCACAATTTGACCAGTTTTACGTTATTAGGTGTAATTTTTTATTCGACCATCAGATTGTGCTGAAATTTTATGACGGACCTTAAAATATATTGAATAAAATTTGGTTAAAATTTTAGGATGAACGGAGCTCAGTAGTGCTAAAAAAGGACTGTAAAATAGAAGCAAAAGGATTCATTAAGGGTAAAATGGTTATTTGCTATTAAAAAGTAAAACAAATCAGCTCTCCCTTCCTTTTATATGCTGTCGACTGGGTAGAAGCGGAATGGGAAAAGAAAGAAAAGAAAAGGCGAGAGAGAAAGAGACAAAAGTAAGGGAAAAATATAAAAATCAAGGAAAAAAATAAGAAGAGAGAGAATAACCTTGTAAAGTTACAAAGTCCAACTTATAAAGCACTAATCTAAGGAAAAATCAAGTGAAGGAAGGAGGAATTGAGAGAGGGAATTTGGCTAACCTTGGGAGAGAAGAGAAATTGGAAGAAAGTCAATTGGTAAGCATGAGAAGTTTGGATTTAATGTTTGATTTAAATGTTTTTAAGCTTACTTGATTAAGTTAGGAAGTAATTTCATGGAATTTTACTTTAATTTCCCTTAAATCCTTAATTCTTGAACTTAGGGTTTTTATGGGAATTTGGGGAAATTAGGAGGGGAAGGAAAAATGATGAAGTTGAAGTGGAATAATATGAAAACAAGTTGAAATAACAAGTAAATGAAGAAAAAAATGGGGGAGGAAAAGGAAGATAACATTCAGCCAAATAAAGGAAAAATGGAGGAATGAGTTTTGATGTTAATGTTTAGGAAACTATGTTTAATCCTCATCATCAATTAGTTCATCCTCGTAGGCTAGCTGCCTATGTGGAATCGGATGGCGTCCATGAGCAGGGTCGATCCTTTCTCTGTAATTCTCACAACCCACCTCACCTTCACGCCGCTGGTTATCTCCTATGGTTAGCCTAGCAAGAGGCGTTTGAATTGCTTGCAACGCTTGTTGTGTCTCGCATTGGAAAATTCTGAATTTAGCCTGCGTAATCATGCCTTCTTCATGATTTCCGCCATCAAGGGCTTTGTGTTCATTCCATGTGTTGCCATCTGAACAAGTTAAACCTATTCTAATACCGACTGACATAGAGGAAACTAACAACGAAAAAAGGTCACCGCCCCTTTTCTCTGATTTGCTCAAATCCATGAACAAGAGTAAAATACTCGAATCCACGAGTAATAGAGTAACGTTTCCGAAAGAAATTCTTATTCAAAATCAAAAGCGACTAGAATGAGGGGGGGCTGCTTATATTTATAAGCTGCCAACCCAAATTCTAATAAGAGAATCACTTACGGAAATAAATAGCAAAATAAGGGAAAATAGGAAAATTCCTATTAGAGACGTAAATCAAAGTCCTAAACTTAAGCAACAATATTAGCAAAATAGGGACCACAATATAGGAGTCTGTTAAATAAGGAAAAGAGAGGTTGTAGGTAGAATACACTGCTTGGCTCCCAGTGTGTTCTTCCTTGCAGAACTAGGATTCCAGTCGGTCTAGGATTGCTTCATTAAGTTATCCTATATCATTTGTCAGCTCACATGCAATTTAATTTGAAATTTGAGCTAAGTAAGTAGCCGGTTGGCAAACTTCAAGATTGAACCTCTTAATTGGAATTAATGATATTGTCAAAAAAAATCTTTTTACTCTTAACTAATAGTCCGACCTATATATATATATATATATAAAAGGAAAGAAAGAAAGACTTGGCTGAAAAAATTTAGAGTTCTTATCTTTTAAAATAAATTTGGCAGAGAGTATACAATATAATTTTTTAAAATGAAGGACCCAAGCAATCAGTGGTTTCAAAAGAGTAAGATAAACGATTAGTGTGGAACCGTGCCAGTTGTGACCAACCAATTAAGACAAAATCATTATTAGGTAGACTAGATTAAAAACTTCATAACAAATGTGTATGTATAATAAGGCTTAACAAAAGAATAAAGCAGAAAAAATAATATCCATTATCATGATCAATTTCCCTAGCTAGGAACCATTTCACCAATATTTAATTTCTTGAAAATTCTGAATGGTAGTTTATAAAGCTTGTTATGAGTAGGCTCAATTAGCTACCAAACTTTCTTACTATTTAATTTCCTTAAATTCTTATACATTGAAAAGAATATGTAATGAATTATTAATGATATTGTACAATGATTGAAACTTTAAAACAAAGTAAAAAAATAAGTAGTCAAACAAACTCTTAGAGTAAAGTTAGGGAGAATGGATGGTTACGGTACTTTTATTGGTGTAGATAGTGAAGTTTATAGTGGAAATTGGGTGAGTGATAAAAAGCATGGCTTTGGTGAGAAAAGGTACGCCAATTGGGATGTTTATCAAGGTTTGTGGAAGTTTAATTTGCGAGATGGGGAAGGGAAGTATAGGTGGTGTAATGGGAATGAGTATGTTGGTGAGTGGAAACATGAGGTGATATATGGGAAAGGGGCATTGGTTTGGGCTAATGGGAAGAGGTATGAAGGGTACAGGGAAAATGGGGTGCCTAAAGGGAAAGGAATGTTTACTTTTGGTAGTGGGAATGGGAATGGGAGAGTTCTTGGTGGTGGTGGAGAGGATTTTAAAGGGGTGGCATTGGATCCAGTAGTTGGGGTTGGGGGAGGGAGGAAGAGGTCATCAGTGGATGGGAATTTTCCTCGGATTTGGATTTGGGAGTTGGATGGGGATGTCAAAGAATAATATAAATCATATCTTGAGATCTCAACTCAATAGCTTAAGCTGTTAGGTGAGATCTCAGGATATGATTTATAGGGGAGGCTGGTGATATTACTTGTGATATTGTTGATAATGTGGAGGCTTCTATGTTTTATAGAGATGGTAATGATGATAATGGAGGTGGATGTGAGGGTAATGTGCAGCAGCTAGGTAGAAGTCCTTGTAGTTCTGTTGATGGTGAGGTTAATAAGAAACAAGGACAAACGATTTTGAAAGGGCACAAGAATTATGATTTGATGCTTAATCTTCAACTGGGTATCAGGTACTCTCTTACTGTCCAGAATAATAACTTGTATCCTTTTTTTTTTGTAGGCATTCTGTGGGGAAGCATGATGCAACAATGAGGGAACTAAGACAGTGATTTTGATCCTAAAGAAAAGTTCTGGATAGGTTTCCACCGGAAGGATCAAAGTCGACGCCTCCACATCAATTTGTGGATTTCAAATGGAAGGATTACTGTCCCATGGTATTCAGGTATTGTTTTCAGGAAAAAAAAAAATTTGGCGGTTTTTTGGAAGTTATAATGTTTTATTACTTCATTTTTAATCTTCTGTTGAATGTCCATGAAAGGAGATATTGAATCTGTCTCTGATTTCCTATGTTATGGTGGTGGTTGGTTTGTTTGGCATTTAGACATGAGGGAATTGTTTGCAATAGATCCAGTGAATTACATGCTAGCGATTTGTGGAAGTGATGCACTTAGAGAATTTTCTTCCCCTGGGAAGAGTGGAAGCTTCTTTTCAAGATGATCGTTTCATGATCAAAACTGTGAAAAAATCTGAAGTCAAGATTAGTAATTAGCTACCCTAAATTCTTTTTTTTTGGATAATCATCGAAAGTATATTGAAAAGACTATAAAGCCAAAAGCCAAAAGCCAAAGCAAAATACAAGGACAAAACAAAAAAGAAAGAAGAAAAAAGAAATAGATTTAGGGGAAAAATGATCTACTATAGCAAACAACAAAGAGACTACCTAAGATTTCTTATTATACCACAATTTGATGCCATCAGAAGATCTTAAAATGACATTTCTTGTATAAATGAAGTTTGAATCTAGAGTATGCAACCAAATAGCAACCCGATGAAGGATGGTAGAGAAACAATCAAACAAGCTTATAGTTCCCTCAAAAACAATTTTGTTCCTCAACAACCAAATATCCCAAGTAGTACTACTGGAAATTAGTCTCCAAGCTGATCTTTGGAATTTGCCTTGCACCTTTCTGGGCCACTACAGAAGCAGTGAGTCTAGTGTGCTCGGTAAACAACATTGGATACCCCACCAATCCAAAACTTTCATCCAAACTCTCCTAGAAAAGTTACAGTGTATAAAAAGGTGTTCTGAAGTTTTCAAATCTGAGCTGCAAAAGACACGCGAAGCTTGTGTGGTAGGCAAAACATTCCGGTTATGAAGAAAAGCTCTTGTACTAACTTTGTCCTGGACTACCAACTAGAGGAACACCTGAACTTTCAAAGGGGCCCCTTTAATCCAAACATTGGCTTCAAAAACTCTGTCATTAGTAGAGGAGGTATTATCAATTAGGGTGCAACAAGACTTAACTAAGAAGTTTCCATCAGAATTACATGGCCTAATGAGTTTGTCATCTTTTCCTTGCCAAATTATCATTGGCTCCAGTATTAAGAGCAATTGATGATATTGTTGCTCTTCATAAGATAAAAAGTTCTTGCGCCAAACCAAATTCCATCACCAATGATCATTCACCCATTAACCCATCTCATTAACCAAACCATTCTGAATAGTAGAAATTTTGTAAAGCCTAGGGAAAATGCTACGCAAAGCATTTCATCCTATCCACACGTCAGGCCAAAAGAGAATGGAGGATCCATCACCAATCATGAATTTAATGTTTTGACGCAATACTAAGCCGATAACATTGTTTGGATCCAAGATTGACAAAATATCTTTCCAAAATAGGTAAATATGACCTTGCAATTTTGGGATTCCATTCTCAAAAGTTAGGGAGTAAAAATGGGTTGCAACCTGTTTCCATAAGGCATCGCCTGGCGAGCTTAGCCTCCAATTCATTTGAAAAGCACAAGTATATTTTTTAACATTAAAGAACCCAACCAAGGCCTCCTTATTTTCTAGCTTTCACCACAATACGTCACTGCACCTTGCAAATTTTCTTCTGCTTCGCCACTCTAGACCACAAGAATCTTTATTGAATAGAGGTCATTATATTATAAACACCCTTCGGCATAAGAAAAGAAGACATATAATAGATTGGCAACGAACTCAGGACACTTTTGATTAGGCAAATATGCCCTGCCATACTAAGCATACAACCTCTCCACATGCTTAACTTTCTTCTGAAATTCTCAATAATAGGCTTCCATGTAGACAACCTTTTAGGATTGGATCCCAAAGGCATGCCTAGATAAGAGCAAGGTAAGGAATCAAATCTGCGAAAGACTAAAGATGTCATACTAGCACAGGTATCTTCCCCCATATTTATGCCAATTAAAGAGCTTTTGTTGGTTAATTTCGCAAGTGCACGAATCATAACAAGTAATAAAATGATAAGTAGAGTATCGTCCCACGAGGATTTGTAAAAATTACTACTAATTACCAAAATCTTTTAAATTATGATCTATTTGTGAAATCGAATGAGGTAGTTTACGAAACAAAAATTAATGATTAAAAACAAACAACCAACTAATTAAATATTATTGAATTCAATTCTATTGGTTCTAGGATTTTTGACTTACTGTAACTATTCCTATGTGAACTTCCTCAATTGAATTAATTACTCCTAGCGTTGATAATCAGGTTTTTCTAATTTAAACACTAATCTCTCTCGAGTATCAATGAATTATTTCGACAAGCAAACTTCATGTTTTCTACGAAATTTCTGAACTTGTCAAAATTTACTAAGTACTGTAAAACCTTTAATGATTACAAAAGTTCCTAGGATATCTCTATCCTATAGATTTCTTAAGTTATTTTAAACAATGGCTAAAACAATTATCACTTCTCAGTCTCAAATTGAATTCCAAATCATGCCGATTTGGCCAAACATACACAAGCATTAAACATATAATGAAATACTCAACAGCTAATGTAATAATTAAATCAAATAAATTGTTCACATATTCATAGTAAGGTTACATAAAAAATCCCAGAATAAAAGTCTACTCCATACTTAAATTAAAGAGAAACAAACTTGATATGATGAACATCACTCAAAAGCAGAGAATGACAGTAGAATAGATAGGTGTCCTCCAATCTTCTCTGATTTTCATCCCCCTATTTGTCTCTGTTTTTGTCTCACTTTGTTCTGCCCCCCCTCTTATTTTTGGTGTATTCTATGGTCTCTCTATGTCTCTTTGTGCCTCGTTGAACCCCTCTTTTCTCTTTTATATTCTGGCCTTTTTACCCCCAAATGGAAAGAAGAAAATTTCCTTCTCTGTTTCGTATTCCTTTCCTATCCGGATATTTCCGACCAGATTTGAGGCAAGAAACGTGCGAATTAAAAGATCTCTATTTCTGGAGAAATTGTAGAAAATCGAATCTTCTTTCCAACTACACCGATCTTGTAATTTTTGGACCTTTGAGACTTGAGATATGGGCCATAACCCGAGACAGCATTTGGAGTGCAGGAAGTTCGGGTCTGATTCAATCTTTGTTTTTCGACTTGCTCTTTGGGCTTCAAAATAGCAAAATTGAGTTTTTTGCCCTTCATATGTTTTGTAGACCTTCATCTCAGATATTTTAAAATGGTGATGAACGCCTAAAACTGAGTTGTATAGCTTCCTTTGCAGCCCAAAATCAATCAATGTTTGGTTTTACTGCTGGATTCTGCCTACTCAGTAATATAGTATCTGAAAACAAATTAATTTCCCACGAGGTCAATAGTTCAAAAAGGGATCCAAAATTCTAATTAACTTGTGCAACACATCCAAAATATTTCAAAATCAAGCATAAATAGTGGAAAATATACATGCTAAAAATTCCCTTATCAAATACCCCCAAAGTTGAATGTTTGCTTGTCCTCAAGCAAAAAGGAAACCATGAGAGCAGAGGGATAAAAGCTCATGATAAGTTCAACTTTCACATTTAAAGGGCTCCCTCGTGCAAACATTCACTTCTTGACTTAGTTCATAGACAATATTAGATAAAGGAAAACCAAGCCTTCTTACTTTCTTAGTTCAAACCATTGTACAAACTTCCAATTCATTCATGTGTTTCATGTGTTTAGCATCCTTGAACAGTGCACAGTCATTCTGCCATTACCTTTTCTCACTAATACAAACAAGGTAGCCAACTTTGGGAGCAACAACACACTTTCACTTGTCTTTTGACAAGGGCAATATATATATATATATATATATATATATATATATATATATATATATATATATATCACTTGTCTTTTGACATGAATACAAACATTTGTGATGAATGCACCCGGTTACGCATCATATACTTATTCATTCACTTTCATACTCATTATCACTCCTGTTTACTTAAACCTTGTTTTAATATTTGCTCAAAAGGGTAATAACAAGAAAAAAACAACACATTTATCTTTTATGCATAACTACATAATTCACATGACTTTGCTAGAAAGGTGTACTTCAATAATTCCAAAGAAAATAATCCTGCTTAATCCAACTTTGTAAGATATTATCTATTCTAAGCCAAGGAATATCATAGATAACATAATGAAGCACCTAAAAATGTCAAAGTTAGTCTTAAATGCATATCACTTTCACCCTCTGTTTTCATAGTCTTAATGTGCAGTGTCTTTCATAGTCAAAGTGTGCAATGTCTCTCCCAAACTTAAATATCACATTGTCCTCAATGGAAAAACAAAGACTAGAAAGGCTTACGAATACTTCCTTTTGACTCTGTGGGAATGAGTTGGTTGTTGCTCCTGGTTATTTGCCTGTATGATCCATCCCTGCACAACTCAATGAAACGAATAAGGTTTTTTTTTCTAGGTTGCCTCCCAATCAGCGCTTGGTTATAGTCATTAGCTTGACTTTTCCATTTTGCTAAAATGAAGTGAGAGGGATATCATCCCTCTTGCCAATTGACTCCCCATTCCTATAATGCTTCAGACGCTGCCCATTCATTGTGAATGTTCCCTTTTCATCATGAGTGACCTTCACTGCTCCATAAGGAAACACCTTAACAACTATAAATGGTCCTGACCACCGTGATTTAAGCTTACCAGGAAACAAGCGGAGCCGTGAATTGAAGAGTAATACCTGTTGACCAGGGACAAACTCCTTGTGTACAATGTGTTTGTCATGCCATGCCTTGGTTCTTTCCTTGTATATCTTGGCATTCTCATAGGACTCATTATGAAATTCATCCATCTCATTAAGTTGCAGGATTATTTTCTCACCTGCAACCTGCAGATCCATGTTCAGTTATTTCATTGCCCAGTATGCCTTATGCTAATTCAATAGGAAGATGGCATGCTTTTCCAAAAACTAATTGATACAGAGACATTTCCAATGGTGTTTTGAATGCTATCCAATATGCCCATAATGCATCATCTAGCTTTCTTGCCCAATCTTTCCAAGAGTTACTTACTATTTTCTCTAAGATTTGCTTCACCTCACTATTTGATACCTCTGTTTGGCCATTTGTCTAAGGATGATAAGTCAATGCTCTCTTGTGTCTGACTCTATACTTAGATAATAGTGCTTCAAACTGCTTGTTACAAAAATGAGTTCCTTCATCACTGGTGATGGCTATAGGAGTACCAAATCTGGTAAAGATGTTCTTTCGTAGAAAATTAAGTACCACCTTGCCATAATTTGTAGGCGTTACAATTGCCTCTATCCACTTTGATACATAATCCACTGCTAAAAGAATGTATTTGTTGTTGTAGGATGAAGGAAAAGGTCTCATGAAATCAATGCCCCAAACGTCAAATCATTCAACTTCTAGGATATTCTGTAGTGGCATTTCATTTTGTCGAGATATATTCCCGGTATGTTGACATCTATCACAAGAAATAACAAAAGCATTAGCATCTTTAAACATAGTGGGCCAATAAAAACTAGACTGTAGAACTTTGGCTACAGTGCATTGCACTCCAAAGTGCCCCTCATATTCAAGTGTGTGGCAGTGCTTTAATATGTTTGTCATTTCCTCTTCTGGAATACACCTTCTGATGATTGGATCTGTATAATCCCGATAGAGTATCAGCTCCTCCCAGAAATAGTGTTTGACTTTAACATGAAATTTCTTCTTTTGTTAGCAAGAAAAATCTGGCAGGATGGTCTTACCTGCAAGAAAATTGACATAATCTGTGTACCAAGGAATGAACCTGTTAATGGAAACTGCTAAGATTCTTTCATCAGGAAAGCTTTCATTTATAACCATTAATTTAGGCTCCATTTGTTGTGTCAATTCCAGCCATGAAAGATGATTTGCCACCACGTTCTCAGTCCCCTTTTTATCTTTAATTTCTACATCAAATTCTTGCAGTAATAGGATCCAACATATGAGTTTGGGCTTGGCATCTTTCTTGGACACTAGGTGTCTAATTACAGCATAATCAGTATACACCAGCACCTTATTTCTCATTAGATAAGGCCAAAACTTATCAAAGACATAGACCACAACAAGTAATTTTTTTTTTCAGTTGTGGCATAATCGAGCTGGGCATCATTGAGTGTTCTACTGGCATAGTATATGGTGTGAAACATGTTGTTTTTTTGCTACCCCAATACTGCCCCAATTGCATAAATCACTTGCATCACACATCAGCTCAATTGGTTTCTCCCAATCCGGTGCAGTTACAATAGGATCTGTCACTAACTTCTATAAAGGTTGTCTTGCATTCTTCGTCAAACTAAAACTTCATGTCTTTTAGTAGCAGATTGCATAGTGGTTTGGATATTTTAGAGAAGTCTTTGATGAACCTCCTATAAAATCCTGCATGGTCAAGGAAACTCCTAACCCCTTTTACTGTAGTTGGCGGCAGAAGCTTGTCTATTGCCTCAATTTTAGCTCTGTCTACCTCTATTCCTTTTTTTGAAATCCAGTGCCCCAACACTATACTTTACCATGAAATGACATTTTTCCCAATTCAATATCAAGTTTGTCTTTCCACAACGCTCCAAAACCAATGCCAACTTTGCAAGGCAATCATCAAAAGAAGTTTCAAATATAGAAAAATCATCCATGAAGACCTCAATAATCTGCTCTACCATATCTACAAAGATAGCCATCATGCACCTCTAAAAGGTAGCTGGTGCATTACACAACCCAAAAGGCATTCTTCTGAAAGCAAAAGTACCATAAGGGGAGGTGAAAGTTTGTCTTCTCTTGGTCTTCAGGTGCAATGGCTATTTGGTTGTATCCTGAATAACCATCTAGGAAATAATAGTATTCATGCCCGACTAACCTATCCAACATCTAATCAATGAATGGTAGGGGGAGTGATCTTTGCGAGTTTCCTTGTTGAGCTTTCGGTAATCCATGCAAATCCTCCATCCAGTTACCATTCTCGTAGGTATCAGTTTGTTATCTACATCCCTTACCACTGTCATTCCTCCTTTCTTTGGCACAACTTGTACTGGACTAACCCATGAGCTGTCAAAGATTGGATAAATAACACTAGCATCTAACCATTTCAGAATTTTTTTCTGAACTACCTCTTTTATTGTCGGGTTAAGCCTTCTCTGATGTTCTACTATTGGCTTGACTTCATCTTCTAACAGAATTTTATGCATGTAGATGGAGGGACAGATGCCTTTGATATCTGTCAATACCCACCTCAGAGTTGCCCTATGTTTTCTTAGCACCCTCAATAATTTTTCTTCCTCTGTTTTGGAAAGCTTTGCAGAGACTATCATAGGATAAGTGGAAGCTTCTCCAAGATATGTATACTGAAGGTGCTCTGGCAGAGGTTGCAATTCCAGAACCGGTGCTTGTTCACTAGTTGATTTTATTGTTGTCGGTGCTTGTCCCAAATCTTTAAAGTACCTTTTGCGGTTAGGTTCAAAAGAGTCCATCCAACATGTATATTCTGCTATCTCAGCATCCTCCTCCAGTACATTTGTTACCAGACATGCTTCCAATAGGTCAGTTGGAAGCTTGACTTAGTCATTAATTAAGGAGTCCACCACTTGAATGCTGAAGCAGCTCTCCCCCATATCTAGTTGTTTGATTGCTTTGAACAAATTGAAATCACCTCCTCTTCACTCACCCTTAACCACAGCTCCCCTCTCTTCACATCAATTAACGCACCTCCAGTGGCCAAGAATGGCCGGCCAAGCAAAATAGGGATCTCATTATCCTCTTCCATATCCAGTATGATGAAGTCTGCTGGAAAGATGAACTTGCCCACTTTCACCAATACATCTTCAATTATTCCTCTTGGATGCTTCAGTGACCGGTCAGCTAGTTACAGTGTTACTGTGGTTGGCCTTGCTTCACCTAAACCAAGCTTCTTAAAGATAAATAAAGGCATGAGATTAATACTTGCACCTAAATCATATAGAGCCTTTTCAAATATAGAGTTTTCAATGGAACATGGTATAGTAAAACTACCTGGATCCTTAAGTTTAGGAGGTAATTTCTTCTGCAAAATGGCACTGCATTCCTTAGTGAGAGCAACGGTCTCATATTCCTCTAGCTCTCTTTTGTTTGAGAGGATGTCCTTTAGAAATTTCACATAGCTTGGCATTTGTTCAAGAGCATATGCTAAAGGAATGTTAATCTGCAGTTTTTTAAACACATCAAGAAATTTAGAAAATTGCTTATCAAGTTTATTCTTCTTGAGTCGCTGTGGAAATGGAATTCTCTGCATTATTTCTTGTGTTGGTTCTAGCAGAGGGTCAGTTTTTTTCATGTTCTAAGTGGTTTGGCCACTTGCTCCTCCTCTTCTTTGTTTACACTCTTGTTTCCAGCAGTCTGCTCTACTTCTTTTCCACTTCTTAAGGTTATGGCCTTGCATTGCTCCTTAGGATTATTTCAGTTGTGCTTGGTAGATTTCCTTGTTGTCTACCCGTCAGCATGTTGGCTAGCTGACCAACTTGAACCTCCAAATTTTGAATTGAAGCTACTTGGTTCTGCAAATTGGTATTTGTTTCAGTCATGAATCTGCTGGTGTTGTTTGCTAATTGTGTCATAGCTTCTTCAAGTTTTGATTTCTCTTTCATGTGCTCACTTGAGGATGGAATGGCTAGATTCTTTATGACAGTTTGATTGTTCCATGAGAAATTAGGATGATTTCTCCAGCTGGGATTATATGTTGCACTATAGGGGTTATTCTACCGGCTGTAATTTAACACAAAATGAGTATGTTCTGCTTGAGAGAAAGGGTTCCCAACTTGACACTCTTCACTTGTGTGATTTCCATGGCAAAAATCACATGTTGTATGGATGGCATTTGCTGTCAGTTAAGTGGCTTTTAGTTGTTAGGTAAGCGAATGGACTTGAGCTGTTAATACTGTGATTGCATCAATTTCATGCACCCCAACAGTCTTCTTTTATATGCTTCTTTCATTTGGCCACTGGTAATTGTTCATGGCCATTTCTTCCAAGTTGTAAGCATCATCCTGTGACTTACTCATAAAAGCTCCTCCTGAAGCTTCATCAATTAGTGTTCTTGTGGAGGCCTTCAATCCATTGTAAAAATTCTGCACCTGCATCCACTTTGGCAGTCCATGGTGAGGGCATCGCCTAAGAAAATCCTTGTATCTCTTACATGCCTCATACAGTGGTTCACTCTCAAGTTGGGTGAAATTAGAGATTTCAATGCGCATCTTTGCTGTCTTAGTTGGTGGGAAAAATTTAGCAAGGAATTTCTGTACTAAATATTCCCAACTAATTACTGAGTCTGCAGGCATGGAGTTTAACCAGTTCTTCGCTCTATCTCGCAGAGAAAATGGAAACAATCTGAGGCGAATGGCATCATCAATAACACCATTATGCTTAAATGTGTCGCAGATTTCCAAGAAACTTGCAATATGGGCGTTAGGATCACCACTTGGCAACCCATAAAATTGAACTGAAGTCTGAATCATTTGCAGTATTGCTGGTTTGATCTCAAAATTATTGGCTTCAATCCTTGGTTTCCTGATAACAGAACGAATTCCTGTTACTTGTGGGAGAGCAAAATCTCTCAATGCCCGTGTGTGTTGCTGAAGATTTTCATTGTCTGCCATGATGTTTGAGTTGTTTTGAGTCTCTCACGTTTTCTTTCTTAATCCCCTTGCACTTCTCTCAATCTCAGGATTATAAGGCAACGACAATTGGTTTGTACTACTTCTCATACACCAGACAACACACCTAAATAACTAAAGGCAAAAGGCAATCAAATTAGATCAAATTCAACTCCTATTGATATTATTAGTAATTTTATCTAAAATCTCCGGCAACGGCGCCAAAAACTTGTTGGTTAATTTTGCAAGTGCACAAATCGTAACAAGTAAAAAAATGATGAGTAGAGTATCGTCCCACAAGGATTTGTAAAAATTACTACTAATTACCAAAATCTTTTAAATTATGATCTATTTGTGAAATCGAATGAGATAGTTTACAAAACAAAAATTAATGATTAAAAACAAACAACCAACTATTTAAATATTATTGAATTCAATTCTATTTGTTATAGGATTTCTGACTTACCGTAACTATTCCTATGTGAACTTCCTCAATTGAATTAATTACTCCTAGCGTTGATAATCAAGTTTTTCTAATTTAAACACTAATCTCTCTCGAGAATTAATGAATTATTTCGACAAGCAAACTTTATGTTTTCTACGAAATTTCTGAACTTGTCAAAATTTATTAAGTACTGTAAAACCTTTAATGATTACAAAACTTCCTAGGATATCTCTATCCTCTATAGATTTCTTAAGGTATTTCAAACAGTAGCTAAAACAATTATCACTTTTTAGTCTCAAATTGAATTCCAAATCATGCAGATGTTGGCCAAACATACACAAGCATTAAACATAGAATGAAATACTCAACAATTAATGTAATAATTCAATCAAAGAAATTGTTCACATATTTATAGTAAGGTTACATAAAACATCCCAGAATAAAAGTCTACTTCATAGTTAAATTAAAGAGAAACAAACTGGATAAAATGAACATCACTCAAAAGTAGAGAATGGCAGTAGAATAGATAGGTGTCCTCCAATCTTCTCTGATTTTTGTCCCGCTGTATGTCTCTATTTTCGTCTCACTTTGTGCCGCCTCCTATGTTGTTTTTGGTGTATTATAAGGTCTCTCTATGCCCTGCTGAACCTGTAACATCCTCAAATTATAATGTCATCAAATCTCAAACATTTCTTTACTAATGTCAAGTATTGAATAATATGTCTAAGATTATGGGATTTGTTTTATAAAAAAATTTGACGGAGTTTCCTTTTTTTTTTATGTTACCAAGTTATCGACTAGACTTCATTCAATCACAATACTCAAATCTTCCACTTCGATCCAACCATCCTGGATCATATCCCATCTCATCATACAATACTTCACATAGCCATACTTCGTTGTGCTTTCTCAACCTTACATCATCAACAAATAAAACATTAACTACAAAAAATATAAACTTAAAGGTTTCATATAGAACTTATTATTACATTAACATGCATCCATCTTTTAAACATGCATGATTATAATTTCTAAGTATTCTTTTCGATTAGTTTACTAATATTAGTTCCTTACTCATACTTTCTAAATGTATAAATACTAAAACCAAATATCTTTAGGATACATATGTTAAAATCTACATATAATACAAATTATATTAAAACAAAAGATATTACATCCCACAAAATAAACAGATTTAAACACAAAGCCCATATTTAACGCTCCGCATCACCTTGTGAAAAACCTGTATACATAACATTAATAAAAAATAAGGAAGATAACACATTAAAAATGATAAAGCTATTATGTTCACAATTCTTCAAAATATATCAAATTGTCTTTCATCACTAACTTACTACATATCAACATTAATAACCCATTCATAATTTATTAATCATATACTTATAGGACCTCTGCAACCAACACTCATTGCTTAATTTTTAATTTGGTAATTCACAATTTTACCTCAAACTTGGCTAACCTTCTTCGATAGCCAATAATCAAACCGGAAATTCCATACATATTACCCAACATCCGGCTATTCTCTTTTAATAGCCAATCCAACCGATAATTCCATACGAATTACCCAACATCCGGCTATTCTCTATTAATACCCAATCTAACCGATAATTCCATACGAATTACCCAACATCCAACTATTTTCTATCAATAGCCTGTAACAGCTCGGCCCAACTTGCCAGATATTGTCCGCTTTGAGCCTTACCGCCCTCACAGATTTGTTCTTGGTGACAACGCATGGCCCCAAAACGCGTCTAAGAAGTTAGCAACCAGCACTACTAATAAGGTCAGCTACCAACTCCTCACCCGCCGATATGGGATATTACAAGCCAATCTAACCAGTAATTCCATACAAATTACCCAACATCCGGCTACTCTCTAATAATAGCCAATTTAACTGATAATTCCATACGAATTACCCAACATCCCAATTATAATACAAACAAGTTTCTTCTTCTACTTTTTCCATATCAATATGTCATAAACAACTCATAACTAATAATGAACTTTGAATTTTAAAATAAAGTGATGAATCACCTACCGTCTGTTCGTGATGGCCCAACTCCTCCTGCCTGATGCCCTGTTCCGAAACAACTCCTGAATCAATCAAATTGCACTACATTATTAATCCATTAATATTTCTCCTATGTGCTTAAATTTGAAGCATGTAATATCTTTTATTTAATTGGGTTTTGCACCAAAATTTTCATTCATTTGTCACCTCATTTTCAACATATAGTTTTAATCAATTTTCTTCTTTTAACTCACGTAAAGAATTTTTCCGTGAACTATTCCTACCATTTATTTATTACTTCTTTTCACATTTTTATGATGTTTCTTCACTTGTTCATATCTTGGCCGAATATAGGCCTTATTTCTACAATAAATCCTTTTGTGTTTATTCAAGATAACATTATCAATCCTCATCTATATTGACATGATATACTATGTTCCATGTATTTCAAGTCAAATAGTATTACCAAACATATTACATGATCATCAATTTTTTTTCTAGAAACTATTCATTAAGCACAACAACCACATGAAAGAACTTTCTTCCTTCATATGGCTACTTATTAACAATTCTTGGTCAAAACTTCCTAAACACTCATATTAACTTTTCTTTTATTCAATACCAAGCATTGTTGAGCATGTCAAATGCCTTAAACCATAACCCTTCCCATGTTGTTTTCTTTTTGCCAAACATGCTTAAGTGAATTATAATGAATTTTCTTCAATTCCTTTCATTATCCACTCTAAGCAACATTACCTTCAAATCACCTAAACATTTTCATATGTATACGATCATTAATAATTGTCTATCTAGAGATGTTCACATCATACATATAATTTCATTTGTGCGTCTTGCACCTATTCTTCTTTCAAACTAATACATATACCCACAAGTATATTCTTATGGTTTCGTACTCCTTTCATTGAACAATATACCTTAAGATGATATCAATACTTCCTTTAAATTGTCACTAAATGTTTATATCTATTCTTCATACAAGGTTATTCCAAGCAATCATTTCTATTTTTCAAGTAACATTCACCAAACCAGAATTTCTCCCTTAAATTTCTTCTCTTGGCCGAAACTTGTGCTTCATGTCCTCATTAGTTCATTCATTTAAATCACATCATTTTCTTCATTTATGATATATGTTATCATTCATAAACATATATCAATCTTCAAACAAGAAATTATAAGGGATTCAACATTTGTTCATATAATTTCTAAGAATATCAACACTTTTAACTTGTGTTCTACCATGTTTTCCTTATATTTGTTCAAGATCATGAATCATTGAAATATATCTTCAATTTTCTCCTCCCCCCTTCAAGTCCCCTTATGGTCTAATCTAGGGTTTTCTCCTTAGTTTACATCAAGTTTTTCTCAATATACATTCTTTGAAATTTGTTCTTTCCTTGATAAAAATTCTTGTCCACAATATTAGTTTTCAAAACATTAATATACACAAAAGTCCTAAGTTTTCATTTGGGTTATTCACCCTTTACAACAAAGCTCACTCAAGACAACAATGGAGATTGAAGGGTTGTTCTTACCACATGAATTAAGCAAGGATTAAGGATGATTTTTGACAACTCCATACGTGTTCTTCTTGTTCTCTTCCTTGGTTGATTCTTCTCCCCCTCTTTATGTCCTTAGCCATAAATCTCTCTTTCTCTCTACATCTTTATTTTGTGGCCTTTCTCCTCACATTCACTCTTCATTCACTCTAGCATCGTATAGATGAAATGCAAGAGAACATTTTGCTGGAAATTTTGTAGGAAAGGGAGCTGCTAAGGGCTATCTTGGCCGGGAGTAATGGGAGAGGTAAAGTCACCCTCTGTTCTCCCAACTACTTATACTCCTTAATAAATGAAGTTAGGTCTTGTTTGGTTTGGTTCAAATTATGTTTTTTTTCTTGTATCAAGGCTAGTTCATCACATTTTGGATAGATAACCGGGTCAAATCTTCCCCTACATGCTCTTCTCCAAAACTCACTCATTTGACTCTTATTATTATTTTACTCTTTCTTATATATATTATTCGCACTTATTGAATGTTACCAAGTTGTTGTTGGGTGAAACTTTTAAATGGGTTTCATGTTAGGTTTTACAAAAGAAAACTTCATCCCTTGAGACTCGTCTCCATTCTCGCCAATGTTATGAATTTTAATCCAAAATTTGTAACTTTCATTACGACTTCCACGATACTTTTAAATTTATTTATGGATCTTATTCTCTCCCTTACACATCACATTTATTATTATTTCTACTATTTATTCATTTCTTTTCATATTGAGTCTTCATTACTCATTGAGGTCTTTCTTTTTTTCCTTTTTTTTTTCTACGATCCCATGTTTATGCAGGAGTTTACAGCTGTCTTCGGAATTAGATGGACATAAGCATGATTGAATCCTTTTGGAAGCCTACCTGTTTTGAAAAAAATTCTTGGCCAAATCTAACAAATCATCTGCAATGAAATTCCAAGCAAGCCCGTAGAATTTGAAATTGAAACCACCTGGACCAGGACTCTTGCTCCCATCACAATCCCAAACACTCTGCTTTAATTCTTCCAAAGTGATATCTCGCTCCAAACTAGCTGAAGAAGAAGCCGTGAGTGTTTTAAAACCAATGAGCCCTGAACCAATTTGGAATCTATCAAGGCTTCTGAATAAGTTGGAGAAGAAGCTAATTGCCGCATCTTTTATGACCGGTAAACCTTCAACAACAGAACCATTATGAACCGCTTTCAGGATATGGTTTTTAGCGCTCCTGAAGTTAGCAACTAGATGGAAGAAACGCGTGTTGTGATCACCTAGGCGACACCAAACTTGGCGAGACTTTTGTCGTAACATGCTTTCTATACTCAAGTTACATTGCCACTGCTTCTTGATCAATTAATCAAGCGAGTTCTGCTTTGCAGTAGTTGACACGATCAAAAGATCGATGTCTTATCCCAAGTACAGGAGTGTCAAAGTAATAGATAACCCAGCAAGACCGGGGTCGAACCACAGGGAGGTCAACTATATAAATTATAAATAATAAATGAAAAGGAGTTGAAGAAAACTTTTGAGATGTGATATTGATGTGAGTATTAATCAAAGATAAAAGCAATTGTCAAGGTTAGAGAATCCACTAATAGTATTAGAAATAAGTATAGTATAAACTCTTTTTATTAATCAACTAGAAACCACACACAAAGGAGGCTCCAATCGCATGATTTATCCTTAATAGTTCATTATAAATTTTTAACATGACCATATTAATTATCTTATTTTAGTAACACCATACTTTTAAATATTGTCAGGAATTCATGATGTTAACTTATGTTAACAACAAATCAAGTTCCTTTCATAGCACAAGTGTCGGTTATACCATATAGTAGGCTATGAAAGTGCCAAGTATTTGTTGTACTAAGGGTTGTACAACAGAAATCTAGATTAATCATTTAACAAGCAAGGTATTAAGAATTAGTAAGATAAAAAGATAAGACATGTTAATAACAAACTTTCTTGGATATAAACATTGAAGTCCATGTTGAGTTTATATTATATATATTCTAAAACCATTAGTGAAACCTTTTCACCTTAACATAATAAACTTAGCTAAACATTGTGAAAACGAGAAACATAAATAAACTAGATAAGAACATAGTTATGATGAAAAGCATAAACAAGAGTGATGTAACCATATTATTCGATAGTTTCACCCACATCTACCTAATGTTTTGTCCATGTTTTATATATAAAATGCCTTGATATTCTTTGTTTTTTGTTTTGAAGGCATTTTTGGATGAAAGATGCAAAAAGGAGTAAATTGGAGGTAATTGGCAGATTTGACGTTCAGTCGATGTTTTGTGCAGAGCGTGAGTTCTAGAGATCGAAATGAAGTGATTCCAGTGGCACTAAAAAGCTAACATCCATACCTTTCTGGAAATGTAATGCAAGAAAAATAAAAGGAGAAAGATCATGGAAATCACATCCTGCAAAGTCAAATCTCGCATTCTGCCAGTGTTGACCTTTGGTCATTAAAAATTTAATATCTGGAGCTACAGAAGTCCAATTGATGCAAACTCAATTTTCATGGATTCATAATTCAAAGACCTATCCACGCTCCAAATTGCAGACAAAAACGATGTCATATGAGGGAGATATGATTTTCCAAAGATGACAACTGAATTCTGCCAGCAAACAGGTTTCGTGAAGAAACGAGTCCAAATTACATTTCGAAGCATCTAAACCGGCATCCAAGTTTTTATATCAGCAATTTAACTCCTCTAAGTCAGAGTTTGAAGATTTCACGCAAGGCTATTTCTCCTTTTTAGGAAAAATAGTTATTGAAGTACTTAAATGTAAACTGTCAACTTAAGGAAGGACTATTTTGTAAAATAGAGACTAGGGTTTCTTAGCATATAAAAAGAAAGAGAGAAGGGGCAGCAGCTAGCAGAAAAGAGGGAGAGCAGAAGGAGGCAGCAGCCAGCAGAGAATAAACACAAATTCTCTCCTCTACAAACCCAAAAATCATGCTCTTTTCATTCTTTAGAAGTAGTTTTTCAACAAACATGCAAGGCTAAACATTTTTTCTTGGTTGCAAGGACACGAAAACCTTCGGATTTCAAGAACTGTGAGATTTATTTTACCTTTTCTTTATATGATGAATATGTTTGTTCTCCTATGCTTATTTTTCTATGATTGTTTATTTTAATTGCTAGAGCGGACTCTAAGTTATTATTGTAGACAATTTATTGCTAAGTTTGATATCAAAATCGGAGTTGTGGTATATGAACTTGTGAAGCAACTGAGTTTAATAATTGTGGCGGATCTACGTTATTAATCTTAGGGAGAACATTCAATCAAATCAAACATAGACTGCGGACAGTTATGTTTTCTTGATTAATCAACTTATCTAGTTCTTAAGGCTGCCATTGAATTAAATTACTAGTGCGGACACTGTGGTTGTTTGATGGTTAGGGTTAGTTATACGGCGGATCCGTTAACAAATCAATGTTAAGAAGAGATAAATATTCAGAATATAAATTGATGTTTTGTTTCCATGATCAGTTCTAATTTCCGTTGGTGGATGTGTGCTTGCGACCAAGGTTTGTTTTCTTGATAAGTTTCGGTTTTAATTGATTTTGTTTGCTAGTTTAATTGCTGCCATAGTTTAGATAATCACAAACCAAATCCCCCCAATTACATAACGTACAACATAAAAATCTGACTTGAAACTTCCTCGTGGGATCGACCCCTTGCTTGCTCTATACTATCTTGTGTGTTTTAAGCTAGGGTAATTAATTTGTGCGACCGCGACATCGCAACAAATTTTGGCGCCGTTGCCGGGGAGGTAATTTTAGTTGATTGTTGTGCTTGTACTGTTATTTTTATTTGCTGTGAAAAAAAAAAAAAAAGACAGAATTTTTGCTTGTGACGGTACTGTTCACTTGCGGCAGCGGTACTGTTCAAAACAGAATTTTTGGTGGAATTAGGTATCGGTCTTTTGTTTTCTGAAGTAAAACAACGTTCTAAACAGGACTAGTGGTAAACCACTAGCCCCATCTTATCGAGGCCAAATTCCGCTGTTTTCTAGTGTTTTTAGGCAGTTTTAGTTTTCTAGCGTAGGATTTTCGTACAATTTGCATTGTTTTCGATCTCTTATGTGGTTGGTTTCTTTTGAGTTTTCTTGATGATTTATGCCAGTAACCCGTTCTACTAATCAAATTCAAGTGCAGTTGGATCTCGAAATAGAAAAAACTTTACGCAGGTTACGAAAGGAAGCTCGCCTTAATACCATGGCTATTGCACGACAACAAACACTTAAGGAGCTTGCTGCTCCTAACGTGGAAAATCAGCCATTATGCATAAACATCGACAATAATGTAAACTTTGAGCTCAAATCTGGTTTTATACATTTGCTACCAACTTTCAATGGTCTTGCAGGAGAAGATCCTCATACTCATCTCAAGGAATTCCATATGGTTTGCGTTGGCATGAAACCAAATGGAGTTGACGAAGAACATGTTAAGTTGAAAGCTTTCCCTTTCTCTTTAAAAGGGGCAGCAAAGGCATGGTTTTTCTCTATTCTCCCAAGTTCCATTGGAACTTGGAATGCCATGAAGAAGATTTTCCTTGAAAAATATTTCCCAGCATCTCGAGTTGCCAACATAAGGAAAGAAATATGTGGGATTCGACAATCTCATGGAGAGACACTTTCCGAGTATTGGGAAAGATTTGAGCAACTGTGCATTCAATGCCCTCATCATCAAATACCCGATCAGCTGCTCATTCAATATTTCTATGAAGGATTGATGCCTACTGAACGTAGTATCATTGATGCTGCAAGTGGAGGGGCATTGGTAGATAAGACACCCGAGGCTGCACGCCAATTGATCTCAAACATGGCAGTCAACTCGAAACAGTTTGGCACTCGTGGAGACTTCGCAAATAAACGAGTAAATGAGGTAAGTATTTCTAACCTTGAGAATAAAGTTAATGATCTTACTTCTCTTGTGCGTTCTTTGGCTTGTGGCAATGTACAGCAGGTGAAAGTTTGTAGCATATGCTCCTTACAAGGACATGCTTCAGATATGTGCCCAACAATGCAAGAAGATTACATTGAACTAGCTAATGCAGTTGATGGAGCATTCAATGGACAGTCCCAGCGTAAATATGATCCCTTTTCCAACACGTACAATCCTGCATGGAGAGATCATCCCAACTTATGCTATGGGAACCCACCTCAACAAGGCAATCAAGGCCGACAGTTCCATCCCCATGGATTTCAATCCCAACAGAATTATCAAGCAAGACAGCCCCCTCCATTCACAAACTCTAATGTTATGGGGTCATCATCCAATGATGATCTTCGTGAGATGATGAAAACTTTGGCTTCTAACACTGTGACCTTGCAACAAAATGTCATGTCTTTTCAACAGGAAACAAGGTCAAGTATTCACAACTTGGAGAAGCAAATGGGGCAAGTAGCTTCAAGTGTGGGGAAATTGGAAGCACAAATGAATGGAAAATTGCCCTCCCAAGCATTGAATCCAATAGAGAATGTTAGTGTGATCATGCTACGAAGTGGGAAAGAACTTGAAGAGAAAAGGTCAAAACAAATTGAGATGGAGGAAGAAGAAGAGATAGAAACTGAATTGAGTACAAAGAAGGAACATCCTCTTCCTCTACAAACTGAAATATTGACCAACACTCCAAAGGTAACTCCTCATTCAATGAATTCCAGTTTTAAAATAATTCCACCCTTTCCTGTGAGTTCTTCTAGGTCAAAGAAAGAGGACAAAGAAAAAGAGATTTTAGAGGTTTTCAAGAAAGTAGAACTCAACATTCCTTTGCTTGATGTTATCAAGCAAATTCCCAAGTATGCCAAATTCTTGAAGGAGTTGTGTACTACCAAGAGAGCTTTCAAACTAAAAGGTCATGAAATGGTAAGTATGGGTGAAGTTGTATCTGCTATTGTTCAAAAGAATATGCCTTTGAAGCAAAAAGACCCAGGTGCGTTTACTATCCCATGTGTTATTGGTAATGCTAGTTTCAAAAGGGCCTTGTGCGATTTAGGTGCATCCATTAGTGTTATGCCTAAACATGTTTATGATTCTCTTAGTCTTGAGCCTTTGAATAAAACTAGCATTGTAATACAACTTGCGGATCGTAGTTTTGTTTACCCACTTGGTGTGATAGAAGATGTCCTAGTCAAGATTGACAGTTTGGTCATTCCATGCGACTTTTATATTCTTGATATGGAACATGATTCTTGTGATTCATCAAACAACACTCCTATATTGTTTGGGAGACCATTCTTGAAAACTGCCAATACAAAAATTGATTGTGGTAAGGATACTTTGTTTATGGAGGTAGGAGATGAAAAAATTCAATTTAATTTTCATGATGCAATGACATATCCTTATAGCAATGTTTATTCTATCACATGTTATGACCAAGTTGATAAGTGTATGCAGCAAGTTTGTGATTTTGATAGTGAGGATGGATTAAGCGTAGCTTTGAGCTGTGGCTATGATTTTACCAAGATAAAAGAGATGGAGAGGCATATATGTGTTCTCCAAAATGTGCATGACTCAGCATTGGATTTACAAGCTTTGCAAATTGTACTCCATGATGCAGGAGTCATTTACCTCATCATGGACAGTGAATGGGTGGCGCCTATCCTTTTGGTGCCTAAAAAGATTGGAATTACGTTGGAAGAGATTCGAAATGATTCTTACGAGAATGCAAGGATTTATAAAGAAAAGACTAAGAGTCTCCATGACCAAATGATTACAAGAAAAGAGTTTAATGTTGGAGACAAAGTCCTCTTTTATCATTCGCGTTTGAAACTTTTTCCTGGAAAGTTGAGCTCTCGTTGGATTGGACCCTTTGTTGTTTCTAATGTTTTTCCTTATGGTGCAGTTGAAATTACAAGTTTAGAAACCAACAAAGTACTCAAGGTCAATAGGCATCGCTTGAAACCTTTCTATGAAGGTTGGACGACAGAACTCACCGCTTTTGTGGAGTTAGCTGAACCAATCTATGAAGAATGAGCATGCAACATGTCGAGCCAATGACATAAAACAAAAGCGCTTACTGGGAGGCAACCCAACACAAAAAGAAAAAAAAACAGATTTGCTTTCTTTTCCCTTATCTTTTATTTTTCGCATTTTACTTTATTTTTGTCATTCTCCTATATTCCTTTTCTTTTATTTCAACATTAAGGACAATGTTGTGTTTTAAGTGTGGGGGTATTGGGAGAATGTTGGTTTTCTAATTTTGGTTTTCTTTGTTATTTTTCAAAATAAAAAAAAAATTATGTTTGATCTTTTGAACTCCCATTGGTTTTTGAGAATATGAGTATTATGTATGAGAATTAGTTGAGATAGATGAAGATATAAATCAAATGAATGAGTGTGCATGCAAGTTTTAATGTTTAATTGGTTTAGGGATTGACTTTGAGAATATGTCATGTTGACTTTATAGTGTTATACCAATGCAAGCTTTTGAGCCTTCAACATTATATTCTTTGATTGTGCCTTTTTTCAATGATATGTATCTTTAGAACTTGCTTCATATCTTGTTGAGATTACATTCATATTACATATATACATGAAGATGATAAAGGTATTAGGAATTTTAACCACTTGAGCCAAAAAGCCAACCTAAAGCATATTATCCTTAGTGAGCCCTTTTGAGCTTGTTTATCTTTTCTTTGCTTTATCCATGTATAAGCCTTAACTTTTTATATGTTTTCCTTTTCCCCTGGCCAAGGATTAGTAGAGCATATACTTATGATATCTCATGGAATTATGGTTGGAAATTATGTGAAAAGAAAGGAGAAATGATGTTTGATGAAAAGATGGGCAAAGTTGCCAAAGGAAAAAAAAAAAAAAAAGGAAAGAAAAAAAAAAGATAAGAAAAGGAAAAAAGTGTTCCTTTATGTTCTTAAGATTTTATATTGAAAAAGCTTGAAATCAAAAGAAGTTAAGCATTGGTGATTAAAGATGGAAAATTTATGTGCTTTGATGGAATATCTTGTTTGAAATATCATTTTTAAGAATGCTCTACTTTCTTTGGTTTGAACCTTTTCTTTTACTCTATTTTACCTCACCTTTACCTTAGCCCCATTACAACCAGAAAATAAGACCTTTTGATTCATGCATTGTTTGTAATATGTTATTAATGGAGATGAGATTGAAGAGCAAGTTTGTGGTAGAACATATTCATTGATTGAATTTGAGAGATTTAAACACATAAGCCCTAAACACATGAGTGTTGGAGTGTATATCAATGAGAGGACCTATCACTTTGGCATGACATAGATTTCATTTAAATCTCGACGATTAATTGAATTTTGAAGTTTGCATGTAAATAAATTCATGAAAATTTATACTCTTTATCCTTTTTAATTGTGTTCTTGTTTATAATGCATATATTCTTAGATATTGATGGGAGATTAGAAGATTATTCATAGTGATTTCATTTAATTTAACTTCAATTTGATTTTACCTATCCTTTCTCGAGGACGAGCAAGAGCTAAGTGTGGGGGTATTTGATGTAACCATATTATTCGATAGTTTCACCCACATCTACCTAATGTTTTGTCCATGTTTTATATATAAAATGCCTTGATATTCTTTGTTTTTTGTTTTGAAGGCATTTTTGGATGAAAGATGCAAAAAGGAGTAAATTGGAGGTAATTGGCAGATTTGACGTTCAGTCGATGTTTTGTGCAGAGCGTGAGTTCTAGAGATCGAAATGAAGTGATTCCAGTGGCACTAAAAAGCTAACATCCATACCTTTCTGGAAATGTAATGCAAGAAAAATAAAAGGAGAAAGATCATGGAAATCACATCCTGCAAAGTCAAATCTCGCATTCTGCCAGTGTTGACCTTTGGTCATTAAAAATTTAATATCTGGAGCTACAGAAGTCCAATTGATGCAAACTCAATTTTCATGGATTCATAATTCAAAGACCTATCCACGCTCTAAATTGCAGCCAAAAACGATGTCATATGAGGGAGATATGATTTTCCAAAGATGACAACTGAATTCTGCCAGCAAACAGGTTTCGTGAAGAAACGAGTCCAAATTACATTTCGAAGCATCTAAACCGGCATCCAAGTTTTTATATCAGCAATTTAACTCCTCTAAGTCAGAGTTTGAAGATTTCACGCAAGGCTATTTCTCCTTTTTAGGAAAAATAGTTATTGAAGTACTTAAATGTAAACTGTCAACTTAAGGAAGGACTATTTTGTAAAATAGAGACTAGGGTTTCTTAGCATATAAAAAGAAAGAGAGAAGGGGCAGCAGCTAGCAGAAAAGAGGGAGAGCAGAAGGAGGCAGCAGCCAGCAGAGAATAAACACAAATTCTCTCCTCTACAAACCCAAAAATCATGCTCTTTTCATTCTTTAGAAGTAGTTTTTCAACAAACATGCAAGGCTAAACATTTTTTCTTGGTTGCAAGGACACGAAAACCTTCGGATTTCAAGAACTGTGAGATTTATTTTACCTTTTCTTTATATGATGAATATGTTTGTTCTCCTATGCTTATTTTTCTATGATTGTTTATTTTAATTGCTAGAGCGGACTCTAAGTTATTATTGTAGACAATTTATTGCTAAGTTTGATATCAAAATCGGAGTTGTGGTATATGAACTTGTGAAGCAACTGAGTTTAATAATTGTGGCGGATCTACGTTATTAATCTTAGGGAGAACATTCAATCAAATCAAACATAGACTGCGGACAGTTATGTTTTCTTGATTAATCAACTTATCTAGTTCTTAAGGCTGCCATTGAATTAAATTACTAGTGCGGACACTGTGGTTGTTTGATGGTTAGGGTTAGTTATACGGCGGATCCGTTAACAAATCAATGTTAAGAAGAGATAAATATTCAGAATATAAATTGATGTTTTGTTTCCATGATCAGTTCTAATTTCCGTTGGTGGATGTGTGCTTGCGACCAAGGTTTGTTTTCTTGATAAGTTTCGGTTTTAATTGATTTTGTTTGCTAGTTTAATTGCTGCCATAGTTTAGATAATCACAAACCAAATCCCCCCAATTACATAACGTACAACATAAAAATCTGACTTGAAACTTCCTCGTGGGATCGACCCCTTGCTTGCTCTATACTATCTTGTGTGTTTTAAGCTAGGGTAATTAATTTGTGCGACCGCGACATCGCAACAAAGAGATTAATGAAAGCAAAACTTAAAAATTACAAAAATACAAAGAAAGAAAGCAAGAATATGATCTTGATCTGAAAACCAAGATGCCTAAATGTGTGGCAAATGCTTCCTTTTATAGGCTAAAATTCAGAACTATTGATTTGATGACTAATTGTTGAGTGGGTGGCCACCTCTTTGACTTGGTGACAACCTTTATCTTCTTGTCTGAACAAAAAATCATTGCTACCATTAGAATTTGAACAGATATTCTTCATGAAAGTTCTGGGAAATTGTCTCCACTTTCCAAAAAATCAAGAATGAGCTCATTTGGACTTCTATAACTCGAGATATGGGTTGAACACTGAACAATGTTTGAGCTGCAGGACAGATTCCAATTTCTCTTTTCTTGCTACAATTTGAACTTGAAAACGACCATTTTGAATCTTGGACTCTAATGAAAGTTTTAGGCCTATGTCTTACCTTTCCATCCATATAAACCAGACCTAAATCCAAGTTATACAGCTCCAGTTATGATCAAATAACCGAATAGTGTTCCAGTTTGAATTGAACCAGCATCTCTTCTCTAAGCTTAGCTCTTTCTTTGTCTTCTCAATTTCAATAGTTATACAAATCAATCAATCTTTTGAATTGTGAAACATGCCTGCATTTAAAATAAGCATTTATCATAAATTAAAGATGTCTTATATTATCAGACTCGTTATTATAAAATATGCTTAAGTTAGGGAATTTAATGATACTTTAAGTGTAATATGATGATATAAAACCTTAATGAGAATGCACTTTTAAGTATTAATCAGTAGTTAATTGCCCATATTCTGATTTATGTTTTATAAGTGAAATATTGCTTGGATCATTACTAAAGTAGTCACCTGATTCCCAAACGCAACCCTATTCCACTGTCTTAGTCGAGTTGCCATAAAGCTGAGCTTCTTAATGAGCTTGAACTAACTTGAAAATTCATTGCAAACTTCATCCCATATACCTTTTACGATGTCTTTGAAATTCGGATGATAAAGCCAACAATCCATGAATTTCAAAGGAATCTAACCTTTTTCTGTAGGTAAAGCCCCTAGGATTAAAAACCTCTTGGAAGTCACCGGAGAGATAGAAGGGGGAATTGCAAATGACAACAAGGACTAGAAAAAATACGGTCTAGTTTACTCATGGATCCCCCATGAAACCAGGTATACAAACCCTCTAACATGTACTCGATTAAGTTACAATCATCAATAAAAAGTCTAAAAGTCGTTGAACCAACCCTATTAATGAAGTCGCTGCTTCTGTCACTTCGCAATAAAGTTTCATTGATGTCACCTACTAAAAACCAAGGACACTCAAAAGCGGCCTTTAGAATATGAAGGTCCTTCCAAAGAAGAAGCTTGTCAGCTTGATTGCAAAGGGCATAAACACCCACCACCACCCCTGAAAAGCCAGTCAAGACATTCTGCCCAAATAACCCGATCCAACCATGACCATACTCCATTGATGATACCGCAAACTTAGAGTTATCCCACATAGCTAGAATACCCCCTTTAGTACCTTCAGCCTCATTGCCAAACCAAGAAACATTACTGACATTCCACAACCAAAAAACCAATCTGTTTGAGTAACTCTGTAACTTGGTTTCAAATAAAAAACAAACCTCTATATCAATTTATCAAAATCCCTGATTAACTTTGAAACCGTCCTCTTCTTTTTAGCTAACCCCAAACCATAAGAATTCCATGTAAGAATCTGCATAAGAAAAGAGATTTATAATCCTTACCAAACAAGGAGGAACAGCTACTCACTAGGACGTTTCCCAATCATCATTCTCTTTATGCCTTTGCTGTTTTATATAGGATGTGAAGTCATCTAAGTTGAAAGGTTTTTGAATATGTAAAGCCTCCCCTATTTCCAGCATTAAACAAACCTCATCACACTCAGAACGTTCATTGTTTTTACCATGTGCTAGTAAGTTCCTCCTGATACACATCTGAATGGTTGAGTCCTCAATATCTATCTCACTCTTGTTAACTGTTTCATTCAAACTCCCATAAGATGTAATCAGCTTTGTACGTCGCCACTTCGTTCTTTTTTTGGCAGATAGAATAGTGGCACTCTCTTTTGTGTTTGCTTCAGGGTGTAAAATAACATAATGATTCTGTGCTGCGGTTCCAAAATTACTAAGGCTTGAGGATCATATGTTGATTGAAAGGCCAAATCGTAGTTTGATCCAGATGAAATAGAGAGGACGTTAGATGGGCTTTTAGATCCACTGTGAAGATTTTGACCATAAACTGGACTTTTATTCTAGGCCAACAAAAAAGAGTCAAGGCCCAAGGTAGCTGCAAGGCTTCTAACATCTTCTCTCAAGATAGGAGTGCCCCGTCCCATATATAGGGTAAGAGCATTGGGAATGGTACTGCATTTTATATACCTGTTGTCAGAATTAGAAAGAGTGTATGCCATAATTTCTGGAAATCTCTCTGAAGATAAGGCAGCATGTTGATCATGCACCACGTCAAGATGAAGAGCATTAAATATGATAAGAGAGCTATCATCAAAAGGTGATAGCTTGTCTCCATCCTTTGCCAGATCTAATTTTTCCAACCCGTTGCTGCCCCCAAGAGTCCTTGTGACTGATGGAGACACATCTGTTCTGTCCTCATATGTGTCTGCGTCATCGGCCACATCAACTAAGTCTTCCTCATCATCCCCATCCCCTTGCTCTAGGGATGTTTGAAAGTCATCCACGGTGTATGAAATAGAGCCAGCAATTGGGTAATGTAAATGGTCCATCTCCTCTGTCTTAACCTGATATATTTGATTATTGAGTTGCAAAACAATCACCTTATCCAGTTGTGTACCAATAAGGATCCGTAATTGTGATAATTCAAAATGCTTGAGTAGTTTTATCAAAACCTATCATCTGACCAGTTCTTTCTAAAATCTTCGTTAGGCATCTGCAATTCCACCCTATAATGGGTAGATTTGTTATTGTTATCTAGGCCATCAGATTCAAAGTGGTGTTAGTCTCAGCCCAAGGGCGTACTTCCTCAAAAAATACATCCCAGCATTCATTATTCTTCCTTCATGATTCCATTAACATGTCTCTGGTATAAAAAATTATGAGGACCTGAGATGCCCCAAGAAAGCGCAGTCTAGCAAAATCTATATCATATTGGAGCAGTCCAAAACATATAAAAGAGTAATTGGATCCTTTTTTTTATTTTTCTAAGAAGACATCTCTTTAGCCAAGCATAATCCTCTTCTTCAATATCAAAGGAGAGTTTTTCAAAGTAATCCTCTAGTCCAAAAGACACAAGCAGATATGTTTGTTCAGCTTTTCCTTCACTAAGTACCTCTTTGTAACTTCTTACATCCCTTTCACTAATAGGCACTCTTATAGTTGTTTTGGGTTTTGATCTGGCTGGAGCTTTGTTCTCTCTTGGAATCTTTTTAGTGTGTTTAGCGAAATTAGCTTTTAGTCTGTAACATTCAAACCAAATGTCATTTGCACTCTCTAGCAAAACTTTATCAGAAAAGTGTGATGTTATTGTTACAAAACCGCATAGGCTCCCTGCTTTGTTGACACGCCTGGAAGCATAGAGTTTGAGTATAGAGCCCAACTTGTTAAAAGAATCCTTTATGCGATGGTAATCAACCGATACTGGGAACCTTCAAAGTAAATTTATGGCACTGACATGTTAAAGGAGTGCTTATTCTAGGTTTTTAGGCTAGGAATATTGCGCTTGTGTATAGGAGGTGGTTGTTGTTTTGGGTCAAAGTGGCTGTTGGAAAGGGATTTTTGGTTGTTTGTTGATCCGTGGGATGTTGTGTTTGTTTGAATATTTGAAAAAACGGCCATAGGTGGAGGAGAGGGTAGAGAGAAGGCAGTTTGGGTCAAGGTGGCTGTTGGAAAGGGATTTCTGGTTGTTTGAATTCAACATGTTACAAAGCAGCAAATGTATAAAAGTGATTATTACCCGAGTAGCAATACGTAGGGCGAGTAATTAGGTTCTATATACCAATTTAAGTCTTAGACACTTATTTTTAATTTTTATCATGTGGATAGATTTTCACAACCTATTGTGAACCATATTCAGGTTCTTATTAAGATGCTTCCAATCAAGGCTATTAAAATCGCAATTTAACTTGTAAAATCGTACGATTTTATGAGTTAATATATGCTTAATGTCCAAAATCGCCTTAAAAACTCGAAAATTGATAAAATCGGGTTAAAATCGAGTGAAATCAGTAAAATCAGATGAAATCGCAACAAATCGCCATTTTGGTACCGATTTTACGATTTCAACAAAAACATATACTTCACTGCAATAGTGCAATATATGTTTCCTCCAGACCAATAGCGGTATGCCATTTGTCCACACTCCACAGTCCACAACTCCACAGTCCACAACTCCACACATCACTCATCCTATCGTCCATGTTTTACAATTTACCCTAAATTCCTAATCTCTGAACTCTAAAGAGACAATCTTTGAGATCAACGGCTCAGTGGCTCACGGCTTCCACTTCAGTCTTCATCAACAGCGGCAGGCGACAGCGATCTTCAGACTTTAGAGTTCAGTCTTCGACTCTTCATCAACAGACAACAGCTCTCTGCCTCTATCTCTTTATTTCCATCATCAACGACATCCTCTTCAGTCTTTACTCTTCATCAACAGCGACAACGATCTCCTTTTTTTCCCCAGCATCAACAGTTTTCTCTTCAGACTTCAGAGTTCAGTCTCTGGCTCGTCGACTTCCTTTTCAGTCTTCACCGTAAGTTGTTCCCCAATCCCCTGTATTTTTTCGATCCTTATTGCCCATAATTTGGAATAAAAATTATTCCCTTTATAATATTTTGCTTGATGGAATGATTAGTATGATGATTTTGAAGTGATTGAGTAATGAATATGCAGTAGAAATTTTGAAGTGATTTGCAGATTTGGTAATGAATTTTTATTCAAAAATTCATGCTCTCATTTATGCTCTCTGCCTATTTTATGCAAGGTTGTCAATTTCATTCCATTTCGTCCGGAATGGCCGAAACATTCCATACCAATTCAAAAAACGAAACAATTTTCATCTCATTTTAAATCTCGGTTCGTTCCGGATTTTTCGGCTAAATTCCAACCGGAACGTTCCGGTTTCATTCCACATGTTCTGTTCCGCTCTTGAAAAGCCATTGAATCAAATTGAATCTTGTTCAATTTAATTAATTAAACCACCCAAGTATAAAAAGCTTTTTTTCATTACTATTTTCAATAACAATGATATTAATAATAATATTGAAAATTATTATTACTATTTTCATTAACAATGATATTAATTTTTTAAAATTAGATTTATCACTAATATATATGGTTTATATTCATGTTGTTTTTTTCATATTTATACTTTGTAGGAATTTGAGCAAAACAAGGGATGCTTTAGATTCCATTAGCCTTGATAACATTGACCTAACTTTATATTTAAAATATTTGTGTTAAAACATTTTACTTTCATAATATTTTGATATTTTGTTTAAGTTGAATTACTTTAAGTTAAAAATCTATTTAATCTTGACTATTTAGAAATATTTTAAATTTTGAAATTATATTTGTTTGGCATTGTATTTGTATTGCATAATTTATAATTAATTTATCTTGAATTTGAATTATGTCTGTTGAATTTTTATATATATATGAACAGTACAACCCCGAAACGGCACGCCAAAATACTCCGAAACTGAAACATTCCATTCCAATTGAAAAAACGAAAACCTACCGAAACGGAATTGACAACCTTGATTTTATGCTCTCTGCCTCTCTTTCATTTGTTTTATTGATGGCAAATTCAGTAAAGGGAATATGTTCAATTGTTTATAAATTCATTTTATGCTCTTAGAAATGGGGAGGAAAACAGAGAAAGAAAAAATAGAATTGCCGAGAGAGATGGGGAGGAAAACATTTTCTTGTCATATTAAGATGCTGCTGGTTTATTTATTGGTAAAAATTGCCTGATGTGTTTCCAGAGGTTGCCTTTTATAATGATCCAGAATTTAAAAATCATCTGAAGATATTTGATCAGTGATTCAATATTTCCACGAATCCACCATCCACTTGATTGTCCATACAACATGCAATTTGCAGATTTTAATCTAGGTAGTAGTATATTTTAGGGACTGCCATGCATGGATTTTAATTGTTTAGTTGCTGAATGAGAATATTATAGTGAGTTTTGTTATCCTTAGGGAGTAATAACTTAGATTCATAAAATAGAACTGGAGCAATAACAAAGAAGATCAGAGGATAGCTTAGAACAGCAGATTCAGTAGACATATGAATTGTGATCTCTGATTTAGTTTTGCGAGTTCTTTATGCATACTTTTAGATTATATGAATTCTTATGTATAACACATGTATTATGGTACTTCTTTTTTAACAAAAAATTTAATTAGAATCATATTATGTTTGGATTCATTACAGGGCTAATTTGAGTTGATTCTTGAATTGTTGAACTCATGGCATCTAGAAAAAAATCTTTTAAAAATAGACTTGATGTGGGATTGGAACATGGTATAGATATTGATAAGAATTCTAGACAAACCAACAAGTTGTTTATTTTAAGTTTGTTAATTATTAGTTAATGAAAAGTTACTTCAATTATGTATGAATTTTTATTTGAATTCCAATGAAGTCCCCTTTTGCTAAAGCTTTGGGGACGACCCCCAAAACTTGACTGCCTTCTAAAAATACAGCTATTGACACACCCCCCCCCCCCCATTAACCCAAGGCTACCTCCCCCATACACTAAATGAATCTTTCGCTCAGCTAGTACCCGACCAAGATGATTTGCTGATTCTAAAAACTCTTTTTCTTTCCCAGGACTGGATCCACCGAAAACACAAATATTTCTTATGTGATGACTTAAGGAACTTGCCATTTCTACACACTTCTATATTTGTTGAATGTATGGGTTGAGTAGAAATGAAGGAAAGGAAGAGAAGATTTTATAGATGAGAAATTGAAAATGCAATCATACCACCTATATGTAGGCCAGCTGGACTCTCTCTCTCTCTCTCTCTCTCTCTCTCTCTCTATTTATTTTTTTATTTTGAAAAAACATGTGTATGTACAGGTAATTGTGATTGTGGCTCACATCTTCTCTTGGTTTTACGTCCAAGAACGGCTTAGACGCCCTCTATGGGTCGGGAATAGGCTTCTCATCCAGTTTTTTAAAAAACTAACAAACAGGGTCTTTTTTAGTCAGATTCCCAAGACTATGTCGATCATGTTCTTTATGGAATTGTGGTCATAAATCATGAATTGTATGATGCACATCTCCACTAGGATGCATCTCAAGAGTTAATAGAAGATTATCTAAAGACTCCTTACTCAGGCCATCCGTAATGAATTGTATTTTATCTTCACGGTTTATAGATACCATTCCTAAAGAATGACATTTTACATTACAAGTCCATCTGGCACATCTATGACAGACTTTCAGTCGTTTTGCACGACGTTTCTTTGCAAAAGTGCTTTTACCTGTTCCAGGCATGTATGAAATGAAAGAATTGGAGGACTCACCTGAAATCGGACCTTTGTTTCAATTAGCCAGCAAATATCTTCAGGAATTTCATGGTTCATTAACAACCTCAATCTTGCACACCTAGTATAGTAAATTTTTACAATCGCATTTGGAGGCAAAACGGGAGGCAAAACGAGAAAATACTTTTTCAATTTTTCAAGAGTGGTGTCCATTTTCAAATGAGAATTGGAGAAGAGATTTAAAGAAGGTAGAAAGAGCAAAGAATTGCACAAATATATACAGATATCAGTTATTATGGGAAACTAAAAGAACCGACTTAAGTCACGGAGTACCGTTAACCGCCATTTGACCGGGGTAAGAGAGACTAGCAAAACAAAAGTCACACCAAAAAGAAACACAAAAACAATGTGAGAAAAAGAATCAATCTTTATATACAGGATCACTCAATTCAATAGAGTCATTTTCAACTAAAAAATTATCAAAATAAACTTTCAAACGACGCCCATTTACCTTGAAAACATTGCCATTCTTTAGATTCTCAATATCATAGGCCCCATATGGATATACATGTTTCACAATAAAAGGGCCGCTCCATCTTGATCTTAGTTTTCCAGGAAATAAATGGAGTCTAGAATTATAAAGTAAGACTTTTTGACCAACATTGAATGTTTTTCTCTGTATTTTCTTGTCATGAAGCTCTTTGATTCTTGCTTTATAAATTCTTGAATTTTCATATACATCCTTACTTATTTCCTCAAGCTCATTTATTTGCAATTTCCGCACCTGACTAGCATCATCAAGGTTTGAATTGAAAGCTTTAATAGCCCAATAAGCTTTATGTTCAAGATCTACAAGCAAGTGACAAGGTTTTCCATAGACTGGTCCATAAGGTGACATACCTAATGATGTTTTATAAACAGTTTGATAAGCCCAAAGTGCATCATTTAATCTTAAAGACCAATCTTTCCTATTAGGGTTCACTGTTTTCTCAAAGATTGGTTTGATCTCCCTATTAGCAAGTTCTACTTGTCCACTTGTCTGAGGATGATAAGGGGTGGCAACTTTGTGTGTGATTCCATATTTCTTCATTAAAGACTCAAATGGCTTGTTGCAGAAATGTGTTCCACCATCATTTATCATGACTCGAGGGATTCCAAATTGACTCAAAATATTTTCTTTCGAAAACTTTATCACTGTTTTGTGATCATTGTTTCGACTTGGAATTGCCTCTATCCATTTTGAAACATAATCTACTACGACTAATATGTACAAGAAACCAGATGATGGGCGCAAAAAGAGTCCTCCACCACCTCCTGCTCCCTCTGGCTGTTCTAATACCTCAGCTGACACTGAAGCAGTTGGAAAACAGCCACTCAGGAAAGAAGTTCAAGGTGAACCAGCAATTGACCCTATGGATGCTGAGGCAACTGTGGCTGTTGATAAGAGTACAGGGCGTTCAGTACGCAAGCGGGCAAAGTTGGCTTCACAACCAGGATCCCCTGGTGCCCCTTCTGGCTCTCCTCAAGTGGTTCAGGTATCTGAAGATTGCATTGAAGCTGCCGCAGCATCGCCTCTAAGGAGGCAATACTTGACAAGAAGCAAAGCTGCTGCCAACTCTACCTTTGGTCGACCAGGGAAGTCATTAGGACGGTGTGGCCAACCTTCCAAACACTCCTTGGCTGACTCCAGGATTCAGGGCAGCACCACTTCTACCCCCTCCTCTTCCCTTTGAAATATTATGCTATTGTGGAACATTGGCCAAGGAATATATCCTTGTGTCTATCTTGGATTTTGCTTGTCTGGTCTCCTGTTGCTGCCTTCATCGGCCTGTCTTACATGTTGCAGTTTATGTTGTGTTGTATTGCTTTGGTTTTGGGTTATTTGAGCCCAGTCTATAGCCTCTTGGTTTGGTTCTTTTTCAGCTTCCTTCAGTTGGTTGAAGACTGTTTCCCTCTGTTGGTTCTGTTTGCTGGCTTTACATTTTATTGCTGGCTTGTTGCCTCTGGTTTTTGGCTGCTGGGTCCTGAGCTTTGTGGGTGTTTTCCCACCTGGGAAGCCTGTTTTGGTTTCGGGCTGCTTGTTGGGGTAGCTTGGATGCTGTTCTGGTGGTGCCTCTGTAGGCCTGTCTTTTGTTGGTGCAGTCATTGTTCTGCCTGTTACTGTGATATTTCGTCTTGCTGGTTTGGGTTGCAGGTTGTTGCTGCTCATTCTGCTGGATGTTTTCGCTGCTGCTCCCCTTGGTGGAAAGCATGTTTGCTGGTTGTGTGCCCAGTTATGGGGCTTCAGTTGCTCTATGCTATCGGTCTGAAGATAGTGGTCAAGGTTGTCTTGTTGTTATTTTGTTGTTGGTTGTATTGCTACTTGTTTGGCTTTGTGGGAGCATGTTCCCATAGGCCTTTTGTTTTCTATTTTGCCCTGCATGGGGCTGTTCATGCTTTGGTTTATGGGATTCTATTCCCTTTCTCGGACTGGCTTGTGCTGGGGAGAATGTTCCCCTGCACTCGCCTTTTGTGTTTGCTAACGCTTGTTCAAGGGAGTCTGTTCCCTTTGCCGATGTATGTACAGTTCTACTGGTTTTCCAGCTTGTATCGCAAGCTTGTCTTACTCTTTTTGATCTATATACTTCTTACATTTGATCAAAAAAAAAAAAAAACCAGATGATGGAGGAAATGGACCCATGAAATCTATACCCCAACAGTCAAAGATCTCAATGACAAGAATAGGATTTAAAGGCATCATGTGACGTTTGGAAATAGATCCCAACTTTTGACAATTTTCACAAGTCTTGCAGAATGCATGTGAGTCCTTGAACATGGTAGCCAGTAAAATCCACTTTGTAAGATTTTGCAGTTGTTTTTCTTGATGAGAAATGACCCCCACATGCCTCAGAATGACAAAATTTAATGACATTACTTGCCTCATTGTCAGGAATGCACCTTTGAAATATTTGATCAGGACAATATTTGAATAAATAAGGGTCATCCCAATAGAAGTTCTTCACTTCATTCAAGAACTTTCTTTTGTCTTGGGTACTCCAATGAGTTGGCAAATGTCCTGAAACAAGAAAATTAACAATATTAGCAAACCAAGGCATTGTAGAGACAGGAAATAAATATTCATCAGGAAAGTATCATCGATTGGTGTGATGTTGATCTCGAATCTGTTGTCAATCTTGACAAATTGTCAGATCTTGAATCTGTTGTCCCTGGCAACGGTGCCAAAAACTTGACAAATGATCTGCGACAACATTTTCGGTGCCTTTCTTGTCTTTGATTGTGATATCAAATTCTTGAAGTAACAAAATTCATCGTACCAATCTAGCCTTAGAATCCTTTTTTGAAAGAAGATATTTCAAAGCTGCATGATCACTAAAAACGAAAACAGGTGAGCCAACAAGATAAGATCTGAACTTGTCACATGCAAATACTACTGCAAGTAATTCCTTTTCAGTGGTAGTGTAATTCATTTGAGCACTATTTAAAGTCTTGTATAATAAATCACATAGGGTTTCTTATCTTTTCTTTGTCCTAAGACAGCACCTATGGCATAATCACTAGCATCACACATTATTTTAAAAGGTAATGACCAATCAGGAGGTTGAATGACTGGAGCAGAAGTAAGTAAGCTTTTAAGTTTAACAAAGGCTTTTTCACATTGTTCGGTCCATTCAAGGTTGAATGACACTAAAATCTTTGATGAACCTTCTATAAAAACCAGCATATCCTAAGAATGATCTAACATCTTTAACAGATTTTGGTGTTGGCAAGTTGGTAATTAACTCGATTTTAGATTTGTCAACCTCAAGTCCTTTTGATGAAACAATGTCACCAAGTACAATGCCGTTTGTTACCATAAAATGAAATTTTTCCCAATTCAGTACAAGATTCTTCTCTTCACACCTGCTTAAAACCTTTTTCCAAGTTAGTCAAACAATCATCAAATGAATCGCCAAAAATAGAAAAATCATTCATAAAAGTTTCAAGAAAACGTTCAACCATATCACTGAATATGCTAAGCATGCATATTTGAAACGTGGTTGGTGTATTACATAATCCAAAAGGCATCCTTCGATATGCAAAAGTACCAAATGGACATGTGAAAGTAGTCTTCTCTTGATCTTCCAATGCAATTTCAATTTGATTGTAACCTGAATAGCCATCTAGGAAACAATAAAATTCATAACCTGCAACTCTTTCTAGGATTTCATCCATGAAAGGTAAAGGGAAATGATCTTTTCTAGTCATTGAATTAAGTTTCCTATAGTCAATACACATGCGCTAACCAGTAATAGTCATAGTTGGAATTAACTCATTTTTCTCACTTGTTATCACAGTGACTCCAGACTTTTTGGGTACAACTTGGGTAGGACTTACCCATTTGCTGTCAGAAATAGGATAAATGATTCCATTATCTAGAAGCTTAATGACTTCATTTTTCACTACTTCTTTCATATTAGGAGTAAGCCTTCATTGCATTTCTCTAGAGGGTTTAACATTTTCCTCCAAATAAATCCTGTGTGTGCAGATCAAAGGGCTAATTCCTTTTATGTCAATTATGGTCCATTCTAATGCATTTTTGTGCATTTTCAGAGTCTGTAATAACTTACCTTCTTGATGTGCATTAAGTTTGGAAGAGAGTATTACCGGAAAAGTTCTATTTTCTCCCAAAAATAAGTATTTGAGATTGAATGATAACGCCTTCAAATCAGGTTTTGGTGGTTGAACACTTGAAGGTATGGACTCAATTGATTGTGGTGGCAATTCTTCAATTTGTGGTCTCCAATTACATGCCTTTGATTCTTCCTGAAAATAGATCATTTGCAAATCGTCAGATTCATCAATCTCAGTTTCACTAGAAGTGGTTTGAAATTGATCATGAACTAATTTTTCAATAAAGCCCACTTCTTGTAAACCATTATCATCCCCAGGTTGCTTGCAAATGTTGAAAATATTCATCTCCAATGTCATGTTTTCAAATGATAACTTCATCAGTCCATTCCTACAATTAATCAATGCATTAGAAGTTGCAAGAAATGGATGTCCTAAAATGACATGAATTGAATTACATGCTTCAACAGGTTGTGTATCCAAGACAACAAAATCTATAGGGTAAATGAATTTATCAACTTGTACTAACACATCCTCAACTATTCCTCTAGACACTTTTACAGATCTATCAGCAAGTAAGAGAGTTACAGAAGTTGGTTTTAACTCACCTAGATTGAGACTTTGAAAGACTGAATATGGAAGTAAATTCACACTAGCTCCAAGATCAAGTAAGGCTCTTTCAATTTTATGTTCTCTAATAAAGCAAGAAATTGTAGGACAACCAGGGTCTTTATATTTCAAAGCATTATTGTTTTGAAGAATGGCACTTACTTGTTCGGCTAAAAAGGCTTTCTTTTTCACATTCAGTTTTCTCTTCACAATGCATAAATCTTTCAAAAATTTAGCATAGGAAGGAACCTGTTTAATAGCATCCAAAAAATTATATCGATCCTTACCTGTTTGAAAGTTTCAAAGATTTCAGAGTTGTGATTGACTTTCCTTTGTTTGGTCATGGCATGAGGAAATGGAAATGCTGGCGGGGCGGGGAATCAGTCTTTTCTTTGCAATATTCAGATTCAACCCCTTTCTTACCCTCAGAGATTGACTCGTCATCTTTCTCGCAAAGTTCAAGAGTGGGTTTTTCAATAACCTTACCACTATGAAGAGTAATGACTGATTGGACTTGATCCATGTGTTGGCTTCCGGAACTACTTGCATTTGCATTGTATTGCCCCTTGGGATTTTGTTGTGGTTGAGATGGAAACTTACCTTTCTCTTGAAAACTGAGAGCATATGTGAATTTTGCAAGAGTATCTTTAAAATCTATCATGCTTTGAGTAAGTTGAGTGTTGATTGTCTCTTGCTTTTTAATGAATGCATGCAATGTTTCCTCAAGATTTCTTCTAGGAGGGGGAGCATAAGGAGGTGCATATCCATGAGAATTTTGGAAATTATGGTGTGCTTGAAATGGTGGCTGTGATTTCTCCAACCAGGGTTGTATGTTTGCGAGTATGGGTTATGATTGGGCCTTTGGAAACTGTTTAAAACATCGGCTTGTTCATGGAGGCATTCCCTAAAAGAAGGCAAAGTTGGATAATCATTTTTTGCATGTTCATTCGTTTCACAGATTTGACACACAATGTTTTGAATAGATTTTAATTGACCACTCTTTTTCAATTCTAGTGCCTCGACTTTTCTAGCTAAAGATGCAAACTTGGCTTGGAGATCATGATCTTCCCTAAGGTTGTACATTCCTCCACTAGATGTGTGAGGTTGAATTTTACTTGGTGCCTCATAAGTGCCTGTAGTGTCCCAATTTTGAGCATTTTCAGCTAGCAAGTCTAGGTACTCCATTGCTTCATTAGGGTCTTTATCTTCAAAAGTTCCATTACACATCAATTCAACCATTTGCCTATTTTTTGATGTTAACCCTTCATAAAAGTGTGAAACCAATCTCCATGTTTCAAAGTCATGATGAGGGCAAGTATTAAGCAAGTCTTGATACCTATCCCAATATTGGTAAAATGTTTCTCGTAGCTTTTGAGTGAATGTGGTGATTTGTCTTTTGAAAGAGTTTGTATTGTGAGATGGAAAAAACTTCTTTAAAAATTGTTATTGCATTTCATCCCAAGCACGAATGGATCCTGATCTCAAGTTTTATAGCCATGTTTTAGCTTTATCTTTTAATGAAAAAGGAAAAAGCTTTAATCTGATGGTGTTCATGCTACAATTTAAGTCATTATAGGTGTTACAGACCTTCTCAAATTCCCTTAAATGCAAATATGGATTTTCTAAATCTAAGCCATGAAAAGAAGATAAAAGTTGAATAATGGCTGGCTTAAAATTAAAATGAGATGCATGAGGGGGGAAAACTATACATGAGAGTGCACTTATTCTTGTGGGATTCATGTGGTCTCTAAGTGTTCTAACACGGTTATTCTCATTATTCTCATTATGAAGCGACTGGTTATCTTCTTCGGCCATATTTTCAAAAAATAATGAGGATACCCTACAAAGTCTACTACTTAATATACATGACCAAACTCTCATGCACGTGTAGGAAGAGAATAAAAGGAAGAAGAAAACAAAACAAAACAAAACGTTAGATACAAGAAAAGTGAAAAGAGAAAATAAAATAAATACTATAATTTATACAAGAATTTACCTCCCCGGCAACGGCGCCAAAAACTTGACACGACCAAAATATTGATGTCTTCTCCCAAGTGCAGAAGTGTCGAAGTAATAAATAACCCGGTAAAACCGGGGTCGAACCACAGGGAGGTTAACAACAACAACAACAACAATAATAATAATAAGTTAAAGAGGACTTTGAGATATAAGATTAATATGAGGATTAAACAAGGATAAAATAATTGTCAAAGTTAGAGGATCCACTAATGGTATTTCAAACAAGTATAGTATAAACTCTTTTTATTACTTGATTGGAAACCACACACAAAGGAAGTTCCACTCGGATTATAAATTGTTAACATGATTACATTAATTATCTTATTAGAGTAATGCCCATACTTGTAAAAATTATCAGGTATTCATGGTGATAACTTATGATAACAACAAATCAAGTTCCTTTCATAGCACAGCTGTCGTTTATACCATATAGTTGGGCTATGAAAGTGTCAAGTATTTGTTGTACCAAGTGTTGTTCAACACAAATCTAGATTAACCATTTAACAAGCAAGGTATTAAGAGTGAGCAAGATAATAAATATAAAACATGTTAGTATCAAACATTAAAGTCCATGTTGAGTTTATACTATACTTATTCTTACACCATTAGTGTAACCTTTTCACCTTGACATAATAAACTTAGCTGAACATTATGAATAAGAGAAACATAGATAAACAAGATAAGAACATAATTATATAAGTATAGTAAAGGAAATGAAAAGCATAAACAATAGATAAAGCAAAATATAACATGGAATAAAACTTGAACATTACAAAATACAAAGAAAGAGAGCAAGAGCAAGATCTTGATCTCAACACCAAGATGCCTAAATGCATGTAAAATGCCTCCTTTTATAGGCCAAAATTCGGAAGTATTGATTTGATGACTAATTGTTGAGTGGGTGGCCACCTCTTGACTTGGTAACCATTCTTATCTTCTTGTCTGCTGAAAACGTCATTGCTAACATCAGAATTTGAATAGATAGTCCTCATGAAAGTTCTGGGGAATTGTCTCAACTTTACAACAAAACAAGAATGAGGTCATTTGGACTTCTAGAACTCGAGATATGGGCTGAACACTAAACAGTGTCTTGGTTGTAGGACAGATTCTGACTTCTCCGTTGTTGCTAAGATTTGGACTTCCAAACAGCAAAATTGGGTCTTGCACTCCTCATGAATGTTTTAGGCCTATGTCTTAGCTTTCTAGCCATATAAACCAACTTGAAATCCAAATCTACAACTCCAGATATGACCTATTGACTGAATAGTGTTTCAATTTGGACTGAACCAGCATCTCTTTTCTAAGCTTAACCCTCTCTTTGTCTTCTCAATTTCAGTAGTTAAATTCATCAATCAATCCTTTGATTTATGTTATAGGCCTGCATTTAAGATGAACATTTACCATAAATTAAAGGTATCTTATAGTATCAGACTTGTTATTATAAAACATGCTTTAGTTAAGGAGTTATTGATACTTCAAGTGCAAGATGATGATATAAAACCTTGATAAAATGCACTTTTAAGTACTAATCAATTACATTAGAAAATTTATCATCAAACTCAATTTCTCAACAATTTAAAGTTATTAATCCTTGATAAATGTTGTATCTTACAAATCTGGTTTTTGTTTGACATAATTTGATTTTTTGAGTTGAGACAACTAGTCTATTTTGTTTGAGAATATTGAAAAATCTTTGCGAATGACTAAAATGTTTGGTGACTGATTTTGAAAACACTAGGACAACATCTATATAGACAATTAAGAATTTTAAATAAGGATTGAAAATATCATTCATGATCTTTGGAAATTATAAAGAGGCATTTTTAGACCAAAAGGCATTGCATTCCATTCAGGATAATAAAGGTTGTTTTATAGCAATCATTTTCATCTATTTAAACTTGCCAAAAACAAGGTTTCATATCAAATTTGAAGAATATTAAAGCATTATGAAGTCTTCAAATGATATCACTCTTATTTGGAATAGGATATCTAATCCACTAAATAACTTTATTAAGTGGTTTATAATTGATGAGGAGCTTTGGAGCCCCACATTCAATTTTAGCTTGATTTTAAACATAGAAAGAGGCACAAAACCAATGAGATTTGGTTGGCCTAATTAAACCTTTATTGAGTAGTTTACTGATTTATGTTTTGTAGTATTTGACTAAGTCTTGATTCGTTTGAATAGGTTTGGCTTTTGTAGGGATTTTTCTTTCATCAAACCCCTTTTCAAAAGGTTATTGAATTGTATAATGGTTTTTGTTCCAAAAGGCATTTGGTAAATTGAAACATATTTTCTTTTCAAATAATTATTGAAATTGTTTGATATTTTCTTGAATTAGGGAAGTTTAACGTCATTAATTTTTTTAATAATATACTTCTTAATTTAAAGAAGGTAGGTGTTTCTTTTTTTTATTACAAAAATTAATTTATAAATTGACTTGTTTTGAAAATTATTTATTTCTAGTGGCCTCAGGGATAATATAAACTTAAAAATTATTTCTCAACCAAATATTTTTGTTTTGATACCTTGATTGCTTAGTTTAAATGGATATATTTGAGTTAGAAAAGGAGTTCCTAAAATTATTTGTTGATTCATAACTTTAACAATTATAAAAATATTCTTAAAACAAATTTCTTGATTACATATGTGAACATTTGATAACTTGTAATTGATTTGAAGTTTTTTACCATTAGCGCCACTTAATATTTATGTGGTCTTTTCATACTATTCAATTGGCATTAATGCTTCTTGAATATAATTTTGACCTTCTCTAGAATCTACAAGAGCAATTGTTTTAATTTAATGTTCATTGTTAATGATTAATGTTATTTCTATATACCATTTTTGAAATTCTATTTTTGGTATTATGTTTATGAATTCTTAAGATATTGCAAGTAATTATTTATTTATAAATTCTTCTTGATTAGGAAAACAATCTTGTTTTTATAGTAATAATCATTTTAGTTGAGTTTTATTATGATTGTAGTGAGTTGTCTTAGTTCTCTTTTGATTTCTCTAATTTCTCGTAGTAAGTCTTGAATTGCAATTGGGCCTTGTTGTTTAGGAAATTAATTTAGAATTTGTTGAAGATTATATGGCTTTATATCATTTGGTCTATTTTTATTTGAAACTAGGTGTCTTAGTTTGAGAAGATATTCTTTTTTTATTTCAAAATCTTGAGTTTTATCAATGACATCTAATATTAAATCTTTTTCCTAGGTTATTACATTGATTTGTTTGTATGAACATATACAAATTGTTGGACTGCAATTATCATTTTCTTGGTCATTATCTAATTCACTTAAGGTTTCATTATTTTGAATGACTATTATTTCATCACTAGAACCTTTTTGAATATCAGTGTCAATATCTGAATTCAGAAGGTTGATAATTTGATTTCTATTTTTATCTTTTATTTCTAATTCTTAAATTTGTTTTTTTATTTTTATTTTGCATTGACTTTTATAATGACCTACTTGACCATATTTAAAATAGGTCGGTTGTTTTGAGGTTATGGGTTTTGATCTTATATATGGTTTATTTGATCATTTTCTCTTGTATAAAGGTTTTTTTTATAAATATAATGTTTAGCTTTTGTTTTTTGTTTCCTGATTTGTTTATGCTTTCTTGATGGTGTAACTAAGGTATAATGCCCATAATGAGCACAAAATGAACCTAACTCTTTTCTACTTTCATGAAGTTGATTTTTTATTTTTGTTTTAAGCTCGAGATCGGTGTAGAGTGACAATCCTTTATTATTGATATAAGTTATAAGGTCTCTATATCATAACATTTTATAAGGTACTGGCCCGTTATATATATTTTTTATTCTTGATCTAAACTTTAATATAAATAGTGTTGGAAGTCCGGAAAGAAATCTTTATTTCCAAAAAGGTGTTGACAATCTTTTCTAACAAAATCTTTTGAAAGGAATGTATCCTTATACCATCTAAAATCTTGATATCTAGGACATGTTAAATTTTAGAGTATTTCAAATGATTTTTCTTGAAACTGTTATGGGTCTCTTATAAAGTGTTTGGTGACGGCGAATATAAGGGTTGAGATAATATTTCTTACTATGACATATGACATGTGTTGAGGTATTTTTATTTTCTATTTTGACATCATTTAATACAAGCTCTCTATCTTCTTCTTTTTGCAAGATAATGATCTCACCACCCTTTGAGTTGGCTTGTAAAACTAGAGATTAAAGTTTGAGCTATTTTCTTGTCAAATTGATTTTTGAATTTGCAGGTAGTGACTGCCATTATCATTTGTTGAAGTTTATTAATGATATTATGTTTGTTATACCCATTTATATTCTATTTATAAATACTTTCACCATAACAATGAGCTTGGGTTTGATGAGTGATTAGTACTTAAAAGTGCATTTTTATCAAGGTTTTATATCATCATTTTGCACTTGAAGTATCAATAACTCCTTAACTAAAGCATGTTTTATAATAACATATCTAATTATATAAGATACCTTTAATTTATGGTAAATGTTCATCTTAAATGCAGGCCTATCACATAAATGAAATAATTGATTGATGAGTTGAAGTACTGAAATTGAAAGGACAAAGAGATGGCCAAACTTAGAAAAGAGATGCTGGTGCAGTCCAAACTGGAACACTGTTCGGTAATTGGGTCATATCTGGAGCTGTAGATCTTGGATTTAGGTCCATTTTATATGGATGGAAAGATAAGACATAGGCCTACAACTTTCATGTGGAGCCCAAGATTTAACAAGGCCGTTTTCAAGTCCAAATTGTAGCAACAAAGAAGAAGTCCGAATCTGTCCTGCAGCCCAGACACTGTTCAGTGTTCAGCCCATATCTTGAGTTCTAGATATCCAAATGATCTCAAATGTTTACCCTGGAAAGATGAGACAATTTCCTAGAACTTTCATGATTGAAGTCTGTTCAAATTATGACGTTATCAATGACGTTTTTGGCAGACAAGAAGATAAGAATTGTCACCAAGTCAAGATGTGGCCACCCACTCATCAATTAGTCAACAAATCAATAGTTCCAAATTTTGGCCTATAAAAGGAGGCATTTGCCATGTATTTAGGCATCTTGGTGTTCAGATCAAGATCATGCTCTTGCTTTCTCTCTTTGTATTGCTTATGCTTTGCTTTCATTAATATCAAGTTTATGCCTTTCATTTCCTTTCCTTTACTTAGTTAACTTTTATCTTACTTATGTTCTTATCTTGTTTATTTATGTTTCTTTCTTTCATTATGTCTAGCTATGTTAATTATGTCAAGGTGAAAAGGTTACACTAATGGTGTAAGGATAAGTATAATATAAACTCAACATGGACTTTAATGTTGGATACTAACATGCTTTATATTTGTTATCTTGTTCACTTTTAATACTTTGCTTGTTAAATGGTTAATCTAGATTTATGTTGTATAACACTTGGTACAACAAATACTTGGCACTTTCATAGCCCATACTGTATGGTATAACCGACACCTGAGCTATGAAAGGAACTTGATTGTTGTTAACATAAGTTATAATCATGAATGCCTGAAAACATTTACAAGTATTAGCATTATTCGAATAAGATAACTAATGTAATCATGTTAACAATTTATAATCTGATTGGAACCTCCTTTGTGTGTGGTTTCCAATTGAATAAAAAGAGTTTATATTATACTTGTTTGAAATACCATTAGTGGATCCTCTAACCTTGACATTTGTTGTTATCATTGTTTAATCCTTACATTAATCTTCCATCTCAAAGTTCTCATCAACTTTTTCTTCTTCTTCTTCCTTATTATTATTATTATTATTAGTGTTATTGGTGTTATTACTACTACTACTACTACTACTACTACTACTACTACTACTAGTACTATTACTATTACTATTATTACTATTATTATTCTTGTTGTTGTTGTTGTTGTTGTTGTTGTTACTATTGTTGTTGTAGTATTGTTGCTTATAATTTATACAAGTAACCTCTCTGTGGTTCGACCCCGATCTTGCCGGGTTATTTATTACTTCAACACTCCTGCACTTGGGAAAAGACATCAATCTTTTGGTCGTGTCAAGTTTTTGGCGCCGTTGCCGGGGAGGTAAATTCTTGTACAAATTTATTCTATTTTCTCTTTTCTTGTATCTAATTTTGTTTATTCTTTTTGTTGTTTTGTTTCTTTTTATTTTGTTTTCTTCTTCTTCTCTTTTTACACGTGCATGAGAGTTTGGTCACGTACATTAAGTGGTAGACTTTGTAGGGTATCCTCATCATTTTCAGAAAATATGGCCGAAGAAGATAACCAATCACTTCATAATGAGAATAATGAGAATATTCGGGTTAGAACACTTAGAGACCACATGAATCCCACAAGAACAAGTGCACCCTCATGCATAGTTTTTCCACCTGATGCATCTCATTTTAATTTTAAGACAGGCATTATTCAACTTTTACCATCTTTTCATGGCTTAGATTTAGAAAATCCATACTTGCATTTAAGGGAATTTGAGGAGGTTTGCAACACGTATAATGACTCAAATTGTAGCATGAACACCATTAGATTGAAGCTTTTTCCTTTTTCATTAAAAGATAAAGCTAAAAATGATGAGAATACCCTAAATTTGAGACCTGGATCCATTCGTGCTTGGGATGAAATGCAACAACAATTTTTAAAGAAGTTTTTTCCGTCCCACAGAACAAACTCTTTCAAAAGACAAATCATTACTTTCTCTCAAAAACCAGGAGAAACATTTTATCAATGTTGGGATAGGTATCGAGACTTGCTTAATACTTGCCCCCATCATGGTTTTGAAACATGGAGATTAGTTTCACATTTTTATGAAGGATTAACACCTAGAGATAGGCAAATGGTTGAATTGATGTGCAATGGAACTTTTGAAGATAAAGACCCTAATGAAGCAATGGAGTACTTAGATTTGCTAGCTGAAAATGCACAAAATTGGGACACCACAGGTACTTATGAGGCACCAAGTAAAACCCAACCTCATACATCTAGTGGGGGTATGTACAACCTTAGGGAAGATCATGACCTCCAAGCCAAGTTTGCATCTTTAGCTAAAAAGTTAAAGCACTAGAATTGAAAAAGAGTGGTCAATTAAAATCTGTTCAAGACATTGCGTGTCAAATCTGTGAAACCAACGAACATTCAACCAATGACTGTCCAACCTTGCCTTCTTTTAAAGAATGTCTCCATGAACAAGCCCATGCATTAAACAGTTTTCAAAGGCCCAACCATAACCCATATTCGCAAACATACAACCCTGGTTGAAGAAATCACCCAAATTTCAATTGGAAGAGTGATAATAATAATGCATAAACTTCACAGCCACCGTTTCAAGCACACCATAATTTCCAAAATTCTCATGGATATGCACCTCCTTATGCTCCCCCTCCTAGAAGAAATCTTGAGGAAACATTGCATGCATTTATGGAAAAGCAAGAGGCAATTAACACTCAACTTGCTCAAAGCATGACAGATTTTAAAGATACTCTTGCAAAGTTCACATCTGCTCTCAGTTTCCAAGAGAAAGGTAAGTTTCCATCTCAACCACAACAAAATCCAAAGGGGCAATACAATACAAGTGCAAGTAGTTCGGGAAGCCAACACATGGATCACGTAAAATCAGTCATCACTCTTCGCAGTGGTAAGGTTATTGAAAAACCCATTCTTGAACCTTGTGAGAATGATGATGAGTCAATCTCTGAGGGTAAGGAAAGGGTTGAATCTGATCATTGCGAAGAAAAGACTGATTCCCCGCCAGCACTTCCATTTCCTCATGCCATGACCAAACAAAGGAAAGTCAATCACAACTCTGAAATCTTTGAAACTTTCAAACAGGTAAGGATCAATATACCTTTGTTGGATGCTATTAAACAGGTTCCTTCTTATGCTAAATTTTTGAAAGATCTGTGCACTGTGAAGAGAAAACTGAATGTGAAAAAGAAAGCCTTTTTAGCCGAACAAGTAAGTGCCATTCTTCAGAACAATAATGCATTGAAATATAAAGACCCTGGTTGTCCTACAATTTCTTGCTTTATTGGAGAACATAAAATTGAAAGAGCCTTACTTGATCTTGGAGCTAGTGTGAATTTACTCCCATATTCAGTTTTTCAAAGTCTCAATCTAGGTGAGTTAAAACCAACTTCTGTGACTCTTTTACTTGCCGATAGATCTGTAAAAGTGCCTAGAGGAATAGTTGAAGATGTGTTAGTACAAGTCGATAAATTCATTTATCCTGTGGATTTTATTGTCTTGGATACACAACCTGTTGAAGCATGTAATTCATTTCCTGTTATTTTAGGACGTCCATTTCTTGCAACTTCTAATGCATTGATTAATTGTAGGAATGGACTGATGAAGCTATCTTTTGGGAACATGACATTGGAGATGAATATTTTCAACATTTGCAAACAACCTAGAGATGATAATGATTTACAGGAAGTGGACTTTACTGAAAAATTAGTTCATGACCAATTTCAAACCACTTCCAGTGAAACTGAGATTGATGAATCTGATGATTTGCAAATGGTCTATTTTCAGGAAGAATCAAAGGCAAGTAATTGGAGACCACAAATTGAGGAATTGCCGCCACGATCAATTGAGCCTATACCTTCAAGTGTTCAACCACCAAAACCTGATTTGAAGCCGTTACCCCTCAATCTCAAATACTCATTTTTGGGAGAAAATGAAACTTTTCCGGTAATAATCTCTTCCAAACTTAATGCACAGCAAGAAGGTAAGTTATTACAAACTCTGAAAATGCACAAAAATGCATTAGGATGGACCATAGCTGACATAAAAGGAATTAGTCCTTTGATTTGCACTCACAGGATTTATTTGGAGGAAAATGCTAAACCCTCTAGAGAAATGCAACGAAGGCTTAATCCTAATATGAAAGAAGTAGTGAAAAATGAAGTCATTAAGCTTCTAGATAATGGAATCATTTATCCTATTTCTGACAGCAAATGGGTAAGTCCTACCCAAGTGGTACCTAAGAAGTCTGGAGTCACTGTGATAACAAATGAAAAAAATGAGTTAATTCCAACTAGGACTATTACTGGTTGGCGCATGTGCATTGATTATAGGAAACTTAATTCAATGACTAGAAAAGATCATTTTCCTTTACCTTTCATGGATCAAATTCTAGAAAGAGTTGCAGGTCATGAATTTTATTGTTTCCTAGATGGCTATTCAGGCTACAACCAAATTGAAATTGCATTGGAAGATCAAGAGAAAACTACTTTCACATGTCCATTTGGTACTTTTGCATATCGAAGGATGCCTTTTGGATTATGTAATGCACCAGCCACGTTTCAAAGATGCATGCTTAGTATATTCAGTGATATGGTTGAACGTTTTCTTGAGATTTTTATGGATGATTTTTCTGTTTTTGGTGATTCCTTTGATGATTGTTTGACTAACTTAGAAAAGGTTTTGAGCAGGTGTGAAGAGAAGAATCTTGTACTGAATTGGGAAAAATGTCACTTTATGGTAACAGACGGCATTGTACTTGGTCACATTGTTTCATCAAAAGGAATTGAGGTTGACAAATCTAAAATCGAGTTAATTGCTAACTTGCCAACACCAAAATCTATTAAAGATGTTAGATCATTCTTAGGACATGCTGGTTTTTATAGAAGGTTCATCAAAGATTTTAGCGTAATATCTAAGCCCTTGAGTAACCTTCTAACAAAGGATAATATTTTTGAATGGACTGAACATTGTGAAGAAGCCTTTGTTAAACTTAAAAACCTGCTTACTTCTGCTCCGGTCATTCAACCTCCTGATTGGTCTTACCTTTTGAAATAATGTGTGACGCTAGTGACTACGCCGTGGGTGCTGTCTTGGGACAAAGAAAAGATAAGAAACCTTATGTGATTTACTATGCAAGTAAAACTCTAAATAGTGCTCAAATGAATTACACCACCACTGAAAAAGAATTACTTGCAATAGTATTTGCATGTGAAAAATTCAGGTCTTATCTTGTTGGCTCACCTGTTGTTGTTTTTAGTGATCATGCAGCATTGAAATATCTTCTTTCTAAGAAAGATTCTAAGGCTAGATTGGTGCGGTGGATTTTGTTACTTCAAGAATTTGATATCACAATCAAAGACAAGAAAGGCACCGAAAATGTTGTCGCCGATCATTTGTCAAGATTGACAACAGATTCAAAATCTGACATCACACCAATCGATGACTACTTTCCTGATGAATCTTTATTTTCTGTCTCTACGATGCCTTGGTTTGCTAATATTGTTAATTTTCTTGTTTCAGGACAATTGCCAGCTCATTGGAGTACCCAAGACAAAAGAAAGTTCTTGAACGAAGTGAAGAACTTTTATTGGGATGACCCTTATTTATTCAAATATTGTCCTGATCAAATATTTCGAAGATGCATTCCTGACAATGAGGTAAGTAGTGTTATTAAATTTTGTCATTCTGAGGCATGTGGGGGTCATTTCTCATCAAGAAAGACCACTGCAAAAATCTTACAAAGTGGATTTTACTGGCCCAGCATGTTCAAGGATTCACATGCATTCTGCAAGACTTGTGAAAATTGTCAAAAGTTGGGATCTATTTCAAAACGTCACATGATGCCTTTAAATCCTATTCTTGTCATTGAGATCTTTGACTGTTGGGGTATAGATTTCATGGGTCCATTTCCTCCATCATTTGGTTTCTTGTACATATTAGTCGCAGTAGATTATGTTTCAAAATGGATAGAGGCAATTCCAAGTCGAAACAATGACCACAAAACAGTGATAAAGTTCTTGAAAGAAAATATTTTGAGTCGATTTGGAATCCCTCGAGCCATGATAAGTGATGGTGGAGCACATTTCTGCAACAAGCCATTTGAGTCTTTAATGAAGAAATATGGAATCACACACAAAGTTGCCACCCCTTATCATCCTCAGACAAGTGGACAAGTAGAGCTTGCTAATAGGGAGATCAAACAGATCTTAGAGAAAACAGTGAACCCTAATAGGAAAGACTGGTCTTTAAGACTTAATGATGCACTTTGGGCTTATCGAACTGCTTATAAAACATCATTAGGTATGTCACCTTATAGACTAGTCTATGGAAAACCTTGTCACTTGCCTGTGGAACTTGAACATAAAGCTTATTGGGCTATTAAAGCTTTCAATTCAAACCTTGATGATGCTAGTCAGCTGCGTAAGTTACAAATAAATGAGCTTGAGGAAATAAGAAATGATGCATATGAGAATTCAAAAATTCATAAAGCAAGAATCAAAGAATTTCATGACAAGAGAATCTTGAGAAAAACATTTGATGTTGGTCAAAAAGTCTTGCTTTATAATTCTCGACTCCATTTATTTCCTGGAAAACTAAGATCAAGATGGAGTGGTCCTTTCATTGTGAAACATGTGTATCCATATGGGGCCTGTGATATCGAGAATCCAAAGAATGGCAATGTTTTCAAGGTAAATGGACATCGTTTGAAAGTCTACTTTGACAATTTTTCAGTTGAAAATGACTCTATTGAATTGAGTGATCCTGTATATAAAGATTGATTCATTTTCTCACATTGTTTTGTGCTTTGTTTTGCTAGTCTCTCTCACCCCAGTCAAAATGGCGGATAACGGTACTCCGTGACTTCAGTCGGTTCTTTCAGTTTCCCATAATAACTGATATCTGTATATATTTGTGCAATACTTTGCTATTTCTCCCTTCTTTGACTCTCTTCTCCAATTCTCATTTGAAAATGGACACCACTCTTGAAAAATTGAAAAAGTACTTTCCCGCTCTGCCTCAGAATGCGATTACAAAAATTTACCGTGCTAGGTGTGCAAGATTGAAGTTGTTAATGAATCATGGAATTCCTGAAGATATTCGCTGGCTGATTGAAGCAAAGGTCCGATTATTAGGTGAGTCCTCCAATTCTTTCATTTCACACATGCCTGGAACAGGTAAAAGCACTTTTGCAAAGAAACGTCGTGCAAAACGACTGAAAGTCTGTCACCGATGTGCCAGATGGACTTGTAATGCAACATGTCGTTCTTTAGGAATGGTATCTATAAACCGTGAAGATAAAATACAATTCATTAAGGATGGCCTGAGTAAGGGGTCTTTAGATAATCTTTTGTTGACCCTTGAGACGCATCCTAGTGGAGATGTGCATCGTGCAATTCATGATTTATGGCCCCATTTTCATAAAGAACATGATAGACTTAGTCTTGGGAATCTGACTAAAAAAGACCCTGTTTGCCAGTTTTTAAGAAAACTGGATGGGAAGCCTATCCCCGACCCATAGAGGGCGTTTAAGCCGTTCTTGGACGTAAAACCAAGGGAAGATGTGAGCCACAATCACAACTACCTGTACATACACATGCTTTTTCAAAATAAATAAATAAATAAAGAGAGAAAGAGAGAGAGAGTGTGTGAGACTCCAGCTGGCCTACATATAGGTGATATGATTGCATTTTCAATTCCGCATCTATAAAATCTTCTCTTCCTTCCCCTCATTTCTACTCAATCCTTACATTAGACAGATATAGAAGTGTGTAGAAATGGCAGGTCCCTCAAGTTATCACATAAAAAATATTTGTGTTTTCGGTGGATCCAGTCCTGGGAAGGAAATAGCTTTTTTAGAAGCAGCAAATCATCTTGGTCAGGTACTAGCTGAGAGAAAGATTCATTTAGTGTATGGGGGAGGCAGCCTTGGGTTAATGGGGGGTGTGGCAATAGCTGCATTTTTAGGAGGTAGTCAAGTTTTGGGGGTCGTCCCCGAAGCTTTAACAAAAGGGGACATCATTGGAAGAACAATTGGAGAGGAACTACAGGTCTCCACAATGTTTGATCGAATGAATACAATGTTTAACCATGCTGATGCCTTCATTGCCTTACCAGGTGGTCTGGGCACATTGGAAGAGATCTTTCATATTTCCTCTTGGGCCCAACTTCACATTCACCATAAACCTATCGGTTTGCTCAATGTTAATGGTTTTTATGATAATTTGTTGTCTTTTCTTGATCAAGCTGTGGAACAGGAATTTCTAACATCTTCGGCACGACAAATCATAATCTCTGCTGCTACTGCTGAACAGTTGATCGACAAACTACAATCTTTCACCCCTGTAATTGATCCTTCCATGAGTCGCATAAATTGGTCAACTACAGAAAGCCGTAAAAAGCTTAGATTGGATTTGAGCCTTCGTTTGTGAATCCTTGTGTCTTTTGGTTTTATTTCTAGCATAGTATTTTGTTTTGTTATTTCTTATATTTGTTTAAGTGTGTTTCAGGTTTGTCAGTGTTCGTTGTTTCAGGTAATGTCTTCTATACTCTATCTTTCTACCTTAGGACATTGAGGACAATGTCTCGTTTTGGTTGGGGGGAGAGGGTAGTAGTATATATATAAAAAAAAAAAAACTAACCAACTAACTGTTTTTGTTTTTAAAAACCATTTGGCAAAACTGTTATTACTAGGATGGCAGAGTAAGGGGGAATTTTATTGACTCTTGAGACGCATCTTAGTAAACATTTTCTAATGGTTATTTGCAATATTCATAACAAGGCCTATTAGAATACTTCTTGAAATATTTAGGTTTACAAACTCTAGCATTATTATCACTTAATTCTGCTCATATACTCATTTAACAAGTATTCTTAAACCTTCATTTTCACACACACACTTTAACATATGATTGTGGGTTGCGTATTGGATTATTACATTATTTATGTTCTTTTGTTAAAGGTAACAACTAAGGGATAGGGATAGTATATAATTTTCAAAAAAAAAATGATGATAATAAAAACGTAGATAAGTTTGGTTTCGTAGCCTCCCTAACCTAAGCAATTAAGCCCGAAGGGGTGTTTTAACACCTAATACCCTAAAGTCAACTGACTTGGGAGCTATTGGCCCAAAGCTTGTTACATGGGTTAAGGAGAAAAGCTTAAGGGAATCAAACATTGCACTATCTACGTATCAGTATCTGCAACCCGAGTTACTAAGCTCGTAGGGGTGTCTCAACACCTAATGCCCTAAGACCAACTAGTCTGGAGTCATTAGCCGAAAGCTTGTTACATGGGTTAAAGATGCATTGTGTGTATATATATATATATATATTAAAAAAAATAATAATAATAATAATCCTAACCCAAGGAAGTTAACCTTAAACATTAGAACAGAATATTGTTTTCTTCCAAGTAAAGCCCCATAACTATATGTTGATATTTTGAGCACAAGAGAAAGGTTTATTAATATCTTGTTTAAAAGGTATTGAGTAGATATATAAATTTAATGAGAGTTTGTTTATCTGGATAGATTAATGGAAGTTGAATGATGAATGCCTTGCTTTGTGGAATTTGCAAATTGTTTTTCTATTTTAACGCTTTAATTACTAGGGACTAGTAATAAGCTGGTTGGGGGGTGTGATTAGTACTTAAAAGTGCATTTTTATCAAGGTTTTATATCATCATTTTGCACTTGAAGTATCAATAACTCCTTAACTAAAGCATGTTTTATAATAACATATCTAATTATATAAGATACCTTTAATTTATGGTAAATGTTCATCTTAAATGCAGGACTATCACATAAATGAAATAATTGATTGATGAGTTGAAGTACTGAAATTGAAAGGATAAAGAGATGGCCAAACTTAGAAAAGAGATGCTGGTGCAGTCCAAACTGGAACACTGTTCGGTAATTGGGTCATATCTGGAGCTGTAGATCTTGGATTTAGGTCCATTTTATATGGATGGAAAGATAAGACATAGGCCTACAACTTTCATGTGGAGCCCAAGATTTAACAAGGCCGTTTTCAAGTCCAAATTGTAGCAACAAAGAAGAAGTCCGAATCTGTCCTGCAGCCCAGACACTGTTCAGTGTTCAGCCCATATCTCGAGTTCTAGATATCCAAATGATCTCAAATGTTTACCCTGGAAAGATGAGACAATTTCCTAGAACTTTCATGATTGAAGTCTGTTCAAATTATGACGTTATCAATGACGTTTTTGGCAGACAAGAAGATAAGAATTGTCACCAAGTCAAGATGTGGCCACCCACTCATCAATTAGTCAACAAATCAATAGTTCCAAATTTTGGCCTATAAAAGGAGGCATTTGCCATGTATTTAGGCATCTTGGTGTTCAGATCAAGATCATGCTCTTGCTTTCTCTCTTTGTATTGCTTATGCTTTGCTTTCATTAATATCAAGTTTATGCCTTTCATTTCCTTTCCTTTACTTAGTTAACTTTTATCTTACTTATGTTCTTATCTTGTTTATTTATGTTTCTTTCTTTCATTATGTCTAGCTATGTTAATTATGTCAAGGTGAAAAGGTTACACTAATGGTGTAAGGATAAGTATAATATAAACTCAACATGGACTTTAATGTTGGATACTAACATGCTTTATATTTGTTATCTTGTTCACTTTTAATACTTTGCTTGTTAAATGGTTAATCTAGATTTATGTTGCATAACACTTGGTACAACAAATACTTGGCACTTTCATAGCCCATACTGTATGGTATAACCGACACCTGAGCTATGAAAGGAACTTGATTGTTGTTAACATAAGTTATAATCATGAATGCCTGAAAACATTTACAAGTATTATCATTATTCGAATAAGATAACTAATGTAATCATGTTAACAATTTATAATCTGATTGGAACCTCCTTTGTGTGTGGTTTCCAATTGAATAAAAAGAGTTTATATTATACTTGTTTGAAATACCATTAGTGGATCCTCTAACCTTGACATTTGTTGTTATCATTGTTTAATCCTTACATTAATCTTCCATCTCAAAGTTCTCATCAACTTCTTCTTCTTCTTCTTCCTTACTATTATTATTATTAATAGTGTTATTGGTGTTATTACTACTACTACTACTACTACTACTACTATTACTATTATTACTATTATTATTGTTGTTGTTGTTGTTGTTATTGTTGTTGTTGTTACTATTGTTGTTGTAGTATTGTTGTTTATAATTCATACAAGTAACCTCCCTGTGGTTCGACCTCGGTCTTGCCGGGTTATTTATTACTTCGACACTCCTGCACTTGGGAAAAGACATCAATCTTTTGGTCGTGTCAATGAGGCAGGTCTTTTATTTAAATATTAGAAAATATTGGTATGTTGTGATAGTGTTTGATTTTGGGTTTTTTATATTGGTTTGACATAGATTTCTAATTTTATTAATGACAATATCCTATTGAAATTGCTTAGCAAGATCTTTAATTATACTTTGAGCATTTTCACCTTGATTTATGATAAATAGTTTTTTTGATAGGTTTTTAAAATCTAATGAATCAAGTTTTCGAGTAATTATTGAAATGAGGTTGTCTAATCAGGATTGTTTAATCATTTGATCTTTTGGTATTTGTTTAGGCATGAAGAGTGGATTTGAAATAGTGGAAGTTTTGAAATGAAAATTGATGGTTAGGCTCTTCATCCCTTATGGGAAGAAAAAGATGCCATATTGGATTATATGGACTATAATTGTTAGGCTATTGTATGTAAAATTTGATTGGTGTAATTATTTTATAACTATATTGACTTAATATATTTTTGGGAAAAATGATTATTGATATTTTCTATAATAGACTTAAAAGGGTCTGCCATAATTTCATTTTGGTTTCCTTAAGAGGATGATGAGTTGAACTTATTTGATTATTGGTTGTAGTAAGCTGAATTTGTTTGGAGGTAGTCTGAACATTTTCTTGTTTCAATTAAAATGGATAGGTTTATAAACTAAAAAATAGTGTATAGGCTTGTATCTTATTAAGATTTCATTTTTTTTTAATTTAATTTCTTGGTTCTTGATTATAAGTTTTGAAAAACTAATTTCTTAGTTTGTTATTTTTTTATTAAATAAAAAATATCTCTTAATTTCTTTTTATTAATTTAAAATTCCTTTGAAATTACATTTAATTGAATTGTGTATTGCATTTCTCTTTGAGTGGGTGATATCATAGGAGGATCTATTTTTTCTTCAACTTTAATAGTTTGAGGAATGCTAGTTGAATTATTTTGATAATATCGCTTAGGAACCATTTTATTGAAATCTACACATTAAAGATTTAAAGGTCTTGAGGTATAAGGAATGTCACTTGTTGATTTTCTAGGATTTAGGTTTGTAACTTTGATGAGTTCATGTCTAAGATTTAGATGTCTTCCATTAAATGTTAGGAGGAACATCCGAAGTCGGGACTTCGGCGAAAGAAGTTTGTGCATCATAAGCGACAGGTAGGTGTTTATCACTTTTAAACTATTAAATTCGAATGTTAAATTGATTTCCATAGATTGTTGAATCATGGAAAGGAAGAGAATTGAAATATGTATATGGAACCATGTAATGTGTGAAAATGACTGGAGTATAGTAAATATAAAGGAAATTATTGCGTTATGAATGTGATGAAAAAAGGAAATTCCTTTCATCAAATGATAAATTAACTTAATCTCACATGAAGTCGGAGATTAAGGGCATGGTAAATATAACTTAGTTGTCCTTGTATTCAGAAAACTAAGGGTTAGATAATTAACTTAATCTCTTGTGAAGTCGGAGATTAAGGCATGAAAAATACAACTTTGTTGTCCGTGTATTTAGAAAACTTAGGGCTAGATAATTAACTTAATCTCTCGTGAAGTGAAAGATTAAAGGCATGAAAAATATAATTTAGTTGTCCATGTATTCAGAAAACTAAGTGCTAGATAATTAACTTAATCTCCTGTGAAATCGGAGATTAAGGTTATGGAAAATATAACTTAGTTGTCCATATATTCAGAAAACTAAGGGCTAGATATAACTTAATCTCTTGTGAAGTCTGAGATTAAGAGCATGAAAAATATAACTTAGTTGTCCATGTACTCAGAAAACTAAGGGTTAGATAATTAAGTTAATCTCCCATAAAGTCGGAGATTTAGGGCATGAAAAATATAACCTAGTTGTCTATGTATTCAAAAAACTAAGGGCTAAATGAATTAACTTAATCTTTCGATAAATTAAGAAGCTGAAGATTAAGGGTATGGAGATTTGTTAGTTGTCCTCGAAACTAGAAATTTAGGAATAAAGAAGTATAAAAATGGCAACTAAAGGGTTAAATTGTTCTTATAAGTGGTGATGATCAAGTATGGACATAGGGATAAATTTTATAATTAATAAATTAAGAGTAGACTAAATTGAGAGCAAAGAGCCTTATTGAAATGTTAAGGTTTTTGAATGAATTTTCAATATATATATATAAGTGATAGAGAATATGTTGTTGGCTTGTTTTTTGGGAAGAATGATAAATTTATATGTGATTTGCTCGAAATAAGGTTAAAACATAATGATGTATTATTATATTGAAGCTTGGTACAAGTTAAGTTATATATTGAACATGTTCTCATATGAAAGGTGTTTTTCTTTTTTTCTTTTTTCTATAGGACCCTCATATTTTCTTGGGCCACATTGACCATTACCTTATTTTAGTTAATTAGTATATTTTGGTTAGGTAATGCTTCATTTTGTGAAACTTTATTTTGTTGTATTTTGAATTAAATCTTTATATTCCCTTTCGAACTATAATAATTATATGTCGTTTTGTGTAACTGATGTGAATGGTAAATATTAAATGCTGCTCACTTAGTATTGTTAAATATATTTCACTTTTGGATGAATGTTAGTGAAAATAAATTGTTTGAAAGGAAAGGTAAACATAAAAGATTGTTGTGTTGGACATACTTGAGGTTGTTCTGAATTAATTGGGTTGTGAAAAATTGTTTGGGGTGCAGGTGCTTGATAAAATATCGATAACTTGGTATCAATAAAACAAATGCAACTCCTAAATTTTTAAGAAAGTAAGTAAATTGATTTGGTAAAAGATATTATTAAGGATTTTATTTTATAAGATTAAAAATTAAGGGTGTTACATATTGGTATCAGAGCTTTGGTATATGAATAAGTACTAATATAAACACATAAATATGGATATTGTGATAAGGTGATTATTTGGGCAAGAATATCATATGATATTACTGACATTAAAGTAATGATTATATGAAGGCAAGATGGTTCACACCTATTATGGGACTTAGACTAACCCTAATCCAATACAAAGGAGAAGTCGGCTTGCGTGAGGAAGGGGAATATAGAGAGAGGATCCCTTAGTGGATATGACCTCTTATTCTCCTATTATTCACCCCTCTTCTGAGCATAGAGAGCCCTCAACTATAACATCACTAGTGGCGCCTATGCCACCATAGGATTTTGTTTCCTTGAAAAAGATTGCTAAGGTTGTTTTTGTTGGATTAACAAGAGTTACAAGATCTGTGAGTAGAGAAAATACTCTCACCCTTATACATTAGGTGATAGGTATGGGGGAGGTGGGGTGCATGCCCTTTTTAGGAGATGAAGATACAAATTATTGGGCATTGGGTTCAGAAAGTGGAGGAGTCCCTTATATAGATCTCAGTGCTAATGGAAGCAAGGGTCAATTGTGTAGCACAATTGCTTTATGAAAGTGCACATTCTTAGTGGACAGGTGTGAGAGAACGAATAACTACAGAGGTATTGTCTTGGATAGATTTTAGGGAGGAATTTGAACACCGATACTATTCTAAACAATATAGAAGGAAGAAGGAACAAAAGTTTATAGCTCTTTGTCATGAGAATATGACAGTTTTGGAATATAAAAGACAATTTCAGGATCTCTCTACATTTTCCCCTGCTTTGGTTTCGACTGAACAACATCGGATTGATTGACTTAAGGATGAGTTTAAACAAGAGTTAAAGGTTCAGTCACCTTTCGGTCAGGAACAGTATAGGAGTTAATAGAAGCTGTACTTTTTAGAAGTAGTTTGGGGAGAAGAGCTGCATGAGGTGTTTGGGCAAGGAAATGGAGATGCTAGGAAAAAGAAAGAGTTCACAACTAGAATGGGTAAACCACCTCTTCCTAAAAAAGAGGGAAGTAGAGAACATCGTCCTGCTCAGTCACTGTACATCAAGAAAGAGGTAAATATCTCCATTGATAGATCTTTTAGTAGGTTCTCTTAGCACAATAGAGGAGGATACTTTGCGCGTCAGAGTGGTTTTAGGACTAACAGAGGAGGGAGTTTTTCAGGAACTAACCCTTGAAAAGTAGTCGAATACCCATATTGTGACATATGTAATCGAGCACACCTAGGCGATTGCAGTGTTACTGCAAGGAGGTGTTTTGTTTGTCGATAAGAGGGCCATTAATGGAAAGAGTGCAAATACTTAGAGGGTTGTTACTTATATGGGAGTGCTAGTCATTTAAGAAGAAATTGTCCTAACAAATTTCAGGTATAGAGTCAATAATAATCACATACCGTAGATAAACTCTAGAGAGAACATATGAGACCTACACAGTTAGGAGCCAGTGCTTGTAGGGGCAAAAGTCGAGATCATGGAGCTAGGACCCAAAATAGAGTTTATCATCTTGATCTAAAAGTTGTTAAAGCTTCGACAAATGTAGTGGCATGTATGATTGATATCAATGTACAACAAGAATATGCTTTGTTTGATCCTAGAGCTATCCATTTTTTGTGGCATGTAAATTTGTTGATGAATTAAATGTATCAAAAAGCAAATTAGAAATGGGGTTAGCCATTAGTACACCGTTAAGGGAAATTATGGAAGTAGATGATGTTTATAAAGTTTGTAGGGTAGAAATAGAAGGTTGTGAGTTCAATGTAGATTTAATACCTCTAAAGTTAGTTGATTTTGATATAATTTTAGGGATGAATTGGTTGAATTTATATTAAGCTACTATGAAGTGCTATACAAAGATCATTACTCTTAGGGCATCTAATAGGGAAATGGTAAGCTTCCATGGTGAAAGGCGTGTGATACCTAATAGTTTAATATCAGTAATGAAGGCGAGGAGATTACTTAACAAGGGATGTATAGCTTGGTTGGCACATGTAGTTGACAAAAAGAAATACAACAAAGAATTAGATCATATCCTTATAGTAAGGGAGTTTCTAGATTTTTTTTAATGAATTACCAAGGTTGCCACTTGGAATAGAGGTGGGGGTGTTGATATATGTGTTGCCAAGAACCATGTTTATATCCTAGTCACATTATAGGATGGCTTCTTTGGAGTTAGTAAAAGTGAAGGTGTAAATACAAGAGTTGCTTGAGAAAGGGTTTATTTGACCCAATAAAACCACTTGGGGAGCTTCTATTTTGTTTGTAAACATGAAAGATGACACTATGACTTTGCATTAATTACAGGCAATTGAACAGGGTGACTATAAAAAATAGATACTTGTCCCCTCATATTGATGATTTGTTTGATCAATTAAAAGGAACCCAAGTGTTCTTTAAAATTGATTTAAGATCAAGGTACCACTAGTTAAGAATATGGGAGCAAGATGTGTAGAAGATTGCCTTTAGAACTAGATATGGACATTATGAGTTCTTAGTGATGCCTTTTAGCTTAACAAATGCCCCTGCTATGTTCATGGACTTGATGAATTGAGTTTTCTAACCCTTTTTGGATCAATTTGTTGTTGTGTTTATTGATGATATTTTGGTGTATTCAAGGTCTCCAGTAGAACATGAACAACACTTAAGAAGGGTGTTACAAATTTTAAGAAAGCAAGAGTTGTATGCAAAGTATGACAAATATGAATTTTGGTTAAATAACGTGGTGTTTTTGGGCCTTATGATTTTGAAAAGGGGCATCTTGGTAGACCCTAAAAAGGTTTAAGTAGTAATGCAATGGGAAAGGTAAACAAATATGATAGAGATTCAAACTTTTCTTGGTTTGGCTAGATATTACCAAAGATTTATAGAAAGGTTTTCAACCATAGCCTCTCCTATTACTCGATTAACCAGGAAATAAGTCAAATTTGCATGGTTTAGTGAATGTGAGGATAGCTTTCAAGAGCTAAAGAAAAGACTGACGATGGCTCTAGTGTTAACTCTTCTAGAAGGTCAAGAAGGGTTTGTAGTTTACAACGATGCTTCTGGAAAAGGTTTGGGATGTGTATTAATGCAACATGGCAAGGTAGTTGCCTATGCTTCTCTGGAATTGAAATAACATAAGGTTAATAATCCAGTGCATGAACTAGAATTGGCAGCGGTTGTTTTTACTCTTAGAATATAGAGACATTATTTATATAGGGCACAAGTATATATCTTTAAAGATAATTGATGTCACAAAAGGAGTTGAACATGCAAAAAAAAAAAGATGGGTGGAATTGATTAAAGATTATGATTGCATTATTGATTTCCATCCAGGAAAGGCTAGTGTTGTTGCCGATGCTTTAAGAAAAAAGAATAAGACGGTGATTGACAGGATATCTGTTAGGAGATGAATGGAAATGATTGAATTTAGGAAAATAGGAGTTCAACTAGGGGTCAATTCTAAAGGGTCGTTGTTGGCTCATTTCATGATACACCAAATCCTCTAGGACAAGATTTTAGAAGCTCGGTAAAATGATGTGGAAATGGATAAAATGAAGAGTAAAAGGAGTTTCATGTATAGAGCGTCATTTAACCCTTGAGGAATGGAGTATTAGTGTAAACCCTCGGTTATAATTTTTCTAGGTATTTAAAAGATGAGAAATTTAACCAATAGTAAAATGGGTTAAATTAAATTAAAGAAACCTAAATCAAGATAAAAATAGTGAAATTAATGAAATGAAAAGTGAATATAGTACTAAATCATTGAAAAGAAAAACATTTGTGAGGACAAAATGAATACATAAGATCAAGAGAGGTCAATATTCAAATAAAAGAAGGTTGGGAGTTTATGTATAAATGATAAAAAGGGGTGGGGATAAATGTGCAATTAACAAGATGTTAGAACTATAAATATCATTCTATTTTCTCTCTCGGAGGGACTGGCAAGAGTAAGAGAGAGTTTAGAGAGAGGCTGGAGAGAAGATATATTGATGGTAAATCAACCGACAGCTATAACTCCACCTTCCACCATTGGATCAGCACGATATTCGGGTATGTTGTTCTCATCCATGTCATGTACATTTTCACCATAGGGATTTTCTATATCAGTCCCCGTTTGAGAGATACCGAGGGAGGAAAATATCTGGGAAAATACACTTCTAGACAGTCTTCTTTGCTGTCTGTTTTCTCCTTCGACCACCGTTGGATTAGGCTATAACTTGGATATGTTGTTTTTCCTGAGTTTTTCTAGATTCTGAACGGTGGAGATCTGAAACAAACATTCGTTATAGAAGTTGTGTATCTCGCACAGTAGGTCTGCAAGTTTGAGGTCAGTTCGGTTAAACCCATACTTCTGGAAATTTCACCATTTGATGAAGTTAATATTTGGATATGGTATACTCATAATAATGCATTATAACTTGACAGTATAGATTGTTTGGAATATTATTCGTTTTTTATTTATGGTTGATAGAAATTGTGTCAAGGATTGTGTTTAGAAGAATATTATTCGGAAAGTTTGTAAAATCGACAATAATGTTTTATTTTGACGTTAAGAGGGAAGATTGAAATAAATAAGATAAATTGGCTCTTATAAAGATATTCTTTTTTTTACAGTCTTAAACGATATGTGATATGGCCAGGGGTTGAGATGATAGAGAAAAAAGTTAAATTATGGATGTTGTGTGTAAATGGAAAGGTTGATGAATCTGGACAGATTCGTCTCCTAACTTTTGGAGAGAATTCGAGTAGAAGGATGAGAGAATTAGGATCAAGTTTCTCATAGTAATTGTAGTTTTGGATGTTAGCTAACTAAGAAATTGGTCTTGCTCAATATGGAGCTGTAGAACCCCAGCTATGGGTCATCAACCGAGATTGGGTCTTGACAGACCTTGTAGGGTAGTGTTTGTTGATGAGAAATTTTGACTATCTCAAAAGCAGAACTGGGTTCTCCTTCATTCAAAGAACTTGTAGCCTCGTGTATTAGCTTTCCAACGAGACTAATCTCGCTTGAAATAGAGTTCAATAAGTCTAGATATAGTTAAAAATCTGATAAGTGTTCAGACAGTAACAGTTCAATGTCTAGACAGTAACAGTTGGATAGTAACAGTTCAAATGTCTAGACAGTAACAGTTGGATAGTAACAGTTCAATGTCTAGACAGTAACAGTTCAAATGTCTAGATAGTAACAGTTCAAAGTCAGACAGTAACAGTTGGAAAAGTCAAACAGTAACAATTGGAAAAGTCAAACAGTAATAATTGGAAATTTGACAGTAACAGTTCAAAGTTAGACAATAACAGTTGGAAATTGGACAGTAACATTTCAATGTGTAGATAGTAACAGTTCAAAGTCAGAAAGTCAAACAGTAACAATTGGAAAAGTCAAACAGTAACGGTTCAAAGTCAGACAGTAACAGTTGGAAAAGTCAAACAGTAACGGTTCAAAGTCACACAGTAACAATTGGAAATTGGATAGTAACAGTTCAAAGTTAGACAGTAACAGTTGGAAATTGGACAGTAACAGTTCAAACTTAGACAGTAACAGTAGACTTTCACGTGAATACTATATAAAAGAATTGAGTCATACGAACACTTGCACATTGAGATACTAACTCTGAAAATATACATGATATATGTATGTATGTTATTATGAGGAAATGAACATGCATAAGAAAGTAACATATGAGTAATGGATGAATATGGATTCTCTATAATATCAGCCTGAAGGAATGATAACTATGGTTGGATAAAGGATGACAACATTAATGGGTGTAATGAGAAAAACGTAAGATATAAAGAAAGAAATGATTGAAAGAAAGATTTATTAGCTATTGATATGATTATTATAAAACATATCCTTGAATGAGGAAAATTTATGAGATGAGTCTGTGACTGCAGGAGGGACCACCGGTGTGGTGCAACAGCAGCAACAGGGGAGCACGAGTAGAGCTTCTACTGCAGGTAGGTGACTTTCACCTTCCTTTTAAATAATGTTGAATAATGAAAATACTTTATCATGAATGTTACTGTATTGTGTTAATTCAGATACCAGACTATCAAATGCTTAAATGTTAACAAATGGTTGATTAGCTTCGGCTAAAGGCATCTGAAGAGATGACCTTAAACAATGAAATACCTTATCATGAACGTTGTCGTATTGTGTTAATTCAGATATCAGATAGCCAAATGCTTAAATGTTGACAAATGATTGATTAGCTTCAGCTAATGGCATCCGAAGGGATGACCGGGACAAATGATTGATCGATTGATTAGCTTCGGCTAATAGCATCCGAATGGATGACCGGAATAAATAAATGATTAGCTTCGGCTAATGGCATCCGAAGGGATGACTAGGGCAAACGGTTAATTAGTTTTGGCTGATGGAATTCGAAGGGGATGGCCGGGGTGAGTGAATAGTTAACCTCAATAAATGATGTCTTAAAAGAATTGTTGGATTTAAGATTATAGTTGATTGCAAGAATTGGTGCATATATATGTACTGCAAGTTGTGTATACCAAGAACATGAAGGAACTACAAATGTCACGCTTCAAACATGAGATAATGTTAATGCTTCGTTAAACTGCCAGACCATTTTCTTATGTTATTGTTATTATTATTATTATTATTATTATTATTATTAAGTAATTGCATTCTTGTAAATATTTTGTACTGCAGTAGGGACGTCATACCAACAAGGTGCCTAGGAAACCCGATACACGGGAACCTACTTTTGCAAGGAATCATGTAGTTGCATTCTAAATCATGATGTATTTTATATGAATCAATGTACTGAATGTATAACTATTATTAGATCCTTTTAGATTAAATTCGTGATGACTATTTGTAGGATAGAATACAAACTCATGACTATGCATGTATATTTTAATTGCGAACTTCTAATCATGCAAACATAATATTATGAGTTTATGTAAGATTCACTTTTAAATGAAATGTTGATTGTTGTTGATGTATGGATTGTATATTGATGATGTGAAGGGAACATGTTCACCGATTACCGACACGATGTGTGTCAAATAAAAAAAAATTATTGTTGTTTTGGACTTGAAAAAGCCGGGTTGTTACAATTAGGACTAGGAAAACATGTGTATTTACAAAATCATATGGCTTTAAAGGAGTAAGTTTTAAAAGGGGCTTATGAGACTAAACTTACAATTCACCCGGAGAGCATCAAGATGTATAGGGATTTGAAAGGATATCATTGGTGGCCTAAGATGGACAAAAGGATAGTGAAATTTGTAGCGAAATATCTAGTGTGTTAGCAAGTAAAGGTGAAACATTAAAAACCAATGGATTTTGTGTCTGGATTACCAAAAAGTAAAAAGGGTAATGATGTCATTTAGGTAAGTTGGCCAAGCTATGTATAAATAATGTTATTAGACTTGATAGAGTTCCGGTTTCAATAGTTTCTTATAGGACCCTTGATTTACTCTGAGGTTGTGGCCAAGTGTGTAGTAAGTTATGGGGTCTACTCTGAGATTAAGTATAATGTTTCACCCACAAATCAATAGACAATATGAAAGAATAATCCAGACATTAAAGGATTTTTTGAGATCCTGTATATTAGAGTTTGGAAAACACTAGGAAGATCACTTGTCATTGGTGGAGTTCACCTATAATAATAGTCATCAGCCAACTATTGGTATGACTCCTTGTGAAGCTTTATATGGAAGAAGGTGATGTACCCTACTGTATTGGGATGAAGTGGGTAAAAGAAAATTGTTGGGCCAATAATTGGTCTAATTAACCACCAATAAAGTCAGGGTGATTAAAAAACAAATGAAGGAAGCTCAAGATAGACATAAAATTTATACGGATAAGTGAAGAAGAACTTGGGGTTTCAAGTAGGGGATCGATTATATTTAAAGGTTGCTCCATGGAAAATATCATATGTTTTGGGGTGAAAGGAAAATTAGCGTCAAGGTACATAAATCCTTATGATATATCAGAAAGAGTTGGGCTGGTTGCTTACCGATTGATACTTCCTCCATAATTGTCAAGGATACATGATGTATTCCATATATCAGTTCCATCACACATTATACCACCAGTGCCAATTGAGATTCAATAAGATTTAATTATAGGAATGAAGCTAGTAAAGATTCTTAATAAAAGCTTAAAGGAGTAAAGGAACAATAAGGTATCTTTGGTAAAAGTATTGTGGATAAATTCTAGAATCAAAGAAGAAACATGGGAAAAAGAATCAGAAATAAGGACGAAGAACTCTGAGCTATTTTCTAACATAGGTGAGGATTAAAGGGGGGGGGGGGGGACAAGTTTTGTTTTGAAATTCTGTGGATGCAATTTTTGTTATAAAGGAAAAATGTAAACCCCGAGTTATTTATAGTAATAAAAAAATTAATAATAAGGATTAAGATATACATTTAATATTAATGTGAAAAGATTCCTTTTGCTTTAATGATACGTTTGTGATTAAATAGTAGAGATTTTTTTGTACGAATTGAAAACTCTAGTCAGAAACTTTTACGTTGGAAGAAAATTTGTTTGGAAAATTATTCCAGAAATTAATAATTTGTAAATATTAAAGGAAAACTAAAATCTTATAGATGCAAAATAAAATGTGTAAATGAGGGGTACGATAATATATAAAGATTCAAGAAAGAATAACTGGTCTTACGAGTTATATTTCTTGTGTTTATTGATGATGATGAGAAAATAATGTCTTAGAAGGAAGAAATATCTTAATTGGCCAGCCATAGAGGAGAGAAAATTTAGGAAATGGAAGTGTGGTTTTTATGGAAGATGATGGAGGGATAGACTAATAGAAGGTGTAGGAGAGTGTGTTTTGTGTGTATAAATTATTGGAATGAGTGTGAATGCTATAACATATAAATGTAAAATTATGAAATTGTAGAAAAGTATGTCATAAAAAGGGTTAAATTTAAAGTATTCATATTGTGTAATTGTTATGGAAGAATAATTATATGTATTTATGAACAAGAATAAATTATGATAAAGTAGTTGCTATTGATATGTAAAGCTTTTGAAAGGAAATAAATATGATTACATAAGGAATGATAAATAGGATATGAGATTGAATGATAAATCAAAGGTTAGGGTTATAAATGGAAATCACATAAAATATGTTGAAGATGTTATTGGAATGCTGATATGTAGAAAGAAAAAATATATATAAGATTAAGTTGGAATTATACATTGTGATAATGAGAAACATTATTGGTTTGACTAATAAGGATTTCTTTCATTAAATGTTAGGAGGAACATCCAGAGTCGAGACTTCCACTCCTGTTTGGCAAAAAACTCATTTTTCCTCTAAATGAAACTGTCAAAATAGACCTAAGAGCGTGGCTGTCAAACACGCCCTTAAGTCAAAAAGTCTTTTATCAAAATACTTGCCAAACAAACAAGACCTAACTTAATTTACCCAATGTCAAATTGATCTGGTTGACCTGAAATCATTGGTTTGACTTGAAATCATTGGTTTGACAATGAACCAAGCCTAAAACTTTAGTTTAACCTGGAAACAAACCAAAAACAAAGTAAATATCTGAAAACATATTGAACTTAAAAAGAAATATGAAAAACATAAAATTCATTTTTTTTTACCATAGCCTTTTGCATAAGTTTTTAAGGGCAATTAAGATCTTTTAAGGGCCATAAGCTGGGTCATTCTCTTCCATTGATGTAGAAGAATCGATAAAAGCCATTCATTAAGCCTGAGGGTTAGGCTTTGTGGTGTTTCAAAGCTGATAAAGGGGGTACACTAGCAAGCGTGATTGGTTGGGCGTGGGTTTTGGCTTCTTGTAGCATGATCTTCAAGGCTACAAAAGAGCTTTTATTTTCTCTAGGTAGGAGTACAACATGCAGGGTGTGAGGAGGTATGTTCATTGTCTCGTTTGGGGAAGAGATGAGGGTGATTTCGAGCTTGGAAGGTGGCAACAAAACAAGTCTTCTTGAGTTTTTTAAGGAAGAAGAAGATTTGCACTTATCGTTTGGCCCTCTTTTTACTTTTTTTATTTTTTGATTGATCAAAACGGTGTTGTTTTGAACCATAACGAAATGTTTTGATCAAAATGAATTATTTTTTTTAAATAAAACAACATTGTTTTGATAGCCCTTGGTTAATTAGGGCTCTAATATTGAGATTTGACTAAAAGTAAAATTAGTTCCCGATCTTTTGACTTATTTTAATTGTACTCGTAATTATCTTATAACTTTTAATTTCATGTAATTTCACCCTTGCAAAACTCAAACATTAACCCTAGAATTTAGTGCCTTTTTCTTTTTGGTCATTAGTTTCTGATTTATGTAAATTGATCCCCAATTGACAATTTAACTTTCAATTTTTTTCAATTTGGCCTCTGATTTCGATGATTTTAATCCTTGAAGGCTCACGCGTCTTACAAGTTGGTCAATGGCTCCAAATTTCTTCAATTTAGCCCTTAATTTACACCCAAACTTTATTTTTCTTATAATTTCATCCTTGATTTCACCCAATTAAGTTTGAAAAAAATTAAATTTGATCTTCTAAAATTATAATCTTATTAATTACGCCCAAATTAAACTTTCAAACTTAGTTTTTCACCAATTAACTCCTTAATAAAATTAATTAAACCCATTAAAAATCTAATTAAGTCCTTACACTTAATTAAATTATTTAATCTGACCCCAATTAATTCTTAAACTTAATTAAACCTTTAATTAGGTCCATGATTAAATCAAATTGGCTTATTAAAAGTCCAATTAAGCACTTAGACTTATTTTTTATGCAAATTCATCCAACAAATCATTTAATTTGACCTTGAATCTGTATTGTCATTTAATCAAGGGTATAATGGGGTATAATTGGGCTTCTAATTTTGTCTAAAATTCTAGCTTGGTTCCCCCATACATTTGAAACCCCTTTCAGCTTGCTCTTGTCAAGTTGCCAGTCTTTCTTTCTTTCTTTTTTTCCATATTCAATCAATTGTTTTTGTTGCTTTTCATTTCAAAAGAAAAAGGTAATTTAGGGGAAATTTAAAATTAGGTTATGACAGTCATGGTAAATTGTTTTGAGTTTTGAAGTTATTATGGTTTAAGTTGTTTTAGGTTAGCTTGCTGGGTTTGTTGAAGTTGTAGGCATGTTGTTTAAGCTTCAAAACAATGAGTTTAATCATTAGAACAATGTTTATGCCTAAGAAAATGTTATTTTTGCTTGTTGTCATTATTCGTCTTTGCTTACTATTTTGCCTTTGGTTCTCTGTTTCTTAATGTTTTGATGGTTTAAACAAGTTGTTATGAACATGTTTAAGCTTTGGTTGCTAAGTTGAGACTGTTTTTTAGGTCCCTTATTCTTCTTTTCTGGGTTTTGCTTTCATTGGGCATTTCTGGGTTTGATAGTATTTCTAGGTTGGCCTTCATCCGTTGAACTTTGCCATAGGTCATTGATTTCTATATCTTTTCGGTCAATTGATGTTTCTTACATATCATATTTGTTAACAATTAATCTAGGGTCTTTATGGCTTTAAAACATTAATTTAATGGCTTTTAATATTTGGTTATTTCATTTTGTCTTTTGTATAAAATCGATTAATAGTAAAGATTTGGTGTTTGTTGTGATGATCTAACCCTAAAATCTTGCTTAAAGGTTGTTTTCATACATGTTTGTGTTGTCAATTTGATGTAATCTGGTCTGTTATTGGGATCAAGTTTATGGGGTCATCCTCGTGTTCTTGAGCATATTCAAAAAAAAATTTCACTTTTTATCTTCATTCTTACCTTTTTTGATTTTAAGTCGTGTTTTTGGGCTTGGGCCATGAAGCCTAGTCCACGTTGTTGGGTTGAGTCCATTTAGCATAAGGCAATGTTTGACATGTTCATTTTTTATTAAAGAGAAAATACAATATTTTGTTCTTAAGGTGTTTGCCAAACAATGTCTTAAAATATTTTTTAAGCCTTTGATTTTTAGTTAAGGACAGGTTTGGCAAACATGCCTTACTGATTTTCTGGTAATGTTTATTTTTTTATTTTTTTTGCTTATGCCAAATAGATCCCAAATAATTTCCAGAAATCCTGAAAATATTCATGGACTATTTTAAAATTATTTGTGATTCCCTCGCATGTATTTTCAATAAATTTATTTAACATTTGAGTTGTAAACTTATATTGTAAGATATTGATCCAATATTAAATATATTTGCTTTTTCTTTAAAATTTCAGAAAAATACAAAAATAAAAAATTTCTTATTTGAAAAATACAAAAATATGTTTTTATTTGTGTGCATTCAACCAAATTCTAAAATTTTCATGCATATTTTATAAAAAATAAAAATTGCATTTTGTCATACTTGAAAAAATAAAAAAATAATAATAATTTAATTAACTGTATCATAACAAGTTTGTAATTATCTATTAGAATTGGGCTAAAATTTCAAAAAACATCACAAAAATCATTCTGTTTAAATTTAGGATATGTATTTTATATAATTTTTGGACTTGAGAATGATTAGGTTTTAGCCAAATAAGATAAGGATCTCCTTATTGAGGAGGACCCTTCATGAACTTTAGACAGACCAATTAATAGAAACATAACTTAGAAAAAAACAAACAATTAATAATACAACTTACTATAGGTAAGGTATACTAGGGATAATATATTTTTTCCATGCACAACTATTATAATTTATTCCAACACATTCATAACCCTTCCTTGATCCATAAGTCAAATTTGCCATCATGACACTATGTATGCCATAACACAACTTATCCTAATTTGTTGGAATAGATTTTTCTTGAAGGCTTTTAACATGGAATCTTTATATTCTTAAGATTACATTAAGAGTAGTTTATGGACCATTTCTCGTTATTGGATTTTGTCTTTGAAAGATACAACCTATATTTTTCCTTACATCCATTATAAATTCCAAATCAACTATAAACTAAGATGAAACTTTGAAAAATCAACCCTTCTCTCAATTGGACACGTGGTAGCCAAATAAGCAAAATTTTCATTTAAATAGAAAGACCATCTAGTATGCTAGATGCCACTACTATCCAAAAACATTTTTAGTTCTTTACTTAGCCATCATCTAAAACAGAAACTCATACTTCATTACTCTTTGATGCAATCAAAATATTCAAGATCTTACATTGTATCTTATCTTGAGTGATTAATGGGTTGTGCATTTGTATTTCTTTAATGAAATCAATTGTTAAATATATAAGTGGTACTTAAAACCATTTAGATTTTAGGGAGAGCTTTAGTGACAGCCTGGGAGTGATTGTTTGAATCTTGAGCCTTGAAAAAGGATTTAGTTGTAAAAAGTAAGGAATCATCCACGAAAAAGGCCATGAGTGATAGTAGAAACCCTAATTGATCCTTTAAAGAGTGAAATAGGCAGTTAATGCCAAACAAATATAAATTTTTATGCATATATATCTTCCTTAATATTTTTACTTTTATTTGTTCTTGCATTATGTTTATGTGTATGGATTGAAATAATAAACAAGTTGTACTTTGTTTCTAAGAACAATTAATTCACCCTTCTCTTTGATGCCCTGGGATAACAATTAGTAAGTTGTTAGTATATTTCTAAGTTCGACTAGTTGTTAGATATGTTTGGAATGAGGGTTAGGAGAGGGATAATTTTTCACTGTCTTTACTTGTATTTGACACAAATTAGTTGAGAAGGGAGGAGAGTTTTCAAGGAGGATAACAATTAGTTAAATACTAGATTGGTGGCCTGCACGGCAACGCGGGCTAGATCATATTTTTTTAACCTGAAAAAATAAATTTGTACATGATCATGTTTTTAAAGAAGTGAGAGAAATTTGATAGTCGAGTTACATATTGATTAAGTTGATAATATGATAAAAATAAGGCAGCAACAACAAAAAATAAAGGAAAAAAAATATAGCTTTGGGCATAGCTGGGTTAATTCACAAAATCCTTGACTTGGACATGAGATATATCAAGATTACGTGTCTATTGTGCATCCTAAATCATGAGATCGAGATAATTCTATAGAAAAAAGAAATTGATAATAAATAGAAATCAAACTACAAAAATTAACAGATAAATATAGATTAAGATATTTAATAGCGCAACACGAGTCATTTACAATATTGTGTTTAATGAATTTGTTTATTAAAATTAATTTTTAATAGAAATTCATAAACACATAAAAATTATTGAATAAAATAAAAAAATACTATATAAAAATATTTTTATTTTATTTTATTTTATATATATATATATATATAGAGAGAGAGAGAGAGAGAGAGAGAGAGAAAGAAAATTACAAATGAGTCATATTAACCTTATGAAAACTTAAAAACACCTAATATAAAAACAAACTTAAAAAATATTTTTAAAAAGACATAAAAGATATTAATTAGAAAAAAAACAAAAAAAGTACAAAGAAAGGAAAAGCTCAAGCGCGTGGGCCTTAAGCCTAGGCCTGTGCACCTAAGTTTGTTATTTTTTTCTTTTTTAAAAAGGCAAATGACCTGTCGTTCACCCTTGTTTTTTTTAATATATATATATATATATATATATATATATAAAGAATAGGCAAACGACACGTAGCTCTCTGTGGCAGACGACAAATCATCTGCTCGCCCAAAATCCAGCCACCACTGTGGTGGGTGGAAAATCAGGCCTACGAAGTTTTTTTTACCAAAAAACCTGTTTTTCAACCCATTTCAACCACACAGCTCCCTACAAACACCCTTAAAACATTAATAAACCAAACTATCAACCTAATAAACCCAAAAATGGTCCAAACCAAGGTTGTCTGCAAAAAAAAAAAAATTTGATTGATAATATTGATGATAATAAAAATATAGATAAGTTTGGTTTCATAGCCTCCATAACCTAAGCAATTAAGCCTGAAGGGGTGTTTTAACACCTAATACCCTAAAGTCAACTGACTTGGAAGCTATTGGCTCAGAGCTTGTTACATGGGTTAAGGAGAAAAGCTTAAAGGAATCAAACATTGCACTATTTACGTATCAGTATCTGCAACCCGAGTTACTAAGCTCGTAGGGGTGTCTCAACACCTAATGCCTTAAGACCAACTGGTCTGGGAGTCATTAGCCTAAAGCTCGTTACATGGGTTAAAGATGCATTGTGTTTTAAGTTGTGTGTGTGTGTGTGTGTGTACAAAAGAAAAAAAATAATAAAAATAATAATAATCTCAATCCAAGGAAGTTAACCTTAAACATTAGAATATAATATTGTTTTCTTCCAACAAAAGCCCCATCATCTATGTTTACATATATTGAGCACATAAAAAGAAGGTTTATTAATATCTTATTTAAGAAATATGAAGCAGAAATATAAATTTAATGAAAGTTTGTTTATCTGGATAAATTAATGGAAGTTGAATGATGAATGCCTTGCTTTGTGAAACTTGCAAATTGTTTTTCTATTTTAACGCTTTGATTACTAGGGACTAGTAATAAGCTGGTTGGGGGGTGTGATTAGTACTCAAAAGTGCATTTTTATCAAGGTTTTATATCATCATTTTGCACTTGAAGTATCAATAACTCCTTAACTAAAGTATGTTTTATAATAACAAGTCTGATACTATAAGATACCTTTAATTTATGGTAAATGTTCATCTTAAATACAGGCCTATCACATAAATCAAAAGGATTGATTGATGAGTTTAACTACTGAAATTGAGAAGACAAAGAGAACAAAAAATATTGATTTGTTGTTAACATAAGTTATCACCATGAATACCTGATAATTTTTACAAGTATTGGCATTACTCTAATAAGATAATTAATGTAATCATGTTAACAATTTATAATCCGAGTAGAACCTCCTTTGTGTGTGGTTTCCAATCAAGTAATAAAATAAGTTTATACTATACTTGTTTGAAATACCATTAGTGGATCCTCTAACCTTGACAATTATTTTATCCTTGTTTAATCCTTATATTAATCTTATATCTCAAAGTCCTCTTTAACTTATTATTGTTGTTGTTGTTGTTGTTGTTGTTGTTTATATAGTTAACCTCCCTGTGGTTCGACCTCAGTCTTGTCGGGTTATTTATTACTTCAACACTCCTGCACTTGGGAGAAGACATCAATCTTTTGGTCATATCAGTAATCAAGAATAAAAATCAACTTCAAAGGTTTCCTAGATGTCTCAGTTATGTCTTCAATTTTTTTTCCAAGTCTTAGAACAATATGTCAACCTTTCTATAAGAGACTTAAAAAAAATCCTTCAGCTTGGAGTCCTTAAATGACTGGAATCAACAAGTTTCTCAAAAGTCATGTCAAAAGTCTTCTGTTTCTAGATATTCCAGATCCTAAGGCTTGTCTCATTATTGAAATTGATGCCTTAGGTATAGGTTATGATAGTATCCTCAAACAGAAAGTTCAAGATCATAAACAAGTTATTTGGTACCATTTTTATATATGGTCGGGTCCTCAAACAAAATATTCAACTATTAAAAAAGAGATTTTATCAATTGTATTATGCATATTATTTTTTTAAGATGATTTATTTCTTTTTTTTTTAAGAATTGATTATCAATCAACAAAATATGTGATTGAAAAGGATATTTAAAATATTGTTTCAAAATAGATTTTGCTAAATGGCAAGCTATACTTTCAAACTTTGATTTTGAAATTGAATTTATCAAAGGTGAAACTAATTCTCTTCAAATTTTCTCTCTATAGAATTTTTACAGGGTTCGATAGGAGCACATCAATTAAGAAAACTAAAGAGTCATGTGCTATAACTCTTTCAAGACCAGTTTACTGAACCACAAGCCGTATTAATTCAACTCGAATTAGGCCTCACTTTGTGAAACCAACTTTTACCTTAACCAACCAGTTTTCAATCTTGTCAAACTCTTCTAGTCCTTTTATTTTATCTTCAAACTATAATCAAGCTTTATAAACTTTTGAGCAACAACCAGTTTCAAAAAATCCTTTAAAATCTTCTTGAATTAAAATTGTCACTCACTATGTAACAAAAGAATACAATTTATACCTTTCACATTGAAAATGAATTCCTTTGTGAATACCTAAATCAAATTAGTTCTCATTATTATCCTCTAGGATTTCATTTTTCTCCAGCACATATGACAAAATCAAGACACTTTTATGAGTTTATTTTGGTTGATAGTTGATACTAACTCGATCGAAATAACTCTTAATCAAGATAAAACCAACTCTTAAAGAATTGCATTTTCAAAACTCAAAATCCTCATAGTTTAAACCTTTTAAGATTGGAATCAAAGTCCTTGTGCTTTGAAATGATTTTATCAAAACTTTAAACCCAATTCTTATAGTTATTTTGACTATATGGAAGCCCAACATTGTGTCTTTTACATAAATCATGACAACTCTTGGTTTATTTATTTTGACAAGAATTATCCATAAGATTTTCTAGTGTGGTTTGCTAGTGGTTGGTGAGAGGTTTTCTCATTAGAAGCTGATATCATTCTTAACAAAATCCTGGAAGGAAAAAGGTTTTTTTATGAATTCATGCAAACCAAGTCCATTCTCCCTTCACTACATTTTATGTCAACCTCTGGCATACCATGGATAGTGTGTTGGGATTATCAAATAAGAAAAGATGATAGAATCGGGCTTTCCTCATGGCTATTTAGGATTTCCAAAGTAAACTAGTGGTCCTAGTTCAATGAAAATCAAGTTTACCCCTAAGCTATAACAACCCAGGTATAATCCCCAAAATCTTAACAAGTGCAACATTTTTCATCTCCAATTTAATATATACTTTTAACATCAAAAAGAAAATTTTACGATAATGTTACATCTTTCAATTTTGAGTTTGAATACAAAAGGAAACTTTAAAAAGCCCTATCATGTATTTCAAGTTCATCTAGTGAAGAATAAGATCTTACCCTAGCTAACGAAGATCCAAATCATGATCCCTACTTGATGGAACAATTATATGATCTTTAGACTCATTAATGATCATTCGCTTCAATAGTGACGTTAGACAATTCATTAATTCGGAATCCTCTATGACGTTAGTATCTATTTTGATAAACCGACAAAACTTCAATAATAATTTCAAGAATCTTTTCCTTAAAAGACAACAACAATTTTCATGTGGTAGATAAACCATCAACATCAATTTTAAAAAATTTAATGTGTAGCGAATTCCCTTTTCCACTTAGCATGCAATGTCTCATTCAACAAACATCATCCATGATGATTTCAAAATTCAAGAAAATTTTAATTGTGTTTTAAGTCTAGGTACTCGGCAATATATATACTATGTTTCTTATGTGTTGATCCAAGTGTTTTTAGAGTTGATTTCAGTTTTAGTTTGAGAGACTAATCATCCTTGTAATGCTCACAATCATCCAATAATATATTTTTCTTTTCAATAAAAGGTTTACATTTTCATATTTTTATTTCTAAATACTATAAAAAATATTTTCAACTTCAGTTTTAATATCTTCAATCAAAAGATACATATGATGCCATATATATATATATATATAAAAGATTAAAAATACAAAATTCTTAAAAAAAAAGTAATAGAATATATATCATAATAAAAATTAGTAGAATATATGAAAAATAAAATTATATGAAAAAATAAAGTTTACTATAAAGATTATTAAACTATAAATAAAAGTTATAAATTATTTTAAAAATTAATAAAAGCTAAACCATTATTTTTAAAAGATTTTTTTAATTAAAATAAAACATTCTATAATGCATAATTGTCTCTTGAATTACTAATTTGAGGTTTGAAGAAATGTTTGCAACTTAATCCAATATGAACCTTATCTTGAATAACCAAAGTTATATGCAATTGATGACCCCATCTTACGCCTATAACGAGACGTTAACGAGAACTACAAATCATAACAAAGTTAATCAATCTTTTGAAGAGTTTGCAAGTTCATTCAAGAATTTAGTATCAGAATCACTCAACTACATGAAAAGAAAAGAAAAGGCATACAATATGTGGCAACCTTAGATAAAAATTCATCAATCCCAAAATAATATTAAGTTGATTTATATAGTAGAAAGATAACCCTAATTTGACGTAATAGATCCAAACTTGATAAATAAGCTTTAACATATTAAAAGCCAATAATAACTAAAATAATAAAATAAAACATAACCCACATAACCTTTAAAATTTTCAGGCCATATAATAAAATAAAAGATAAATAAATAATAGCTGAACTAATTAAAACAACACCAAAGTTAAATTTTGTAATTTGTTGGCAAAATTAAAGTCCAACTTCAAACGAATAGTTATCCCTAGTCTTGATGAATTAGAAGGTTTACCATTTGTCATTGGAAATGTACAGATGTCTACTTTCCAATGCAATTAGAATCGCATCAAAATTCATTTTATAGCTCCAGTTATGGCCAAAACAATAGTAAAAAGTAAAAATTGACAGATTTGAATCTTTTTATTTCAATTTTTGACGCTTTTTACAAGTTTTTTTTTAATATAAATTAAATTAATCAAGACTTGTTCTTTATTCTTTGATTTTTTTTAAAGTCTATTTTAGTTTATATATTTTAAAGAAGGTCATTAATTAAATCCTTAAACATCTTTACTTAGAGGGCGTTTGAGAGTGCTTTTCAAAAGCATTTCCGAAAAAATTTCAATTTTTTTGCTTTGAATTAATATGTTTTTGATGTTTTCAAATCATTTTGATGTGCTGATTTCAAAAATAATTTTTAAAAAATAAAAAAAATATTATTGGTATATTTTTTTGAGTGAAAAACACTTTAAAAACCAATCACAACCACACTCCCAATCACTCCCTTAAAATCTCATCCAATAAAATTTTTAATCGATCTTTTGGTATTGAAACTATTATAGCATCATTCTATGATAAAAGCAATTCAATTACATTTAGCTTAAAACTTCTTTCTTATCACGTGATAACTAAACATGGAGCTTATTCAAAAGCAAAAAGATAAAAATTCAATGCATAGAGACAAACAAAGATTATGTAGTTATGAAAATAATTAAATAATACTAATTTACTCGTTTTCTTTCCAAACATGACTAGTAAAGTAATATAAGTGTTAATGTTTTTAATGCACTTTCTACTTTTTAGGGAAAAAAAACTATTATGATAATTTAATTTAATTAGTTAAAATTTATATCACATCATGTTGGTTTTATCGAATATGTTGGTTTGTTAGTAGATGATCCTTATAATAACATAAAATTTTAAAATTAAAAAGATAAATTTACATTTTTATTTTATTTTTTTAAATACAAATAATGCACGTGATATCATTTAGATAAAAAAAATCTAATTTTATCTAATTATATTTTATAAAATTTTAAAAATCTAGAGATCGAAAAAGCTGTTTTCCATTGGCTGGGTTCAAATATTGGGAAACATTAATGTACAATTAAAACTTTAGGCGGAACCTTAGGAGAAACATGATAGAAATAATTTGAAATTAACTCCATAAATAAAAAATCCAATATTCACAATGAAAACCCTATTTCATTAAAACCAGCCAAAGAAGGCCAAATCACCCCCCCGCTCCTCGTACCGTAACGTGATGAATTAGTGAATTAAATGAGGAAAAAAAGGCCAAGAATTCAAAGTCTATCACTCTCCCTCTCTGCTTAAAATTCAAGCAGTCTTTCGTGCGTATATATAAATATAAGTTATTCCTTCTCTCTCTGATTTCTCTCTCTAAACTGTTTGCTCACTACAACAAACATAAAACCCTTCCCCGCTCCCTTCTTTCTCTTTTTTTTTTCTCTCTCTAGAAGCTTCGCCTTTTCGTTTAATCTCTCTCTTAGGGTTTGGTGGTAGTAGTAGTGGAAGCAGCTAGGGTTTTGTGTGGGTTTAAAATCAGTAGCAATGACTTCTTTGGTTATGGCGGCAGAGAAATTTAGGGATTTAAGTCAGGCGATTGATGTTCCTTTACTTGATGCTACTGTTGCTGCCTTCTATGGCACTGGATCTAAAGAAGAGGTCAGGCTTTCTTTATTCCATTTCAAATGCTAAGCTTATATAACAATTCCACTCTTCTTCAATCCAAGGGTTAGGGTTTATTAAGAGTGTTTGATTACTATTTGTTAGCAGTGAGGCAGTAATATATTATTATTATTATTATTATTATTATTATTATTATTATTATTATTATTATTGAATGTAAGTTTATTAGATTTTATTTCAGATATGGGTGAATTTGAAATCTGACAATATAATTTTTGTTGTTTTTCTGAGCGTCTATTGCACTGGGGGTTAGGGTTTCCCATTGTTTACTAGACGTCTTCTAATTGGGCATCTTGTTTTTTTATTGTTTACAGAGGGCAGCTGCCGATCGCATTTTGCAGGACTTGCAAAGCAATCCAGATATGTGGCTTCAAGTGGTGCACATTCTACAAAATACAAAGAACCTAAACACCAAGTTCTTTGCCTTGCAGGTTAGTTGTCACATAGTCCATTAAGATACTTTTTTTTTATTACTTAGGATGATCCCCCCCTCGAAGCTATGAAGCAAGTCATCATTTATGGTTGTTGCAGATGCTTATAGTCATAATTTGACATCTAGCTGTAGGCATCAATTCTGAAAGTTCTAGAAAACACACGCACAAACTTGTTTAATCTAGTTGACTGCGACATTCATCTATTGTGATTCATCAAATATTATGGTAGTTTGTGTTTTACAAAGGCTAGTCTTTTCTTTTATACCAGGTTTTGAGATCTAGGTAAAGAGCCTAATGGCACTTCCCAATAAAAACTCACTTATGCAGTATTATCAATCTTTAATCCAGCATTGCAGTAATAGGAAATGATGTTTCCAATCATATGAAAGAGACTTGTGCAGCTCAGTGTGGCAATTGAAGAAGAGAGTCATTTGCTACCTTGAGATTTGGGCCTAATCCTGTTCTCATTTCAATCATTCCTCCAAAGAAATTGCACTTGCTTGATTGTTATACATGCTTATATGAATTGAGTAGAAGGTTCTTTTAGCCATTTGCATGATGATGAAAAATCTTTCCGACATGTCATGGGAATAAAAACATTTCAAGGCCAATGTCAATGGCATTGCATTCCTGGATATATGCCCAGGTGCTGGTATATGCACCAAGGCCATGCAAGGGTGCGGTGCTAGTATATGCACCAAGACCATGCAAGGGTATAGGAGGGTGGCCTCGTATACCCTATCAGAGGATGAATGGACTATGCAGAGCGTAGACTTGATAAAATGTTTGTAGATGAGTCCTTATGCCTTCTCAGGGTCTGAATTATGGATGTTTGTCCATTGCTTACACATCAGATGATCTACTAAAATATGAAATTGTTTCAGTATGGCTAGAAGTAAAGAAAAGAAATATATGAATAATCTTTTATTTTGGCATTAACCCACAGGAGTTTTTTATTGGTTGCATTAATAAAATGAAGGATTTAAAGGCTGATGTCTTCAAAATATACAGGAAGCTGATAGACTGCAAAGGTGATGTCTAGAAAATGTACAGGGAGCTCATTACTCTCAAGGGAGAAGGCACAAATTAATGATGTTAATCAAGGCTCAAGTCTGACATTAAATAATGTTTTTCCTTCCTCTGCAATAGAAGTTAGGGAGAATATATGTTCATTTTGCTTCGACTCTTCTTTTTCCTCTTTTCTAAAATAAGTCTACAGCTACCCTTTTCACATGAACGGAGAGTTCCGTAATTTATGTAATGAACACATACATTATGGAGTTGTTTATTTATTAATTTTTGTTTACTCCCATCTTGGTGATGATTTTACAAGAGATTACTTGCTGTGTTTTTTCTGTAAGTCTTGTCCAAGAAGTGGACAGATGGATTTACTTTTGTGGCATGGGCAATTAACTGGCTGATGATTTAGTTCATTGGAGAATCAGTGACTGAGCAGCTGTTTTTGGACATTTTTTAATTTTTGTGCAGGTCCTAGAGGGTGTTATAAAATATAGATGGAATGCATTGCCTGTTGAACAACGAGATGGAATGAAAAATTATATTTCAGAAGTCATTGTACAGGTAGCTACTTCTAAAAGTTGTGGGTTTGGAGGGAAGTGAGCTTCACTAATTTTCTTTCATATCTTGAACTTCCCTTTACCTGTTATATAATTTAACCATTTTGGATCTCTTAAATAGCTTTCAAGTAACGAGGCGTCTTTTCGAATGGAAAGGCTGTATGTAAACAAGCTCAATGTTACTTTGGTCCAGGTATGATTTGAATAAGAATCCATGGACGAGTTAGTTTTGGTTTTTTGGATATCCTATCTTGTGTGATGCATTATATCTATGACAATCGGAAACACTTATGGTGGGATTGCTTTTTATTTATAATTAATCTCTCAAGTGTGATCTTTCCAGTTATCATTGAATTCAAGAAATGTTTGTCTCTGTTGTTTTTTAGATTGAAAATTTAAAATTTCTTTTTATAGTTTGTGTCAATTAATGTAAGTTTTAGTTTGTTTTATTCCAACATATATTATAACATGAATAATTATGGTACTGATCCCATGTAGATTCTCAAGCATGAGTGGCCAGCTAGGTGGCGAAGCTTTATTCCTGATCTTGTTGCAGCGGCAAAAACTAGTGAAACTATATGTGAGAATTGCATGGTTATATTGAAAGTAAGTCTCTCTCTCTCTCTCTATATATATATATGTGTGTGTGTGTGTACACACATTTGAAAGATTCTCGGTTTTTCCATATGTAGCTAATGTAAGCTATTCTGTCAGCTTCTAAGTGAAGAAGTTTTTGATTTCTCACGAGGAGAGATGACTCAACAGAAGATCAAAGAGCTTAAACAATCATTAAACAGGTGACTGCTTTGGGCTTTACATTTCTAGATGGTAGTAGGGCTGTCTATTTGTGTGTGGAATTGTTAAGTTACTGGACACAGTCAAATATAAAACTAGTTGCTCTTGTGCGGTTTGTTTTTCAATTGGGTCATCACGTACAAGTTTCAGAAATCTATCACTTAGCAGAACTAAAATCCATGGATATTTTCTAATGGAAACTATTGTAAAATTTTTATAAATCACGGCGTCAATAATTCAATGAGACATTATTTTTTTATGTGAAAAACCTTTTAATGAACTATACATATTATTCATGTAATATAACACTGAAGGACATATAATTGAAATTCTCTACTTAAAAAACTCCCACTAAGCATCTCTGTCAATTTTTTTAATCATAATTCCAAGAAAATAGAATACAATGAACACTTAAATATTCTATATGCCAAACCAAGGGGAGATGGTTCTTATTCCACATGTCTGCCCTAAACAAAAGGCTCCCTCTAAGCTTCTTTATATGTTTATATGTGTGCATGTGCGTGCACACCAAGGCAGTTAATATTGGCAACAAGAGCTGCTGAGATCTGTAGGGATTCTAGCTACTTATTTGATTTCTGTGTTTTGTTTTCCTTCTTGAATCTTGTTTGTTAGCTTATTGGCAAATATGTTGTCAATAATTTAACTCCGTAATGATTCTTTAGATTCTGCCACCTCACTAGTCTAGTTAATATTGGCCTGGACTTCATCTGACATGTTATGTTATATGCAACTGCAGCAATACTTCTAAACCTCTTCTCCGTTATCATACCATCTGCTTTTTTGATGCTATGTATGTGTTTCACCAAGAGTTGTCTTTTGTTGTTTACAGTGAGTTTCAACTCATCCATGAGTTATGCTTATATGTCCTATCAGCCTCCCAAAGAACCGAGCTTATTCAAGCAACATTGTCCACCTTGCATGCTTTTCTTTCTTGGATTCCCCTGGGCTATATTTTTGAATCTCCCCTGGTATGTAAAATCTTATCAAATAGCTTTCAGACAGAAATAGTTTTTGGTACAGTAACAATTGACTTTAGGTGTCAACTTGCATTAGTTATTATAGTTGTTAAGGGATGCTCTCATGGTATGTGCTTACATCACATGTTTTCTTCCTGCTATGCCTTACAGCTTGAAACACTTCTGAAATTTTTTCCCATGCCATCTTATCGGAACCTTACCCTTCAGTGTTTGACAGAGGTATGCTGTTAATGTTTTGAAAGAAAAATGTTTTCACTTGAACCATTACGTGTTGATTGGTTTTTTTTTCTTCTGAAATTTACAGGTTGCGGCTCTTAATTTTGGGGATTTCTATAACATGCAGTACATTAAGATGTATAATTTTTTCATGGTCCAGTTACAGGTACAGTGGAGCATTGTAGTTCAGATATGGGAACTCCGACACAATTGGAATATGCTTATGAATTTATATAATTCTGTTTCTAAGCTACTGTTATTTCTTCTTTCTTCTTGCTATCCTTTTCCAGGCCATTCTTCCATCAACCACCAAGATCCCAGAGGCTTATGCAAATGGATCTAGTGAAGAACAAGTCTGTGTTGGCAATAAAATGCATTCTGTTCTATTAAGGATTAATGCCCAACACTAATTTGCTCTACTCTTTTGTTGCATGTTTAGGCATTCATTCAGAATCTTGCACTGTTTTTCACTTCGTTTTACAAGGTAATATTCATTTCTCAGCGAGCTAATAATTCTTCTAATAAATTCTTGAGGGATTAACCTAGTTTTAATACACTTAACCTAGTTTTAATACACTTATGTTAGATATAATTACTCTTAGATTTCAGTGCTGGTTAGCAATGTGTTTTGTTTTGAATAGAATGGAATAAATGGACAATGAGTCAGTGGAAGACTTCTGCTTGTGTAAGGTTAAATTTACAAGATATATAGTTTCTGAACCTCTCACTGAGAATATGGACAAGATAAGACAAGTTGGGCATATAAATGATTCCAAATGGTTTCCAACCGCTGTTCTGTTGAATTGAGTGATCTCTGTTGCGTTTCATAGAGCAAGCCAAAAAAAATCAATGTGCTCTCATTTAAAAAAAAACAGATTAATATTGTCTATGGGCTCGGTGCTTTTTAATGTTGGAATGTTTTGAGCTTTACTGTTGATGACTGCAATTTCAGATCATGGTGAATTTGAAAATTAGATCCATCTAGTAGAATTTTTCTGTCTGGTATGAGATATTTGTGCTGTCTCTGTTTTTTTGCACCGAGGCCTCTTGGCATTGTCGCAAGATTGCATGTTTTTCTTTGTTGAAAAATGATGTTACAGATACCTTCATCTCTTTGCAGTCTCATATTCGGGTGCTGGAGTCTTCTCAGGATAATATATCTGCTCTGCTAATGGGTCTTGAGTATCTAATTAATATCTCATTTGTTGATGACACTGAGGTTTTCAAGGTGGTTATTTTCCTTCTCACACTTTCCCCATCTTTCTCTATGTATGTGTAGAATGTACGTATATATATATGTGAATTATTTTGTAATTCTAAATCCTATAACATGACTAATTTTGCTGCCTTGTATGATTTGCAGGTTTGCCTGGACTATTGGAACTCTTTGGTTTTGGAGCTTTTTGAGCCACACCATAATTTGGACACTCCTGCGGCCACTGTAAACATGATGGGATTGCAGGTAGAATGTATTTATTACCAGATGGTGGTTGTAAAGTGGATTAATGTGGTGGTCAGCTAATGCGTCATTTTGCTGCATTATTTTCTTCTTTATACTAATTGTGACTTCTGTTTTTTGTTGCTTTAGAACAATACATTGGATTAAATCCCTTTGCATCTCTTGCTTGTGATACACCATGATCCAGACAACACTGCAGTAGCTGTAATTTTTCTAGGAGTCTCTTTAATGGAGAGATTGGATTGTCGTTCTTTTTTTTCTTGCTGGATATCCTTTGCTATGTATTTCTCATCCCTTTCTCAAAACACTTTTTCCCATTTGAGAAAAAAATTGTTTACTTAAAAAGTGTGGGTAAATATCCAATGAGAAGTGTGACAATGTTTTAGCTCATTGAAATCTTTGTTGTGTTTTTTGTTTTAGGTCTTGCATTCTTCTTGTATTGGTGGCCAATCTTATCTGCTTCTTGTAGTTCATTGTTTTCTCATTTTACAGACACATTCATGTGCAAATATTAGAAATTTTGCATTTTCTTTGGCATGGAGTGGCTACAAGTTTCTTGTTTCATTATTTTAGAGTACTTCCATTATTTGAATGGAGATTAATTATTCCAGACTCTGAATTCTCGGAATCTGCAGATGCCTTTGCTACATGGCATGGTTGATGGTTTAGGGTCGCAAATTTTGCAGAGGAGGCAGCTTTATGCTGCTCCAATGTCCAAATTGAGAATGCTTATGATCTGTCGTATGGCTAAACCCGAGGAGGTTCTGATAGTTGAAGATGAAAATGGTAATATTGTTCGTGAAACCTTGAAGGACAATGATGTTCTTGTTCAATATAAGGTGATATATCCTTACTTGGCTGAAGCTTTTGTGTAATCATTTCATATTGGCCTTTGAATATGGATATGGAGTATTTTTGTGAAATCAATTTATGCTTCTTTAGGGCCTCATGCTAGCTCAGATAGCATGTTGATTATACTGGTGATTGGTTTGAATTTTTCAAAATGAAACTCTGATCTCTGTGATTAAACCATGGATAATTAAGGTACTTGAGGGGCATATGGCATTATTTGTAGGCTTAGCTTCATTTTATATGTGGAGAAAGGTTGGTTTATATATGTACTGATTTAAATACTGTTAGTTTTATATAATGTGCATCATTTTCTGTTGTACTTTGAATTTTTTGAATACTGGAGTTCAAAGTATATATAGTTGTTAGTTCTAACACTTGCTTTAACACTGACCAAGGCTAGGCCCATTATCTGTTAATGGGCTGGATGTCAAATTCAAACTGCTTTTCAATATCAGTATGTTTTTGATTTGGAGATCTAATGTCTTATTAGGATTAATGCATTGGAATTAATTCTCTGTTTCTGGATATTTTATGTTACCAGTTTCAATGGTTAATTTGAATTCAATTATGCAGATTATGAGAGAAACATTAATCTATTTGTCACATCTTGATCATGAGGATACTGAAAAGCAGGTAAGAGCTGTCACTGAACTCATTTACTATAATTTATTCTAGGAATTTTGTCCTTGCAGTTATCACTTATCTTGTTTGTAGTCTATAGCTGTAGATCCATATGTGCGATTAATAAATGCATTTTAAGATCGTATAAATTGATTGAAAACCTCAGATTCATGCTAGAACCATGATGATTCAATAAAACCTTCAAACTAACTAAGTAATCAATATTCGATTGATTGGTCTGAGGTTATCGACAAAAAAGATTTGTCTAAGTCACTTCCTTTCTTTGTTTATCTTTCTTTAGAGCTTTGATTTGTTAAAATATTCACTGTGTATATTGGTTAACCTTTTGAAGTGCTTTGCTTTGTAAGAAGACAACTTTCTTTGCTATTATGTTTTTTGATTGCCCGCATTCTCTTCTGCCATGGTTTTTCCTGTTTATTTGTTGCTAGTTTATTGCTAACTTTCATGATCATATTAGGTTCCTTGCTTTAGCTTTTTGCCTCTTAATCTCTCTATTATGAAATATTAAACAAGACAGATGAAAGAATGAATATATCTCTAGTGAATGTATGTTGGTGCTTAGTTTGCTTCTCTTTTGCGTGATGGAGTTTGATATCTTAAAATGGATGTTGCTGCCTTCCCTTTTTGGTGCAACACAGATGTTGAAGAAATTAAGTAAACAACTGAGTGGTGAAGATTGGAACTGGAACAACTTAAACACTTTATGCTGGGCAATTGGATCCATTTCTGGTTCCATGATGGAGGAACAGGTAACTACGTTTTCTGGACCGATGGAGCCTTAGTTTGCTGAAATATCCTCTTACAATGAAATAGGAAAGTTTATCTGTTCACGTTTGATCTGTGTTTTTCTATAAAATTTTGGAGTGCGCACAAATGAAAATTTTCTGGCATGACCATGCATTGTTTTCTATCCCAGACCTGATAGGAAAGTGATGGAATTCTAATTTCTTATTTGCTAATAACTTCTTGATGATGATATACTGGTAAATGTCAAAAGAACTCTGTTTTCACTTTCTTGCGATATTAGAGGATCTTAAATCATTTCATGACTTGTTAAATTCTTCAATGGAAACCAATTGTCTTTTGTCCATTTCCTGATGTTTTGGGATGTCATATGTATGGAAGAGGGTGCTCCATTTCCATGCTCATAAAGTTAATTATTGCAATTAGTTTATTAACTTGTTAGGATGTCAGGTCAGCTGTTCTAATTTTAGTTTAGTATGTAAAAACTTACTGGTGACTTTTGTTTTTGTTTTCTAAGAATTTAGTTCCATCCTTGTTGATGAATCTTTCTTTCTACTCTGATCTGTATCTTTGTCAACTCTTCTTTTACCTTTTCTCCCAGTTTCCACTTCCTGTAAATGGGTTGATATTATACTTGTCTTAATACCCAACAACTTGATGATAAGGGGAGCTCAATTCTTCATTGATGTATTTTTATATAACCCATCCATTTCAGATATCAAGGATTTCTTAATTGGCTAATGTTTACTCATTTGTTGCAAGATCACTTGCTTCTCAATAATACATTTCTTGACATTTTCAACATCTCTGTTTTGCGGCAGGAAAACCGATTTCTTGTGATGGTCATTCGTGATTTGCTGAATTTATGTGAAATCACGAAAGGGAAGGATAACAAAGCTGTTATTGCGAGTAACATCATGTAAGAATTTATGATTTCAAAAGGGGTTTGAAAGCGTCTTTTTCTGAGTTAGAAGCCTCGGGTCTTTTTCACTTAACAGTTATTACCAATTTGGGCTCTCTACATTCTGATTGTTTCTCCACCACAAAAAAAGAAGAAGGGAACAAATAGGGATAGAGTACCAGAGAGAACTTCTCTACAGTCTATTTAATATTGACTACTCATACTTGTTTTATTACTAGGGGTGTGCCCTTTGAGACTGATAGCTGGAAGCTTAAAGTAAATTTGTTGGGGATATGGTTGTATAAGTATGCACAATTCATATTCTCTTGTTTCAAACTTGCTCTGATTGCAGGTATGTCGTTGGCCAGTACCCAAGATTTCTCAGAGCTCACTGGAAGTTCCTGAAAACTGTTGTCAATAAATTGTTCGAATTTATGCATGAAACTCATCCTGGAGTTCAGGTCATTTTTTGTTGCTCTATGATATTTATATTATTGTCTAGACAAGCTGCATATACTGACATTTTATCATTTTTGTATCGCATGTGTTAGTGTTACATAAGCTCCTGAGTTTTTGTGAGTACTTAGCAGTTATACAATTTAGTGTTGTGTTGTATATGTTATATCTGGTCCTTTTCTTGTATAGCTTGACTGTAACATGCATCTTGAAATTTTCCAGGACATGGCCTGTGACACATTCTTGAAAATTGTCCAGAAATGCAAGCGGAAATTTGTTATTGTGCAGGTGACCTCTATTTTCCAAAGGCACTTAGCCTTCTGGGTTGTAATTGTGATGCATCAAAAATTCATTGAGAAGATGCTTATCTGGTTTTTAGGTTGGAGAAAGTGAGCCATTTGTATCTGAACTTCTATCTGGCCTTCCAACAACTGTTGCTGATCTCGAGCCACATCAGATACATACATTTTACGAATCTGTATGCCACCATAACTTCTGAGGACTAAGTTATTGACACCAATTTGTGAAGTTTATGACCCTTGTTTTTCTTTTTCTTTTTTTTTGCTACAGGTTGGCCATATGATTCAAGCAGAATCTGATCTACAGAAGAGAGATGAATACATGCAGAGGTTGATGGATCTCCCTAACCAGGTCTCTCCCCCCCCTTCCCCCTCTCCATCCCAATTTTGTAAAAGAAATCTATATGGTTTAAAGTAGCTCAATCATAAATTCTATTGAGAAAAAGATAGATCCCTAGGTTTTGCTAGATTGTTACCACCCTATGATTAATGATTGGGCCCTATACATACAGTAATAAATCCCTCACTATAATATGAAAGCTCCTTATTAAATTACAACCCTACTTTTTCTCCTGTTTTCTTAGTTTGATTGCAATTATTTTCTATTTAAAATCTTGCCACAAAAACATTGAAACAATTTTTACGTTAATATTTTGCAACCATTTAATCAATCAAAATTTGATATTTTATTAGCATTTGGTTTTTTTGAAGATCAAGTGTCTTCGGATGCTTTTCAAAACTGTTCCCTTTTTTTTATGAGCAACCATTATGTTTGAGATGTAGTTTTTAGTGATGGTTTTTGTTGGAGAGTAGAACGATCAACTCTTTTACTAGACATATTTTAGGACCAAACAAAATTGAAGCCTGGATACAGTCAAAGAGGAGTATCTCTTCAGTTTTCTTGCCATGTCTCAACAATGGGGACTATACAGAATCAGTTTTATTTTAGTATTTTCATTCTCGTTTTAAATTTAAGAGCTAAGAGGCTAATAAGACTATTGTTTTGCAGAAATGGGCTGAAATTATAGGACAGGCACATCAAAGTGTAGATTTTCTGAAAGATCAAGAAGTGATCAGAACTGTGCTTAATATATTGCAGGTATGGCTCTTTATTCGCCACGAGATGTTATGTGGAATCAAACCATATCTCTGTGGGGTTTTTAATTGTATGTTGTTTCAAATGAACTCAACGATTCTCCTTTACATCATAGTTGGTATCTTATTTTTCTGGAGTCACTCTCAAAATATTAATGCTAGATACAATTTTAAAATATAGAATTATGTCATTGAACATCACCAATGATTAATATGACTATATATGAATCATGAAAGCTCTCTTTATGTTAGAATAATGTATATAGTCTTGAATTATGTTCCATGACTTATGCCGTATGCTTCAACTACCCAACGTACATCATATACCAACTTATTACATGAAAGAAAGATGTTATATATAAAACAAAGGCACTTCAGCATACTATTTCTACATGTTTTTAATTAATAGTCATTAATTAACATTTCATTAGTATCATGTATTCACAATTATAAATTAAACTTCAACTATTAGATTGTTTTTCATAGGCTTTGCAATATAATATTGTAATAATAATTATGTATATAGGAAAATTAAAGAAAAGAATTTTTGCCATTTATATAGTACAATCGAGTTAAAAAAGTAGTTGGACAATTGTGTTTGTTTTATAGGGTTTATGAACACAACAATAAAAATAAAAAATATTAAAAATATCATATTGGGTATGGGTTGGGAGATAGGGTGGGTGAACCTTCACTTGATCCTGTACCCAACATCGGTGAAACAGGGCTGGGTTTTCACTAGCCTTTGACCCTGGTAAAAACTTGACTCAACTGGGTTGAATGTTTTTCTATCTTTAATGATCTTGTTGGGTGTTTCACTATTAATTTTACTGCTATGTGATGATCTAATCTCGTTGACTTGTTTGTTTGCAGACCAATACAAGTGTTGCAAATTCTCTTGGGACATACTTTTTATCTCAAATTTCTCTTATATTTTTGGACATGCTTAATGTGTACAGGTGTGCTTTTCACCGTTATTTGCTAATGCTATTTTGGAAGCATCTTCGAGGTTGTCAGAGATGTTGCGGGCTCTTATTAGTTAATCACTTTTTTTTTTTGCAGAATGTACAGTGAGCTTATATCAAGCAGTATTGCAGAAGGAGGGCCTTATGCATCTAAAACATCCTATGTGAAACTTTTGCGGTGAGTCATCATTTGGATCATGTTTCAGATGTGGACAATTAAAAATTTCTCTGATTTTTAATGTGATTTTACTAAACAGGTCTGTTAAGAGGGAGACACTTAAGCTCATCGAGACATTTTTGGACAAGGCCGAAGATCAACCACAAATTGGGAAGCAGTTCGTGCCCCCAATGATGGATCCTGTTCTTGGTGATTATGCTAGGAATTTGCCAGATGCTAGGGAATCAGAAGTTTTGTCACTTTTTGCAACAATTATAAACAAGTATGTTGCACTTTCTTAATGCTCTTTGCTTGCAGCGCAATGATTTTGGTGAAAGATCAGATCAGTATTTCTTGAAACTACCAACATTTAGTACTTAAATCTGCAATCTGTTCCATAGAGCATGACTAATTAATATTAACTCAACTAAATGTCGATCTCAAACATCTAGTTAGTAGTGTCATTGGTGGATGGTGAGGGTTAGATTCTCTAGTTGTCGAATTGTAAATGCATAATGGATAGAGTAAGAGTTGCCTATGTTGCAGACTTTTGCATTACATGCTTCTAATCATCACTGTTTATTAATACATTATTGGTTTTTTATTTTTCATTTTTCAGTCTTGGCCAACCCACTAGTTTGGGATTGAGGCTTGGTTGTTGTATCAGTCTTGATATTCATAATCTCTGCTGCGCTTGCAGCTTGGAGGCAATATAGACCACTGCAAAATGCTCTATTCCTAATTATTATGCTTTCTGTTAGATATCTCTTTCTGATATTTTTCTATCCTGGATGAAGGTACAAAGCTGCAATGATAGAAGATGTACCTCGAATATTTGAAGCTGTTTTCCAGTGTACATTGGAGGTAAGTATGGAGGTTGTAAATCGTTGTTCTTGTTTATGTGGCTTCTATATGTGATATTTTCTGTCAACACATCATCTTTCATTTCGTTGCATCTTGCAACAGCATTTGAGGACCAATTTTCTGCATTGTATCCTAATGTTTAATAGGAAATTGTGAAATGGCCAGTGATAATATAGTTGATGGAATAATGATAACCAGTAAACTATTATTTTTGCATGGAATGTGGAATTCCACATAGTGTTCACGTATTGTGTTTCAATAGTTGTATAAAAGCATCCAACACTAATAGATCCTTGTATAATATTTGCTGGTCGGTCCTGCAATTTTCTCTTTATTTATGGTTTGTTTATGCAACACGTTTGCTTCATTAAGATTATATAGATACTGATTGGAAAGTCAGTATAGCAACAGTACAACGATCCTTGTTTCAGAGTTCAGATGCTATGTTATGTTCATTTTAGCACTTCCCCCCGAAATACCTGATATCTTGCTTGGAAAGGTCCATCGGTTCATGCTGTGGTATATATGGCATAGCATTTCACATGTCATTGAAGATCAATATATAAGATTAAAGCTAATTTTTTTTGGAATTGTGTATTAGAAGCTGTTCAACTGAGATGAGTAGTTCTGTGCTGCAGATGATAACCAAAAATTTCGAGGATTATCCAGAACATCGCCTTAAGTTCTTTTCATTACTTCGTGCCATCGCTGCACATTGTTTCCCTGCCTTGATTCGTTTGTCTAGTGAGGTTGGTGTTTGAATTTATTTTGTTTCTTCTATTGATCCTAATGTGTTGCTCAGTTCCATAGTGATTTGTGAGATTAGCCTTGCAATGTGATCTTAGAACTTAGAAGCACTCAGTTTTGTTTCATTAAACTACATCAGAGAGGTGGATAAATAATTGAAGGAGTGGACTGATAAGTTGGACTATAATAGTCAGAAAAAGGGTAAACTTGAGGGGCAGCCTTTTTACATTTTTTTCCCCATTGAATTGAAGTCTTCTGTCTCATGTTCAATACCAGCAACTGAAGCTTGTGATGGATTCAATTATATGGGCATTCCGTCATACAGAGAGGAATATAGCTGAGACTGGTCTAAACCTATTGTTGGAGATGCTGAAGAACTTTCAGGTGTGTTCTCCCCCCACTCCCTGTATTCTGTTCAATCATCAATATCATGCCATGTGAGATGCTTACTCTTCTGTGTAATTTGACAGGCGTCTGAGTTCTGTAATCAGTTCTACAGGTCATACTTTTTGACAATTGAGCAGGAAATATTTGCTGTATTGACAGATACATTTCACAAACCTGGTTTTAAGTTGCATGTTTTGGTGCTACAACACTTATTTTGCTCGGTATGTGTGTAGCAGTTATCTTTCTTAGTTTTAGGCTGTACCAACCATGGTTAATGAGGATGCAACATTTCAGGCGGAGAGTGGTGCTTTGTCAGAGCCTCTGTGGGATACTACAACAGTCCCTTATCCATATTTGAATAATGCTATGTTTGTTCGTGAGTACACCATTAAACTTCTGGGCACATCTTTCCCTAACATGACTGCATCAGAGGTGAGATCATTTATTTAGCTTCTTCCCTGTTTCTTTATTATGGTCTTTACTCCAATGCCATCCTTCGGAGTTCTCACTAATATTAAGGCTTTTTCAGGTCACTCAATTTGTTAACGGACTATTTGAGTCAAAAAACAACCTGTCCATATTCAAGAATCACATTCGAGACTTTCTCGTGCAATCAAAGGAATTTTCTGCTCAGGTAAAAACTCCTTATTCCTACAAATTAGTGGATTGTATAAAAGATGTTGATGTTTGTGGGCACCAAGTGGTCATGATTGTCTCTGCGCAATTATATGGTTTAGTGGTAGCAAACCCATACACACCCACCTATCTATTTTAAAGGGGACATGGTTACAGAAAGTGTCTGATATAAAATTTAAATGAGTAACTATTTGGATTGACCCAAAAGCACCTCAATTTAAATGGATTGGGTGAGTTAATCCATTTGACTCATTTAAAAATACTGTTTAGAAAAAAAAAGAATTTCTTTTGCAAATGTTCATATTAGCCCTGTGAAATATCTATTTTGTCTCCATATTTTATTCTTCATGCAAATTAGTCCTTATTTGGATTCTTTTTTGCTCTCATAATTGATATAATAAATATTCTATAGTCCCTGTAAGAAATGTTTTTGCAATTAAGTCCCTGAAAGTCTAATAGTAGAATTTGTCAAACTTAGTTAAACAATTTATCTGAGTTGATGTGTAGAATGAGGGTTAAGCGGGTATGGGTATCCATTTAGAAAATAATTGGCTAAAGGGTAAAGTATTTCCCGGTAATCCATATCCATCCCTCTGCCACCAATATCGGTCTAGTACAATCTGAATGCTTGGTTGTTTCTGCAGGATAATAAAGATCTCTATGCAGAAGAGGCTGCTGTTCAGAGGGAAAGGGAGCGACAAAGAATGCTTTCCATTCCAGGGCTTATTGCCCCAAATGAAATACAAGATGAGATGTTAGATTCTTAGAGAGCTATTTTTGCAGCAGAAGCTAATTTCATGAATACAACTCGGGGAGTTGCTGTGGGCGTCTTGATTTGTTTACCTGGCAGTGGATATGAACAGGTACAGCATTTTTTTCCCTTGATTCTCCAAAGTTTTCCTTTGTGTTGAACCAGGTACATCACAAAGGTGCCTTGCTTTGGAGGATTGGCAGCTGGCTATAGTGCCTATATATCTAGTAGCTATGCTGGGTGTAGAATATTTAGGGGCTGATGTAGGAATATGTTGAGTCATTTTACGGTTTGTGAATCCAGCTTGAGACTTCTCACGATGATGGATGGGATCAAACTGTTTAAATGACTCCTGAATTGTTGATTGATTCATCCTATTGCATGCTAATATTGGCGAGTTGTGCAGGAATTGTTTTGTTGGGAATTCTGTTTTCGAGATTTTTATTTATAGTTCCCGACTTCATCAAGTATACTGTGATTGTGTTTTGATATATGGCTTCTTATTTTACTCGATTGCGATGTGAAAAATGTTACCGTCATCCATCCTGCCGCCGCCGATGGATGAATAATATTCATTATGAAGGCCTTCAAACATAAAAATATGTTCCTTGTAAGTGGATGGATGGTAACGAGGATGTTTTTTTTCTTGGAATTGTTTCTCGAACTCTTATGTAAATTTCAGACTCAAAACTTAATTCTTGCTTCTTTAGAATTGCTTACATTTTGTTATCCGACGTCGGATCTTAGGAACTAACAAAATTGGTGGAACTCCCATGTGGTCCCACGGCCTTCTTTGCGAGTCCTCTATTTGGTGGCTCTTATGTTCTCCCTCGTTTTCCTCCCGTCTTGTGAAAGAGTTTTATCTAATTAGCTATCGAACACTCCATCCTCGATTCTGAGATCAATTGCCACAAATCCTCTGCCGTGACAGATTTTTTCAAAAAAAGAAGATATTTACACACTCGATCTACACAACTTTTCATTAGAAAGCTATGATCATGGTTCAAAATATTTTTTGTTTAGAAAAGTATTTGTAATTCTTTTTATAAATTATCAATTTACGTAATCCAAACCCCTATAACCCTTAAAATGACCTGCCTTTGTCGTCGAAATTGTTCGTGACAAACCTCTCTTGAATCTCCGGGCAGTATAGGAATAGACTGAGATTTACACTGAAATTCCATCTTTCATTTGATTTGAACCTCCCTTTTTCTTTTTAAAAAGGAAGTGTTGGGTTTTTCCATTTTTCCTTTTAGCCTATGATAGGATGTGAATATGATAAGAGGTAGGTATTTGGTAATGAGGTCAAAACTCTATTTGTTGAAATTTTAAATTATTTTTGTTTAAAATTGCTTTTTTAATATTTTTACATTATTTTTATGTGTTAATATCAAAGAAAACAAAACAAATCATGCCTCTTAAATTATTTATATTAAAGGGCAGTGTCTTCCACCTTTTGTTTCTTATCTTTAAAAGATGAGACATGTTGTTTGTAGCCCTATAATCTAGTGATCGGAGGGTCCCTAAAAAATCGAGGTAGGGATATTTTGTGCTCAAAAATTTAATTTTCAACCTATATTGGCCTAATACACTTAGAAAAAATCATTGAGATCTTGATAAATTCATTTATGGTCTCAAGTAACCTTAAAATTGATCCAAAAACCCAAAATCAACCCAAAATAAAAAATAAAATTTCAAGCTCAAATCTACGTTTTCGAACTATGAGAATGTAAAAGAACACCTTAGCTCAAAAGAATACCCTAGTGGAACTCCCCATAAAATGAAACCCGTTGACATTAAAATTGAAACCTATTTCTTAACTGAAATTGATGTTAATCGAGACTTTCTCTCTCTTCAACTAGAATCCGGCAACAATCTTTCTCCCCTCTCAAATAATGGATTAAAAATAAACAAAATAAAGTTGTGGATTGAAATAGAATTGTTTAAAACTGAAATGACAAAAAATTTATAATTTGGAAAGTTGGAAGACGAAAGTGAACTTTTCATGTCAATTATAAAGTCGCCACCTATTTTTCTTATTTTTCATTTCGGTCCTATGCCTTTTAATCTTGCCCCCTCTCAACAAATTCACTTAAATTAGCCATCAATTTAGTTCTATAAGGGCAAAATCAAGAAAAAAAAAGTTTGGAGATGAAAAAAAAAAGAAGCATTGTTATAATCTACAATGCTTTATGTCTGTAATTATAGTGACATGAGTCTACAGTGAAAACCCCATGTTGTTTGTTTTTTTTTCCTTTCTATAATGTGGTTTTTAAAAAAATATCAATGGTTAAGATGTTTTGGGTGTGTTTATTTAACAATAAAAATCTATTTTCTTTTCCTTTTTTCTTTTTTTTATTTTTCATTTTCCAATGAAAAATTGGAAAATGTATTCATTTGTTAAAAGTGAAAACTAATTTTTTCACTAAAATACACCAAAGATTATAACTTTTTTTCATAAAAAAAACAAAATCATAATTTATAATATAATATAGTACTCATATTAATATTTTGTATTTGTGATAATCTAATTATTTAATATTTATTTTATTATTTTATGCAAAATTAAAAACTACCATGAAATAGTTATATTGTTAACTAAAAAGATTTATTTATATTAGATTTATAATAAAAATTAAATTTATGACAGTAACTGATATAAAAATATATAAACAAGTTAATTTACATTTCTAAAAAGTGCTTATATATATTAAAAAAAAATTATTGTTCATGTTTATTTGAAAAACAGTGGAAAACTTGTACTGTAAAATTGTGAAGAACCTATAAATTGTGTTTTCCAAACTCAGTACAAATTTGAAAAACTGGAAAACTAGTTTTCCTATTTTCTGGATAGAGAAAGATTTCATTTTAACATGATGTTCTAGTTTTTCTTTTTCTAACTCTAGTTTTTCAAAAAAAAACATTGGAGTATTACTCTATTTTAACACTCAAATAACATTAAAAGTTACTCTTCACCTGCCACACCACAAGCACCTTCCGAGAATTTAAATGTAGTTCAAAGCATCTATTAAACTTCTTATTCGTTGATAATAACTTAGTCCTAACTAAGCTATACCACTTGGTTAATTTAATTTGTCAAGGACTACCACTCCAAGTAGCAGTCAACATTTTGGTCATTTATGTGAACTCATGCTCCTACAGTTGATTTTGATTGATCATCACTTCTAGTCATTTAGTGTGTTTGTTTTTTAGATAACTTTTGTAGTTGTGATTTTAAAAAAATAAATTTTAAAAAAGTATGATTGGATGTAGTTAGTTGGATTTAGATACGTGTTTGGTAAAAATTATGGTTGAGGTTTATATGTAGCAAAAAACATGTATAAAATATTTGGTAGTTGTGTGGTTGCGGTTGCTTTTCAAAGTGCTTTTTACTTGGAAATGCATCAAAATAATTTTTTTTATATTTTTTTAAAATTATTTTTTGATATCAGCGTATCAAAATGATCTGAAAACACAAAAAAAATTAATTTGAAGTAAAAAAAATTAAAATTTTTCAAAAGTGCTTTTGAAACACAAAGACAAATAGAGTTTTACAAAACTCAGTTACAAAAACATATAAAAATTGCTTCTTAGAAACTGCGTTCCAAACTCAATTTTTTAGTGGACCCTACAGTAAAAACACAGTTTGGTGTGTTACCAAACACCTTACTGTATTTTTTGCACCGTAAACGCAAAAGCTGCAAGTAAACAACGCAATCTTAATCAACTACTTTCCAGTTTTCTGGTCAATTAAAACTCTTCAAAAATTGGTTGATTTTACTATTTAGGATTGATTTTAGCTTCTTTATATATGTTTAATCATGGACAATTATTATTTTTTTTTTATCAAGTTGACACATTAATGTTTATATTTAGTATAAATAAGTAAGTTTTTGCACAAGTAATTAAAATCTCTAATTATTAATTAGTGATTGTTAATAATTATTAATTAGTGATTGTTAAAAAAATAACACTAGAACACATGGAAGCACAATTCAGGTTTTTCTTTATACATGTTAGAACTTGAGAATCCACATGGTGCAAAGGAGGGTAGAAAATTCAAGGAGAATGCTACTGTTATACTCTATAAAACTACCTGTATGTTCCATATTTCAAGGATAATATAATTTTAGTTATCTATATATAAACAATTGTTTAGTAATTTAATTATTTCATTTTAATCTTATCTCTGTGTTATCATAATCATTATAATTATGCATATTTGAACATAAATATTAATAGATCTCATGCTTATTAAAAAATTTAATCTAAATTTTATATAAATTTTATAGGTTTTTTCCAACTTAGTATTAGTTTTTAAATTTCTTTTTTTTTTAATTATTGATTGAATTTGAATTTAGAAAATTTCTATCCTAACACTATAATCAAGAGGCAATAATATTTTTAAAATATATAATATATTTATTTTCTTGAATCATATTAAATTTAAAATTTTAATTATTCTTTAATTTTTTAAGAAAGCTATTGTATCATTTGATTTTATAAATTTATCAAGAAAAAAGCTTAATTAAAAAAATAAAAAAATCACAAAATATATAAGTGACTCCTATACAATTATAAACTTTTGAACAATTTGAAGGATCTTAATATGGGTTGATTTAGGATAAAAGATGAGTTTCTTGATTTTTCTTTTTTTATATCTTACTAAAAAATATTCAGCATGCATTTTAAACTGATATGAGTTTTCTATTTATTAATTTAACAAAAAGATATTACAATAAACTTGAGTCATTGTTACTCAAAGTATTTAGTTGAAAAGTTTCTTTACAATTTTTCTTCTTTTATTTGTGACTATTTTTATTTTATTTTAATTTCTTTTTTAACTTACATGACAAGATGTACCTTCTCCATGAAGGGGTGTTGTTCACTCCTAACTTGGCATTCCTTATAGATATGCCTAAAAAACATGTGGTCCTGGAGTTATATTAGTATATATACTCTATAGTCAATTGATTGGTTATACGTGATATTAACTTTATTTTTATAAATATATTTAATTTATTAATAAAGATCTATTTATCTTTAATTTTCATCAAATATTTTATTAATGAATCTAATATTTGATTAATGAATCTAAAGTAAACATAAAGTTCATGAGACAAAAAATGCTTTGCAAAGGAAATTATAAAGTTATTATAATTATGAGATTCCTATCGCATCAAAGTATTGTTTCTAAATAGTCCTAGTCAATGCTTTATTAAGACTAAATATTAATTATAGCCGTTGAGACTGATATATGTATTATGTTCTTTTCTTTATAAAAAAAAACAGACATTGTTCTCATAAACTAAGGTATGAAGGATATTTAGAACAATATGTAGGTATTAGTCAGATGACATGTATGCTAAAATGACCCGTATAAGAATTCAATATAAAAATATCACTTGTGTCTATAGAAAGACTTACAAGACGACTGTGTAAGTGATTTTTAAACTTATAATTACTAAATTATCTTATATAGGGAATGTTATGTTTTGATCATGTTATACATTGCTCTTATCAAGGGAAATAAATGGGTAGATATTAGATATAATATAAATTATATGAAGATATTTAAGTAATTAAGAGAGGATTTATCACCCTAGATAAATTAGAGAAAATGTTTCATCTGTTCTTAAATAGCATTGATTGTAAATTCTTGCACAAGATAGAATGAGTTTTGAAAATAATTTCAAATCTTATTTAAAAAACTAATAACTATAGTGTTATAGTTCTACCCTTAGCTAAGGCCATAATTATCTTCAAATAGGAATTAATTAGTTTTTTTAGACTAGAATATATCAAGTTCCTATAAAACCAATATAGAAGGAAGGCTACATGTTCACATTAGGTTGGAAAATTTTCTTCTTTCTTCTCTCTTTTTAAAAGGGTGATATTTATTCACCCCTAGGTATAGACCTCCTATCATGGACAAATTATACAAAATAATGATCTACATGCCATACTTGAAGATGAAGACATTGTTTGATTGACCAGAAAAGGAAGAGTTTCCATTCCTTACTAAAATGATGTTGAACTCTTCTTAGCTAGTTGATGTAGTCAATGATGGCAACATAAGGCCATATTGGAATCCACTTCTTCTAGATGTTCAAGTTGATGCGATCATCCTAAAGTTGAAGCTTTTCTTTGTCGATATCAAAAGGGAAGAAGCTATCTTTTTTTGGGATAATTTCTTCTTTGTAAAGGCTAGGACGTTCCTCATTCATTCTTTCTAGGGCACTTTTTATGACTTCTCAATTTACTTTAGGGATGCAATCAATGCATTTTTTACAACAAGTGATTAGGGATTATTTTGGTTGAGAAGCATTGGAAGATGTTATTTCTATTGAAGAAATAAACTTATGTTTTCTGAAAATCACTTCTTCTTTTTTGCAAAAATAAATTGGAGATTTTTGGATAAGAAAGATGAAGATCTAAGTGTTAATTTATTAAGATAAAAACTTAATGTAACAATTCTTACAATCCTAAACATCCATCTAAGCCAAACAACATTTCATTTTGAAGTGTCTTGATAACATGTTAGGAAGTAAAACATGGTCAATATTTTAATGATACAATGCTCAATTTACCACATTATCAATGGTTGATTTGTTGATCAATTTAAAGAAGGATTATGAAGGGTATTTTTTTACATCTAAAATAAATAACCACCTATAATTTGATTAAGAGTAGTAGTTATTTCACTAGTTCGAGTCCTACAAATCTCAGGGCTACTGGAGACTTACATGGTCGTTAATTTCAGGGCCCGTGGGATCAGTCGAGGTATACACAAGCTAGTCCGAACACCCACGTTAATCTAAAAAAAAAAAATAGTTATTCACTTTGTAAATTAGTGAAAATAGTTGAGATCAAACATTAACCAAAGAGATGAATGTTTACATTATTAATCATCGATAAAGTTCAATGCAAAACAAGAGTATTTAACAATTAGAGTAATGAATATTGCAGTATAATTGAAATTCTAACACACATCACTGCCATGAAATAGATGAGCTCATAAGTTGTATGAATTATGAATTATTCTTGTAATAACTTGTCCCTAACCTTTAGATTTTTCAAGAAGGGAAATCTTTTGAATTTTGTGTCTTTCTCTCTGTTTTTTTTGTGAAGATAAAGGTGCAAATAAATAGATTTCTCACCTTGTACAAAAGAAATGTTAAGAGCAAATACAAAAAGCAAGCCAGAGGCAACATGAGGAACTTTTGGAAAATACAAGGGTAGCGAAGAAATAAAGTGGAAATTGACAGTGACGAAATTTGGCCTGAAAAGACAAAAGAGAGAGAAGAAAATGAATAAATGAAATTCCATATGGACGGAAAGAAAAGAGAAGAAAAGCAGAGGCCATGCCGTGCGATCATCTGTGTCGTGTCATTATTCTCTCTGTTTGGAGAGAAAGAAGAGTATAAACAAGAAGAGAGAAACAGAACTCTGTTAGATTTAGATCAGACAAGAAATACTAAACAGTAAGTGATAGAATTGAGGAACACCTGGGAAGATCATCATCATAGAGAGGGGATGGGTCAAGCCTTTCGCAAGCTCTTCGACACCTTTTTCGGCAATACCGAGATGCGGGTACTCTTCTCTGGCATATCCTTTTGCTTTATTCAAATTAATTTCGCATGAGAAGTGAAATTCAAGAGATTTTGACTGTATTCTTGAAACTCGGCAATCCAAAATTGTTTGGAGCTGACTTAGGTTGTCATGCTCGGACTCGATGCAGCCGGTAAAACTACCATACTTTACAAGTTGCACATTGGAGAAGTGTTATCCACTGTCCCTACTATTGGTTGGTCTTTTTTCCTTGCAACATCTTTCCTTATATTATAGGTATGCTTCCATTGATCGGAGGAGTAGCGCTTAAGTATTATATAGGTATGCTTATCCCTCCGTTCTCCCACAGGGTTCAACGTGGAGAAAGTTCAGTATAAGAATGTGGTGTTCACCGTTTGGGATGTTGGTGGACAAGAGAAACTAAGGCCGCTCTGGAGGCATTACTTCAATAACACCGATGGGCTGGTAATGGCTATTGTCCGCGTGTCTTATTTTGCCCGGTTATGCTTCTTGCAATCCACTGTTTCTTTCTAAATCTCGATTTTCGCTTTGCATTGATCCACATATACGTCTGTGCAACTCATGCTCTGTCTTGAAGCTGAAGGGTCTTGTAATAGTACAACTGCTTGTACCTTGTTTTCAGTAGTAAGTATATTTCTCTATGCAGATATATGTTGTTGATTCGTTGGACCGGGAGAGAATTGGAAGAGCTAAGGCAGAATTTCAGGTTGTGTATTCAGAAAGGTATGCAGATTTTACCATGCTAATGTTAGAAAGAGTTCTAAGTTGACCACCACCTTTTCTTTCAGACCATCGTCAAAGATCCATTTATGCTCAACAGTATCATCTTGGTGTTTGCCAACAAACAGGACATGGTAAGTTCTATTAATGGTTTTTGATGTGCTTTCCCACACATATAAAACTCATTAAACGAGTACTCCTTAAGTGATTCTGATGAGCTGCATACGAATTGAAATATCCAAGTCAATGTCCTGCACAGATACAAACTATCTGACCCATGCAATCTTGCAAAGTAGAACAATATCACAGAGAAGATTTTGTCTTTCTGATTTAGAAGTAGAGCAGAGAGGATATAGAATCCCAGTACAAGTTTATAATCATAATTCAAAAGACTAACTACACACAGACGCACGCACTCATTTTACCTGCTACAATGATTAATCACCATGTCTATTCATATCTAAGCTGCCCTTTTGCTGTGACTGACTTCTGGAGCCTGTTGTGCTAATCATTTATCCTGCGATTCTCTATAGTTGCATTGACTGAAACCATGCAATGCAATTTGGTATTCATGTTTGGTTTCTTGCTTGATGAACTTGTAGATGAATTGTTAATTTCCTTATTTTATTTGTAGGGCAGGTTATCAGTTATTTTGTTTCATATAAAAAAGCCTCGTTCTGTTTCCAGCTTTGTTCATTACCCACATCAGTAATTTATTGGATAAACTATAATCTAGGCAAATTCACCTACTTTTGTTTTCTCATTTCTCAAATAAAATAAATGAGCTACCACCTGAATATTTTTAAGATTAAAGGAAGTTATATTAACGGACAAAAAGAATTACAAAATCATGTTAGATAATAAGACATCCTCTAAAATATAAAAGCAAAAAAGCAGAATCAGCTAACAATTCTCACCCAAAAGAACCTGAATCATGACGTCATACAGAGAAAAGGGAAATTATCCTATCCCATAAAATTTGTCTTATTGCACCCCTATGCAATTATAAGCTCATCAACATGGGGGAATAGGGAGAAGGTTTGTGACAACCCTAATTTCAGCATATCTGCATGAATGGATCTCTAACTTTTGTGCTGACATCTGTATATTTCTCAAGGTGAAAATCCTTTGAGCTACGTGCTTCTGAAAATGTGAGGCTAATGAAAGATGAAATATGAATTAAGATGTATGATACCTGAAATATAGTCTTTTCTGCATAATAAACTTTCCGAGAGTTTTGAACAAGGACTGTTCTGTACTGTTTGAATTCATTGCAGTGATAATGATAAATCTTTTCTTTTTGGCTGTAAAATAGTATTTGCATTTGGTAAATTTTTTAGATGGTATTTATTTCCTCTTATTCTGGATGATATATGTATTAGAAAGGTAGATAAGGCAATCCTTTTTTTTCCTTCTAATTTTAACAACATCGCAAAAAAAAACAAAAAAAGAAAGAAAGAAAAGGTATCAAACCCGGATATGATACCTTGAGAACAGTGTTGAAACATCAGGATAATACTAAGACTCTTTTGGTCAGAAAAGATGCATCTGAACTTGATGCTTATTTGAAAAACTTTGCTTATTCTGGAAATATATAGGTTTTAAAACTTCTGTTCAGATCAATCTCTTGTTCTTTTAAACAAGAGAACCACTTGGTGAAGCCTCACTAATTTTGAGTAAAATTCATACATCAAGCTATTAACTTTGTCTAGTAGGGATTTGATTAGAAGACTTGACTGCCAGACTGCTTTCTAAGTTTATCAACTGCACTAGATGTGAGTAGTAATTATGCCTTCTCAGACTTGCTTCTTATGTCATGCATCAAGGCTCTTACATCTCATGTGCTTGCCGAAGAGTTCTTGGCACTTGGATTTTGGACTTTAGAAATTTGCAAGGTGAAATGAAGCTTCTATAAAAGGGCTGATTTATTAAATCTGCTATGCTTTTAATGGAAAGGAGGCATCCATCTGTCTGAAACAGTATTTAGATACTTCAGGGCCTGTTTTCATGTCTTTCAATCTCCTTCCCTTTCCCCCACCCCAGGGCCTTCTGTTTTGATTTGCTAAGAGCACATGGACATTTGAATGAAAGCACAGCAGGTTGCTGTTTCCATTTTTTCTGCAAGTTCTTTCTGAGTCTCATGATGGTGTTGGTCAATACATTAGAAGAAGTTATTTCAGTAAATGAAGTATTCCATAATTTCCCAATTGTTCTCTAACATTGGCAAGGAAGCAGGAACCATCAAATTGAGTAGAGATCCGATCAAACACTGCTCCAGTGATGTTTGTTTTGCCAATGCCACTCATACCCCAACATCCCAGAGAGTGACATCTGATGAACAAATGCATGATAATGATTCTATTTTCTCAATGGCTAAATAGTTTAAAATTGGAATTAGAACATTCATTAATTCGAGCAAACAATATCAATCAATTTTATGCACAAACAGATGAAGTGAAGGGCAAAAACTCTCCAATATAAGGAGGACATACTAGAGGAGGCTGAGAGGAGCAAGTGCTTTCTATATGTTGAGGTCCATTTTTTTGTCCTTTGCTAGTTGCTTCGTGTTGATGGCCACGACACCACAGCCTTTGCTATATTTATACCTCACTCTAGTTGTCCTTTGCTAGTTGTATCATTGTTAATAGATTTGCCGTAAGCATGCATAAGAATTCAATGAGAGTGTTGCATCGAAATGCAAATACATGTTGATTTTTATTGCATGCTTGTTCAATGGTTATTACTATAGTGATATGTTGGACTCCATTTTTCTTGTTCAGAAAGGAGCAATGACCCCAATGGAAGTATGCGAAGGACTAGGTCTTTTCGAACTCCAGAACAGAAAATGGCACATACAGGGGACTTGCGCTCTCAGGGGAGATGGACTTTATGAGGGCCTGGACTGGTTATCTGGAACTTTTAAAGAGATGAGAGCTGCAGGATACTCTTCAGTGGGCACCTCATCATTCTAACATTCCAAGGTCATTTATTTATTTCCCATTTACCGTTAGGATTCTGGAAGCAGCATCGTGCCAAATTTGTCACTTAATTTTTATTTACTTCCTTTCGCAGGTTTGTTGGAAGCCTCAAGTTCATCTCGATGAAGCTGGAGAGGAGGCCGTTGCTTCTGGGGAAGTCCTGAACTAATCATTTGTAGGTTGCCTAAAGCATGTGGATTTATTAGGTCGCTTACCTTTGGCCTTGACTTCCTCCCGTGTATATGGAAATACAGTGTCTGAATGGGATCTTTATATGCTTTGGGGTGCCCATCTTATAAAGTAGATTGCTTTTAATTCGGTCTCTTGCTGTATTGTATTTGGATGGAAGAAGGGTAGGGCTATTAAAAACACGTAAAGATAGGGAAAGGAAGGGGATAATAGGGTTAGAAAAATGAGATTAATTATTGAATCACAAGAACATCCTTGACGAGTGAAAAAGAGGGCATTTTATTTCTTTAAAAGTAAAGTATATATGTGTCATTTAATAATCTTCATACTTTAAACACCTCAATTTGGACTCTACTAAGATTTTTAATTATTTGGAGGTTTGAACTCTCCCAACAAAATCCATCTTTTCCTTTGCTTTTATTAGTAAACTAAACAAGGATGAAGGACTTTGATCCCATCTTTAGCTTCCTTTTGCAAACATTTCTAAACAATCACGTTATTATCACAAACACATTGACTTATAGATCTCAATTGGACATCTAGATCATTATGACTTGTTGAATCCACTACAAAAACCAATTACTCAGGACAGAGCCAGGAGGTGGCTAATGAGGGCCTAGGCCCCAGCAAGAAATTCAAAATTTTCTAACTAGGGTCTTGAATCTTCAAATACATCATCTTTTTTTTTTTTTTTTCTTGGATTCGAGGAAATCTCACTCTCCGAAAAGCGCACTTTGTGGGCCCAGGTGAGTAAGTAAAACCCCGGCTGTCCCAGGCTCTTACAAGAGGTGCACGCCCTGACTCGAACTCGAGACCTGCTGTGCAGATCTCAAGCCCTTTGTCACCACGCTACACCCCTTGGAGACTTCAAATACATCATCGTTTTCAAGTAGGGATAAAAATCCATACTTTAATAGACAATAGCCACACCAAACTTGCAAACCATTTTCCATAACCCAAATCCTTCAATTGAAGCCTTTCTTCCTATACCACAACAAAAAGACTTCAACTCAAGTTTGGATTAGTTGCAGAAAGTGACTTGAAAGTGCATGTTGAAAAAGAACTGGTCTCTCGAACCAAGAAAAAGGACCTGAAGGCTTTTCTTGGCACGTAAGTCTTCCTTCTTTATTCCAAAATTGAGTTACCTTTTTACTTTGTTTGTTTGTTTTTGCATTTCAAAAATATTTTAAATATATATATATATATATTTTTTTTATTTTTTTCTTTACTTCAAATTAATATATTTTTGATGTTTTTAGATCATTTTGATGCGCTGATATCAAAAATAATTTTTTAAAAATAAAAAAAATTATTATTTTGATATAATTCTAAGTGAAAAACACTTTGAAAAGCAACCGCTACCACACTCTCCAAACAGGCTTTAGACATCTTTCTTGACCTAAAAAATAGTCTCTAACAACTCTACCATCAATACTTTTCTATTGATCTCTAAATCAAGATTTTGGATTATGCTTGCTAGCTTTATTTGGATGTTCATAATAAATCTTGTAGTTTATCGGAGTTATAATTCTCTTTAACTCTTCTTGGTTAAGATCTTTAACTACTGTTTTGACCTTGAAATAAACCTTTAATGGTTATGCCATCAAGACTACTATGTGAAGCATTAATAAATCATATTTTTGGATTGGGCATAAAGGTCCCATCAATCACTTAGATAAATTTTATGGCTTATTGAATCTAATTTGATTTCTTGACCTTAAAACTAGCCTATAATAACTTTTTCATCAATAAATCTATAATGCTTGTTTAATAACCTAGACTATCTTGTTGAACTTTTATCTTTAATTAAAAACAACCTCTAAAAACTTTACTATCAAGAATACTCTATAAAGCTTTGAATCAACATTTTAGATTTTGAGCAAAAAAATATTTTAGACAGGAGCATATTCAATATAGTTGTTTAATTCAAGAAATGATGTCAATATAGAATTATAACATTATTAACATATAGTCAATGGTAACTTTGAAATGTCAAAAGAGTTGTTATACTTCAATATCATGAATAATGTTTATAAATAAAAAATTATTTCACTAAAGGGTTAAATACATGGTTCATCCTTTTGGTTTGGATTTTTTCTTATCACATTTATCCCTATGATTTTGCTTTGGTGATCGTTGTCCTTATACATACAATTATTGGTCATGTTTAGCCTTATAGTTTTGATGTTTAGTCATATTCACTCCCTATGATTTCTAGTTTTAGTCATATTTGCTCCTTTGATTTTGATTTTAGTTTGGTCATTACATTGGGGCTTTATTTATATTTGTGAATACTGCTTGTAGGTTAGTTATGGTTGCCGACAGTTTTTTTCTCCATCCATCGTTGGATCCTACTCAATTTGAGACATGTTGGTCATATGGATGAGCTCTTCATTCATAATGATGGAGATTGGAATAAGAGACTTCGATAAGAAGTTGTTTATCAGTGAGCAATATACTATTAATTTTCAGGTCTGTTTTGTTTTGTTTTGATATAGAGGGATCTATCTGTTAACATGCTTTGATTTTTGAATATGTGTCACATGACATAATAATGGTTAACTTCATCGTTTGGAATTGATCAATTTTGATTGAGTTAGGAGAAAATTTAACCTTGCTGAAACTTTTGGTTAAATTAAGTTAGCAAGAATGAAATAAATGGAAAGTGTGGTGGCTTGATTTGTGTTTAACCATGAAAAACATGCTAATTATGATTTAAATTGAAGAAAATCCTTGGTGTCTTTTCTTAGGCATATTCGACCAGATTATTAGTAAGGAAGATAAGATTGATAAATTGTGACATGTGTTGGTGTTAAGTGGAGGACTTAATGAAAAAGTGAGGACTAAATTATTGGGGGGTGGGGGGGGAGGATGAGAAGTTGGGGCAAACCATTTATAAAAGGAACCTTGTGACAAATATGGATTCTAGAGAAGTTTGGATAAGCTGTAGTAGAAACATGAATAAGTGATGATGATATATATAAACTTTAGGATATTGATGTAAAAACAAGATGATAGTGGGAAAAGTGAGATATTGGTTGCCCAAGTGAATAGTTCGGTTACCTAACTTCTAGCTAAGGTTAGAGCACCCAAATGATAAAAATTAAGATTGTTTTCTTTCTAAAGATTGTAGGTATAAATATTATCTTTTAAACAAAACTGATCTCACTTAATCTAGAGTTATAGAATTCCGAATATAGATTGATCTCTTGTCCATTTCTTATTTTTTTTTCATTTGATTTATGAAAATGATGCAAATACATCAAGAACATATTTTTTGGTTTTTTTTTAAGAAAATGATTTTTTGGGTTATGACATCCTTTATGAAGAAATTCTTGGAAAAAAAATCTTTATTAATTAGAGTAAAGATATGTCATTTTTTATTAATATGTCAACTACATATAAAAAACAACTTTACCCATGTTATACTTTTTATAAACACAAGGTTTATTTAATTTTTTGATGAAATTAAAATATTTAATTATCTTATTAAAATGAATATTTTATCTCTTTGAAGCTTACTTAAGACCATAAATTACAGCTTGCATATTTTATTAGCAAATTCTTTATATTCAAAACCTTCAGATATGTCATATACGTATCTTTGTAAAGATTTATATTTAGGAATGCAATTGTGACATCCATTTGCTAAATTTCATAATCATTGATATACAGGTACAACAAGCAAAATTTATATGGAACTTAGCATAGCTATTGGCGAGAAGGTTTCATCAAATTCAACCCCATATCTTTTCTTATAACATTTGGCAACCAGTTTGGATTTGTGCCTTTATACATGACCATCTCTATTCGTTATTCTTTTAAAAATTCATTTACATCTAATAAGTTTTATTCCTTCAGGTGAATTAACCAAAACCCTTACTTATTTGATGTACTTGGAATTTATTACAAATTTTATAGCTTTAAACAATTTCATAAAATCAACATTAGATATTGTTTTCATATATTTAATAAGCTTATTAGGTATGAGTAATAACTCATCATTTCCAACTTCATTAAAAAGTTCATATCGCATTAATACATGATGTTTTCTACCAGAACTATAAAGTTGTGTTTTTTAAGTTTTATATTAGTTTCAACCTCGAGGTCTATTTGGATGTCAATTTGAGAATGAGATTGAAATGATTAAAAAAAATTTTAATTAATATTTTTTTAGTGTTTTTTATTTATTTTGAAATGTCAGTATTAAAAATAAAAAAATATATTTTAATATATTATTTTTTTTTAAAAAAAAAAAAACAATAGTATACTCCAGAACGGGTGACCTAAATTGTGAAACAACGGTGTATAGTATAAAGCCAACTATCCAAGGGATAAATACAGAATATGAATTTGAAATCAATACTACAACAGTAAAAAGCCAGACGGTGGGAATGTCGTCAGCTGTCAGGATAGAATCCCGTTGAAATGCGGAAATTAACCCTATAAATCATATTATGTTCCACATGTGAATTATGAGCATGCACGGTGCCAGGTCTGAGCTTGAATCTAACACCTGTATATTTGAATCTCTAACGCGTGTCAAACAAAACCTCCCCTGCATGCAAAAGTAGAGAATTCACTGACGAAGTTTTTAAAACCATATCGATGCAAGAGTAGTCTTAATCGCACTTGCTTCTGTCTGTTCGCCGCTCAAACCCCTCCTCGTACGGCTACACCTGCAGGTCAGTGCTTATCCATCAATCAAAGAATATTAGTGTTCCGATTATATTAATTACGTATATATAGCTGGTCCAATTGCCATCTCTTGTTAATTCGTCGGTAGTATAATGGAAGAACCAGACACGGAGATGGAGTGGGATGAGATGATGAAACGATCAGAAGAAAATAATAGGTGTGGAAATGTTAGCTGGATATTGAACAAAGGATTGTCGGTGGGAAAGATGATTTTGGTCACGGGTTTTGTGATATCTTCAGCACCTGTGATTCTTCTTCCATTTGTTGTTGTCTCAGCAATTGGCTTTGCTTGTTCTGTCCCATACGGGCTTTTCTTGGCAAGCTATGCTCTCACCGAGCAGCTTATGTCTAAACTTCTTCCAGCATCTTCTCACCTTTCCCTGGAATATTATGGAACAAATAAAAATATCATTGTCGATGATTATAGAGAAGACGACGCATGCGCTGATCAGTTTGGAGGAGATATTATTGATATGGGAAAGGAAGGAGAGCCAAAATTATCAGTGGAAGTCAACAGTGCCAGGGGTGAGATGATTTTTGACAAAGAAAACGACTATGAAGTGCCCCAAGGATTTTGGAAGGATGAGAAACATCCATTGGATGATAAAAATAACGCAACTCTTGTGGATGAAAATGGGTATGAGGAAGATGTTGAAGATCAAGATCATAAACCTCCATCAAAAGTCCAACAAGCCGAGGAAGAAAAACCAGTCATAGAACAAGGCAGGGAAGCAATAGTTGGGGCGTCCCAAGTCATGACTGTAATTAATGAGGGAGATGAGGGAAGTGGCAGTAATCTTCAAAAAAAAGAGGAAGCACCATATGAATTAGCGAGGAGTTTGGCTGTAAATTTGTCTCAGGATCATGATAAGGACGAAGATAAGGAACGGGTGATAGAGATGGTATCCGATGTCCTCATGGAGAAGCAACCAATTCAAGATGTCGGAGGGTTGTTAGAGAAGAAGGATTTTGGTGACAGTACCAAGGGAGGAGCGCAAGGGAATGTTGCCTATGTTAAACAAAACCTTCAACTGATTAGAGAGAAGGAACTAGTTGTGACTCCTCCAAACGATGATGCAAGAGAAATTGCCGATGAAAGTGGTTTGGACTTGTTTGATGATAAACAAGCAGTTGGTCCTCAGTGTTCTTACGCAGATTACCGAATTCCTGAAGGTAAATTAATTTATACTGTAGTAATAGTTGTTGCACTGTGAGAAATTTAATCTGTAACTAGCGTTCTTCAATTTAGTCCATTGTTTCATCTGCAGGGAGTGAGCAATTAAGTTACAAAGCTTATGAGGTTACTCTTCCAACAACGGTGGATGACTCCAAATGTACTGGAATTACCTCTGAAAATGACATCCATTTGGCTGCTGGTAATGTTAAGGTATGACTTGCTATGGATTGCCATAAACAACTAAAACAAATATGAGACTCCCATGCATGCCAAAATGTGTTGTTGGTTAATCTTCTTTATGCATGAGATTTGTTTGAAGGGTTGATTAAGCTGCTATGTTCATTATTGTCGAGTTATTTTACTGCTCTTTCTACTTACTTTCTTTTTTAATCTGTTATTTCTGGTTGACAAACCAAGTTTTGAATGGAAAGGCCTAGGTTTCCCCCACTAACAAAAGGACTAATATATCTGTAATCTTCTTTCCCTTTTGGAATTAAGCAAACTTAAGTAATTATGAGGTGGACATGTGCTGTGATGTCTGCCTATCTTTAATTTTGAGCTGGAATTGCATTAGCTACCTCACAGATAGATTTGGCACTAGTTACAAGATCAGGTTTTAGCTGAATTAGAACCATAGTATTTTTCATGGATCTATGAAGTATTTGACAACTATTTTACACTATTCCATATATTTGGTTATATATTTTCTAAAAATGTATTAATTTAATAATACTATATTTACAAGCTGAGTCATGGATATATAAAGAAATATTTTACATACTACAACATTAATTCCAGAATGGAAGGCTGAAGTGACTTGGTTTAGATGAAAATACTCCTAAAATGGCATTGACAACTTTGGGTTGCATGGTTTAGTGGAGGGTTTATTCATCAATTAAAGTTATGGGAAGATTATCTTATGTTATAGATGGCCTCATAACATAAATTAGAAGAGTTAAGTTGAGAGATGGATTCAACAACTCTTGCGAGAGCAATTATTAGTGCTAAATGTTCTGGTTTATGTGATCAATTATCTCTTAATTTGATTCCATATGTTGTAGATGTTGTTGGGGCTATCTTGCCCTGTTTGAGGTTTTCTGTTCTTAGACTTCAGCTTCATTTCTTACCAAAAGAGGAAAAAAAAAAAAAAACACTTTGGAAACTATTTTTATTGGTATCTGATATCAGTGAGAAGTCGGCCTTTCTCTTAGTTTTCTTTCTAATGAGGTTTTATGGAAGTTCAACCCAAGCTTTATTAGGCAACCATTTGGGTTTTTGTTGCATAATCCTTTTGGAGCTCGAAGCCTCTAAAAGTTCGCTTAGTCCAAGTGCCGTCTCTGTGACAGTGTAAAATTTAGTGAAAGTATTGTTGCATACATTGCATTGCATTCTGCCATGAGTTTTCCCGTTTTGGCTAAAGCAAGATTGAGAATTTGAACAGTATCCTCTATACAAAGTTAAATCTTGTATGAGATGGCTACTGAAATTTTGCTAGGTGATTACTTCTAAAACCTCACTTTGCATAAATGTTTAAATTGATGATCATATTCACCAATATCTATGTTCTGATCCTGGTTTTGAGTGTTAGAAATGATAGAGCTCTGGAAAAGGGTCAGCTTTCCGACTCACCAAGTACCTAACATCAAAGTTAGTGAAATCTCAGAAATAAAACTCCCAGCATATTTTGTCAACCTGAATTGTATAAAATCCACATTGATTGCAGGTGTTGTACAGTGAGGACAAGATATGGAAACAAATTCGTGCAGTACGCACAATAGTGGGGTACAAAGCTTCTGTGCGAGGAACGTGTATTGAGGAGCTGAAGGCACTGTATGTTTTCACCGGAGTGGAACCACCCGCCTCATTCAGGGATCCTTCCGATCTGGCGGAGGTCAATGACAAGCTTAAATTTCTTATGACCATTGTTGGAGTGAAGTAGAACTGCAGTTAGTTTACCCTATGTTTCTGTCCTAACAATGTCTCTGATTATGTTCGTGCGATGTTATGGATATTTGCTTCCCTGAAGAGAAGCTGCAGATTTTGCAGCCTGTGAATCTTGCAAATCATGTACGTGTTTAGAGCTATTGTCAGGAAATCTTGAGAAGACGTGCATTCAATTGATTGGCGATTCTAGCGCTTCCACGTCTACTGACAAAATAAAATATAGTCCTTATTTTCTTATTTTAGTTGAAGATTATACCTCCATGCTAAATATGTGTTTGAGGTGAATAATGGCACGGGATTGAGAGAAGTAAAAAGGAGAGGTCAGAGGATATTTAATCAAAGTCGTTTCATGTGAGCTATGCATAAATTATCATTATTTTCCCAACTCTTCAAGTTATTATCTTTATTTTGAATTTATTTTTTTCTCAATTTTAATAATTTGTGTTAGGTGGGACAAAAATATAAGGTAATTAATATATTTTTTTCATTCTTAATATGCTTTAAATCATATCCATTTATTCTTTATTTCGTAAAATCTAGATTTAAAAATATAATCAAAGCGTAGACTAACCGGTAACAACACTATTGTCACTTGCTCAACATAGTTTAAATATATTTGATTAATTAGTTTTATCAATGATGGTGATTCACTACCAGAAATTCGCTTAATACCAACAGCATTACTGACGGAATAATGCTGTAGGTATTTTGCGGTCATAATTACCGAACGGAATCTTTTCCGTCTGTAATTCAGTCGGTATATACCGACGAAATACTTCGGTCAGTATCTACTAACGGAATTACAGACGAAATATTCAGAATTTAAAAAAAAAGACGGTTCGCTGACGTGGAAGTTTTTGCGGGCGATTTTACCGACGGAATCACCAAGGGATTCAAACCCAGATCTTCATACAGTGACATGACCGATTCACCGTCAGAATTGCTAACGAAATCTCTGACAAAAGTAGTCCGTCGATGATTCCATTGGCAAAAGTTAATATATCACCACTCTGCCGACCCTTTCATCCTCCATTTCTTCTTCTTCTTCCTCATCCTAACTCTCCCCTCCCAAACTGCAAACAACCAGCCCCTCCTAAAAAAAAATCTCCCTCTTCTCAACACAAGTCATATTTCTTTAAGTTTTGTGGTCACAACATCTGTGTTCTAATTTATTGTGGATTTTTATCATTTATAAGTAATTCTATCTTTTTTTTAATTTTAACATTTAAATGTCAATTTTATTGGTTTTTTAGTATATGTATTTTGTTAGTATATGTACATGTTTTATTGTTATTTCTCAAACAAACTTGTAGTATATGAATGTATAATTTTGTACTTGTTATGGTTTGTTTTAGATTTTGTAAAATTATATTTGTTTGTAAATTGTTGAAACTTTGTTGAATTACCGAATTACATATGTTGTGGTGAAATAATTAATAGCTTGTTTAACCAGTCCGTTTTAATTTTTATCAATGCTATTGCGAAGTTGTAATTTCCGTAAATTTATATGTATAAATTTGTATGGACGTTGATAATTGATAATGAATATTTAATATTTATGAGAAGTTGTAATTAGTTTGTTGGATAATCTCGAGGTAAACCAATATTTTTACAAATTTATTTACGGAACATAGTTAATTAATACATGTTGTCATCATAATTTTATAGAGGTTCGATAGAAGTCATGGATGATCGTTCATGAATGTATCGAGATTCACCACAAGGATTGCGGAGGATGGATTATTATAACGGGGTTCAGGGTTTTATTAATTTCACAACATCTATTCCCAGAAATTTTACTGGAGGCGATATTAGGTGTCCATGCATAAAGTGTCAAAATAAAAAGTATCTGCATCTAGATGTTGTAATGATGCATCTTCTACACAAAGGATTTATGGAGAATTACCGGTGTTGGTATGCACACGGAGAAGTATTTGTTTCGTAATAAGAGCTTGGGAGAAAGAGTGGTTGGGTCAACTTCTAGTGCTAACAACGTGCATGAAGTTGCAAATGACAACACTAATCCTTACAGGAATATGATTATGGATACAATGAGAATGAATCAAGGTAATGTCAGTCAATGTCCAATCGTAGAAAAAGAACCTAATGCAGATGCAACTAGGTTTTTTGATTTGTTGAAAGATTCTGATGAACCATTATGGGATGGCTGCACAAACCACAGTAAATTATCGGTAGTAGCACATGTGTTCACCATCAAGTCAGATCACGGGTTGAGTAAGGCCGGGTATGACAAAATTATTGAATGGGCGAGAAGCATTTTACCTTAAGGGAACAGGCTGAAAGAGAACTTCTATGCCGTGAAGTCCATGATGAAACCCATCGGTTTAGGATACCAGAAAATTGACATGTGTCATAACTTCTGCATGTTATACTACCTTGAAAATACTGAGCTGACCAAGTGCATGACATGTGGGCATTCCCGTTACAAACCCAGAACTGGCAGGGGAAAGACTCTAATGGCATATGAAAAACTTAAATACTTCTCAATCACACCTAGACTGCAAAGGTTATTCATGTCACCAATGACTGTTGAGCACATGACATGGCACCAATCACATGACGCGGTTGATGGAGTGATGGTGCATTCTGACGGCGAAGCGTGGAAACACTTTAACAGTGTGCATCCTCACTTTTTAGCTGAATCAAGGAACGTGCGTCTTGGTTTGTGTACAGATGGATTCAACCCATTCGGGTCATTTGTTGCTCCTTATTCTTGTTGGCTAGTCATACTCACGGTTTATAACTTGCCACCGGGAATGTGTATGAGGCCGGAGTTCATGTTTTTATCTACTATCATACCCGGTCCGAGCAGCCCGGGCTAGAATATAGATGTTTATCTTCGACCGTTGATTGATGAGTTTACGCAGTTGTGGTCCATGATATATCGAGGAAACAGAATTTTGTTATGAGGGCGGCTTTGATGTGGACTATCACTGATTTTCCAGCTTATGGAATGCTTTCTAGTTGGAGCACGCATGGAAAACTAGCATGTCCATACTGCATGGAAAACAAGGCATTCACGCTAACAAATGGAGGTAAAGCTTCTTCTTTTTTACTATCACCGTCGTTTCTTGCCACCGAATCACAGGTACAGAAAAAATAGAAAGGATTTTTTTGTTGGCAGAGTTGAAAAGGATGTTGCATCCCCGTGTCTTTCTGGTGAAGAATTGCATGATGTTGTATCAGAGTACGGTGACATTGTGTTTGGTCTTCAATCAGGTAAGCAGAAGTTTCCTGGTTTTGGTTTGACCCACAATTGGGTAAAGCGAAGTATCTTTTGGGAGCTTCCTTATTGGAAGACCAATCTTCTCCGCTATAACCTTGACGTCATGCACATAGAAAAGAACGTGTTTATGAATATTTTCAACACCGTCATGGATGTGAAGGGGAAGACAAAGGACAACATCAAGGCTAGATTGGATATAACTTTGTTCTGTAACCGTCAAAATATGGAGTTGGTTTGTGATGGGTCACGAGTCGCAAAACCAAGAGCAAGCTTCGTGTTAGAGAAAAATGCACAACTACTAGTCTACAAATGGCTTAAGAGTCTGCGTTTCCCCGATGGACATGCCTCGAACATATCAAGGTTGGTTAATACGGAGGAATGCAGATTGTATAGAATGAAGAGTCATGACTGCCACGTGTTTATGCAAACACTCATCTCATTAGCTTATCGTGATTTGTTGCCAAAAGGGATATGGGATGCACTCACGGAGATCAGTCATTTCTTTAGAGATATATGCTCCACCAAGTTGAATGTTAGTCATATTGAGAGGCTTAAAACAAATATCGTCGAGACACTATGTAAACTTGAGATGATATTCCCTCCATCATTTTTTGACTCAATGGAGCATCTCCCCATACATCTACTGTTCGAGGCAAAAGTTGGAGGATCGGTCTAGTATAAATGGATGTACCCATTCAAACGGTTAGATATTACAGTTGCAATGTAATTCATATATAAAAGTATTTTCTTTGTTTTTCTTAATTGAAAATATTTGATTAATTTAATGCAGGTACTTGTTCAATCTCAAGAAAAAGGTTAAGAACAAGGCATATGTTGAGGCTTTGATATGTGAGGCCTATATTGTTGAGGAGATATCAACATTTATCTCGTACTATTTCGAACCTCATCTGAGAACGAGAATCAATTGTGTTCCATGGCATGATGATGGCAGTGAAGTGCCTTCCAGTGGGAACTTGTCAATATTCTCCAATCCTAGACGACCCACACCTAAAAATGTCGTAAAGGGAAGATATTTGTCGGAAATAGAGTTCAGACAAGCACACAATTATGTTCTATTTAACTATAATGAGCTCAGACCTTTTATTTAATATATATATATATATATGTACTACTAATTAAACTTTGTTAATAATATACTATTTATATATTGTAATATCATAAACTCATTATCACTTGTAGGCAACATCGACAATATTTGTTGTCCAATAACTCACAGTTGACCGAATCCTAGATCTTTCAATTACAAGATGAATAATTTGTCACGTGGTTCAAAACACATGGAAGTACTATCACAAACTCATTATCACTTACAAAATTACTGTATACATGTCATTACGAAATTCACGTTTACTGTTCATTGCAGTACATTACATACAAGGTTTATCAAATGGGAAGGAGTGTTGCTAAGTCATTGTCTTCACTAAGCCTGAGCCCTGAAAGAAAAGTTAAGTGCTACAACAGGTATTTTATCAATGGATATGTGTTTCATACTGAAGAATACAGGCATGGAAGAAAGACATACAACAGCGGTGTTTGTGTTAAGGGATCGACTAGTAGTGAGTTAGAAGTTGAGTACTATGGTAGATTAAAAGAGATCGTCGAACTGCAATATCATAGCGAGCAGAATAGAGTATTTTTATTTAAATGCTATTGGTATGACATGACTGACAGAGGAATCAGAGTTGATCCTCACTATGGTCTAGTCAAAATCAACTCAAAAGCTAGACTTCGCAACGTAAACGATATCTTTGTTTTCGCAAAGCAATGTCAACAAGTTTATTACACATACACCCTTTTCTTTAGAAAGAATCGATCAAGAGTTGATTGGTTATCCGTTATAAAAATGAAACTTAGGGGTCGTATCGAGGTTGTTCAGGATAAGAACAAAGACACAAGTATGCGAGATAAAGTCTTTCAAGTTAGTAAGTTGGTTAAACCATATCGAGTTGCTCCTTCGATTGACTTGGAAGACAATTCAAATTTTCATGTTTTTTATGATAGTCTTGTTGATGTTGACGTGGAGGAGTTGATTGTTGTTTTTTATTCATTGTTAGAATATGTTTTTTGGATTTGTTGATTTGTTTGCAATTGTTTGGAGTAGCACCATTCATAAGTTAGAATGCTTGTATTGGAGGAATTGTAGGTTTTGTTTGTGTTTATGTTTTGTTCATTGTTTCTTTTGTAAATTGTTCCTTTGTTGAATTTATCATGTTTAGGTGTTGTGTTGTAAATTTTGTTGATTTTTTATTATGAAATTGAGCTTTGTGATTGCGAGGTGTCCTTTTGAGGATAGTTTAGGAAGAGTTAGTTACAAAAAGCATGTTTTGGGGAATTTTGATGGATTGATGAAATCAAGTAGGAGATGGTTATGATAAGCATTTTTGGTTTGTAGAATGTGGCTAATTTGATTTAGCTATATGGTGTTGGTTAACTAGTATGGCTAGTTATGCTATTGTTAATTTTATTTTAGTAGGAGTTTTTGGGTTTTCTTATTTTCAATTGGTTGTTGTTATTGTCAATATTTGAAGGTTTGAAAAGTTTGGGTAGTCTCCAGTATAGGGGAGGTGCTGTCAATTTTTTTTAACAATCGAATTTAATTATATAATTATTCATATAAAATTGTGTAGATGCGTAGAACGAAATCAACAGCTCGTCGCTCACATATGGTTGCAGCTAGTTCTTCTAGCAACGAGGATGACATATCCTTAGGTGTCAATCAAGAAGAGGCACTTGCGCCGTCAGCCGATGCTGCCTCTTCCAGCGCGGTTTCACAGCTCAGAGGCGGCATGCCTTCACAGCGGAATGAATTCACCCACAAGTACGAGGCACATTAGAAGGACGATCTTTCAATGTAAGTTTGTTTCGGTTTTAGTTTTTTTTTTAATTATAACATAATTTATGAACAACTAATCAATATTTCATTAATTTAATTTATTTTCAGGTTCACAAACATTAAGGTCGCCCGAGTAAGATCATTGGCGTTTAAATCGTCGATGGAGATTCCATTATTTCAATGGAGTCAGGTATCCATACATCCTGAATAGATACCTCAAATCGATGCATGGTTTGACAGATTTGAGGTTGGTGTTAATTTCTAATTTCCAGCTTATTTCTAATAAATGATTAATATAATTGTAAATAAATTATAATTTTTATTTAAAATTAATTATTTATACACAGGACAAATTTAGCTGGGACAGTGCGCATGACACTGTTGTGAGGAAGGTGTGGAAAAATCACGTAGCAACTAGGTAACATTGAAAACAATACAATATTTTTTTTGAAAAAAATTTATGTTTCAAAATCTAATTCTCGCTATGGAAGTAGGTTGCGTGATTTTTGGTATGAAGCACAAAAAAAGACAAAAAAAACACGAGAGATAACAGTCTTCAAGGCTGGAACGACGTGGCGATTTGGAGGGATTTCAAACCGCTATACATCCCGGAAGATATATGGCCACAATATCTTGCACACGTGACGTCTGAGCGGTTTACATGACGCTCACAGTCTGGTGCTAGCAACCGGAACCAGCCAATTCATGGCTCGGTGGCAACGCATATCGGCGGCTCCGTTTTGTTTGCTGCACATGCGAAACGGATGGTAAAATTAATTTAAATGAAATATATTGTTAAATAATTTGTTGTTACTTAATTTTTTTTCCTTACAGGCTACGTCTCTTGGACATGAGCCGAGTCTAATGGAGCTGTTTGTTGAGACGCACGTGCGGAGTCAAGACCATCAAAAGGGGGCGCAATAGTTCGTTGACAACCGTGTTCAACACTTTGTGGTATATTTGTTCAACCATTTTATTTCGTAAGTTATTATTTTTATTGAATTGAATATGATAATTTCTTTTTTCATTTTTAAGAGACCTATAATAGTCGATTGATGGAGAGATATAGGGACGATCCTTTGACCCATCTGGATTTTGATCCGGATTTATGGATGGAGGTAGGATCGTCCGGTGGACCCGATAAAAATCGAGTGTACGGGCTCTCCAACACTACGGCCGAGAACTTTAACTTTATTTCTTTGTTTTTTATGTTTAATAAAATTTTACTTGCATAATTGGTTTTTTTTACTATTAATTTATATTATTTTATATTATTTATTCTAAATAATTTTTTAAAAAAAATTAAAAATAGCCACCGAGGGATTTACAGACGGAATATATCCGTCGGCATTTGACAAAGAGCAGGAAATGCCACCACCACCGATGAATTTACAGACGAAATGTGTTTCCAACTATTTGTGTGCCCATTTTATGATTAAATATGTTTTAAAATCAATATATATATTACTTCATTTTCATTATTTTCAATGTCTTTTCAAAAAATTTAAAATTCAAAAATATGCTTTCAATGTTTTTAGTTTTTAACGCATTCATTTCAAAATCTTCGATTAATCTTTCTCATCAAATTGACATTGACAATGTTTTTTTAAAAAAAATCAAAATACAAAATAAAAATAAAATAGATAAATAAACGAAAAGCGCAACATGAAAAATTAAAACTAAAATTAAACCAAGTTGCTTGGAACCAAGCAATTAAAAGGAAAGGATAAAAACACTTGGTCTATAAATACTAAAATCTTAGCTAATAGGGGATCCATAATTAAAAATACATACCAGAAAATAAATAAATAAAAAATAGAGACTTTCACAAAATAAGAAGACCTGGCAACTCTCACCAAAAACAACTCTGGACTATTCTTCCTAACCTAGTTGCCACTCTCACAAAATAAGGAGACTTGGCCATTCTCTCTCTTTGACGTTCACCATCCACATAAAAAACACTAGCTAATACACTGTGAAAACCTCCATCACACTGTTGAGCCATCCTCTTGTCGGCCACCAACACCGACAACATTGTCAACCACGACCCACAACTTTCTCCCTCTCTCCTTGCCAACCTCTCTCTTCTGGACAAACCTTCTCTCTCGGCCAATGCCATAAACTCGACTAGCCAAGACTCACCAACCTAAAGTCCTCCTCATCACCGGCCAAACACCAACCTCATCACATCATATTTCCTATGCCGCTGCCAGACGCCATGGAAGTTAACCATGACAACAACAAACATCAATAGTAGAAAAAAAGGAAACCTAGTGGAAGAAGAAAGAAACAATGAGGACCAAAACTTTAGGGGCTCCGATCTCCTCTCGAGTAATAGTGGGAGACATCGTCTGTACCAGAAGGAGGACCAAGAAGAGTATCGAGCAGAGTGACTCAAGCATATCCATCCCTTGTCAGCGCATGCAACAATGCGCCACCGATAATTGTGCCCTCCTAACACATGTCAGACACACTACCACAATTCATCCCACTTCCAACAACTCCTTTACTTGACTTAATTGTTCTCAAAGGTTGATTTTAAACCTTAAACATGGTTTTTGAATAATATCTTTGCATGTTGATTGACTTTGATGAGTATTATAAGGAATTTTATGGGATCCAGAAAAAACATTTAATGTGTATTGAGTTTAATTCATGTTATTTTGAATGATTGTGAAATGTTTGAGGTGTGGAGATTGTTTTTGTATTTTTGTAAGTGTTGTTCTTGAATTGTGTTATAAGGCAATGTTATAGATTTTTTTGTGTAAATTTACTACTTGCACGGTTATGGTAATTTTGATTTGTTGTTGTTATTATCTTTTATTTTGTTGGTTTTTATTTTTGATGAATGAATATTTGTTTATGGTTCATTATTGTAAGTTGACATAGGATTAGAAAACCCAATGGTTTCATCCTTAGAATTCAACCTAAAAATGATAATAAAACCATTTCAAAAGAATATATGTGTGTGTAGTCAACACACAAATATTCAGTGGTAATTTATTATTCATTGATCGACATAGGATAAATAAACATTTAATGGATCCTTGAAAGTCGATCTAAAAGTGATAATAAAATCATTTTAGAAAATATATTTTCAATATATAAATTTTTATTGTGATTTTGTTATCTATGGATTGACGTGGGAGAAATAAACCCTTGATAGGATTTATCCTTAGAAGTTGATTTAAAAGTGATAATAAAATCACTTCGAAAAATATATTTTGATAGGATTTATACTTAGAAGTTGATTTAAAAGTGATAATAAAATCATTTCAAAAAATATATTTTCAATTATCCATAGATCGACATGGGATAAATGAGTTCTTAGTAGGATTTGTCCTTAGTAGGGTTTATCCTTAGAAGTCGACCTAAGAGTGATAATAAAATCATTTTGGAAAAATATTTTTTCAATGTACATTAGACATTTTTTTTTCATTAAAAACAAATATTAATGCAACTTATCTTAGGTAAGATGTATAAGATGATAGCTATCTTCTTTATTACATAATCAACCCCTTACTTAAAACCTCTAAAAACCGATTAGAGTTCTTAGTTACAATAAAACTAAGTGATAAGTTCTTTTTTCATTTTTACACGTAGTTCGCCTCGATGTCCCCTGGGACAAAATGATGATTCTTCTAGGGATTTTGAGGCTAAGCTATGTTGGTTTGTTTTGTGATGATAATGTGCATTTTCTATTATTGTTTGTTTGAAATGATGTTTATTTATGTGTTTGATCCTGCATCTCATGTATTTTGTTCCTTTTATTGCATATATTAGATATGAATTTATCCTTTCACACGAAGTCCAACACACTTTGATCACACTCAATATCAACTTTAGGTTAGGTAAGTGAGTAGTGGTACCCCAATATCTTTAGTATGGGCAAGGCTCGTGAAATCTTCCAACTCCTATTTGATTATTTACTACGTAGTGGTTGATATGCCGACCATATTTTATACATGGTCTTTATCTTCACACTCCTTATAAGACTCATATCGATTATCATATTTTAATTTTAGGTTTCTCCCAAAATCATCTTTTTTCTTTAAAAAAATAAAAGTGGACCAACAACTTGATTGGCAAAGATAGGTTGAAGAGGGATTTAAGTGCAAAATTGGAAGCTCAATTGCACTGTTGAAGAACCTGAAAATGAAGAAAAACGCAGATTTAAGGCTAATTTGAGTGCATATCAAATGAATTTGCATAAAAATCAAATCTAAATACTTAATTAGATTTTTAATAGGTCAATTTGATTTAATCATGAGCTCAATTAAAGATCTAATTGAGTTTAAAAATTAATTTAGGCCAAAAATAGAAAAATTAGTTGTTAAGTGTAAAAACTTAATTAGACTTTCAATAAGTCAAATTAATTTTATTAAGGACTTAATTGATGAAAAACTAAATTTCAAAGCCTAGTTTGAGCTTAATTGAGAAGATTATAATTTTAAAGAACTATATTTAATTTTTCACAAACTCAATGAGATGAAATTAATTATGAGCAAAATTGCTAGAAAATCAAAGTTTGAGGGTCAATTAAAGGCCAAATTGAAGAAATTTAAGACTAGTGACCTCTTTATAAAGGTGTGCATATTCAAGGACCAAATTCTATTGAAAATAGGGGTGAAATTGAAGAAAATAGATTTGTCAAGGTCAATTGAGGACAAAAGTGAAAATATTTGAGACGAATGACCAAGTTGAAAAATGTGTTAAATTATAGGGTATTTCTAAAATTTTACAGGGGGAAATTGAATTAATTCTTAAAATCAGAATTTAAATGAAGACTTAAATGAAAAAATTGAAAGATTAAGCGTTGAAATTAAAAGAGGAATTTATGACCTCATTTAGTATAGAAGTGTCAAAACAGTGCCATTTTATTTAAATGAAACAATGCGTTTTAACCGTATTCTGACCAAAACAGTGTATTTTAGTTCAAAATGATATCGTTTTGGTCAACGCCCAATAAAATAAAAAATAAAAACCAGATGATGTGTCATTTGGCATTCTTCATCACCTTTCAAGCTGATAGAGGTTGTCTCTGATTCCACATTTTAAGCCTTTTTTCTCTCCCATACCCTTACCAAACAAGATAAAAAAAAAAAAAAAAAAAAAAACATACTCCCCTACACCCCTCTGACGCTAAGCTTGGTCTGTAAGCCATTTTTATTTGTCTTGACCTTGCTGAAGCTCTGTCATGACAGACAAAGAGCACAAATTGAGCAACAAATTAAAATCTACAACTATAATGTACTGAGAAGTAGCTTTGTAAGGCAAGAATCAACAGCCAAGATGAAGACTTGATCATCAACCATAATGATCTTGCCAGCTCAAAACCCTGACATTCCCTAAACCCTTATAAATACCAACCTTAGGGCAGCCATGAAAAAAAAGGTGAAAAAAAGGAAGAAAACTAAGAGAAAACCAAGAGTGAAGGACATGAAACCAGTGAGGGGAAAAAAAGAAAACCAGTCCCACCCTTTGCTCATTCCTACCAAATTGAAACTCAAACACATATAATCTGCCACCTCTTATCTCCACCCCTAACTTTACACAAATACAAACACTTTCAATTTCCACCCTTTCCTTTCCTTTCCTTCCCAACAGCATTGTCATGTCCATCCTTTCAAGATTTAAGCTTCCATTGAAGCAACTCTAGCCCAAGGTCAGTATACTCTCTGTACTTCATTGTCTTGTACATTTTTACCATGTTTCACGTTTGAAAGTTGGGAAGAAATAGGAGATTAATTGACTCTGGCTGTTGATAAATCTCATTTCTTCTTTTCTTTCCTGCTAATGCCACCAGGCTTGTAAGGCCTTTGAAGGAGTAGAGATGTCAGTGTATACTATGGCAAGAATATCAACAATATATGGCAACCAAATTGTAACAGAATATCTTGTATTTATTGTATTTATTATAGACTACAAATCAGGGATTATAGACAGTAAATCAGGGATTATTACATGTATTTAGAGGACCGAATTCTTCCGAGAGAGATCAATAAAACAGGGAGAACAATTTTACATTGAAATCTGATATTTGTGACAGAGATTGGTTGATCCAAGCTCAACTCGTGTGGTTGTGCTAGGTTCATATAAGAAAACACAAAAGCCTTTTAGGTTGTTTACCGACCCAACATAATCAGGTTGAGCTGAGCCTGATCCCAACCTATGTGTATGGCTTAGGCCTTGGGCCCAATAAGCCCAACCCAACCCAGCTTTAAGGGCATGTTTGGCACGCGATTTTTGCCAAAGGAAAAATGTTATTTTTCGTCCTTAATGCGTGTTTTCCAAACATGACCTTAAAGCATTTTTTATGCCTCTAGTTTTAGGCTAAGGGTGTGTTTGGCATCAACGCTCTATTGCCTTTCCTTTTTAGTTTTAATTTGTCTCTATTTTAGTGTCTAACCAAACAGACCCTAAATAATTTTAACAAAAAATCTGAAAAATTTAATGACCATTTTAAAATTATTTATCGGTCCTTCATGTGTTTTTCTAATAATTTTATCTAATATCTAGCTATAGACTTACACTATAAGATACTGACTCAATATTAAAAATACTTGTTTTTCTCCGAGATTTTGAAAAAAAAAATCCTCATTTAAAAAATACATAAAATATGTTTTTATTTGCTTGCATACGGTCAAATTCTAAAAGTTTTTCATGCATATTTTTATATTAAAAAAATTGTATTTTTATCTTGTTTTAAAAAATACAAAAATTGGTATCATAACCAGTTTATGATTATCTATTAGGATTTGGCCAAACTTTCAAAAAATCATAAAAATTAATTTGTTTAATTAATATTAGGGGTATGAACTTTACAACATAATGCATACTCCCGGTATTAAATCAAATGAATTAATAGTAATAAATATTAGGAATTAGTTGTAGACTTTATTATTTGAGGGTATAAAATTACATTGTAAGGAATATCCTCAAATATTAAAGATACATAGTACAAAATAAATGCAATACTAAAATTTGAGCCTTAGAATGATTAGGATTTAATTCAATAAGGCATAGACTTCCTCATGAAGGGAGATATGCCTTAAATATTATATCAGACCAATGACTAGAAACACAACCTAGCATAACAACAAATCAATAATGCAACTTACAACAGGTAGGGTGCATTAGGGGTGATGCATCTTTTCCTTACACAATTAGTCTTTTTATTCAGACTCTCGTAAACTATTAGATTTTCTAGTGACCATGATACTAGGTAGCTTCCCGTTCAAAATTATAATTAAACCCAAACCCCTTCAATCCATAAGAAAAACCCGTCATTCAACACCATACATACCATAATAGGATGGCAACTCCACTAAGGAATTGTCTAGTTAGACTAAGCTTTGTTGATTTTTTATGTGTGATTGTTTGTTGTCTTGTTTATTTTGTTGTATAACCTAATTTTAGCATGCATTTTTTTACATTCTGCTCATGCATAAGTACATCGGGTATGAATATACCTTCATGCATTTTAATTTTAAGAATAAAACTAATTCTAGGCTAGATGGGGGAGTATTGGTTTACCTCATGACTTTCAGTTAGGGTTTAAATTCGTGAAATACCTAACTATGTGTTGAGAGTTTACTTGGTAATGGTGGTTACATTGTGCCTCAACCATTCCTTGTGGATGAAACCCTTTTTAAGAAAAGGTATGAGAGAATTGCTCATCCGATAAGCTTCTAGTATAAATTTATGCAGTCAAAGCCTTGTTATATTTCTAGGACCTGGGTTACAAATGCTTCACTTTCAGTGATATCAACCTAACCCCCACTATCAAGGAATATGCTTAGATCCTGAATTTTCCAAACTACTCTCATAATGTGTATTTTAAACAAAGAATTGGGGACACGGCTACCAAAATCGCTAAATTACTGCACCTAGACCAAGTTGACAATATAGGACAACTAATAGTGGGTTTAACTAGAAGCTCATTGAAACTAAGCTAAAGGCAGATAAAGATGAGGGAAAGTTAGGAGAAAAGAGATACTAAACGATCATTTTTTCCATCTTTGAGTTGGTCTTATTTCCTTCAAAAGCTGCTAGGATCATTAGTGTGGAAGCCATCAATGCCTTTGTTGATTATGAACAATTAAGGAATAACCCTACAACTGTATTGGTTGAAACTTTCCTGTCACTGAACCACTGTAGACTATATAGAAAGGTAGCGATGCAATGTTTCATTTCCTTGTCATTCATATGGATAGTGAGTAATTTGGAAACCCCAAGAGAATTTTTAAAAAAAATAATTTTTTGTGGTTCAATATGAGGCCCTTTAAGCTAGTCTTGAGTGAGGACTGGAGTAACTTGGATGAAAAGCCATAGGTATAGAAATATCTAGTTATCCTTTATAGTAACTTTAGGTGGAAAGCCATTTGGGTAAGAATACCTCATATATCATGAGTTATGAAAATAAGGCATGGATCCGACTGATTGGGTTATTTGGTTACATTAGCTATTTACCTTTATTAGTTTCCAAGAAACTTAGAGTGATTCAACATGTGCCAAAGACTTGGGGTTTAGCTGGATATACTGGGTTTTTCAAGAATTCTAGCTCTCTAGCTGAATTAGAGGCTATTAGACATGATTGGAAGTAGCTTGTACTAGTCCACAGAGATAAAGATGAGGTTGAATCCTCAGTTAGCCCTAATTACTCAGTTTGGATAAATGATGGATTGTTCGAGTTACTTAAAGGCTTGGGAATACAAGGCCTAATGATGGTTAGCAAAGTTGGACCATCTATCACTAGGGAACCCAAGAAAAAGAGGGTTAACAATGAAAAGAAGTTGTGATATGAGTTGGATAAGCTAAGAATTGAGGTAGGTAATAACAAGAGTCAGCAGAAGTTCTTCAAAAACCAGCTATTAGAAGAAGAAAAGATAAAGGTCTTTTAGGACCAGTAGTTAAGAGAAAAATATGAACAAATATTCGTATTAATGCAAGACTTGAAATAGGGAAAGAACAATTAAGAGATGATTAGTGAATGACAGGACATGGCCAAGAAGTCCAATAGAATTACATAAGGAATCCAGGAGTAATTGAAGGAAAGAATGGCCAAGTATGATGATCTGGTGAACAAGCATGTGATGATGGAAAAGGAGCTAGTTGCTCTAAAAAAGGTCTCTAAAAGCAAAGCAAATGCTAATAAAGAACTTATTACTTTTATAAAAAAAAAAAAAAAGAGACAATAATAATAATAATAAATGTTAGAAGCTGAGAAACAAAAGAACAAGTTGACTAATCTTAGCATTGAGAAAGAAAAAAGCTTAAGAGCTTAGTACAAGATTCAATCTGATGATGAAAGAGAAGCTAGAATGGTAGCCAAATCAAACATGAAAAAGTACCGGGATAAAGCAAATGCCTTGATAGAATGGGTCTCCATAGTTTAATCCGAGCTATAAATCCAGGAGGAGGAATTGAAAAGGCTAAAATAGCAGTATCAAGAAGCTAATGGAGAACTGAGCAAGCTGAGATAGAAGTTTAAAGAATGGCAAGATCACATCAGTAGACTCGATGTATAAATAAACACGAAGATAACTGAGCTTGAAATTGAACGAGAAGAACTTTATAGGGCTAGAGACCAGTTCCAACAGCTTTAAAGGACAGTTCAAATGATGAATAAGAACAACGAGTCATATATTAGCTCTTTGAATAGGTTAATTCATATTCAATGTACATGTACATACACTTGCATCCAAAAGCATACATGTATTCATGCTTTGGGGTTTTAAATGTCATATGTGCATATTCAGGTAGAAATATAGATCCCTAGAAAGCCCAAATCCACATAGTTCACAACACATGACTTCGACAAACAAACATGGTAGATGAAGAATGTGCTCATCGTGGTGCTCACTTCCAAGAGTTGGACTCCTTGAAGATTAACATGGCCCGCATCACTAGCTTACTTGAACAAACGCTCAAAAACATCTTTGGTGATGGTTCATCCAATCGGCTTGTGCCTTTTGCCCAAACTCAGGCAACAATTTAACCTGAAAAAAGGATTGGTGGACAGGATCAAGAACCCTAGTGTAATATAAAACTTGTATAGTCAACAATACTTGCACCAGCCCCAGCAACCATGGATGCATTCACTAACAAATCCCATAAGACAAAGTATTTTGAGGATATTAATTATAATAAGATAGTAGCATTAGAAGTGAGAGTAAGGGCTATTAAAGGAGTGGACTTGTATGATCTCGTACAAGCCACAAAGATGTGCCTAGTTTTGAACGTGGTTGAACCAAAACATTTCTGTGTACCTGAGTTCATAAAGTACACCGGAACTTAATGCCCTGCCACTCACCTCAAGTCTTATTGCAACAAGATGGCTGAAGTCATGCATGACAAAAAAAAAATTATTGATGCACTTCTTTCAGGACAGTTTGAATGGGGCAACTCTAAGTTGGTACATAAAACTAAACAACAAAAAGATCCAAAAATGGAAAGACCTCGTGGATGCTTTCATCAAGCAACAATATGGATATTGTTCATGATAGATCGAGTCTGGCTCTTTTAGAGAAGGGATACAAAGAAACCATGCGAGAGTACGTCCAATGATGGAGAGATCTGGCTACACAGGTACATCCTCTACTTTTAGATAAAGAGATGGTCACCTTATTTGCAAATACACTTAAGGCACCATACTATGAGCATGTGATGGGTAGTTCGGTGTAATAATTTACTGATGTTATAGATGTAGCCGAACATAAATAGCAAGGGATAAAGAGTGGCAGAATATTCATGTCCAATGATAAAAAGGGCTTCAGAAAGGAAAAGAATGTTGATCGTATCGAGGGTGGTTATAGAGGCAAGAAGAAGCATTTTCAAAACTACAACCCTCCAACCTTTTTATCCCAGATTGCCAACATTAACTTCAACTCACCTTTGTTTTATCAAAAAACTTGAAACCCAAAGCAACCAAGCTAAAAACCAACCAAGGAAAAATTATCAAAGAACCTAGGAATAATTACCCCCGTTACCACTACCCTTGAGTGAGATGTACCAAAAATTACTGAGCATTAGACATGTAGCTCCAGTACCACTTGTGTCACTGCAACCACCCTATCCCAACTGGTACAAACTAGAACTCACATGTGAGTATCACACTAGTGTCGCAGGGCACAACATTAACATTTTTAATGCCTTTATGAACAAGTTCTTACAGTTAATCAAAGTCAGATGGATAATATTTGAGGAGGCTCTAAATGTGAATATAAATCCACTACCTAATCATGCTACGGGTAGCAGATCTGTAAACTCATTGAAGATTAAAAGCCCGATGAGCTTAAATATGTCTCTAGATAGGATTTATGAAATGCTGGTAGAAGTTGAATACAAGAAGGGTAGTTGTGAAGAAGGGTTGAAAAGCAAGGACTTTTGTAAGTATCATTAAGAAGAAGGCCATATGATCAACTGATATAAAGATTTACATAATGAGGTGATACAGATGTTGATGGGCAGAGAGGTTTCCATGGTAAATGAACCTAGCAAGAACAAGGAAGTATACCGAGTATAATTTACTGTAAACATGTTGCCCAAATTGATTATGTCTAAACCTACAGTAGCAAGTAATGGAAACTATAATGTCTTGTCATATAATTACGGGTATTTCTTCCAAAACATGCAACCAATATCCATTTTTCAAGCAGAAGTTAGAGGCTTTACCCACAGCGGGACGTGCTTTACCCTGGAGGAACTTGAGAAACAAAGGAAAGCTAAAGGGAAAGAGGCAGTTGACCTGTTAGAGGAAGTAAATAAGCCCACCATTGAGGAAGAGAACAATGAGTTCTTAAAGTTGATGAAACACAGTGAGTACAGCGTTGTTGAGCAACTCAAGAAAACTCTTGCTAGAATATCAATGTTATCTTTGATTTAGAGCTTTGAACCATATCGAAAGGCTTTGTAAAAGGTACCAAACGAGGTATATATGCCTCGCGATATCAACCAAGAAACCATAAAGCACTTGGTAGGCAGGATCCAAGCCTCAAATTATCTATATTTTATTGAAGATGAGATGGATCCCGATGGTACTGGGCATAATAAACCATTGTACGTCACAGTACGATGCAAAGATATCTTAATAGGACAGATATTGATCAACAATAGTTCGGCTTTGAATGTGTTGTCAAGACACATGCAGAAAGAGATGGTTGTCATTGAATCACATATAAGGCCAAATACTATAATGGTGAGAGCATATGATGACTCACCAAGATAGATAATAAAGACCATGTAAATGAAGTTGTATGTGGGGTTGCAAGTGTTCTTGATGACACTGCAAGTGATGAACATTCATCCTTCTTATAGTATATTGTTAGGAAGATCTTGGATCCATGCGACTAGAGTGATAGCTTCCTCATTACATCAATACTTGAAATATATCATGAATGGAATGTCGGTAACTATCAAAGCTAAAAAAATAGTTTTCATGATAAGAGAAAAATTGACCCTCATAACTTCGCATGATCCATGGTTCTGATCAAAATGTTGTGATCAAATTAGCCTTGTGAAAATCCTTCACTAAAACAAGTCTGAAAAATTAAACTTGTCTTTTGATTTCAAAAATAATTTGATGTTTTCTCAAAACAATGTTTTAGTATCTTGTTCATAGGATGGAAAACAATTAATTAGACAACCTCCACTCTTAACTAACCTGAACTAAAAGACATAAAATTTAGAGAAAAAAACATGCAGGCACCCGCAGACACCATGTCTTTTAAGTCATGTTTTAGATGTATGAATAATGATACATAGTGGGTTTAGTAGTTATAGACTTGCAAAATACATTTCTTTATAAACCCAAACCATTACATTAGACAAGATATAAATTTATCAATTCTAACAAATTACGCTTGAAATGATAAAGAGACATATTTGTTATCCATTTTAAATTTAAAAACAAATATATCCTTGACATTTCTTTTTGAGCCCAAAAAAATTTTCTTTATAAAAACCTTGAATAGTTGACCCATCTACAACATCAACTTCAAAAACATGATCAGTAAAAGAAGGATGTTTAACATCTTCAAACAAATCAAACTCAACCTCTTTTTCACTAACCTTTAAGGTCAGCCTACCATTCATAACATCTATGAGAGCTCCAGCTGCGGCTAGAAAAGTACCGCCTAAAATGATAGCAATCTTGGTGTCTTTTTCCATCTCCAACATAATAAAATCGAACTGGAATGATTAACTTCTTTACTTTGATCAGCACATTCTCAAGAATATCCACACGACATTTCACCGATGGGTCAGCTAGCTGTAAGGAGATCGTTGTGAGTTGAACTCCTTTAATCCAAGTTTTGTAGACACATAAAAGGCCATTTGTGAAATACTAGCATCTAAATCACACAAATCTTAGAAAAACTAACATCACCTATAGTAAAAGGGATAGAAAAACTCCCTGGATCTTTTAGCTTTGGTGGAAGCTTATTTTGGATAATGGCACTGCATTTTTCTGTCAAGGCAACGGACTTAAAATCCTCTAATTTCCTCTTCTTAGACATGGTCTACTTCAAGAACTTTGTATAGGGAAGGATCCATGCAGGCATTTGCAATAGGAATATTACCTAAACACTTTTAAAAATGCTCAAACTGTTGATCAATTTTATTTGAAAAAGATGACCGCATAAGAGTAATTTATAAAAACGAACTGCCTACTAATTTCTTCAACTCCAGAGTCCTCTGGCAGGCTCATGCATAAAAATGTGCTTAGGCGCAGCTATATAGTAGTTCCACCAAATAATACCAATCAGAATTTCTCAAGACAGTTCAAACAAGTTTTCAGATATGCCGACCTATGTGGTGTTTACAACATTGAGTATAAATAGAGCACTCGAGCAAGAGATAGAGACTCGAACATTGTATTAAATTCAAATGGCAGGTCTATGCTTTCCCTCACGGCCGCTAACATGGACAGACTTGAGACTCATGAGCAGAAAACCATGGCCCACCTCATTGTCCACAAAACTTATGTGAATCTTGTCTTTAAGTTCCCTCTCTAAAGAGAAATATATCAATGTGAGCTTAGTGGACTGGCTTGTACTGACTGATAAAGACAAAAAAAAAACTCAAGAATTTCCGGTTGATGTAGAATTTGTTTCTGATGATGCAACTATTTCTTCCAAGGCTTCCATGTCGATGGTCATATCATCATCAATGTCAGCCTCCTCTACCTCAGTCATTATTTCATCACCATCTCCTACCACAGGTTCAACCCCATTCTGTACCGCGCTGGATTGCACCTGCAGTTCTTCACTTGGTTTATCAGATTCACCCGGCTTTTCTAATGCTTGTGGATACGGATCAGTACAGACAGCCAATGTGGATGTAACCAATAAATTCTAGAAACAGGAATTGGGGAATATTAGCATATCTAAGTATCGGGAAGATAAGCATAAAGGAACAAAATTTAAAAAAAAAAATCATTCAGTTGATAGGAAAATTTTTCATATTAAACATTTGAGGTGAAAATAATCTCAAATTATCAACATATATTCTTTTATTCATTTATTTTTTTTGTATCATATAATGGATGCAAAGGATACCATTTCCCAGTATTTCTCCCAACACAACTTCCATATCCAACATGCCAATCAAGTACATAACAAGATGTGCATGTGATGATGGAAGAGAGCAAGAACTCCCCAGTCTACCAGAAGTCATTGTACCAACAAAATGCTGTTGAATATATCCTTCCTGAATAACAAATTTGCTATAAATGTTTCCAATCCATCCAAAGCTTTATGCAACCAGCCAAATAAGGGTTTACTAATAATTGGAAACTGATTAGAGAAAAGGAAGAATGAGAGGAGATGAGAGGACAACAACCCACATCCAGGGCTCAAAGGAAAGAGTAAAGTGAATGAGAACTGGCTCTTCCACAATTTTATTCAATCAAAATTCATCACCTCCATTTGCAATCCAGATAGGAGCTTTTCAGTAAACAAGAAGCCATCTAGGGCAAAGGGCAGTCCTCAGTTACATTCTCACCTAAAGTACGAATATTTTGAAGAATCCTAATTAGTATATGCACCTAATTGGATATAGCATTGTTTCAGGGCTTGTTTATGATATACAGTTTCTAATGCTTGGGTAGTTTTCCTCAGTGGAAGTTGAATGAGATCGACGAGCTCTTTTCTATTAAAGCTTTTTGTATTAATAATTTGAAAGATGCATCATCCTCCCTATTCTACTATGTCCTCTTCTCTGAAATCCCTGGGGTTAGCTTTTATCTTTATTTATTTTAAACTGCAATTGGGAGGTGCTTTTCCAGCCATGGCACTGCCAAGAAACATTTCATAACCTAGAAATACATACTTTTTGAGCTTTTATGGTGCAAAATTTGCAGAAAATAATCAATTCAGTGCTGTTTCAAACTGCTTTTTAGTTTTTCTTGACAGCAGACAAACGTCTTCAGTTTTTCATATTACTATTATATGACCATTTTATTAAACAAATTGCAAGTTATTGATATTCAACAACACTATCATGATTGTTATATACACTTTTCAGCATTTCTCTGACAATTTTATCCAACAAAAATAGTAAAAACAACATCAATCCAAAAATGGGTCTCTTCCTGACTTTATAGGTGCTGTAGAAACTAAAACAGTCTAATACATAAGGTGATATTAAGAAATCTAAAAGCTCAAACATGAAAATAAAAGTTGATCTTCCATTTGTAACTTAAATCATGTTTCCATAATTGTCTGTTTTTTTAATACAATTTACTTTAACAACAATGAGAAAAAAAAGAACAAAATCACATCAAGGAGAACAGAACAACTTCAGTTGAGAAAACTAAGAAAATACAAAAATATGACTGAAAACTATTAAAGAGAAACTGCCCTTCAATAGTCCAAAAGTCTAATCCCTTGGAATGTCATAAAAAGAAACCCCAAAAATTTTCCCCAAGCAGAACACTTCAACAAAGCCAAAAATACAATTCCATCCCACAATTGCTCATGTTGAGATCAATCCCCAAATTTAAGCTCTGCTTTCATCATTCATTAAATAAAAACAGCAATGTTTAAAAAACCTGCTATACTTGTGTCGATTTAGAAAAATATCCAGAAACATGTCCTATAAAGGACAGAGGTTGAAGAACTAGATTTTTTTTTTTTTTTTTACTTATTTGCAAGTTAAGCTCTGGTTTATGACAGTCGAGTATGAAATCTAGACTTCAAGAAATCTATTTGTGCACAAATTACACTTTGACAACAGATCAAAATAATAATAAAAAACAGGTAAGCATAATTTAGAAACAGGTAACAGGATATTGAATAATGCAATTAGACTTGGGGATTAAATATTATTCACTCTACATATCAAGAAAGGACTATAAAAGAGGTTAACATGAGCGTGAAAGCATGTAACCTCTAGCAAATCATTATATTCAACAAAGTATCAAGGATCAACGAACACACCTTTTCTAGGGCTAGGGCAAGCTTTGAGAGATTTGGATAGAGGTGTCTTGCTGCCAACAAAATCTGTTGAAAGCATAGAATTATATCACATGATGTTGTTCAGTAGCATTTGGAGAATGACCAGCAATAAATAGGATGAACAGGTGCAATAGGAAGAACAAGGAAATATAGTTTTAAAATCATGATTTGTATCAACTGATGCACCTTTCTGCTTATTCGATAAGATCAACTTGCCACAAAGATAACATTGAATATATGAGTAAAATCATACATCACACATGACTAATAACTAGGATTTCATCGTGTAATAGATAACATGAAATAGCAACAAAAAAGTTGATGGCACATACTTCACTAACTCCATCACATCCAACTCTCATTGAATTGCTAGTTTAGATAACAAAAACATAAAGGGAAACCTATCAATGTACCCTTATATGATACATGTTTACTCAATTATATCCTTGTGAAAATAATAATCAATTGCAACATTTAGTTTATCCATATTCTCTAATATGCTCATTCGATCAATTTTATTTTTTTTTAAATTAACAATCATAGGCATTGCACATGGTAGCTTTCTTATGAATCAACGTAAATTCCCTTTCAAGAGTATGTAAAAGGAAACAACGAATGTTTTAAATGAGCAAGTTTTAACAGAAAAAAAATTGATAGATGAGCATGTATCACAGAAAATATGGATATCTAAAGGTTATGACTCATAGATTTTTTTCATACAAGTGTACAATTGAGAAGATGTGTATTATATAAGGTGGCATTTGTTTTATGTGAAACATTTTATGTTTTCCTGATTTTCCCATGTTTGTTTGGCATAAAGTATTTGAAATCATTTTATAAGGAAAATTGGTGAACGAAAAATATTTGAAATTCCTATTCTCAATCGAAAAGGCCCTCCAAATGCCATGATTTTTTTGTTTACTTTTTCGATCAACCTATAAACTTGGTTCATTTCTTAGAAAATATTTTCAGCATAGGAAGTTGCATAAAATATTTTACTAATAGTGATCAACTCACAATATCATACAAATATTTCTACCACCATCACCACCCCACTGCCAGCACCCAACACACCACCACCTTCAACACTGCCACCACCGTTCCGCCACCACCACCCTATCACTCTATCACCAACACCACTGCCGCCGCCACCTCATAAATGCACTTAAAAGACATTAATCAGTTTAGAACAAGGATGATCTGCCCATCCTAAGTATTTCTCAATCTTTCACGTAGAAAAAGAATTCTGAAGATCTTCACTACCTTTATGAGGATGGAGAGTAGAAGGAAAACATTTGGGGGCAAGGAAAGTAAGGGGGAGGAAGTTACCTTCCATTGTTTGGGAAAGAAGGAAGATGAGAGGAAAGGAAGTGAAGGGCATATACTTCCATGGACTCACCAAATAAGTGCAAGGAAAATAAATACAATTACTCAATTTACCCCATAATATATTTTCTTCCATCACAAATATAAAGGATGAAAATGTAATCTCATAAACTTACCCTCCACTTCCATTCCCTTCAAAAAAATTTGTATCCAAACAAAAAAAGAGAGTTCTTTCCATTAACTTTATCTCCCTCAATTTCAATCCTTCCACTTTCATGCTTGTCTTTTTTGGTTCCCAAACAAAATGTTAAGGTTCTCTCTGAAAGCTAAGTGCGACAATCAAAGAGTAAGTTGTCATACTTATTCTCCATACTCATGAATCACCATACATGTACCCTAAGAATCACCCAACCTAAAATATTCTAATCATAGCAATTTCTGAAATTTACATGGGTTTAGGTGACGCACAAATCTTCATGTGTTCAAACAATGGCCAAAACAAGTCACAAGGAACAAAAGCTCTTGAATAGTCAACTTTCATCATTATCGTGGACCCAAATTGAAATCAAGTCATCATTATCCTAGGCCTCACATTAAAGAACCCATTACAGGTACACATCGATTTTGAAGCCATAACCAATGCAAGACTACACTTGGTAAACTAGAGAGATGCAAACAGCAAAGAAAGATCAAAAGAAACATAAAGCCCAAAAATAAAAAGTAAAGCACCTCGCAAAGCCTCTGTAGGGTAAAAGGAGGACCTTCTTCGAAGTTGTGGAGAGCTGGGGAACAGGAGACAAAAAAATTACAAATTATCTCATCCAAGGGCAATAATAAGACTCAACAATTTAGAATATTCACAAGGCCTATCAATATAGCTAATTAAACACCCTGTATCAAAACCAAACAAATTGCATGTCCATTCACAGATTAAGAAGAAAAAAAACCAAATGTGAGCACCACGTCTATACTAAAGCTACAAACCAGCCCATTAAACACCCATGGAAGTTGAGAGATACAGTTTGCTCATTGCAACAAAGCTCTCTTAAGACTCTCTCATCTATTATTTAGATTTCTTGTTTTAATTCACTGCTTTCACTAATGATAAAAGATAGATATTTAAATAATAGTTTTATGGTGAAGAGCTCGTAAATATAATGTAGTTCTCAAATTATTCTATCTATTCCATAGCATTTAATTTCTTCATTTCCCTTCACAATTTTCATTTCTTACGTGTTTATGAAATTAATTTTCTGTTTTCAAGCTCTTGTTGTTGTGACATTAACTCAAATTTGTGCAATTTAAGTTGAAAGACAATAAAAAATGTAGGAGCACACATTTAGTCAATAGTGCAAATTTCGAGATATTTCTCTCAGAACTGCAAATTTCAGTTTTAAATTGTAGGATCTTTAAATTACATCACCTGGTAAACAGGTGCGCTATGGGGGTGCCTAAGGAGATGCTCTTTAGGTGGGGCCATCTAGCCTTTCAGCTATTATTACTGTAGTAGTTGACCATCAACATTTACAACATTACACATATCAGACAAACATTATAGAACTGCCAAGGCAGTTTAGGCCCCGGAATCCCAAAATAAGAGCTAGTGAAAAACACTACATAGGCTGGTTCCAGCTGGGGTTCAAGCCAAATAGATTTGCTTGCTTTAGTGTTATGTTTCCCCATTCTTCCATACACTTTGTACACAATATTTATCACAAATTTGTGGCCCCTAACCAAACTACATTTAAGCAAGACTGGAACAATCTGAAAAATATAAAATTTCAGGCGGTCATCAGTTAAATTGATTTTATGGCTAATTATGGAGCAAAGTTTCTATAAACCCAATTATAATTGGACGCTTAATTTACATATTAATGCATGAGGCCCAAGTCAACATCAGGGAATGCCATTTTATAAAAGGTAATAATGTGGGAAGGGGAAAACAGTAAAAAACAGAAATTAAAGCAGCATAATGGCTAAAATTAGGATAAATAGAAATTGGAACAAGATAATAGAAGACATTTTATCATGCATGTAAACATGATCACTTTTATAATGAAAGAGATCAGATAGAAGGGCATTCCTTTCAAACAATCTTCAACAAGTTGATGCTTCCTTTTTTTTTATTTACTTTGAGAGTAATATCATAAAAGACAAACAAGAGAAAAAAATCATTATAGTATTTGTACAAAATTTCCATCATAAAGAACTTTAGGGTACAAAAATTTGGTCTACAAACTTAGTCTGAAAGTTGAAGGAAGAAAACAAGGACCATGTGTTACAAATACAGATTCCTGGCAGCCTTCCAGAGTTGACTCTATATCTAATGCCACAGACACAAATTTATAGTTCTTTGCCCATGCTAGTAGGTTTAGTAAATTACAATTGGTCAAATAAGAAAGCATGAAATGTAAAAACAAGGAAATGAGGGATGATTTCCTAACATGCATGATGCCGACAATTCCCGCATTAGAAAATGTCAAGCGAGGTTGACCTCTTACTCAACCACATAATTGCATTACTAGACTAATTCATAAGTTTTAATAACAGCAACATCAGAAATTCAAATTTGCAATTAGCTACGCTAATACAGTTTTAGGTCTTCGAAACTGAAATCATGCAAATAGGATTTGAATCTTTTATTTTATAAACTGAATGAAGCAAAAAGTTTTTGATAGCCATGATGTGTTAAATATGTTGGGTATTTTAATTCCGCACCACTGTAAACAGGGCAAATTTAAAAGATTTTCTTGCATGGTCCATCTTGCAATGACTTGGATAGCCCAAAAAAAATCATTGGACCAAATCATTTTTTGCGAACTTTGATTTATAGAAATAATGAAAAAATTCAGACGCTGCACAATAAAGCCACACGCTTGATGCAGACACTTTCTTCTCCACTTCTATTCTTCTGATCCCTAATTGACAGTCTTTTTGTACAATCTTCCTCTCTGCCAAGATCTTCCTTCTTGATGAACTCCTATTTGATAGATTCCAAAAGTTGACACAAATATAAAACATTGTTGATGAAATGGACAAATGATTACATTGCCAAACCATTTGTACCCCTCAGATTTCATTTCAGTTTAAAAGGAGCTCTTTTAATGGCTAAGCTTTCTCTTTTTATACATCTTTCACCTTCTTTATATATTCACTGCTTATCAAGAACTTGGTCGCCATGGCTCCCCTCGTTCTTTTGCACAAGCTCGATTTTGAAGGATCTAAAGACTCTTTCCAGAAGATGTGTTGGGCTACTTACGTTGTTGACAAAATGGACATATGATTACTTTGCTAAACCATTTGTACCCCTCAGATTTCATTTTAGTTTTAAAAGAGCTCTTTTAATGGCTAAAGCTCTCTTTTTATACATCTTTCACCTTCTTTATATATTCACTGCTTATCAAGAACTTGGTTGGTGGCCATGGCTCCCCTGGTTCTTTTGCACAAACTCAATTTTGAAGGATCTAAAGACTCTTTCCAGAAGATGTGTAGGGCTACTTAATCCAAGAGATATGGCCAATTTAGAAAATCACCTTTTTCAGTTAAATTCAACCTTCAAGATTTAGAGTTTGGAGACATAAAAACTGACCCCAAAGATGGTTGTTTTTCCAAGCATTCCAGCATCAGTTGCTACTTTTCTGATCAGAAGATCAAGAGAACTTGGGTAACAGAATATTAGGCTACAAAAGCTCAATACTAGAAACTTATGAGAGAAGTGTTTTATGTTAAGCTGGGATTCTTTGGGATTTTGCACTGGTAGATAGAGGGGGTTGCTTATGAGATCCAAACTACCAAACCTGAGGAGGGGGGTTTCACCTGATACTGGTGCAATTGGCCACACTGCTGAGTCCTCAAGGACATTTGTACCTAAGAACCACCATCTGTCTCACAACCAGTTCCACTCAAACTGGCCAAAACCCACCAAGAAAATCCTAGTTCCACTTCCACCCCATCACGCATACAACTGACGATCTCTACTGCAATCAACTACACCAACTTTACATTCCCAGTGGCAACCCCTCCACATTGACAAGCCATGTAGTCACCAAATCCCCCTGCTCTAGATCTACATCTCTTCCAAAACCCATGGATTCAATTTAGTCTCCTCTCACCGAATCATAATACTAATATAAATTTAAATTAAGTTTTGCATGCAAACAACTAGTGACTAAGTTTTATGGTACATTTGTTTCAATTAAGATTGTGGTTTTGAAAGGCAACTAGGCTCTTATTTTATGCATAGCATATTAGCTTAATAAACTGCTCCAACCACACACAAAAAAAAGCGATGTCAGTTATTTAAAAGTGATCTTTAAATCTCTAGATTTCTTTCTTGCGAACCTAGTCTATTTAGGAATTCATCTTACTTGAGAATCTTAATACTATTTAGAAATTATGGTTTGCTTGGGAAATTAGCATATTAATTTGGAGTCTTCTGTTATTTTATGATTTCCTTTTCTAGTTGGCTTTTCTATTTGATGTAGGACACAGGAAAATAGAAAATGCAGCCAAAGGATAGTTTTTTGGATTGTACAGCCAGGAAAGAGAACAAAGCTCTTTATCAAATTCTCAAAATATCATATCATTCTTTTTTACAGCAGTAGCAGCCTTAAATACTAAGGAAGACCCTAAATAAAAAGAAATTGTGGCCCTTGAAAATAACCAAAACCTAGTCGTCCAAAACTCCATATTAAGCAGCACACAAATGAACAAGGAAAAATCCCTAATTATGAGAAAGCAGCTAGAGTCAGGTGAACAACAACTAAAAGATTTGTCTTGCATCATATTTCCTCTCTGGTTTAGAACTATTGGGCTTTGGTGCCTATAAAGAAAAGGCTATTCTGTGTGATTGTAAGGATTTAGATAATGGAACATTATTGAGAATTTGAGTTATCTTGAAGGCTTCATGCTTAGGGTTTTGCCTTCTCTTTTCCTTCTATATACCCTTTGTTCTTCTTCTGGCTTCTAAAAGTCTGCTTGCTGTTACAGTCCCACAATTACCATTCACAGCCTTGAATTCAGTCCCACATTCTTCTAAAACACATAACTAAACAATTCTAGTTCCTTAGACATCAATTCTAACCCTAATTCCCACCTAAAATCCTTAATTATCTTAACCTAGCTTCTTCCAACTCTTTTGCGAGACAAATCCAAAGCTGTCCTACATCATGACATGCCTGTAATTTTTTGAGGTTTTAGCATGGTTCAAATTTATTCAGCAAGGTTTAGGGGAGAATAATGAGCACAGAGGTAACTTCAGCACATTATAAATGCAATGAACCGTATTGTTGGTTTAGAAACACAAAAAATAACATTTTACTACACAAAAAATCAAAAATAAAATACACTTCTCTTGTCCATGTTCAGCTGCACTCATTTGGTTTGTTCAGCAAGGGGTAGACAAGTCTTAGTTGGAAACTTTAGACCATATAGATTAGAATTAGTTCATCTGTGAGTTTGCTGTAACCAGTGCTTTTACAAGCAATCCATCAGGTCACTAATATAAAAATTCTCACTACATCATGTTAATGTCTTTTACACACTCATTTATTTTGTTAATTAGTTTGTCAGTTTTACTTTGTTTTGGAAAATAAAATGGGCCATAAAACTACATATTTAAACATTAAATTTGACCTCACACTCTCAGAAGAACAGCCCATGCCCAACATATGCATAGTTGACCCAGCTAGACCATTGTCATAGACTTTGACATTTTGTGTGGAGTTATTTAGGGACTTCTCGGTGTTTTCTTGTTGATTGTCATTTTATCTTTCCGTAAAAAAAAAAAGACGCAAATGTTTAAAAGAAAAGAGAGAGAGAGAGAGAGAGAGAGAGAGAGAGAGAGAGCTTTTTAAGGCTAAACCAAAGCCATTTCTGGGATTTATAGCCCCAAGAACCATGCATCTGAGTCCACAATAATTGCTCCCAGCCAAACTCAATAAGAGGCTTGGTGCAGCATAGTCATTATCCCCATCCTTAATTCATAGTTTCAAATTGTATCACAGATGCAAGCGAACCTTATAGACAGCTGAGAAAAGCAAAGCAAGGATAAAGATAAGATACCTTCATCCAACTTTTTCACCAGCTCTTGATAAGTTTCCTCCTGTTCCTTAGTTGTCATTTTTGCCTCGGGATATTCTGACAGAACCTTCATAAATTAGAGAGGGAGGTGAGCATCGACACCAAGGAAACAGATATCATTCAGACAATGCACTATCATTAGAAACAATAGATATCTTCAGTTATCTTGCCATTGCAAAGTAAGAAGAGGACCACATGCAAGCATACCTCCCCATACCTGCTTCAGCTGAAAGGATAGCACACTCTTCAATTTTTCCCAATCATGCCTGAGATAAAAATCATGAAAATACACATGTTATTAATGGGAGTTAGTAATTTTATTAATCATTTTACTTCTCACAGTCATAACATGCAGAAGAAAAGAACATGAAGCAATTAACTTCTAAACTATAACATGCTTAAGGCTAGTTGGATTGTGATACAGTAAGAGATATGTTGTTGACATCTAACTGCCAAGACTATGCATATCCAATGATGGATTTAAAAATTCAACGTTTACTAACTATACAAGGTAGTGTCTTATTTTTTTTCCCTTTGGATTTCATTATGAATGTAATGATCATGTACCTAAAGAACTAATTCAATCATGACAAACCTTTAACTGAAGAGAGAATGGAAAAAATTCAATATATAGTGTAATTTTTCTTATTTTGTGAGTGGTCAGTGGAACAAGAAGGAAAGGATTAAGGAAACTTCACAGACCATATAAATCACTAGGAGTTCCTTGAAACCACAAGGAGAGGGTAAAAAGCACACCCAATAGGTGAAAGATGACTACTGTATGAACTTTAAACTAAGCTGGTTCATAAAAATATAGCTTACAACAAAATACAGTTATTGGATTTCTCTTATGTAGGCATATCTAAAGAGCCATTAAACTCCCAAAAAGAATAGGAAAGAAATAAAACTTTATTTCAAAGATCCTACATAAGATCAAATCACAGAAACAGGGAAATTCCTAAAGCATGCTGAAAATTTTAATTTATAAAATTATTAAAATCACAATAAATTTACAATAATTGTTAAAAGTCCTCCTTCTGGACTATTGAGTGCATATTTTCTAATACTCTCACAATGTTGAAGCATATAACCTCTTGAGCTAGAAACCTACAATTGCATAATCTGAAGGGGAAACAACCACGACACTTAACCTCTGTTTAGCACAGTTATTAAGCAACTTTTGGTCCAACTTTTAAAAGTAGAAGTTTTTGGTAGAGAATTATTTTTAAAAAAGCAGGCATGTTCATTATAAGGGAAGCATGTATTCTTCTGCTTCTATTACACTATAAACTAAAAGACATGGGATTTTTATTGTTCAAAGTTATTGTTCATTTCACTATAACACTTTGGATTGCTATAGTGTTTTTTCCCAAAAAAATCAATTCGATCCTTGAAGTTTATTTTGGAAATCTAAATCAAAAATTATTATTAAGAGTCATAAGAGAAAAGAAGGAGATTAATAATTGGACTTTCCAATTTGGTGTGCAAACAAGGAAAAGAACAGAAGAGGAGTCAAGACATTTATTTTGGAAATGAAAATGCATTATCAAGGAAACTGTGTTATTAAGTTAGAGAATCCATGATGTATTTATGCAATGCATTGGGCCCCAAGGGGTGAAGGAAGGCAAACGATCCCTGCAACAAAAAAATGGAAAAGTATGCCTAGAAGAAAAATTGTAATGAAACAACTGCAAGACTTCACACAAGGTTCAAATTATTTTCAATAAATATCCATAAAAATACATTAATGGACAAGTGGTGAAACCATTTTTCCATCAATTTGCTCAAGAAGGTTGATGGGAGAGTGGAGATATGACTACTTTAGGAACTTTGAAGAATTATTTATGAGGATGATGTGAAAAACAATTGGAAATGGTTCACGCTGATGAGTAAAAGCACAAGTACAGCCTAAATTATAACAAACTATGGTGTTTCATATGTAGGTATAAAGCATGCTTGTGAGATGATATATGAGAAGAAAAAATGTAACAACATCATGGAAAATAACCATCCAATAACAGAATGGTATCGGTGGTAATGGCATGAATAAGGATAGCAATGGATACTGACCAGAATGGATAGGAAATCTTTAGACCTGCTGGTTTCAGGTAAATGCCGAAGGCAAAAATCAAGTTTCAAGTTGGGTACAGATATTGGTCTCCCTAAACTAAACCCTAACTTGAACCCGGCCCGAAATAAATAAATAACTTTAAAGTTTGAAAAGGATAACATGTATACCAAGTTAATTGTGTACTTAATAGTTGTAAATTATAGCATTCAAGTTTGGGCTCGGATCAGGTTCAGGTTATGTATAATAGATGAATAGTCAAAACCCGATCAGGTCATGTTCAGGTATCAGAGATCCATACCCGGTCAGGTTTGGATAGTTATTTGGGGTTTGGGTTCAGGTATGGATAGTGCAAAACTTGACCCATGGGTATCCATTTCCATCACTACGCAAGAAAAGGGCATCATGACACAGTGATTAATGGGTATGTTGAAACTGCTATGGCTCCGGAATCCGGTGGTTTATGTGATAAAGGTGACGGATTTAGTCTTTAAAATCAAGCACGGGTAACTAAATTTTTTGTGCAGTTGCATCCATCTAGCATGTGAAAAAACAAAAAGCACCAAATCTATGTATTGAAATCAAAATAAAGGAAACATCAAAAGTGCAGTACCAAAATTTGCCAGTAGATGCAATAACTTGTAGAATGCCTCTCACTTCTTCTTCGTCTTCTTCTCCAGCAATCTCAGGCTTGGATTCTTTTTCTCTACGTTCCAAAAAAACAAAAAGGTTCAAAAGCTCAATGCCTAGAGTACAATCCAACAATAGGGACATGAAGGCCTGTGCCTTAGCAGTTTGATATTTAATTTAAGAGTTCAATCCAATAATTTGGTTTGTTTTCTTTGCAAATCGAAGAAAAACAAATAATTCATGACCAAACATAAATTTCTCCTTCTTTCTTTTCCAGAAATCCAAGTGGAACAAACAGAAATTACAAGAAAGTAGTACCCAGGATTTATGGATGACTCATCCTCCGCATTTTCATCGAGATTGCGAGGGGAGATGGTGTTATCAGCAGCGTCGTTTGCAATTGAAGGTGGCGTTTCCATATCTACCATTTGTGATGAGAAGAAGATATTTTATATCTCTCTGTTGCTTTTTCGCACTGGTAGCAAGGAACCTAGGTTACAGCCACTCGGACCAAGAACGCCTTCTATATTCGCTTATTATTATTACTATTTGTTTTTTTTTTTAAAGGAACTATTAACCAAAAAAACAACCTGAAATATTACAAATTTATCATTATAATTAATTTAATGCCACGAAATGTCTTTCGTGATTCTTATATCTTCCCCCGCCCACCACCGTTTACGCATTTTTTCCCTTCACAATCCTGCCTTTTTTTTTTTTACATTTAATTTTCTAATTAAAAATAAAATTTATGTTCTCTCTTTACATATATGATTGTCTTTATGACCTGTTTGGCTTAAATTTAAAAAAAAATATTGTTTAAAATTAATTTTTTATGTTTTTATGTTGTTTTGATGTGCTAATATGAAAAATTATTTTTAAAAAATAAAAAAATATATTTTTATATATTTTTAAACGAAAAACACTTTAAACTGCTACTGCTGTCACAATTTTAAACACACCCTATAAAAACCATCAAACAATTCATCATATTTTATTTCTCAGCTTCAATTTCGTTCCATAATCAACATAAAATCTCTCCAAAAACAAAGACTCGGGTCTAAAATCAATACTAAAACACCAAAAACCATTGAAGTAATTATCTACTAGCTTACTAATCCTACCAAGACACTAGTCTAGAAATTCAAACCAAAAGGGCTTCATTTATTGGTATGCGTTTAAGTATATTTTAAAAATGTCTTTGGCTTGAAAAAACTTTAAATTAATGTTTTTTTAGTGTGTTTTGATAATTTTGATATGTTTATGTCAAAAATAAAAAAAATTATTTTAATATAATTTCAAGTGAAAAACACTTTTTGAAAAGCAATTCGCACCACAATATCAAACACACACTGTGTAATGGCCTTTTGCAATATGTATGGTTGGATTGTGGTGTTACAAAGGTTGCTTGATATAATCAAGACTATACTAAAAAATCTATTGCAAGTTTTAAATGAGCAAATTACAATATAAAGGCAAAGAAACTCAAAGATGTATTCAATAGGTTTATTTAGAATATTTGGATCAAGGTGGATTTCAAAGAAGAAACATCAACGAGTGAAGATCAAAATTTAGTCAATATAATTCATACACAAAAAGAACATGATCCATCTACTTCATGGGCTAATTAATTTCAGTAGTTAGAGGTTTTTTTTCTAATGCATAGTTTTACTATAACAAGTATTATTTTTTATCCGACTAGTAGATCGGACTAAAAGTTTATCATAATTTTTCTGAAGTTTTGTTCTATATTGGATTAAAGTTTTAAGGCAACAAGACATTCATAAGGCCTTGTAATAAGGTCAACAAGCTGTGAGGAAATTGTATTAGTTTCCTAGTTAATTTATTATTCTTTCTCTTATTTTATTTAAAACTTTTTTATTATTTTTCTAGCATTGTTTAAGATGTTTTTACCTATTATAAATAGAGTTAATTTGCTTGTATTTAGGTTTTTTTATAGACTTTAATTTCAACAATTACTACTATTGTGTATGAGAGGTTTTGCTCATTCTTTTTTTGTTTTTCATTGAACCACTTTGACTTATCGAAGAATTAATCAAGTTTCATGGCATCTTTTATACTTCTTGTTCATATCTCTTTATAAGTGTTGGGTGGGAGTTTAGTTACTTATAGTTTTGATCCCTCAATACATGTTATTGTTATATCAAGCTCAATTCCCAACTTGATCTTAGCTTTATTGGAAAGAGTCAATTTCTGTGGGTTTCTGGATTTTTAAATCCATGAGGTTCACATTAGTTAGTATTAAAGAAAACCTCTAAATCAATTTATATTCTTTTTTCCTTCAAGTTTTCGTATACTTCATTGTTGTTGAGTTTTTTATTTTTTCTAAAAACTAGTTGTGCATCAAGTTAAAAAAAATTATTTGTATTCTTGATTAAATAAAGTTTTATATAAAAAAAAAGAACAAATAAAATCGAAAGAAAAAAAAGGTTCGTTGCAAATTTTAATTCAAAGAAATATAGAGTTCGGCCACTTACTTTAACTCTGGAAAAATCTTGATTATTGAGGTTTCTTTGAGATAAATCTTAATTTGGAATATTTTAGGTTTACTTGGTTGGGTTTTCTTGAAAATTACAAAAAAGAAACGGGTAGATTAAAGCGCTATTGTTATTTTTAGTCATTTAAATCTTATTTAATTAGTTTTTTTAGTTTTCATAATCTTTTTTTCGAGTCTTTGTATCATTCATATTTTACATGAATTCATATTAATATTTACTATTTCATATTCATAATTTTGTATTGATAGTTTTCAATCATTATTACTTCTTGAGTCTATATATTATTTGATTGCACCATTAAGATATTAATCTTTGACTTGTTGTGAACTAGTTTCTTAAAGAACTGAAATTTTGAGAATTGAGTTGTAAAAGGTGAAGGGGAGTATATTGGTGTGAAAAGGCCAAGAAATTATGTGAAACACAAGAGGAGTGACATCTAATAAGTTAATAGCAAATACACACACACACACACACACACACACACACACACTACTAACTTAATTTTCAGTTATTGACAATGCCAACTAAAAGTGGATCACCATCACCAGAAGATAGAAATAATCTTGAATAGGGTTATCTAGCCATACAACAATAATTGGAGTTGATGAATTCAAAGTTTACCAAAGTAACGAGTGGGATGGCTAGTTTGAGAACCGAAGTGGCTTGTTTTTTAGATGGGCTATATCGTAGGGGTTTGGAAAAAAAGAAGGTATACAAGACAAATTTATTCACATCCAGAAGAATCTATAGCTGAAAATACAGATAAGAAGGCCAAGGATTTTGATGATAACCATGGTGATTAGTTTCGGTCAAATAAACCAAAGGCCTAAGGGATTCCGACCACTTGAGCAATTTAGTCATAATAACGTAGATAGAGGGATGGATTTTAGGATGGTTTGGATAGTGAGTTGGGTAATATTAAGATGAAGATTTTAGCTTTTCAAGGCAAAAACAATTTGGAAGCTTATTTGGAATGGGAAAAAAAAAATTGAGTTAATGTTTTAATGTTATTATTACTCTGAGGTAAAGAAAGTGAAACTTATTATTATTGAGTTTAATGGTTATACTATTATTTGGTGGAATTAACTTGTCTTGAGAATGAAGAGGAATAAAAAAAGACTTGGTATGAGATAAAAGCAGTTATAAGAAGTGGTTTGGAACTAGTCATTATTATCAGGAACTATATCAAAGATTACATATCTAATGTTTTAAAGGATAAAGAATTTATAATGACAAGGTTATTGAATAAAGACATAAATAATATGGTTGAGTTATAGTATTATATTGAGCTTGAAAATATGGTTCATATGGCTATTAAGATAGAGAGGTGGTCAAAGATATAGGACAATACACGTCAATGAGGTAATTTAGGTTCCTTTTAAACTTGGAGGCTGAATTATAAGAGAGAGGGGTTGTCACTTTAAAGCCAAATATTATGGGCAATAAAGCCAAATCATATAAGACTTGAAGGAAAAATTTGACCACTCAAACAAAAGATAAAATTGAGATCTCATCTAATCATAACCACAATATTAAGTGTTTCAAGTGTTTGGAAAGTAGACATATAGCTTCATAGAGTGTGTTTGGTATTGCGATAGCTGTTGTGGTTGTGGTTTAAAAAAAGTTGTTTTATAAAAAGTTCTTTTAGTTGAGGTTGACTCTAGAAAATAAGTGTTTGGTTAAAACTGTGGTTGAAATTGAGGTTGAAGAAAAAGTAGTTTAATGTGTTTGGTTAAGAATGCTTTTGAAATTGAGATTATAAAATAATTTTTTTAAAAATATATTAATATTGATGGTTTTAAATTTAAATATTGTAAAATTAATTACTCTTATTACATCATGAAAAAAAATAATACTTTATATAAAATATTTTTTATTATTCCATTAAACTATTTATAATTCCATTACGTCCAAAATTCATCCGATAAGAACTACAGTTTTCTTAACTTTTTGAGCGTGTAATAAAATTAGATAAAATATTATTAGATATAAAATTGATATTACTGTGCGCGTGAATTTAATTCACTCTATACTAGTTTTTCGAGAAAAAAATATTGTTCACATCGCGAATGAATTTAATTCTCTAAACTAGTTTTTTTTTTTTAAAAAAATTAATACAATTAACACACTTAAAAAAAAACCCTGCGAACAGTGCAACTGAATTGCACTGTTCACGTGAACAGTGCAATTCACTCGTGAACAGTGCAGTGAATTGCACTGTCCGCAAGTTTTTAATTCGCTACAGTGCATGCAAAGCAGGTTTTCGTAGCTTTTCCTTTCCAGCGTTTTAAACACAAAAAACACGTGCACAGTAAAGTGATTTTTGTTATTACCAAACGGCTACGGACTGCGTTTTAAATAAAACGCAGCCGCAGCCGCGTAGACAAACGCCCTCATAATATCCAAACAAAAGAATTATGGTTAGGAGGGAGCATGAGGAGATTGAGTCTAAAAGTGACATATCCGAGAAGGATTAGATACCACCACTTAGAGATTGTAATGATATTGAGTATCTAATTAAGTAAGAGGCTTTGATGATCAGGAAAGCACTTAATGTTTAGATTAAGAAAAATGGTGTGGAGCAACAAAGAGAGAACATATTTAGTACTAGATGTCACATAAATAATAAAATATGTAATATGATTATTGATAGTGAAAGTTATGTTAATGTTACTAGTACTACACTTGTTAGAAGATTAAATTTAAACACTATTAAAAATAAAAAGCCTTGTAGACTTCAATGGTTGAATGATTATGGAGAAGTAAGAGTTACTAATAGGTTTTGGTTTCTTGTTTTATTGAAAATATAAGGAGGAGATGTTGTGTGATGTTGTGTCTATGCACGCTACTCATTTATTATTGGGAAGATCTTAGTAATTTGATAGAAAAGCCAAGTATAATGAGTTTAAGAACAAGTATTCTTTTGAGAATGATGGGAAGGCATTCATACTTATATCATTGTCCCCTAGACAATTGTATGAAAATCAATTGAAATTGAAAGAAAAAAAACGAAATTGAAAAAAAAAAAGATCAACCATGTAAGGATGTGAGAGCATGAGAAAAAGTGAAATAAAGTGACCCTAAAGAGAAAAAGGTTAAAATAATTCAAAATAAGAATTGATGGGGATTCGATCAAGAGAGAAAAGAAAAAAGTGTAAAAAAATTAAAAAAACATGTTAATTTTTATGTAAAGAGAAGTGAGATTAAAAATGCTTATTTTTTTGACACACCTATGAATTTACGCGTGTATAAGAAGACATTTTTTAACACTAACAACCTTGATCATTGTCTTTCTAGTGTTTATGTTTTTTTATTACAAGTTTATGACGATATCTTTTCTAATGAAGAATTAAACACCAATTGGTTGTACAATCTAGTCGGTTATCACCCATTAGAGGAATTAAACACCAAATTTATCCTATACCTAGAGCTTTTATACCTAATCGACCAACCTATAGAATTAATCCCAAGAGGACAAAGAAACTTTAAAGGCTAGTGGAATAACTTATGATAAAAGAGGTATATAAGAAAGAACTTTAGTTCATGTGCAGTTTCAATGTTGTTAGTACTGAAAAAATATAAGACTTGGAGGATGTGTGTTGATTGTCGTGTCATCAACAATATCATGGTAAAATATAGACACCTAAATCCTAGACTTAATGATATATTAGATGAGCTGGATGAGTCTTATATGTTTTATAAGATTGATTAGAAAAATGGTTTGACTAGTTTTTATAGGAGATTTATTAAGAATTTTAGTACTTTAACCACACATTTAACTGGGTGTGTTTGGTATTGAGGTTGTTGTTGTGGTTGTGGTTTTAAAAAAAGTTTTTTTATAAAAAGTACTTTTAGTTGATGTTGGTTTGGAAAAATATATGTTTGGTTAAAACTGTGGTTGAAATTGAGGTTGAACAAAAAGTAGTTTAATGTGTTTGGTTAAAAAAATCAGGGGGTGTTTGAGAATATGATAACGATTGTTTTTTAAAGTGTTTTTCATTAAAAAATATATCAAAATAATATATATTTTTAATTTTTTAAAAAATATTTTTGATATTGACACATAAAAATGATATGAAAACACTAAAAAAATTAATTTCAAATAAAAAATAAAAAATTTCAAAATTTTTTAAGGTATTTTTAAAAAAGATATATTGATTATAAGCTACAGGACTGAAGTAGCTTTCAGAAATTTTATAAGAGTTTTCTCTAATTTTGGATTTTTACAAATTCTAGAAAAAGTTTTTGTTTAGATTAGAAAAAAAGAGAGAAAATGAGGCAGAGTTGTATAATGAGTTTTTTTTTTTTATATATATATATATATATATATATATATATAGTGCTAGTTTTATTATTTTAAGTGATTTTAACTTCTTGATTCACCGAGGATATTTTCCGTAATTTACCACAGTAAAATATAAAAAGACCAGATGCTCAGTATAATTTTCCATAATGATTTTGCAAAAGGCTGTTTCTAGTTATCTCTGATATAACGACAAATTGATAAATTCAATTTGTAAAAGTTGCGCTATGATTCTGACGTGGCAATTAATCGTAGAGCAAGCTCGGGATCGTGTGATGTGACGTGCTGCGAAGCGAGCTGCACCCACCGCAGCGTGAGAACAACTGTTTAAAATTGAAATAAACATGAGCGGGAAGAATTTACACTTTCGTCTCTCTTTCTTTCTATTTCAAAAGAACTCTCTCTCTCTCTCCCTCTCCCTCTCTCCCCTCCCGTTTGTTTTCTTAGATCTGCAGATATCAGTTTTTCTTCACTACATTTCTGCGACGCCTAAGGTACTCTCTCCATCTCTTCACTACAGTTTTTCTTAAACATTGATCAACACCATATCTTGATTGCTATAGGAACTGAAATCAATCATCGATATTGCAATCAGCTAGCCTAAATTTAGGGTTTTACAAGAAATCTCAATTTCTGATATTTTTTTAATTAAAGGAAAAAAGAAAAGGAAATGGGAGTTGAGAACTATCACGTGATAGAGCTAGTAGGTGAAGGCTCGTTTGGCAAAGTTTACAAAGGAAGGCGCAAGTACACGGGCCAGGTAGCTACTTCAATCCTTCTGTGTTTCACTACTAATAATTAATCTTGATTCTTATCTATCTTATTTTTTTTAATGATGAAATGATAGACTGTTGCGATGAAATTTATTATGAAACATGGGAAAAGCGACAAGGATATTCATAATTTGAGACAGGAAATTGAGGTGATCCCTCCTTTCTTTTTTTGATGATATGGAATGTTATTATCTGGAAAAAATAAAATTGTGCATTGTGATTATTATTATCATCATCATTATTATTACTGGGTGCAGATTCTAAGAAAGCTGAAGCATGAAAATATTATTGAAATGCTTGATTCCTTTGAAAGCCCACAAGAGTTCTGTGTTGTCACGGAATTTGCGCAGGTTCGTTATCCATCACAACAAGCTAACATCTATTTGTTATGGATTTTTACTTTTCAGACTAGGCAAGAGCTAAGATTTGTTGATGTGCAGGGTGAACTATTTGAGGTACTAGAGGATGACAAGTCCCTTCCTGAAGAACAGGTTCAAGCGATTGCGAAACAGTTGGTAATTCCTTGAGCTCCCCTCATTTTCCCCTTCGTCTCTTGATTCAAACTGATTGCTAAATTGCTCCTCAGGTTAGAGCACTTCACTATTTGCATTCCAATCGTATCATCCATCGGGACATGAAACCACAAAACATACTTATTGGTGCTGGCTCAGTTGTCAAGGTCGGATATGATAGAGATTATTTTGTTCTTGTTTTATTTTCCACTTAGGTATTGGTGACCTTTTCTTTTAATGTCTTGCTTTGTTTTTCCTATCAAGGGGAGTATTTCATGGTAACATCATGTCTTACTGTTGCTTCATTTAAATGCCACTGTATATCAGATACTTAGTGTTTGCCATGCTTTCAAAGAGCAATGTATCTTGAGGTGAATTTCTGTATGCTCTGTTTTTTTTTTTTGGTCTGTTACAGCTTTGCGATTTTGGCTTCGCACGTGCTATGTCCACAAATACTGTGGTTTTGCGATCCATAAAAGGTAAGGTCTGGTGTTTTACCACTTCTGAGGTTCCTTCTTTTCCCACACTTCACTTGCTCTTTTATTCATCATTCCCAGGCACACCACTATACATGGCTCCAGAACTTGTACGGGAGCAACCATACAATCACAGTGCTGATTTATGGTCCCTTGGAGTTATCCTGTACGTGCAGCATCCCTTTTTTTGTGTATTTATGTGTGCTTGCATGCTCTCATTTAGATGTTGATCTCATGTCATCTTTGAATTTGATTCTGGTGGTCATCTGAATGGTATCAGTGTTGCAATTTTTTCTTCAAAATCTCATACTGCAAGGATTTTAATTTCAGGCATTTTTTCTGAGACATTTTCTGAATTCAGAGTGGTATGTCATGAAAAAATAATATTGATAAAATTCCTCACATAAATGTTCCAAACTGAAATACAACTTAAAGATATAGGGTTTTGCTAAAACATTTCAACCATTATGAGTATTTTCTATCACAGAACCTGTGTCTACTGAAGTGTTGCATCTTTTTTTTTTCTTGTCTTCTATTTTTGCTATACATCCTTAATTGAAACTAGTTTGTTGTGGTCCCAACAGGTATGAATTATTTGTTGGCCAGCCTCCATTTTATACGAATTCAGTTTATGCACTCATCCGTCATATTGTTAAGGTTAATAATGCTTCTCCTAGTTCATGCCTGAAACTATGGTGTATGATAGTGGAAGCTAATGTTATATACAAAATCTCAGGATCCAGTAAAATATCCTGATGACATGAGTCTGAATTTCAAAAGCTTTCTTAAGGGGTTGCTCAATAAGGTGCCTCAAAATAGATTGAGTTGGCCTATGCTTCTTGATCATCCATTTGTTAAAGAAACCTCAGAGGAGCTGGATGCCAGGGTAATGTGATCGCAAACTCACAATTATTTTCGTTCTCTTTTCACCTTGTTTTTCTTAATATTCAAATTAAGAACTACAACTTGCTACAAACTTATATTACCAGTAAAAAAGCTGCATAAACTCATCTTTCTCTACAGTTGTATATACATATATATTATATGTTTTTTGCTGATATTCTTGTCAGTAGAATATGGAATACTTAAGCACTTGATAAAAGAATCTACAGGTAATGTGTGCTGCAACTTCTGCATCCAGAGAATGTGATGCAGCACGGAGGGGTGAAGAAAATAATATGCAAGCATCAACTGGTTTGATTGCCTCAAATCCTGGTGGTTTAGCCTTCACTAGTTCTTCAGTTTTGAAACCTTCAATGTGCTAAATAATCATAAATTATTGTTATAGGTAGAAGCAATTCTGTTGCTGCTTTTGAGAACTGTAATCCTCCGAAGTTTCCCAGTGATGCTGATTTAAATTGTCCTAATGCAGTCACAGGCATCTCCTCGCCACAGGAGGAGTTCCCTGGATTTGCAAGTCCTAATGATGTTAAACAATCAGGTAGACAGACTTGTGGCTATCATAATTTCTGTCCAGTTTTTCCATTGATGCTGTAGAAAGAAGAATGTTATTTATAGAAGAAGGCTCTCTGTTGTTCTATCTAGTCTTGCAGTAATGTCTTGTATCATAAAATCGCTATCAAATGGATGACTCTAAGCCTGAATTTCTGTCTCATTTAAGTGTCATAAAAACCTGGAAATTATGGTGCTTGGATCATTCATTTCTTGTTCTTATTGAACTTTTACTAATCTTCTTTAGTACATGCAATTGCAGTCAGCCTGCGTTTGTATTCCCCTGTTCATGAAAATGTTAAGTTGTATTTTAGTTTTGAATTATGTTTATATGACAGCATGCATAGGAATGCACGTTGCTTTATTGGTGCTTATCTGTTGGTTGTACGAAGTTGTTTTCTTCTAAACGAGGGATACTCCTTGGTTGAAAACAAGAGCTAGCTGTCTTGCAGAATTTGCTAATGACTGTTCATGCACACATATATGTAAAAATGAAATGTAAATTTGTATCATATTTATAGCTCTTTTTGTGTATAACTGTGATTCTATCTCTTTATTACTGATTGAAACCTGAAAGTTATTCCTGTAGTTTTTTCTAACTTGACAATGTTGATTCTGAGACATGTTATTTCTCTTCAGGCAATCAGATATTGGATAGATTGGAAAGCAATTCACTTACAGTTAAAGGTGCCAATATAATTGGTCAGGATAATGAAGCATTAACAATTATTCTACTACCATTGAGAAAATGGTCAAAAGAATCTCTGCATTCTTGGAGGTGAAATTCAATATCCTTTTACTTGCATGATCAACCTTACCTTTTGTGGGAAGCATTAGATACGACTAAAACATTTTTACTCTTGGTAGTTTGTGGTTTTGCTAAAACAAATTCTAATATTGTTGCTTGCTCATAGCATTGAAGCATCATGCCCTACTTTGCTACTGGAAAAGACCGAGAAAAATATATGGGAGCAGTTGAAATTCACATGCATAGGGGAATCCCTCATCTGGTTACATTGCATTAAAGCTTTGTAGATATTTTGATAAAATCTAAATTAATTTTGAAGTAGTTGAAATTCACATGCATGAGGGAATACTTCATCGTGTTACATTGCATTAGTTAAAGCTTCATAGAATTTTTTCGATAAAATTTTAAATAATATCGATTCATTCTATAATGATTTTTTTTTTCTTAATTTCTCCTTGCATGGTACTCATCAAAGTCCTGTGACATGGTTTGGAAACTATGTTGTGTTGATGAATGTTAAGCAGCACGCAGAATCAGTACTAAACCTGGAAAAGAAGGAAAAATGTGCTAGAAATAACCTTTTGTAATAATAAACCAGACACGAATAGCTTTCAGAAAAATGAAGTTTCCTTGGAGATGAAATAATGACCCTCTGTTGGAAGAACTGTTAGAGCATCCCTCACTTAATCTCTCTTTAACCAAAACTGCTTTCATATTCATAATCGAAATCCACCGAGAAGATATGAGATCTCTGAAATAATTCAGTACTTTTCACTCAAACTGTACCTAAGGATATCCATGCATGTGAAACCAATTCTTTGGAGATTCAACCATGTGAACACAAACACCTATGATCACCAAAGACAATAACTCTGTCAGAGCACACTACCTGAGTTGTTTATTACAAATGGGATAAAAGAATGGATAAGCTGATATAATGGGATGTCTAAAGCCATCCACAAGGAATTTAGTTTCTAATCATTTTAGTATTACGTAATGTATGAATTGGATGATTGCAACAAGTAACCACTTGCTATTTGGTAGAGTGTTCCAAAGACATGGAAAGACTGCAAGACTTTGAAATGCAAATCAGACTTTGGCATAGGTTAAACTGCAGGTTTTTCTGATGATGCAATAAGCTGGTGTTATTTCACACCAAAGATATGCCTTACGAAGACATCATATATTGGGGACTATGCCTTATGAATACATCATATTGTGGGGACCAGGGCGGTGGTTCTTTTGGTGCTCTACTACAATTATTTTACCTCATCTAGTGCTCTAGATAGCAATCATTTTTTCAATAGCTGACACTTGTACTGTTGACTGAATTTAGGCAAGCAGCATATATAATATTTTATTTGTGAGAGAAATTTGTTTTTTTAACTCATGCAGGGATCAAGATGTTCTTACAACAAAGCAGTCACTGAGAATTATTTCAAACTTAGCTGCAGCTGGTGCAACTGGTGGCCTAGTTAATGAAATACTTAGTGAACTTCTTAATTTCACTGCCAAAGTAGTCAGCTTGAAATCCTCTGAACTTAGTGACTTATTAGCAAAGGTAGTAGGACTTCATTTATTCCTGCCTTCATAGTAGTTTTAATTCTGTTATGTGCCATGCTTATATTCTTGTAATATCTAAAATTGAGTTATTGATAAATGTGTTCCACATGATAAAGTAATATAATTTTTATACAAACAAAAAATTGTAACAATGTTTTATTTCACTTGTTAGTTTAATTAATGCAGTCCGCTCTCTTCTTTCACTCAGATATTTTCTCTTCCTTCCCAACTGACCTTTGAAGTTATTGCAAATGCTAAGATGTTTTTTTCTCAAAAATTTCTTTTTGTTGATTTCTGGAATAGTGTTCATTATTGAAAATCCAAGTGCTGTAGATCACTGTATGCTGTTGCCATTATAACTTTCCACTCTCTGATGATTGCTGGTTGGCAACTCTAAATTCTTAATTTTGCAGAGTTTCTCTATAATAAAACTACAATTAGACAATATTGGGAGTGCCATTTCAACTTCATATTTCAAGCACTGGGTTGCCTTAACTGAAATTTTTTCACAGGTAATTATGTTCTTTGTTGATTCTTATGCAAGTTTAAGTGTTAATTTTCAAGTCCCTTATCGTAGTAAAATATATAGATTGTTGGTGGCCATGAAGAAACCTCAGGAAGTGTTCTGTTAGAGTCCTGTGCTTGCATTGCAACCATGTTATCTGCTGTAGATGATGGTCTTAAAGCAACTTCACTGACTTCTGAGGCAGCTCCTACTCCTGTAATGCATGAAGCGATGAAGCAGATTTTGGATCATGCGAAAACATGTGGATTAGTGGAAAATTTATCTCTTTGCTTAGCAACATCAGGCTCTAGTCTCGTTTCAGGTTCTTTGAACATGTTGCGTGCTGCCTGTGAAGCTTGCAGGGCTACATGGTCATTGATAGATGCGGTGGAAACTCTTTTCAGGAAAGAGAATCTCTATTTATTTCCATTAAATTCTTTGCAAAGCCATTCTTTACCCTGTCTTGACATTCGGGACCAGGAACGAAGTTTATTGGTTGGAACAGATTCAGCAAGTAGTCATTGAAGCAGTGACAAGAGCATTCTTGAGATCAAAAGCTGTGCAGGTGGCAATTTTCTATTGCCTCAAGCAACGTATAGAGCCAGCCCTCTCTGCTAGTATTCAGGTGTTTTTCTTACATCATTGTTATTCTTCTTTCTTTTTCAGTTTATTCTGTTTTACAGCATTATTCTCAAAAAGTTGACTCATTTTTAAAAGTTAGTGGTCTCAAATATAACTTCTTAACATCATGCTTCGACGATGGTCGCTCTACATATAGGTGCCATAAAGTTTGCTCATTTTAAAATGTTACAGATCTTGTCAAGATGTTGTCTACATAATGCTATGGTTCCTGGTGTTCTTTGCGGCTTGCCTAGTTCTCTTCCTGTAACAACTGTTGTCAGTGGTGGAGGAGATAAAACTATTCTTTCAGAAATATTCACCATTTTATCTTGGTGTACATCTAATAAAGATCCTGAAACAAGTAACTTAAAGAGTAAATCAGCGAATTCTTCCACGTTGGTTTTAAATTCATGCCTTCTCCTTGCAATCATTGCTCAATGTTTGAAGTCAACGGGAAGAAATTCGGCCTTGTTTATGCTGACATCCTCTCCAAAGAATCAGCTGTCCCGGCTTTCTATTATTGGCCATCAGTTCTCTCCTGACGACAAAATGAAAATTTCATTGCAACCTCATTGTGCATCGGCTATGCTGGCTCTTGCATCAATTCTATCTCTTGAAAGTGGAGCTTCTGTTGAATCTTCCATCTCAGAAATTGCGGTGCCTTTGATTCCTCGAAGTGCCACGCTTTGTGAACACCTCAAGATTTCACCTGTCGAAGGAAATGAATTAGGTCCACGCAACATGAATTTTCTCTCATATTGGCATGGCCTTAGGGATGGTTGTGTGGGCTTGTTGGAATCCAGACTGAAATGGGGAGGTCCATTAGCTGTAAAACAGTCATGTGCAAGTGGCATGCCTCTGCTTCTTATTGATTTGTTAAGCAACAACCGTTCAATTACCTCTAATCAAGGAATTGATAGCACAAAGGATCAAGTCGGGTTATCCCCCATTGGGGTTGTATGGGCAGTTTCTTCAATATGTCACTGTCTTTCTGGTGGCGCTTCGATTTTTCGTCAGATTTTACTCAGGAGTGAACATGTCAAGAATATCTCTGAACTGATCTCAGATGTGCATCTCAAGCTTGTGAAAAGCTGGAGTGGGCCAGGTGGAGGCAAGGATGGTGTCAGAGATGCTGTAAATGCAGTTATAGATATCTTAGCTTTTCCTTTTGTTGCTGTACAAAATACTCCTGGCTTGCCATCAGCTACTGCTTCCGTAAATAGCGGGTTCCTTCTCAACATGGGCTCTCCTGGGGGCAAAATATTCATTGAAGACAAGGACATGGCTAAAGCAATTGAGGAAGACATGGGAAAGTATCTAAAAATACTTCTGGAGGTTAGATCTTCTGTTTGCTTTTTCCTTCATGGTTCTTCTCGGTCAGAGGTTAAAATGGAAGGGGGCCTTTTAATGCACATTTTTTTTTACCATGTTATGATGAAAGTGGACAATACGATACGTAGAACTCTTAAGACTCTTGTTGCTTTTTAAAAGTTCTTAGCAAATTTGCCTGACAATTTTCGTGCATAGGCATATCTTTATTATCACGTGTTCTGCCTTAAGTAAGAGAACCTGTTAATATTACTTGTCCTAAAATCATTTCTAGCATTAATGATACTCATTCTACTACTTTTTAGGTGGGATTACCTGGCATTATGCTTCGATGTGTAGAATACATGGAGTTGAAAGATCTGGGAAGGCCAGTTGCATTTCTTGCCAAAATGATCGGCCACCGACCTTTTGCTATTCAATTAATAGGCAGAGGCTTGTTAGATCCAAACATGGTGAAAAGATTGCTCGATAACATGAGTCCGAGAGAGGTCATGCTTGATGTTTTGATGATTGTTTCTGATCTAGCACGCATGGATGAGGTGAGGTTTTATTGTAATTCTTTTCGTATTCTTTTCATGAGTGTTAATCTTTATACATACTCCTTTTAAAATATTTCCACAGAGGTTAAGTAGCTTTATTTAAGAATAGAAATCTTTTCTTACAAGGATTTAGTACTTTAACTAATACAAAATAGGATGCTAGCTTATTTTGTAGTTGTCTTTTTGTTATTTCATAAAACCTTTTAGGATTCTACAGATTTCTTATGGGCCTTAAAGGTGCATTTGGTATGGGGACCTAGATTCCCTATATCAAACAATTCAATATCTTGTGTTTATTTAGGGACGGGATGTTAAATGTAAGGGAAACATTGCTAGGACATTACATTTCCTCGAAATTAGAGAATTTGGTTCCCTTCTAAAAGAATTCTATAACAGAGGGAATGCTATTTGTTTTACTTAGTTTCCCCTATTTTATATCTTTTAGACTTATATACCCTTGTTTTTACTAATAATAACATAATTGTTATAGACTTATAATTTATTTGAACAATTAATAATATGTATTTTATTTGTTTTATTATATTACTGTAATTATTAATATAATATGTATGATAAATGATTTGTTGGTATTTTTTTTTTTAATTTTTTGGTAGTTACAATTTTATAAAGTCAAAATTTAATGTTATGGAACATTAAAAACATTAAGTTTTAAGGGTAAAATAATAAATTTGTATAAATTCTTCATGGATTCATTATATGAAGAAAACACAATATAAATACTTTTCATTTTCAACCAAATGCAAAAATCACATGCCACAAGGATATCTAGGAAATGCTCCCTAAACTTTATTTCAACTTAAGCTCTGTTCTATTTTTAGGATCTGTTGGAAAATTGTGGTTTTTAGCTATGACTGTGGCTTTTTAAAAGCTATAAATTATAGCTCTTAAAAATAATTATAAAGTCATGTGAAATTAGCTGAGATATTAACTTTTAAGTATTACCAAACATGGAAGCTAAAAAAAAAGCCCAAAAATTGATGTTTTCCAAACGGGCACTTAGCCATTATTCTATTGCAATTTTGTTGGATATTGTTGTCCTCTTCCTATAGTAGTCACTCTCGTTTTCCAAGTTCCAATTTTGGAGAAGCTATCTAAGAAGTTGCTTCTCTTCTAGTGAACATTTTCAAAGAAGATGGATATTAAGCTCTCTTTCCAGCGTTTAGCTCATTTGAACGTTTTCCGTTGTCCTCATTTTTTTTTTTGTTATTTCCACTTTCTTATCAATCCTAAACCCTATAAGCGATTCTTGCCTAGTACTTAAGTTCTTGCTGGATAATCGACTTTGTTCTCAGGCAGATTGCAAGCTGCTGAAGTAACTTTATATTCCTTGAGTTTCTTTATTCCTATCTCATTTTTGGCCTGCATTTAGAGCACAGGTTAATTGTAGGGCGAACACGTAGAAGTCCTCAACGTTTAAGGGTCTCTATTAGGTCCCTAACCTATTTTTCATCTTGATGACGTCCACAACGTATTACTGAATTCTCAATCTGATCTTTCGTTCACTTTTAGTCGACAAAACTATTAAATAGTAGAATGAAATTCACATAATTTTTCTTTTTAATGAAAAACCAGTGAATTATCTAAGATCTTCATTTTCAATAATAACAAACTCACAAAATAGACTTAAGCTATATAAAGAATCACAAAACCTCTACTTTTCTTTCTATAATTTGTTTTACCACGTGATATGAGAATCTATTTGAGATTACCCTGAAGGTTGGGTACTTCTTTAGGCTTGCCCTTAATTTTATCTTAAATGCTTCCTTTATTTACTCGTTACTTTCTTTTGGTGCACCTTTCTTCTTCACAGTTACATTTTGTCTTACAAGAAAGAAATTAGCCCCGTATGCTCCTTTCGTAATGCCCCTTGGCATTTGTAAAGGTTAATTATATTGAGTAAAATTGATTAAACCTCTTGGTTTACGCCATTAAGCCTGTAGATTAGAATCACAACTAAATAATAGAATAGGTAAGGTTAGACCAAGGGTGTATTTAAATTATCCGAGAACAATTAAGGTAATAATGGCTGCAGGTTCCTGGAGGAACAAAAAAAAAAAAAAAAAGATAACCGAGAAATTGAGTCTAAAACTGAGATGTCCTTTCGTCCTTATTTGGTAACCTGCAAGAACATTCGTGTTTCTGGCTAGGTCAACAGAAAGCCTATATATTTTGTTCTGGCACGTTCAGGTCAGGTCACGGGTTCTGGGTAATATCTAACGTCAAAAACAGAAATTCCTTGCTCAAATCCTGTCTTATTAGCTTGGATTTTGTGGGCTTGCAGGGTTTCTATGAACACATTAATGGGGCTTCTATATTGGAATTCTTGAAGAAGTTTCTCACACATGAAGATCCCAATATGCGTGCAAAAACCTGCAGTGCTGTAGGCAATATGTGTCGGCACAGCTCCTACTTCTACGGTTCGTTGGTAAGTACAGATCATAGATCTATTTGGAATTGTGTGAGAAATAAATGAAATTATTGGGGATTCACTCACGACGAACCATTGCGTTACGAATAATTTGCTCTTTCTCACTGTTTAATTTGATTTTCTAGGCAAGATCTCGCATCATAAGTCTTCTCATTGATCGATGTTCTGATCCAGACAAACGCACTAGGAAATTTGCATGCTTTGCTGTAAGAACTGTTACTAATGCTCTGTTATCCTTTAAATTTGTTGCCATGAAAGCTCATTTTTACTTTGAGATTTTGCTGGGCACTATTGATTAGTGTACTTTCAAGAAAAAGTAAAACTCGTGTAAATAAAGAAGAAGCATTAGAATAGTAATTATAAATGTGGCGTTATACTCTCTCCAGATTGGAAATGCTGCCTACCATAATGACATGCTGTATGACGAGCTAAGAAGATCTATACCTCAACTAGCAAATTTGCTGCTCTCAGCAGAGGAAGACAAGACTAAAGCAAATGCTGCTGGTGCTTTAAGCAATCTTGTTCGCAACTCGAGCAACCTTTGTGATGACATTGTGTCTAAAGGAGCCATGCAGGTTTGGAGATATGCGGAACTGAGTTTTACAGCAATAGAGATTTCATAATTTACAGCATTTGCATGTTTTCAAACAGCATTATATATCGTATGGTTTATCAAACATGCATTCCTTTTTATTTTATTTTTTATTTTTATATATAGGAAGCTTACTTAAATACCATACAAGGATAAGTTTCTTTACTGTGAGCCTCGAATGTTAATTTGCTTTAAATAAATCCATTTTATGCTCACTTATTCCACTGTTTGGTTACAATCTGCATACTTTTTTTGAGGGAAAGTAATCATTTGAAAATCTTAGTGTAAACATCGCGAAGGACCTCGTAGACCTCACTTGTATTTGGATTTGTTATTTCATGTAGACAAAGAACTTTGCTAGTTTTTTATTTATTTAATATATATAAATATATAGATATCACCGTTGATAACAGTGCTAAATTGACTTACATGGGTGGTTTTATTTCTTCAGGCTTTACTAAAGTTGGTAGCTGACTGTTCAGCAGTAGCCCTAAACCCCATGAGGAAAGATGCTGTGAATGAATCACCATTAAAGATAGCTCTCTTTTCATTGGCAAAGATGTGTGCACATCTGCCGTGCAGACAATTCCTCCGTTCATCTGAATTGTTTCCGGTGATTGGAAGACTTCGGCAGTCCCCAGAAGCAACAATTGCCAATTATGCCACTGTTATCATCAGGAGAGTGGCTGATAGTTGAAGCCCGAAACAGAGGTCAGGGATTTTCAAAGCCATATTCTCATTAGCTTGATTTCCACCAAATCAGTGCATGAAAGTGAAACAGAAGCTGAAAGTAGTATAAAGCTGCTCTGCAATTAATATTGTAAAACACGATGCTTGTAATATTCTTAAATGCATTAATTAATAATTTTATTATGATAAGATGTGTATTGTCAGAGAGAGAGACGACGTGGCTATTTGTGGTGCCCTTGATGATGGTATTGTAGTTAGGGATGGCAACTAAATCGACGGATACCAAGGCGAACCCAACCGAACAGGTAAGAAAATTTTAGATACGATTGGATCATGGTTAAAATATTAGGTTTTAAGTTGTGTATAATAATTAACTTTAATTTACACACACACACACACACACACACACACACACACACACATATATATATATATATATATATATATATATATATATATATATATATCAGGTTAAATGTTATAAATTATAACATTTACATTTGGATTCGGGTTATAGATATTTGAAATTAGTCAAGTTTGAGAATTAAAATACAAGGATTTGAGTTATAGATATTTGAAATTTGATTGGGTAAAGTTGGAGTATTAAAAATCAATACCTTATGTAGTTTGAGGAATTAAAGTTTGAATATGAATGATATAAAATCTAACCTAAAGTATCTATTGTTATGCCTAGAAATTAATTTTTTTTCCTTCTATTCTCTCTTAAAAAAATTGATTTTCGCCTCTGTAAGAAAGAGTAAAGCCGAAAGGAAAATCTTTCATTAGTCGGATCTTGCTGCATATGAAGATTGTAAGGAGGTAAGGTGAATTATTGCGCTAATAACTCAAGAACTGATGGTATGATTTCTTGGAGAAAGTGATTGAGATATTGAAGAAATTTCAAAGTATTCAAGAAATAATTTATTAATACTTATTTTATAAATTTATAAGAGAAATTATAAAACATATGTGAATTAATGCTTACTCTAATGATAAATTTTTAATAGAAAGAAAAAGATACAAAAACATAAGATGAAAAATTATAAAGAGTGTAACCAAAAGTGAATTTATAGAGTGTTAGTACTTTAAAATTTTCTTCCGACGGTCGTTTGTTTGTTTGAAAAGTGATTTTTTAAAAATTATTTTTTAAATTTTTTGTGTTTATTTACCATTAGAAAAGTTGGTTAATAAAAAACACTTTTCGGTTAAAGAAAAATTTGACTTGTTTTTTAGAAAAGTGTTTTTCTTTTTATTTTTGGTGAAAAACACTTTTCAGAAGTTGTGAAAAATTTAGAAATATCATATTATTTTCTGATTATATCAAATTTGGTCCTCAAACTTTTGATTGATATATACATTTTGTTTGAATATTTTTTTTTTAATTTTATCTCCTAAAATTTGATTTAATTTGATTTTTATATTAACTTCGGTCCTTATTTTTATGATTGTTATTTACTTTTCTCTATTCATTTTTTTAATTGAAATTTTTTTATCTATCTAATTTGGTCTTTATTTTTTTTATTGTTATTTATTTTATTTAAATAATTTATAAAATTATTATTATTATTATTTTAATTTCATCATCTTTCAATTTTTTTATTTGTTAGATTTGATCTTAATTATTTTAATTATTATTTATTTTATTTGAGATAATTTATGAAATTAGATTTTTTTCAATTTCATTCTCATTTAACTTTTTAATTTGTAAGATTTGTTCATCATTATTTTAATAAACTTGAAAAAAAATAAAATATTAATAAGCTATTTTCCATAACATAACTAAATACTAAAAAATATTTTTTAATTTATTTTTCATGATACTACTAAACATAAAAAAAACAATTCATTTCTTATAAATTTAATTCTTGAAAAATCTACTTTTCAAAAAACTAATTCCTTTCCAACAAACAATCACGATCAAGATACCATTTTGTTTTGGTTCTTATCCATGTTCCGGGTGATTACACGTTCTAATTTAAGAGATGGTGTCGTCATGCATTCCAATTACAAAGTCATGCGAGTAAGAGGACCACTAAATAGATTATACTTGTTCGAGGGAAGTTTTAGGTTGACGTGGCTGAGAGTGTTTTAAAGTATTTTTTTTATTTAAAAATATATTAAAATAATAATTTATTTTTGATACAAGTATATTAAAATGATTTAAAATATAAAAAAAATAATTTTAAAAAATAAATAAATTGAATTTTAACGCACTACAATCCCCATATAGAAGCGCAGTTCTATTAAAGTTTTTTTAAGTCACAGTTTATCAAATGAAAGGTCTCTCTTTAAGAAACGCAAACCAAACCAAAATGGATCCTTATCAATTTAAGCTGCAAAGACTTGTTATAGTAGTTCAAAAAACAATTTAATAAATATCTCATTTAATACGTGTTAGGAATTGTGATAATTATAATAGTAAAAATAGGTTAAAAAATATTTTTAGTTGTTATTTTAAAAAAATATATGTTTAGTTAAAATTATTGTGAGATGTATTTTTTACATGGAAAATAAATGAAAAATATAATTTTATAAATTAAAAACAAGTTATTTTAATTTTTATAAAAATACAATTATATATAGAGTACTACTGTCCAGTGTATATAAAAAAACTATTTTTCTAACCAAATAGAGTTTTTTCTATGTGCTTATGTGGAAAAAAAAAAAAAAAAAAACAGGAACTAGAAACAAAACGGTATCTTCTTCTCTCCATAAAATCAATAAACAAGTGAAAATTTGTAGGAATCTATTATTATTGCTAATTTCAAGATAATATATATTATGTTGATTTCTTATCCGGTTCTGGGTTGGATTTTCCTCCACCTACCCTCGATTGAACCGGTTGGATTTTCCTCCACCTACCCTCGATTCTCGGTATTTAAATACATTGCTCATCTTCTCCGCTAATTTGGCTCGACTATACCTACCGAATATTCGAATCTCTTTTTTTAAAATTAATTTTACAAAAAAAAGAAGCTTAAAACACAAACTATATCTTTATCCATAAATCATAAAATTATAAAACAGAGTCTAAACCTCTAATTCATGTATGAAATCATAAAAAATCTTAATGAATCATAAAAACATTAAATTGATGAAAAATATTAATTTAGAAATGAAAATAAAAATATAAGGATTAATAAAATAATTTCTGAAACCACAAGGATCAATTAATTATTTTTGCTAAACTACATGGAATAAATTATAATTAATTCTAAAATAAATTACAACTCTTAAAAAAGTAAAAAAAATTAGGTGGATGACGGGGTGTCATCTGTTTGTGGTCAAACTGGATTAAATTTTACTTGTTAAACTAGATAAAAATATAATCAAATTGGATTGGACAACACTAGATATCCAACATATCAAGTGAAATTGTCATCCATGGGTATCTCAATCTCAACCAATTTTTACAGTTTAAAACTATATATACTTAGTAAATGTCAAATATATAATAATTGAGAAAGATTATCAAAATCCAAATAAAAATTTATAATATTATTTAATAATCATGTCAAAACAGAAGAGTAAATGAATCAATATGGTAAATATTTTTTTTGGTATAAAAAAACATAAAATAATAATAAAAAAAAATAGAAAAGTGCTAGGTCTGGTACCAAACCCTCTAAAAGTAAGCTAGGCATGCACATGTCTGGCTTTATTATTATTATTTTTTTATTAAAGAATAGATGACATGTTATTTATCTTTTTTTTATTTTTTTAAAAAATTAAAATAAATGAAGTGCCATTTATTGCAGCATATAATGCAGCGTAGACTTGTCCAATTTCCAACACCCAAATGGCAGAAAGTTGGGTGGAAAAACAATTTTTTTTTATAACAAGCTAGCCATTTTTCAAAAAACAATTCTCATGAAAATACACAAAAAACACCCTACAAACCTAAATAAACCCTCTTATCCCTTTAAAGTAGCAAAAAATCAGTTAAAAATTGAAAAATCAAACCAAGACTGCAAGACTTCCAAAATTCTAATCTTTTTTTTTTAAAATAAGACAAGAACCAAAAACCATTACTATAAAACACTTTTCATCAAATAAAATATTTTGATATCAAATTTGACCACTTTTTTGGCCAAAATTATGATAACCAAATACTTCATTTCTTTATGGCTATTTTTTATGAATTTTTCTCTCATCCAAGGATTGATTAATAACAAAAATAAACTATGGAGCCAAAATAAAAATTACAAAAATTTAGTATAAGGTATATATTATCTCATTGGCTCATGTTTTAGTCATTTGTCTTTTAATTTTATAGACCTACCATAATTTCAAGGCAAATTTCATCTAATTAGGCTGGAAAGGGACTGAATTGAATAAAAAGAAGTGTTTTTTTTTTTTTTAAAAAAAGGAATCATCAACTTCACTGTTTATTTCCTTCATGTTTGAGGTAATTCCTGCTTTGTGCAGGAATGGGTGCAATCTTACTAATTTCTTGACATTTCGTGCAATCGTATTAATTCCTTTGATTAATCTATCTTGCTTTAGTATTCATAATTACAAAAAATATTATCTTATTAGTAGGACTTATATTCCTATTTCATCTTACTTATTTCTAAGATTATTTTAATATTAAATTAATATTTTTATAAACACAGAAGCATTTGCCTGTAACTCTTTAGCGAGTCCCAATACATATTTTTTTATACGATTTATCTTTTAAGTTTTTATATTATATGCTTTTAACTTATATTTTTCTTCACTATTTTCTTTATTGCCTGCTTGGCTTAGATGTTGCTAAATGGTAGTGATTGTTTTTTTTAATTTTTTTTTACTAGAAAAAAGTATTAAAATAATATTTATTTTTTAAAATTTATTTTTGACATCAGCATATCAAAACAATCCAAAAACATTAAAAAAATTATTTAAAAAAAAATAATCAAATTTTAATGAAAAGCAGGTGAAACTCACTTCCAAACATCCACTTAATCACCGTAGTTTACTTCTGTTTCGTTTTTTTTTTTTATACTTTATTAAGTTTTTAAATCTTAAAATCTTAATTATCTTTATTTTTTAAATCTAATTACTTTTTAATCTATCGAACTTGTATAAATTTATTCACCCATATTTTGATACGTGGGAGTTGGTCATGCAGGTGAGAATTGAAACAATGTAAAGGATCAAAGGTCTTTAAGAATAGAAGATATGTCTTGTGTTATTTGTCTCCAGATGAGAGATTGATGGAATGTGAAAACAAATGACAATCACATACACATCTATATGAACCGTAAATTTACCTTCATTGTAGTTTTTTTTTTAATTAATATGGGTGTTCGTGCCAGTTTATATGTATCTCGATTAATCTCACGGGTTCTAAAGTTAACAACTATATAAGTCTTCAGTGGCTTTTAAAAAACTCAAACTCGTAATCATTAAAGAATAAACTTAAAATTGGACTAATTGAGTTATCCCTTGGATTTCATTGTAGTTTTTTTTTTGTTATATAACAGGGGTAAATAGTAAATTGAGTCTATATGTACATAAATTGACCTTCCGTTGTAGCTTTTTTATAATAATAATAATAATAATATCCCATTCAATAAATACTTGATTATTTTATTATGATAAAAAACCTTACGTTCCATAATATATATATATATATATATATATATATATATATATATTCTCATATATTCTCATTATATATATTCTCATATATTCTCATTCATCCTTTCATTTTCTATATTCTCCCACCTACTTTAATTATTGTGCCAACCCATTTCTTTTTCTTTCTTTTCTACCTCCTTCCCTCAATTTTTATATTTAATTAATTTATTTTTATTATTATGAAATTAAATGAATTTTGCTATAAAATAATGGAATAAGCTTCTAAAACTAAAAAAATAGTTAGTTTTTGCTTAGCTTAAATTAAAATAACGGTTGAAATAATAATAATAATAGAAATAAAATTAAATATAAGTTTGTAGGGATCAAATGCATTTTAAGTAGAAAAGAAAGAAATATATTATCAAATTGTAAAATTGTTATATATATATATATATATATATATATATATATATATATATATATATATATATATATATATATTATTACTTTTGATTTTATTTATTCAATCTCATCCACAACTCAGTCTCTCCGTCTCTACAAGGCACAAGCTGACCAATTTTCACGCAGGCTCTCCTCTCAGTGATCCTCGAAAGAGGGAATAGAGTCACCGAGTTTGATGGGCCTTAACTTTCCTGTTTCTTTTCTTTGTCTTCATCTTCATCAATGGCCAAATCTCTCTTTATCTCTGCACCTATAAACAACACTGTACATCTTCTGATTCTCCATAGATCACCAATCACACCTTTTCACCTTCTCCTCATTCTCCTCCATTCCCTCTTATAGCCAACCTGGTTCTTCCGTTTGTTTTCTCTCTGTTAGTTTTGGTTGCTTTCAAGGAAAGAAAGAAAAAACCACATATCAACAATGCCATCTGTGTTTCTTTATCATGTGGTGGGAGATCTGACGGTGGGGAAGCCAGAGATGGTGGAATTCTATGAGACAGAGACGGTAGAATCTGCGATTCGGGCAATAGGAGAATCGACAGAGTGTGGGATTCCAGTTTGGAAGAGGAAATCTCATGTGGGCATGATTGAGAACAGTGAAACGAGACTACAGAGGTTTGTTGGTATCCTTAATTCGCTTGATATTGTGGCTTTTTTGGCTTCAACTGAGTGCTTAGAGGATCGGGATAAGGCCATCAAGACTCCAGTCTCTCAGGTTGTTGTTCCTAATACTTCGCTTCTCAAACAGGTTGATCCTGCTACAAGGTTAGCTCTTTATTCTAATTTCTCTAACGCCACTTAGTATAACATTCACATGGATTCGTGGTTATGTGATTATGATTATGAATCTGAATTTTTGGTTGTTATAATCATGCACTCTTCTTGTTGTTACTGTTTTTAAAGTTGTTTATAATTCTTTGATTATCTTTAATTGATCGGTCTGTTCTCTTCTCTTTTTTGTACCGAAAGACTTTCTGATCACAAGCCTTTGACTTTTCACTTGAGAGTTTTGATGTACAACAGCATGCCAACAAGCTAACGTACAGTGAGGTTGGTCGTACAAGACCATGCCATTGCTATGATAATGAATAATACGGAGTATGCCATGAAGTATTTCAATTATTTTATGACATATAAAGTTGCCTGGTGCTTGCAAATTAGCGTGGCCCTTTTAATTTATTTTTTCACCCTCAGATACATGCATCAGTTCTCGTGGTTATGTTTCTGCCTTCTTGCAAATGCCATGCTTGTGGAATTTGTCATCAACGTTGTTGATCTTCTTCATGGTGGCACTTGAATCATCATGTTCATTCCATTCTTCTATCTTTGTTTCCTCTCTTGTGCGCATGCAAAGTAAGAAATCAAAATACTATGATTAATAACAAAGTATAAGCATACTCCCCTTGCTACTCCATTTTGCTTTTATTTCTTGTCAACATCTGATTGTTGATATCATACTTGTTCTCATGTTAAGGGTATTATTTCTTCTCTATTTGGCCTGTTACCTTTTCCATCTATCTAGTATATCTGCTTTGTGCTGTATACATGCTGCTTTGAGATGGGACACGGTGGGGGGGTTGTAGAGTGGGAGTAGACTTGGGTGTTCACTACTGTATTTGAACAATTTCTCCATGATAGGCTTGTGTTTGCTCCAAGGAGCATGGTCTGGATTCAATCCATTCAGATCCATTGCTTTCTCATGTACGTTTCAAATGACTCCTTGATGGTAATCATGATGCCAGAAACTATGAAACCAAGTGATGTCTTACTTGGGTACTTGCCTTATCCTATGGGAAATACTACTTTTCATTTTTAGGGGTGAGCCAAAAAACCGAAAAATCGATTAAACTGAGAAAAAAAAAATAACAAAAAAAACAGAACAATGAAAAAAAATTGATTAGAATATTTAAAAAAATATTCGGTTCGGTTTCATAAGCCTGAAACCGAAAAACCAAACTGAACTTAAAAAATAAAAAAAATCAAACAAAAAAAAAAACCGAACCAAACCGAAACCAAGCCCATTAGAAAGTCCAAAAAAACCCCCAAAAAACAATAAAGTTTTTGGTTTTTAATATAAAATAACCGAACCGAACCGCACCAAAACCGAACTGAAACTGGTCGGTTGGGTTTTGGTTTTTAATATAAAATAACCGATCCGAAAACGGCCTGTTTGAACCGGTTTCGGTTTTATTTTTTGTATTTTACAAAATTTCGGTTTGGTTGATTTTATAGTTAAAAACCGAACCGAACCGGAAATGATCATCCCTACTCTTTCTCACATATTCTTCATCCTAATGCATCAAGGTGTCTAGGTAGGATTCAATAGAAGGTTTGATCTCATGGACCAAGTTGTTAACTGTGGTTGTTGGGTAGTTGGATAACACCCTTTCCGTCTCGAGAGCTTTTGGAAGAATAAATGTATTCTTAGTAATTTGACTTTTTTTTTTTGTTTAGGAATCCTAATGCTATTTAGATTCTATACTAGTTATATAACTTTCAATAAGTATTTATTTTCGAATAAGGATTAGGATTTAAACCTAGAACTTGTATAAGTAAGGCTTCTTGGCTTATTTTTCAGACACATTATTATTATTTTTATCAATCATAATATGTGCTAAGAGGTTGTATACAAATCCTAAACCTATTTTTCTAGTTCCAATTTCAATTTTCCTCTATATTAGCCGTTTATTTTCTATTCTTTGTAGTTTTGAGTTGATTTTTCTTTCCACACTATGTCAAATTTGTATAAGAGCGAAACAATCCTCAAACTTGTATTAGGGTTTCAATCCCTTAACCATGTTAGGACATGTTATAGGTTGTAGATGGAGAAATCAAGATTGCCAAATAATATTGGTTTAGATAAGTTGTATCGTTGAACATTAGTTGTGTGATAGTGATGCTTTGCAACAAAAGGAACTAATGAATGCTCGAATGGAGATTCCAAAAGGTGACCACGACCCTTTATAGGTATAAAGTAGTCATAAGAATAAAAACTTTGTTCATGATGATGAAGCCATAAACCATATGGTGCAAAGGAGGATTGAAAGGGTGGAAAAACTTTACACTTGAATGGAGGAAGAGAGTTGAAGAGCAACAAATACAAAAGATGAGCAATTCCTCAATAAAAAAGTAGTGGATTGGAATTCTTTGCCCATCTATAACAGAATAGATTTGGATTAAGATTTTTTTGCTAGTCTATGATGTTTATTTTAATGGTGATTATGATGTTAATTATAACAACATAGTTAACATCATAATCACCATCAAAATAAACATTATACACAACCCCAATCAATATCTATTTCATTATAGAAGGACAAATATTTCCAACCCATAACTACTTATTTCTCTAGAAATAAAGTGTTTTGTGCTTGGAGCTCATCAACTCTCTTTCTTTGTTAAAGTGTGGTGTTGTTCCTCTCTTCCAGTCCACCTCGCACCAGATGATTTACAACTCCAGCATCATGAAAGGAGTCTTCATCCTTATGACTACCTTATGATTTGTCTAAATGGTTGCGGTCACCTTCAGTAATCTCCTTTCGGGCTCCCCCTGGTTTCTTTTGTTACAAAGCGTCAATAACGCATAACGTAACATGGGAAGAGAAATCAACTCAAAACAAGAAAGAATAGGAAATTGATGGCTTAAATAGAAGAAAATTTGAAGTTGGAACTAGACAAATAGGTTTATAGTTTGTAGAAAACTTATAATAATAATAATAATAATAATAATATGTATGAGAAATAAGCCAGGTAACTCTATTTATACTAGTTCTAGACCTTAAGCGAAATCCTTATTGGAAAAGGAATCTTTATGGAAATTATTTATTTAATATAGAATCAAACTAGTGTTAGAATAATAAACTAAATTAGAAATGTCAAATTAATATGGAAAGCATTTATTATTTCAAAAGCTCCTGTGTCACTTTCCCTTTGTAATCTATCATCTAACTCCTTTCCCACAATTAGGCATTACAGAATCCGCTCGACAGGCTGACCTGTCTGTAAAGGGGAAGGGCTGGTAGACCAATTGGTCATTGGATAAATATACTAGACATGTTCTTATATTAGTGTTTCCAGAGTTGGGTACTTGGGATTGGACAAAAGTAGAAAATAAAGGTTTTCTACAAGAATCCATCCTCTGAGCACTAGGAATCCATCTTAAAGGCCATGGGGAAATTGATCTCTATAATCATAATTTTAATTTTTAAATCTCAAATCATTCATCATATGGCTGCTCCAAATAGAGAATTTGTGTGCTTTGATACACGTCCTAAAGGTCCCTAATCTCCAAAGAGCATAAAACATCAATTATCATAAAATTCATAATAATACCAAAATGCGCAACACACACACACACACACACACACACACACACCAACCTAAATAAAGAAGTTCTCTAAAATTTATAAACCTCCAAGTTAAAAAGCATGCCTTTTTAATGGATGGTGTGATCTAAATACCTCTTTCCTTGATTGTATCAACCTAAATAAGGTGAGATTGGTGGGGATTGTTAAGGTGAAGAGGCTGGAGGCACGATGATTTAATCTGGGATTTATAAAGAGTTGTAGTTTTGTAATATTAAATGGTGGAGAAACTTGGTTTCTTCATTCTTGGTTGACTTGCATACTCGTGCAATAGAGAGGAGATGAAAGAAAGAGTAAATGCTGAAAAGATTTTTTTTCATGCAACTATAGGAAGTTAATCTAAATTTGAAATTTGATTTTTTGTGGTAGATTCTCTCTCATTTTGGATATGGTTTTCTTAGTGGTTTGTATATTGCACTATTCTGGGGCTCCTCACATAATTTTTCTCCATATAAATAATCTTTATATTTGTACATGTTCTATTTGACAAGTTTTGTTTCTTGTCTCTCGCTTTGTATGGTTGTGTGTGTTAGTATGCATCTAGATACAAGCACATAATCCGGGCCAGAGTGCATCCTTATTGGAAAATACTTTCGTTAATCATCTTGTAAACTGAGCCTTTTTTTTGTGGAGAAATCCCAAGGGATTTGTAAATTTGTTCTTCTCAGGTTATATATGTACAAGAGAATAAAGTTTAGATTCTTCGAGATTTAAAAAATGTCATGTGATTTGATAGGGTACCACATACAGAAACTTGTAATGCATTCCTGAGAATAGAGTTCATATAGGAAATGACTTTTTGGTGCTTGTGGTAGGTTGATAGATGCCTTGGAAATGATGAAGCAAGGTGTGAGGCGCCTTATTGTTCCAAAAAGCATGGGATGGAAAGGTATGAGCAAGAGATTCTCAATTCTCTACAATGGTAAGTGGCTCAAGAATGCTGATACATCCAACAGCAGCAGCAATAATAACCTGACAATCAACCCCAACCGTCCTTCCTCATCTTCTGGCACTTCCAACCGTGACAAATTTTGCTGTCTCTCTAGAGAAGATGTCATCCGTTTTCTCATTGGATGCCTTGGTGCTCTAGCTCCGCTCCCTCTTTCCTCCATCTCCTCCCTTGGAGCCATTAACGCAAATTACAACTCATTAGAAGCCTCTCTCCCAGCCATTGAAGCAACAAGAAAGCTGCCTGAAGATCCCAGTGCGATAGCTGTTGTGGAGCCCATTCCAAATGGTCAATGTAAGATCATAGGGGAAATATCAGCCTCTAGATTGTGGAAATGTGATTATCTGGCTGCAGCATGGGCTTTAGCAAACCTCTCAGCCGGGCAGTTTGTGATGGGGGTTGAGGATAATGTTACATCAAGATCACTGCCGGATTTTGCAGTTAATTCAGCAGTTGATGATGATAATACAGCTCATGGGGCTGGTTCAACAAGGCTGAGGAAATTCAGCAGTAGGAGCATTGGGTTCAATCCAGGAAACTCAATCGGAATTGGCAGGAGTGTTTATAGGGGTCGAAGTGCTCCCCTGACATGTAAAATTACGAGCTCATTGGCTGCAGTGATGGCACAGATGCTGTCTCACAGGGCAACCCATGTATGGGTGATCGAGGATCATAGTGATGACATTTTAGTTGGGGTGGTTGGTTATGCTGACATCTTGGCTGCGGTAACAAAACAACCTGCATCTGTTACTCATGTGAATCGACCTGAGGCTTTTGCAACTTTGTGTTGAACAACGAAGGTTTTGCAACTGAGTTTTTTTAAATTTTTATTAATTGTATTTTTTCTGTGATTGCAGTTAAGACACTGAAGAGTGGAGATATAAGCTTATGGGAAATTGTTGATGAGTTGAATAATAATGTTTTAATATCTGTAGTCTGAACGATGGTGTTTTGCAACAACTACAACTCTACAAGCGTTTTATTATTTAAAAATAAAATTAACAGAAACTTTAAATAGCGTTGTCAAAATACTGTAGAAAACACTGTACTCTATTCTAAATTTAAGTAATGACTTTTTTGCCATTAAAAAAAAACTAATGATTTAGGGGTCATTTTTTTTTTCATTACATATTTGACATAGGATATATGATTTTTTTTTTAATTTTTAGAAATAATAAAATAACTTATTTAATCTTGAAATCCAAAAAGGTTTAATTACTGACAACTAAGGTTATTGAAGTCTTTTTTTTTTTTTTTAAAATAGATATTTTTACCCTTGAAATTAATAAAAAATAAGCCATTAGGTCAGAGGTTTATTGGTGTTCTCACATATTTTTTAATTATATAGCCATGAAGGACAATTTGGTCTTTTGAGGATGTTTGATTAATATTTAAATTTAAAAAGTTGTTGACGTGTGCTGTACACGTATCAACGCGTGAGCGGCACGTGCGACGTTTTTGGGTGGTCATGACTGCTTTTCTGTCTTGTCAATGGAAACTCAATGGCGTCTTCTTCCTTTTAGTGCAGCGTGTGTTGTCGATGCTTGAACGGTTTGTCGTTGATTAACTTTTTTTTTTTCTCTCTTATCCCCTGAAAATTACAGGTTGATCTTTTTATTGTTGATATTTCAACTTTAGTCCTTATTATTTTAATTTTTAATTTTTATTCTCGATCCTTTTGTAAAAAAATTATTTGTTTTCAATTTAGTTCTTCAATTTCAATTTGTAATTTCATCGTTTGACATAATTTTATTTTTAAAAAATAAAATTTTTATCATTTGACATTGATTCCTATTTTTTTATTATCTTCTTTGGATTTATTTTTTTCTTCAATTTCATTCATAATCATTTGGTTCAGTTTAATTTTATATCAGATTTAATACTTATTTTTTTGATTTTTTTCTTATCCTTTTACTAATTGAGTTTCTTTATCAATTTCATCATTGGAATTTGATTTCAATTTATTTTTATGTTGATTTTGGTTTTTATTCTTTTTATTGTTGTTTATTTTGTTTATGGTCTTTTTTTATTGCATTTTTTTTTTGTAATTTCATGCATCAATAATTTTTTATGGAGAATGTTGCTTTTTGTTTTTTAGCTTTCTATGGAGTTAGTCCAGAACTCATGATTAGAATAGGTTTTGAAAGTTGGCTTTGGATTTTTTAAGTCCTTCTATAAAATTATTATTATTATTTTTTAAATTTTATCATTCAATATTTGATTTTTTTTTTTTATATTGGTTCATGATTTTTTCTTACTTTTTTTTTTCTGTGGGGTTATCCGAATTCCATGCCCATAGTTTCAGGGTTGACAAGTTAACACGAGATGAACAACATTTTAGTTTAATATGTCTTGTAGCCAATTAGTTAATTATATATGACATTATTATATTTATGTAAATACATATTTATTATTAATAAAGGTTTAATTTATCTTTAATATTCATATAATATTTGATTAATGAATCTAATATTTGATTTATGAATCTAGAGTAAGGATAAAGTTCTTGGGACAAAAATGCTTTGCAAAGAAAATTATAAAGTTGTTATAATTTTGAGATTCATATTGCATCTAAACATTGTTCCTGAATATTTATGGTCACTACTCTCTTAAATACCAGATATTTATTAGAGCTGTAAAGACTAGTACATATTATGTTTTTTTTTTTTTTTTTTTTTTTATAAAAAGAAGCAACTGTTCTCATAAGTTAAGGTATAAAAGATACTTATAACTAATATGCAGGTGCTTGTTATAAGACATGTACACTGAACCGACCTGCATAGAGTTTTATATGGAGAGATCACCTATGTTTATTGAAAAGCTCACATGACGGTTGTATAAGTGATCTTTAGACTTGAGACCACTAAATTATCTTATATAGAGAATGTTATACTTTAATCATATTACATGTTATCTTAATTGAGGTAATTGTTATTACTTATTTTGGGACCCTACGTAAAAAAAAATAAAATAAAATAAAAGAAATGATGGAAGAAAAATAAAAAATATCTATAAGTTGAGAGGAACATACTAGGACTCTCAGGAAATCGCTAGATATTGGTTGAGGAGAGTCAAAATATACAAAATTGAAAAATTTAACCTTGTTGACAAAGAGAATTCAATTTTTAAGGAGGAAAATTTAATAGTATATGTTTAAGGACTTAATTGGATTTTTTTCAGGTTTAATTGAATTTATTGAGGGCTTAATTGCAAGAAAAATTGATTCTTGAAGTCAATTTAGATTTTAATTAAAGTTCGAGGGTCGAATTGTAAATTTTAAGAGTTAATTTGGTTTGAGGGTTTAATTGCATAAATATAAAAGTTTGATAGGTAATTAGGGATTTAATTGAATAAATCAAAGACTAAGGACTAACTTTTAAAAGGCGTATGACTTTAGGGACCGAAATCGATGAAATCAGGGGCTAAATTGAATAATGAAAGTTTGATGGTGAATTAAGGGTCTAATTGAACAAATAAAAAATTAAGGATCATTTTATACAAGACACTTAACTTTAGGGCTAATAATTGAGTTTGACAGGGATAAAATTGCATGAAATTAAAAGTTCAGGAGATAATTATGGGTGAAAGTAAAAGAAATTGAAAGAATAGGGATTTTATTGAAGTTTATCAAATTTCAAATTTAAAACCCTAATTTGTAGGGTTTAGCCAAAACGACATCGTTTAGGTTACTATGCATCCCTTTCTTCAGCCGAATAAGCTGATCGAGTTGCAATATTTAAGCGAATGAACATGATATCTTCAACTACCTCGTGCACTAGAGGAGGTTCCCCTCCACAAAGTTATGCCATATTTACTCGATGTTTTTACCTCACTTGCACGTGAAAGCCCTCAACTTCTTGTCCCAAGTCAACCTGGATCATTGCAGAGAAATTCAACACTGTTACATCCAACTTTGGTTCGATGGTAAGGAAGCTACAAACCACCAAATAAAGTGTGGTCTGATCCTAGTGGGAGAATAACACCCCCTCTACAATGTCTATGATTTGTTTTGATCAAATAACCCCTCATTATTCACGTTTAATTCATAGAACTTGCACCCTTGATCAACCATTTTTGGCCAAAACTTCAGCCATTAACTTTCTAAACTTTTCTAGAAGCTCTCAATTGTTTGTTAGACATCTAAAGACAAGGAAAAAAAACAAAAAAAGAAGAAGAAAGAAACGACTTCTAACAGATTGAAGAAAATAATCTTATATAACCTATTTTTAAAAAACCAACCAAAAATTCACAAGTAGTTTTGTAACCACCTACCTTAAGAGGCTATAAAAAGGCAAGGAAAACCACCAAAAAAGAGGGAGAGATCAAGAGAAAAAGAGCTAAGAATCCAAAAAAGAAACAATCATTTTACAAGGTAAATCTTCTAAGTTTGATGAGGGGCCAGAGCTCAATGAGCACGCCCCCCTCCCCTCCTATTTAGATTCATGTTATAGTTGTTATTTGATAGTTTAATGTTGTTTTTTTTTTTTTAATGCTTTGATGTGTTAATGCTTGAGTCTAAATGCATTTCAGTCTATTCTTGGATTAATAGGCATATATATGCTTATGGATAATGCATAATTTGTTATGTTATAGTAGCCATCTTAATATTGAAGTTTGGTTTAGATGCTGTTTTGCCATTTGATGTTATTTTGTTTATTACAAGTATGTTTATAAGGCCATTTTGAAGGTTTTCTTAGGCCTTTTATTCTTGTTGCTTAGATTTGTTTTTTTTTGGTTATAGCCGCCATAAGTGTATATTTGTAGTTGGGAATTTGTGATGGACTAATGTTTTTAGTTTATTAGATTTCCAGATGCATTTATTAGGGGGTTTAAGTATGATGCAATTGCATTTGGTTCCTGAGAGTTGTTGCGATGTCGCGGTCGCACAAATTAATTACCCTAGCTTAAAACACACAAGATAGTAAAGAGCAAGCAAGGGGTCGATCCCACGAGGAAGTTTCAAGTCAGATTTTTATGTTGTACGTTATGTAATTGGGGGAATTTGGTTTGTGATTATCTAAACTATGGCAGCAATTAAACTAGCAAACAAAATCAATCAAAACCGAAACTTATCAAGAAAACAAACCTTGGTCGCAAGCACACATCCACCAACGGAAATTAGAACCGATCCTTGAAACAAAAATTGCAGTTTATGTTCTGAAATTCTATCTTTTCTTAACGTTGATTAATTAACGGATCCGCCGTATAACTAATCCTAACCAACAAACAATCAAAGTGTCCGCACTAATGATTCAATTTAATGGTAGCTTTAAGAACTAGATAATTTCATCAAGATTAACATACAAGCTGTCCGCAGCTTGTGTCACTTTGTTCTAATGTTCTCCCTAAGTTCAATAATGTAGTTCCGCCACAATTATCAAGCTTAGTTGCTTCACAAGTTCATATATCACAACTCCGGTTTTGATATTAAACTTAGCAATAGATTGTTCACAACAATAACTTAGAGTCCGCTCTAGCAATCATCAACAACAATCATAGAAAATATGCATAGGAAAACAATCATACTCATTCATAACATAAACTGAAAATAGAAGGAAGAATAAATCTCACGGTTCTTGAAGTCCGAAGGTTTGTTGTGTCCTTGCAACCAAGAAAAGAGCTTAGCCTTGCATAACTATTGAACAACTACTTCTAAAGAATGAAAAGAGCATGATTTTTGGGTTTGTAGAGGAGAGAATTTGTGTTTATTCTCTGCTGGCTGCTGCCTCCTTCTGCTCTCCCTCTTCTTTTTATATGCTAAGAAACCCTAGTCTCTATTTTACAAAATAGTCCTTCCTTAAGTTGACAGTTTACATTTAAGTACTTCAATAACTATTTTTCCTAAAAAGGAGAAATAGCCTTGCGTGAAATCTTCAAACTCTGACTTAGAGGAGCTAAATTGCTGATATAAAAACTTGGATGCCGGTTTAGATGCTTCAAAATGTAATTTGGACTCGTTTCTTCACGAAACCTGTTTGCTGGCAGAATTCAGTTGTCATCTTTGGAAAATCATATCTCCCTCATATGACATCGTTTTTGGCTGCAATTTGGAGCGTGGATAGGTCTTTGAATTATGAATCCATGAAAATTGAGTTTGCATCAATTGGACTTCTGTAGCTCCAGATATTAAATTTTTAATGACCAAAGGTCAACACTGGCAGAATGCGAGATTTGACTTTGCAGGATGTGATTTCCATGATCTTTCTCCTTTTATTTTTCTTGCATTACATTTCCAGAAAGGTATGGATGTTAGCTTTTTAGTGCCACTAGAATCACTTCATTTCGATCTCTAGAACTCACGCTCTGCACAAAACATCGACTGAACGTCAAATCTGCCAATTACCTCCAATTTACTCCTTTTTGCATCTTTCATCCAAAAATGCCTTCAAAACAAAAAAACAAAGAATATCAAGGCATTTTATATATAAAACATGGACAAAACATTAGGTAGATGTGGGTGAAACTATCGAATAATATGGTTACATCAAATACCCCCACACTTAGCTCTTGCTCGTCCTCGAGAAAGGATAAATAAAATCAAATTGAAAAAAAACTATGATCAATCTCTTAATCTCCCATCAATGTCCAAGAATATATGCATTATAAACAAGAATACAATCATGAAGGATAAATAGTATAATTCTTATGAATTCATTTACATGCAAACTTCAAAACTCAATCAATCGTCGGGATTTAAATGAAATCTATGCCATGCCAAAGTGATAGGTCCTCTCATTGATATACACTCCAACACTCATGTGTTTAGGGTTTATGTGTTTAAATCTCTCAAATTCAATCAATGAATATGTTCTACCATAAGCTTGCTCTTCAATCTCATCTTCATTACTAACATATTACAAACAATGCATGAATCAAAAGGTCTTATTTTCTGGTTGTAATGGGGCTAAGGTTAAGGTGAGGTAAAAGAGAGTAAAAGAAAAGGTTCAAACCAGAGAAAGTAGAGCATTCTAAAAAAATGATATTTCAAACAAGATATTTCATCAAAGCACATAAATTTTCCATCTTTAATCACCAATGCTTAGCTTCTTTTGATTTCAAGCTTTTTCAACATAAAATCTTAAGAACATAAAGGAACACCTTTTTTTTTTCTTTGTTCTTTTTTCTTTTTTTTTTTTTTTTTTTTTACCTTTGGCAACTTTGCCCATCTTTTCATCAAGCATCACTTCTTCTTTCTTTTCACATAATTTCCAACCATAATTCCATGAGATATCATAAGTATATGCTCTACTAATCCTTGGCCAAGGGAAAAGGAAAACATATAAAAAGTTAAGGTTTATACATGGATAAAGCAAAGAAAAGATAAACAAGCTCAAAAGGGGCTCACTAAGGATAATATGCTTTAGGTTGGCTTTTTGGCTCAAGTGGTTAAAATTTCTAATGCCTTTATCATCTTCATGTATATATGTAATGCGAATGTAATCTCAACAAGATATGAAGCAAGTTCTAGAGATACATATCATTGAAAGAATGCACACTTAAAGAATATAATGTTAAAGGCTCAAAAGCTTGCATTGGTATAACACTATAAAGTCAACATGGCATATTCTCAAAGTCAATCCCTAAACCAATTAAACCTTAAAATTTGCATGCATACTTCTTCATTTGATTTATATCTTCATCTATCTCAATTAATTCTCATACATAATACTCATATTCTCAAAAACCAATGGGAGTTAAAAAGATCAAACATATTTTTATTTTATTTTTGAAAAATAACAAAGAAACCCAACATCCTCCCAATACCCCCACACTTAAAACACAACATTGTCCTCAATGTTGAAATAAAAGCAAAGGAACATAAGAGAATGACAGAAAATAAATTAAAATGCGAAAAAATAAAAGATAAGGAAAAAGAAAGCAAATCTGATTTTTTTTTTGTGCTGGGCTGCCTCCCAGTAAGCGCCTTTGTTTTATGTCATTGGCTTGACATGTGGCATGCTCTTCTTCATAGATTGGTTCAGCTAACTCTATAGAAGCGGTGAGTTCTGCCGTCCAACCTTCATAGAAAGGTTTCAAACGATGCCCATTGACCTTGAGTACTTTGTTGGTTTCTAAACTTGTAATTTCAACTGCACCATAAGGAAAAACATTAGAAACAACAAAGGGTCCAATCCAACGAGAGCGCAATTTTCCAGGAAAAAGTTTCAAACGCGAATGATAAAGAAGGACTTTGTCTCCAACATGAAACTCCTTTCTTGTAAGCATTCGATCATGAAGATTCTTAGTCTTTTCTTTGTAAATCCTTGCATTCTCGTAAGCATCATTTCGAATTTCTTCCAACTCTTGTAGTTGCAGTTTTCTTGCAATCCCAGCAGCATCATAATCCATGTTACATTGTTTAATGGCCCAAAAAGCTTTGTGTTCAAGCTCCACCGGTAGATGACATGCTTTCCCATAAATCATTCTATAAGGTGACATTCCTATAGGTGATTTATAAGCAGTCCGATAAGCCCAAAGTGCATCTCCAAGACGTAGACTCCAATCTCGCCGGTTAGGTTGCACTGTTTTCTCCAAAATGGACTTGATTTCTCGATTTGAAATTTCAGCTTGGCCATTCGTTTGAGGATGATATGCTGTGGAAGTTCGATGAGTCACATGATATTTGCGTAGCAATGCTTCCATGGAACGATTACAGAAATGAGTGCCACGATCACTAATGATAGCTTTAGGGATTCCAAACCTGTCAAATATGTGAGTCCTGACAAAATCTAAAACAACCTTAGCATCGTTAGTTCGTGTGGCTTTCGCCTCAATCCATTTAGACACATAATCAACAGCAAGAAGAATATAAAGATTGCCAGATGAAGAAGGAAATGGACCCATAAAGTCAATACCCCAAACATCAAAAATTTCACTTACAAGAATATTCGTTAAAGGCATTTGATTCTTATGAGTGATATTACCTGTTCTTTGGCATTTTTCACATGATTTGCAGAAGTGATATGCATCTTTAAAAATAGAAGGCCAATAGAAACCACTTTCAAGTACCTTGTGGGCTGTTCTTTTTGCTCCAAAATGCCCACCACAAGAATGAGAATGACAAAAAGTGAGAATGGAATGAAATTCATCTTGTGGTACACACCTCCTAACTACTTGATCCGCACAAAATTTCCAAAGGTAAGGATCGTCCCAAAAATAATATTTAGCATCAGCTCGTAACTTATCTTTTTGGGGTTTAGACAAACCTGGAGGGAATTCTTTGGTGACTAAATAGTTTACCAAATCAGCATACCATGGTCTTGTAGAGGAATGCAACATATACAACTGCTCATCGGGGAATGTCTCTCTTATTGTTTCGATCTGTATATCCTCGGTCCTCAGTCGGCTCAAGTGATCAGCCACATGGTTTTCAGCACCTTTTTTGTCTTTGATCTCAAGATCGAATTCTTGTAAAAGCAAGATCCACCTAATCAGTCTTGGTTTGGACTCCTTCTTCTTCAAAAGATACCTGAGAGCTGCATGGTCAGTAAAAACAATGACTTTTGTACCAAGTAGATATGACCTGAATTTTTCAAGAGCAAACACCACTGCAAAAAGTTCCTTTTCAGTTGTATGGTAATTGCATTGTGCTCCATCCAACATGCGAGAAGCATAGGCGATAACATGCAAATTCTTCCCAATTCTTTGCCCAAGCACAGCTCCTACCGCATAGTCACTCGCATCACACATTATCTCAAAAGGTTCATCCCAATTTGGTGGTTGGATGATAGGGGCAGATGTGACACGTCTCTTAAGCTCATCATGGGCATCTTTACATGCTTGATCAAACACAAAATCCACTTCTTTGGCTAATAGTTTGCACAAGGGTGCTGTAATCTTCGAGAAATCTTTGATAAAGCGTCGATAGAAACCTGCATGGCCTAGAAAAGAACGAACTTCCCTCACGCATGAGGGGTAAGGCAATGATGAAATAACATCTATCTTAGCTTTATCAACCTCTAATCCACGTGAAGACACAACATGCCCAAGAACTATTCCTTGTTCTACCATAAAATAACACTTTTCATAGTTCAAGACAAGGTTAGTTTCAATGCACCTTTTCAAGATTAAAGATAAATTTTCTAGACATTTATCAAAAGAATCACCATACACCGTGAAATCATCCATAAAAACCTCGATTATTCTTTCAACATAGTCAGAAAAAATACTCATCATGCATCTTTGAAAAGTTGCAGGAGCATTACAGAGACCAAAAGGCATTCTCCTATATGCATATGTACCAAATGGACACGTAAATGTAGTCTTTTCTTGATCCTCAGGATTAATAACAATCTGATTGTATCCACTATATCCATCAAGAAAGCAATAAAAAGACTTACCTGCTAGGCGTTCAAGCATTTGATCCATGAATGGTAATGGGAAATGATCTTTGCGTGTAGAAAGATTGAGCTTTCTGTAATCAACACACATTCTCCATCCACTCGAGATGCGAGTAGGAATGAGCTCATCATTTTTGTTTTTCACCAATGTGATTCCGGTCTTTTTGGGCACCACATGGATTGGCGCGACCCATTTACTGTCAGTGATGGGGTAAATGACTCCTGCATCTAACAGTTTCAAAATTTCAGCTTTCACTACCTCCATCATAGGCGGGTTCAACCTCCTTTGCATTTCCCTTGTTGGTTTTGCGTTGTCCTCCAATAGTATGTGATGCATACACATTGAGGGACTAATGCCCTTGATGTCGGCTAAAGTCCATCCAATGGCCGTCTTGTGATCACACAACAACTTCACAAGCTTTTCCTCTTGCATACTTGTCAAACCTTTTGCTATGATAACGGGAAGTGTATTGTTGTCGCCAATGAATACATACTTCAAATTATCGGGCAAAGTTTTTAATTCTAACTCGGGGGCCTGTAAAATAGATGGCAAAAGCTTTTTATGTGAGAGTACTAAATCAACAAAGACATTACCATGGGGAACGGTTTGCAAAGCTTGTAAGGCCAATACTGATTCGTGCACGTTTTGGGGAACACACACGTGCCTCTCCATCTCTTCTATCTTGGTGAAATCATAGCCATAGCTCAAAGCTATGCTTAATCCATCTTCGTAATCAAAATCACAAACTTGCTGCACACACTTATCAATTTGGTCATAGCATGTGATAGAATAAACATTGCTATAAGGATATTTCATTGCATCATGAAAATTGAATTCAATTTTTTCATCTCCTACTTCCATAGACAAGGTATCCTTACCACAATCAATCTTTGTGTTGGCAGTTTTCAAGAATGGTCTCCCAAACAATATAGGAGTGCTGGTTGATGAATCACAAGAATCATGTTCCATATCAAGAATATAAAAATCACATGGAATAACCAAACTATCAATCTTGACTAGGACATCTTCTATCACACCAAGTGGGTAAACAAAACTACGATCCGCAAGTTGTATTACAATGCTAGTTTTATTCAAAGGCTCAAGACTAAGAGAATCATAAACATGTTTGGGCATAACACTAATGGATGCACCTAAATCGCATAAAGCTCTTTTAAAACTAGCATTACCAATAACACACGGGATAGTAAACGCACCTGGGTCTTTTTGTTTCAAAGGCAGATTCTTTTGAACAACGGCAGATACAACTTCACCCATACTTACCGTTTCATGACCTTTCAGTTTAAAAGCTCTCTTGGTAGTACACAACTCCTTCAAGAATTTTGCATACTTGGGAATTTGCTTGATAGCATCAAGCAAAGGAATGTTGAGTTCCACTTTCTTGAAAACCTCTAAAATCTCTTTTTCTTTGTCTTCTTTCTTTGACCTAGAAGAACTCACAGGAAAGGGTGGAATTGTTTTAAAACTGGAATTAATTGAGTGAGGAGTTACCTTTGGAGTGTTGGTCTTTATTTCAGTTTGTGGAGGAGAAGGATGTTCCTTCTTTGTACTCAATTCAGTTTCTATCTCTTCTTCTTCCTCCATCTCAATTTGTTTCAACCTTTTCTCTTCAAGTTCTTTCCCACTTCGCAGCATGATTGCACTAACATTCTCTTTTGGATTTAATGCTTGGGAGGGCAATTTTCCATTCATTTGTGCTTCCAATTTCCCCACACTTGAAGCTACTTGCCCCATTTGCTTCTCCAAGTTGTGAATACTTGACCTTGTTTCCTGTTGAAAAGACATGACATTTTGTTGCAAGGTCACAGTGTTAGAAGCCAAAGTTTTCATCATCTCACGAAGATCATCATTGGATGATGACCCCATAACATTGGAGTTTGTAAATGGAGGGGGCTGTCTTGCTTGATAATTTTGTTGGGGCTGAAATCCATGGGGATGGAACTGTCGGCCTTGATTGCCTTGTTGGGATGGGTTGCTGTAGCGTAAGTTGGGATGATCTCTCCATCCGGGATTGTACGTGTTGGAAAAGGGATCATATTTACGCTGGGGCTGTCCGTTGAATGCTCCATCAATTGCATGAGCTTGTTCAATGTAATCTTCTTGCATTGTTGGGCACATATCCGAAGCATGTCCTTGTAAGGAGCATATGCTACAAACTTTCACTTTCTGCACATTTCCACAAGCCAAAGAACGCACAAGAGAAGTAAGATCATTAACTTTATTTTCAAGGTTAGAAATACTTACCTCATTTACTCGTTTGTTGGAGAAGTCTCCACGAGTGCCAAACTGTTTTGAGTTGGCTGCCATGTTTGAGATCAATTGGCGTGCAGCCTCGGGTGTCTTATCCACCAATGCACCTCCACTTGCAGCATCAATGATACTACGGTCAGTAGGCATCAATCCTTCATAGAAATATTGAATGAGCAGCTGATCGGGTATTTGATGATGAGGGCATTGAATACATAGTTGCTCAAATCTTTCCCAATACTCGGAAAGTGTCTCTCCATGAGATTGTCGAATCCCACATATTTCTTTCCTTATATTGGCAACTCGAGATGCTGGAAAATACTTCTCTAGGAAAATCTTCTTCATAGCATTCCAAGTTCCAATAGATCCTGGGAGAATAGAGAAAAGCCATGCCTTTGCTGCCCCCTTCAAAGAGAAAGGGAAAGCTTTCAACTTAACTTGTTCTTCATCAACTCCATTCGGTTTCATGCCAACACAAACCATATGGAACTCCTTGAGATGAGTATGAGGATCTTCTCCTGCAAGACCATTAAATGTTGGTAACAAATGTATAAAACCAGATTTGAGCTCAAAGTTTACATTATTGTCAATGTTTATGCACAATGGTTGATTTTCCACATTAGGAGCAGCAAGCTCCTTGAGTGTTTGTTGTCGTGCAATAGCCATGGTGTTGAGGCGAGCTTCCTTTCTTAACCTGCGTAAAGTGCTTTCTATTTCAAGATCAATCTGCACTTGAATTTGATTAGTAGAACGGGTCACAGGCATAAATTGCTAAGAAAACTCAAAAGAAAGTAACCACACAAGAGATCAAAAACAATGCAAATTGTACGAAAATCCTACGGTAGAAAACTAAAACTGCCTAAAAACACCAGAAAACAGAGGAATTTGGCCTCAAAAGGGTGGGGCTAGTGATTTATCACTAGTCCTGTTCAAAACATCGTTTCCCTTCAGAAAACAAAAGGCCGATACCTAATTCCTCCAAAAACTCTGTTTTGAACAGTACCGCTACCGCAAGTGAACAGTACCGTCGCAAGCAAAAATTATGTTTCTATCTTTCTTTCTTTTTTTTTTTTTTAATCACAGCAAATAAAAATAACAGTACAAGCACAACAATCAACTAAAATTACCTCCCCGGCAACGGCGCCAAAATTTGTTGCGATGTCGCGGTCGCACAAATTAATTACCCTAGCTTAAAACACACAAGATAGTAAAGAGCAAGCAAGGGGTCGATCCCACGAGGAAGTTTCAAGTCAGATTTTTATGTTGTACGTTATGTAATTGGGGGAATTTGGTTTGTGATTATCTAAACTATGGCAGCAATTAAACTAGCAAACAAAATCAATCAAAACCGAAACTTATCAAGAAAACAAACCTTGGTCGCAAGCACACATCCACCAACGGAAATTAGAACCGATCCTTGAAACAAAAATTGCAGTTTATGTTCTGAAATTCTATCTTTTCTTAACGTTGATTAATTAACGGATCCGCCGTATAACTAATCCTAACCAACAAACAATCAAAGTGTCCGCACTAATGATTCAATTTAATGGTAGCTTTAAGAACTAGATAATTTCATCAAGATTAACATACAAGCTGTCCGCAGCTTGTGTCACTTTGTTCTAATGTTCTCCCTAAGTTCAATAATGTAGTTCCGCCACAATTATCAAGCTTAGTTGCTTCACAAGTTCATATATCACAACTCCGGTTTTGATATTAAACTTAGCAATAGATTGTTCACAACAATAACTTAGAGTCCGCTCTAGCAATCATCAACAACAATCATAGAAAATATGCATAGGAAAACAATCATACTCATTCATAACATAAACTGAAAATAGAAGGAAGAATAAATCTCACGGTTCTTGAAGTCCGAAGGTTTGTTGTGTCCTTGCAACCAAGAAAAGAGCTTAGCCTTGCATAACTATTGAACAACTACTTCTAAAGAATGAAAAGAGCATGATTTTTGGGTTTGTAGAGGAGAGAATTTGTGTTTATTCTCTGCTGGCTGCTGCCTCCTTCTGCTCTCCCTCTTCTTTTTATATGCTAAGAAACCCTAGTCTCTATTTTACAAAATAGTCCTTCCTTAAGTTGACAGTTTACATTTAAGTACTTCAATAACTATTTTTCCTAAAAAGGAGAAATAGCCTTGCGTGAAATCTTCAAACTCTGACTTAGAGGAGCTAAATTGCTGATATAAAAACTTGGATGCCGGTTTAGATGCTTCAAAATGTAATTTGGACTCGTTTCTTCACGAAACCTGTTTGCTGGCAGAATTCAGTTGTCATCTTTGGAAAATCATATCTCCCTCATATGACATCGTTTTTGGCTGCAATTTGGAGCGTGGATAGGTCTTTGAATTATGAATCCATGAAAATTGAGTTTGCATCAATTGGACTTCTGTAGCTCCAGATATTAAATTTTTAATGACCAAAGGTCAACACTGGCAGAATGCGAGATTTGACTTTGCAGGATGTGATTTCCATGATCTTTCTCCTTTTATTTTTCTTGCATTACATTTCCAGAAAGGTATGGATGTTAGCTTTTTAGTGCCACTAGAATCACTTCATTTCGATCTCTAGAACTCACGCTCTGCACAAAACATCGACTGAACGTCAAATCTGCCAATTACCTCCAATTTACTCCTTTTTGCATCTTTCATCCAAAAATGCCTTCAAAACAAAAAAACAAAGAATATCAAGGCATTTTATATATAAAACATGGACAAAACATTAGGTAGATGTGGGTGAAACTATCGAATAATATGGTTACATCAAGAGTTATAGATGTTTTTGATGTTTTTAAAAGTGTGTGTAAGCATGTTTAAGTTAGAGCTGCTAAGAGTAAGTTTGTTTTTTTGGGTTTTATAGCTTTTGCTATAGTTTCCGGGTTTGTTGCATTTTCTGGGTTTTCTAAGGCAGTGTTCTTCGTGTTTTTAGAAAAAATATTGTCTTAGTTTCATGATTTGGACCAATTGTTTGCACAGAAACCTTCAGACAACTTGTTTAGCGAACTATCTATGGTTAAAATGCATCAATAATACATATTCGTGCATTTAGATTTTAGGTTTCTTTCGACTGTTTGGAATACTTTTTTGATTAAATTGTGGTTCTTAAGTGATGATCGATGGTTTTTGAATTTTGATTCTTGTTCTATGCATGCTTGCGAATAAAACCATGTCTTTTTTTATCCGAGATCTGGTCTGGTTTAAGAGTTGTGTTGCTGGGTTCTTGATGAATGTTTTTGTGTTTTTTATTTTTTTTGTGTTTGATCAGTATTTCTTGAGTTTTTTTTTTGTGTTTTTATGTTTTTTTTCATGTTTAATCTATTTTTGTTTTGGTTTGTTTTCGAACCTAGTCGAGTCAACCTAGTTGGATTAAAACCGGGTCAGTCTTTTATACCTTGATTGTTTTTTTTTTCCAGTGCTTTGAACTTCTTTGTTGTGAGCCATTACCTTTAAAAGCTCAATCTCAATTTACTTTACTTGTGAATAATGATCTAGTGGAGTGATTTTGTTTTTGTTTTTTTTTATATATAATTATTTGCAGTTACTAGGTCGCAAGCATACTGTAGATGTCTTTACACTGAATTGTTGTCGCAAAATACCATATTTCCCCCATCAATTAAGATATGGCACTCAAGGTTTTGGAGAAGGTAATGCAGCTTCATTCACCTGAGCTCGATTATAGTATTTGAATTTTGATGTAAGCATCATTATTGGGTTCCTGTAGCAGGAAGTAAGCATTGGCGAGGTTGTTTCTTGATTCAACTTCGATTATTCAGGGAAAATCATACATGTTTTACTCCCGTTACGTTGTGGTATCAGGTGAAAATCAATTTTTTTTCTCTCCTTAACGAATTGCCTATAACCTTGACAATACAATATTGTACCAAAGTGAACCTCAAAGGGCAGTGTCATGTCACTTGGCATACCATCATGCTCATGTTTTTATCGATATTAACAAGTCTTGAAACTTTTGTTATGGAGAGCGCTCACATGCACAAACACGAACTCTACGCGCTGGTGCCATATTCACTTTCCACTTCTCTCATAGCTTTTCTCTGAATCCAAGTACTTGAGGCTAGCTGGAGTATCATAAACCGCTATCTCACGAGCTTTAGACTTCTTTTATCAATTTATTCAAGTAAGCATACAAGGATGCTACAAAAAGTAAAATCAATCAATTCTACTCTCCATAGACTTGTAGAATTACTTTAGTACATAGTTGGGACATAAAAGAGGGGGCAAAAGAATGAATGGAGTCGTCATGGGATCAAAGATATGTGGAGAGGTTATTGTTTGTAACTTGCGGCGTAAACATCCTTTACTTTTCTTTGTTCTACTGATGTAAGACACATGAATGAAGAAAGATAAAACAACTAGCCATGACCTTGCATTGAAACGCTAGAGAGCTACCACTTTCATCCTGTGTATGCAGATTGTTGATAAGAAAATACATGGAGTCATGTTCCTATACATATGCATGTACGGAAACTTGCACGCACACACACAACACATACAATGTTCTTGTTCTACACACACAACATATATAATCTTCTTGTTTATTAAAGAGTAATTGCAATTTTGTTTTGTTATTTCCAGTAGATACCTAGAGATATTTTGTTACAAGTTCTTAGATCTTCAAAAGTTTATAAAGAAGTGATGAATACAGTGATAAACTTCTAGCAGATACCTAGCAATTTTCTAGTTTGTGAAAATCTTGCTTTTGGTATATGATTCTTCCCTCCATAATAACTTCCATATATGGTACCCGCATCATTCCCCTGTATTTTTCACTTGAGAGTCGAAAAAAATCTCGAAGATGCATTTGAACCAGATGAAGAATTCATCTTTGATGTTGTTATTCAGCTTCAAAAAACAACATGAAAAATATTATACTTTTCAGAATTGATCCAATTTTATCCTTTATTAGTTGTTTCAGTAACTTGTTTGCTTACAAGAATGTGAAACTAAAATTATGTGAATGAATATAGATATCAGATCTCTTTTATATTAATTGTTTATTTAACTAATTGTCAAGTTCTGGTCTATACATACTCCTGGTGGTCCTCGTGGGTTTTTGACTGCGATTGTTCACGGAAAAAAGTCTCATGTAATTGAACATACATTGCACAAGATCATTGGCATTGCCCTACTCTATCTGTCTGGCAACATCATAGGTGTTGGGTGGCCTTGTCAGACCTGACAAAGATAACAAATATCGTCCCTTCTTCAACTAGTTCCACTTCTTGACGGGTTATCCAATAGTTTTTCTAAGTTTAATCAACATATATACATGATTTAACATTCTACACGCTCTAGAGTTTTTATTAGTAATCTCTTGAGGTGTTTTGCTCTGGGATTGGAAGTCAAATACCTCATACAAGAACAAGTGCACTTGCGTTGCAAACAACAACAATGAAGGAGGTTTAGATTTGTATTTTTTTATGTATTTTTTTCCTCTTTTGAGTTAGTAGCAGTTTAATTTTGATGCAGATTTGTAAATAACTCTTTCATATAAAAATAATATTTTTTTTTATACTATATATAAATATTATTTGAGTCTTTGTAAGCATATATATTCCACATTTTCTTGTTGAAAATTAAGGATGCTTATTTTCTGCAATTTTTCAATCTCACTTAATGCATTTATTTTCTGCAATACTGAGGAAGCTAATCGGAGTGGAGAACTTTCAAGTGAGTTATGCTTTTAACCTATATATCTGGACTCAATATGGGTTCGATGCAACTCTTCAATACCAATTCTTTAAGTTTAACTAATCATGTTGGTAAGAAAAACCTTTCAACTCGGATTGTTGATAGTGGAGTTAGTATAGAATCAAGGACTAAATTAAATAAATGGGCCAAAAATTAGTCTGGCTTGTGCAGGCGAGCTGCCAAATTTGAATGGCGCATGCAGCCTTCTACAGCATCAAACAGCGAGCTTCCTTAGTGTCACTGGAAACCTCTCTACGGGGCTTTCCTCCTAAGACAACGCGTTATGGCGGCTATCTCTTGCAACAAATATCGTATTTCACATACCATCAACAGAAAGCTTTGGAAGAGGAATATAATAAGTGGAATGCATGAGTTCATAAAAATATATAGAGAGCACCTGCGCACTTGTTCATGGATTTTTGTCTACCAGCTAGATATTGTGTCAAGGCCAGCATATGGTAATCCATCAAAAGTACTTAGTTATTCTATGTGCTCAAATTATATTAGGGCAAGCGCTTCAACTTTTTGCATTACAGTGGGTAGAGTCTAATATTCCAACAACCGGGCTTGAGAACTATTCGATTATTGTTTTGAAATCAGACCAGGCAAAAAACACAGCGCTTTTACAAGCAATAAAACCACTTAGCTAAAAATTGACTAATTTATAATGGAAGTTTGCGGGCTGTCAATTTGATCACTCCTTGTGTTGTAATAATATTAGTTTGCGACGATCTCAACAATATTGCAAGAATGAAAGTACTCTTATGCTGGCCATCATCGCTAAAAGCAGCACTAGGAATAAATAATAATTTTAGAATTAATATTTAAGTACACGAGAGCATGAACCCTATTCGGGAAGGTGGGTGGAATAACCGCTGGACCTCATTACTTGTACAAAAAACGATCGCTGACATTTGCTCAGAACCACCATTTGTGGAAGCAACATCACACTTCCATGAGCACACCAAAAAGAGTTATATCACGCCTTTAAGAACCCACGGCGTACGTAGAATCGTATACACCCACCAAGACTCTTTTCCACAAGAAACAAACAAAATGTAAAATGCATAGACCTTGCATGTATATAAATACATAACCCTGCTAGTTTTCCAACCACTTCAAAGACATTCTACATTCTTTGAATATATAGTGCGTTCATGCATGCTTGAGATCCAAATCAAAGAAGCCCGAAGGTTCAGACGTAGCTAAATATTGAAGAAAGATGATCGGGTGGGCAGATGTTTACAAGGTAGTGGTGGCCATGGTGCCACTCTATGTGGCACTGATGTTGGGGTATGGTTCTGTCAGGTGGTGGAAGGTATTTACACCAGAGCAGTGCGGTGCCATAAACCGCTTTGTTTGTTATTTCACTCTCCCATTCTTCACCTTTGAGTTCACTGCTCATGTTGATCCTTTCAAAATGAATTACCTATTTATCGGCGCTGATGCTATATCGAAGCTCATTATAGTGGTTTTGCTTGCCGTCTGGGCTAAGTGGAGCGGCAAGGGCAGCTACAGCTGGTCCATTACCAGCTTCTCTCTTTGTACCCTAACCAATTCTCTTGTTCTGGGTGTTCCTCTGATTAAAGCCATGTATGGGCCGACGGCAGTTGATCTTGTTGTTCAATCGTCTGTCATCCAATCTATTATATGGCTTACAATGTTGTTGCTCGTATTAGAATTTCGAAGAACAGGACTTGGCGTTTCATCCAGCAATCCTGACAAGGATTTAGAAGGAAATGCAGACAGCACGGTAAGCTCTAGGCCTGCTTTCTGGTGCTTGATGAAGACTGTGGGGGTGAAACTTGCCATGAATCCCAATTCATACGCTTGTATTATTGGTCTTGTTTGGGCCTTCATAGCTAACAGGTCTGTAAGAGTACTAAGCTTTTTGTTCTATGTTTTCTAAATCCTCATCTATTTATTTAACGCTAGCTTTTCCTTTGATGAATACTTTCAGGTGGCGTTTTGAGATGCCGAGCATAATGGAAGGTTCTATATTGATCATGTCGAAAACTGGCACAGGAACTGCCATGTTTAGCATGGGTGAGCTCTTCTTTTCTAGTTTTCTATGTTATTTTTTCGTGAGTTTATAGGATACTAGTTATTAATACTTGTGTTGCTTTGGGTAAATAAAATCTTTTTCCTTTTCTTTTTTTTATTAATAAAATTATACATTTAACCTAATTTTCAGATATATTATAAAAATATTTTTATATAAACATCACTAAAACAACTAAAAGGTGTAGGATAATATTAAATATTTATATTTATATGAATAATAAATCAAATTAAAATATTTTTTATTTGTTTAGCTAATAGTTTCGTGTCATGGTGGTTGTCATCTATAGTTTTTTCTTTCAAAGAAGAAAGGGTTGAACGATTGTTGTCTGCTTCTTATAAAAAACAATAAAATAAATACAGCTCAGGTGTGTGGGTTTATATCTGGTCGTATGCTTGGGCTTTTTTATTAGGCCGAGCGTAGCATAGCATGAAGAATGAGTTTTTTTTTTTAATTCATTTTTAATTGGCATTTTGGTTTTTCCTGGGTTTATTTATTTATTTATTTGATTTTTTTTAATTCTATTTTTTAATATTGAATTTTTATTTAATTTTATCATTTAGTATTAGATTTATTGTGAATCAATTTTCATTTTTTATTATATTATAAAATAAAAAAATAATACTTCAACCGCCATAATCCGAGTTGCAAGTTTCTTTGGTGTTTTTTTTTTCTTTTACAATCTCATCCTATAATATTAGATTCTTAGTTAATTTTATCATATAGTATTAGATTAATTGAACATTTATTTTTGTATTTTTTATTATGTTATATATAAAAAATTTAAGCTAATAGAGTTCATAACTTGGATTGCGGTTTGACTTGAGTGAACATGATTTTTTTTTTATTTGATGTTTCTTTTTTAGATCTATGTAGTGAACAAAGGTCATAATAGGATAATTTTTATATGATTTAATTTTAAATTCAGGCTAAAAAAATAATTAAGTTATAATTTTTTAAATTTGAATTGTTATATCAAATTTAATAATAATATCAAATAAATATCTTATTGCATTTAAATTAAATTCAAAAACAGATACGTTAATGCTATTTTTTTAATTGCATTTAAATGGTCTTCAATTTTATGAAACTAATTGAAAATTAGAATGAAAAAATGTCGAAATATTGAACTTATTGCATCGAAAAGCTAACTCTATTAATTAAAGACATTAAAAAGACTTTTACTCTGGCAGACATTCCACTATAAAAGAAGGAATAGCAAAAAACTAAGCTTTACAAATCCAAATTTGCTTGCATCACGTACCATTCCACACATGCAAGCAAATATATAATCGATAAATAAGTTTGTGGCAAACCGGAAGTGGGGTTTGTCTCCCTGACTTAATTAAAATATATGCCTGCCCTGCGCCCATGGTTTTCATATGTTTTCTGCCCTAATTTCAGCTTGTTATTCCCTAATCCATGGGCTCCCAGACTTGTTTTGGTGCCAAGATCACAGGGTTCCAATAATATTAATTAGATGACGTTTTAGGAATTTTTTATGTTACATTAATCTCTTGCAATAGCTAGCAAGGTTTTATTTATGTTTCTGAGCAAGAAACCACCATGCATGCAGGGATCTTCATGGCTTTGCAGGAAAAAGTGATTGCCTGTGGCGCAAGTCTAACTGTTATTGGGATGGTTTTAAGGTTTGTAGCAGGACCCGCTGCTATGGCTATTGGATCTATCGTTGTGGGCTTGCGCGGCGATGTTTTACGTGTTGCTATCATTCAGGTACAGTGCTAGATGAGCAAATAACACATAATATAGAGTCGCATCCCCTTATTTTCTATGTTTACATATGGAATTAAGACCCACAAGAAGTTTAAAATCGCGTAGAAGATATATAGTCCTAACTCATATCATAAAATTCCTCATTTCCAATCATCCTTCGGATCTTAATTATGGCTACCTAGAATATTTGGAACGTTTTGAAGAGTTTCTCTAAATCTATCCATCTGAAAAAAGTAAGAAGAAGAATATTTTCTAGATTTTTGATACGGTCTGGAACGATCCAAGATCAAAGACTCCAAGTAAAAGCTGTTGATTCATAAGGAATCATTTTGCAGGCTGCTTTCCCACAGGCAATTATATCCTTCATCTTTGCTCAAGAATACGGATTACATGCAGAGGTGCTAAGCACAGCGTAAGTTAAATATTGCAACTGTTTTCTTTTTCATAAATTATATAGATTTTATTAAACAGAAACGGAATAGTCTTCGATTGATCTCTATTTTCATGTTTCTATTGCAGTGTAATCTTCGGAACCATCGTGGCTCTTCCGGTGTTAATCGCTTATTATGCAATTTTAGACTTTGTACATTGACCAATCAATCAAGGCGTTTTCAAAACAGTCCCAGCTATTATCTTATTTGTTAATAACATTTTTCTTCCTATCAAGATAATATGTATGATTTTCATGCATAACTAAGTTTGAGATGATTACCATATATTAACATTTTGCTAATACTTGTCGTCGGAATCCGGCAAGAGAGAGTTTTAGCAAGGACATGAACTCATTTTGCGAAGACCCTATGCCAAACTGGCAAGGCGAGACTAACCTGATGCAGATATTGACAGTTGTAGTTGATAAAACCAACTTACTTTACAGTATTTGTTTCGTGTTTCTTGAAATACGAACCGTCTTTCAGAAAATACAATCTCTGTCCAAAGTTCTCGTTAATCAGAGAAAAACAAATTGGAACCAATCCCCGGTGAATTAATTAAGATTTTATTTATTTTTGTATTTTAAAAATATTTTTTTAAAAAATTAAATTTTTTATTTATTTTAAATTTATATTTTTTTAATATTTTCAGATTATTTTAATATACTCATGTGAAAAATAAATTTTTTTAAATAAAAAAATATTATTTTAATATATTTTCAAGTAAAAATACAACCATAATCATATTTCCAAACATATAAATATAACAAAATTCAAACAAAAAAGTTTTTTTAAAGCTTAAATATATATATAGGTTAGTTAAATTTCTGTTTCGCCATGTGAGGTAAAGAGGAGCACCCCAAGCAATCCTAAGAATCATATCAATAGGAATGATTTCACGGAGGTTCCTCTTTGCCATGTGTTGTCAAATTCAATTTCCCGATTGCCAATTTTTATGGTGATATGCATCTCTCTTAAACATATAAACGTAATAAAAATAATAATTTTAAAAAAATTTAAAGTTTCCAGAATCCTGTTAAATAAATAATTTAGCGTTGTTTAGGGTTTGAAGAAAAATTATATGAAAATCAATTCTTATTTTTGAGATTTAATCAACACTTCAAGGTTAGGTTATCGCAAATCATAAGTTGTACAATTCTCTAGCTTCTAACAGTAATTCACATAAACCATCTAATCATAAACTCCTAAAACTATTTTTAAAAGAGAGGAGATTGTTATGCCTTGCATGCTAACTCTTTCTTTTCTCTACTCTATGTATCTATATAGGTGTATCTTATATGTATAGTGTGTATAGTACATAAAAAAAATACAATGCATATGTATTATAGCTCTTTCTTTCTTTTTTTTCCTTTAAAAAATATTATATATATTATTTTATGATAGTTTTAGAAATTTACGCAATCAAATCCCTATTTGATTTTTTTAGGTCCATAATTGTAATTCTCTATATTAATTACATTCATTTCCTTCATTTTTAAACTTATTTATCATAATCAAAATATGATTAAATAAATAAAGTAACTTAACTTATTATTAAATTAATAAATTGATTGATTTATATTTAAAGATCAGATGCAATGTTTGGTAATATGTCATCATCCCCTAAATATTAGAAAACATATATATGGTTTGACTTAACCTTTTAGTGAATAGTTTCTTAGTGTAACTATTATTCCTTCATCAATAATATTTTGATTTAGATATTTGAGCATAAAGTGTGTCTATTCTATCAAATTATATTTGTTCTCAACAACATTGTCATTGATTCTAAGAATAAGATTTGAAAACCTTTTCAAATCTCATTATATATTGTGCAAGGTTTCACAATAAATACTATTTGAAAACATATGGAAAAAAATCAATTCATATAGGATGATGAATTATCTCTTGATCGCTCAAATACCTTCATCCAGTTTATATTATACCTAGTAACTATCCATTTGTTATCCTTGATTAAGACAATGTCTAGTCAAGATCAAAATATATTCTTTATAAAGATAACTTAGTGATTTCAAGTCTAAGGATTATTTACATAACTGCCATGTGAGTCTTTCTATATAATTGAATAATATCTCCATATAAAATCTTCAAGCACTTATATATTAGTCCCGAGTATTTCTTATACCTTAACATATATATATATATATATATATATATATATATATATATATATATATATATATATATATATATATATATATATATATATATATATCAGGTCACAGGTTTCCAACCAATATACCGAGTTTGGGAAAATAAAACAAATCTCTGATGTGAATGAACAAGGCAAGACCAACAATGTCAAGATCCTTGATCAAACACAGGGCATATTTATATGTGCATAAATATAAATTTTGCAATAATGTAAATAGAATCTTACTTAAATTTATATGATAAATCAATACAGGAGATATTGGTTATAGAGGAGAATGGTTACAAGGAAACAGGAGAGTAAATTTTTCTGAGGGAAAATGATAGTCTGCCTTTTAAGGCTTTAGGAGTCCCTTTTTATAGATGAGTTGCCACGAAAGAGGCCAAAATGGCTTTTGAAAAGCATAGAGATTCCTCTAGAATCCATGTGCTATTGTCTTCCATAATTAGGTGATGACATAATGGATATTGCCCATGTTTTTTGTGGGATTTTCGTTTGTTGTCTTTTTACCACTGGCACTTAATTTGTTTGTTTGTAGTATCAGGTAATATTTGTAGAAAAAGGCCTAAAACAAAGGGACTCAAAACAATTGAGTCGAAAGGATATGGGCTCTAAATAGGTGAGCCTGAAATACTTTTTTTTTTAGTGCCTCTTAATAGGTGGCAGAATGCCAAAGCAGTTATCTTCATTATCATCTCCAAGGAAAATGGCAGGAGATGTCGAGCCAGATGAGCTGGATTGGGACAAGACTGTTTTAGGGTCTTGGCTTTGTATAATGTCTTGTACTATTTGGAGGTATTCTTCCTCAGTTCTAGCAGAGGCAAAGAGAGTAGCTGTTTGAGCCTTCCGGGCTAGAAATTTGGATTGAGGATGATGATCAATGATGGGAGCTATTTGATTCTTTTGTAACCATTTTGTAACAGCTAATTTGGAACTTTTGGATTCAGCTGCAAAGAAATCCCACCATTTGATTTTGAATTTGCGAACAAGTACTGAATGTCTATTTTGGAGATTGTAATCGTAGAACCATTAACATACCTATGGAATAAAAAACTTTGTACAGAAAATGAGAAGGGAAGGAAACTTCCTTTCAGAAGGAGTTGGTTGAAAATTATTTTTGAAATAGAGGTAACCATTTTCAACCATAAGATGTTCTTTGAGGTAGTCAACATGACAATCAAAGTAGTCCCACCATTGAAGGAACCAGAGGGGGAGGTTTGTAGTATTCATGACACTATGGAAGTAGAAAAGCCAGGAATGGCTATGGTTTTGATTTTGTAGGAAGAAGGCATTGAACCATGCCTGTTGGTAATCCCAATACATATAGGAGGTATTGAAATCTTGGTAATTTGTACAGAGGTGTATGGGGGAAGGAGAGAGGTTGGTGTAAGGGTTGTCCCTAATCTTTAGGATAGTTAACTTTATGAATGATGCATGTAGAATATGCCGGTTCAGTGTGATCTGAATGAAGTTTGAAGTGTTTGAACTTGATAGAGTTGGTAATGTCAAGGATGACAGCATAGTAAGATTGTGGTTTGGCTAAATTCCAGGGTTTGTAGTACCAATTTGGAGGAAAAATTTTGGAAGCAGCAATGGAAGGGTTTTCATGATGAAATCCTTCTTCCATAGTTAAAATATTTTGGAAATTAGTTTTGAAAATATATTTGGATTTGATTTTTGAAAAACTGGTTTGTGTAGTTTGTAAAGAAATGAGGGTTTTTGAAGTAGAAATGCCTCCTCGAGGTTTTGAAATAGGTTTGGAAATACTACTTGTTTGTGATATGAAGGCCTGTTGGGACACCTTTTGTAACGCCAGAAGTAATTCTGGTGATTTTGATACAGTGTCAACCCAATGTTGAACTGTGTCTGTTTGTACTTGTAGTGGTTTTTAGTTTCTTCTTCTTCAATGACTGCCTCATACCGGGATTTCATAGGTTTGGCAGCTATGATGGTTGAAGACATGAGTTTTGCAGAAGGCTTTGGGCTCTCTGGTTTTGTAGGCTGGGTTTGGGGAGCTTTCCCCTTGTTTTTGGATTTTGCTTTAGGAGACATCAAGACCTGTTTTGAAGGAATTTACGGGTTAGGAAATCAAGGATGGAATTTGAATCTCTTTTAATATAATGTCAAAATAAAAAATGCTTAAAATAGCTTGCCATCGGGCAAAAATATGTTTTGAAGCAAGATTTTGGATATCTTTTTGTAAAACTTCTTTTACAGATTTGCAATCAACATGTAAAAGAAATTTTTGATTTAATAAATCACTTTGAAATTTTATAATACGAAGAACAATGTAAGAATCTCCTTTTTGTTAGTGGAGTAATTTTTCTGACAATTATTCCAATGGGCGGATGTATACTGGAGTATTTGTTATTTGTTATCTTGAACTTGTTTAAAAATCCTACCATATCGTAGGTCGGAGGCATCGGTCTCGACGATCTTAAGAGCTAACGGGTTACCTAAATGGAGGAGAGGAATGGTTTGGACCTGTTGCTTAATATGTTTGACGAGGTTGGTATGGAGGTCAGATCAAGGAATGGGGTTGGTTTTTAATCTGTCATGTAAATGTTTGACAAGACGATTAATAATGGGATAATAGTCGAGAACATAATTAAGACTGCCTAAAAACCTTTGTAATTAGGTTTTATCAGTAATCTTATCAGGAAATTTATTTGTAAAGCTTAAATATCTCTTTATCGGTGTTACAATACCTTGGCAGATATAATGGCCTAGGAAACGGACACGAGTTTGAAATGGAAAATTTTTTGTTTTAGAAACAACTAAACCATTTTGTTTTGTAGTATGGAAGAATGTATATAGATGTTTGAAATGTTGATCTATGGAATGAGAAAAAATAAGTACATCATCAATGTAGACAATGCAGAATTTTGAATGTGCATTGAAGATGTCATTCATGATGCGTTGAAATTCAGATGGTGCATTCTTTAAGCCAAAAGGCATGACATTCTATTCGTATGGGCCAAAAGGAACTGTGAAAACAGTTTTGTATCTATCCTTGAGATCAATCTGGATTTTTCAAAATCCGGATTTCATATCAAATTTAGAAAATATGAATGTAAAATGCAATTTTTGCAATAAATCTTTTTTGTTGGGGATTGGATATCTAATCCATTTTAAAGCATAATTTAAAGGTTTATAATTGATCACAAGTCTAGGTGTGCCTCTTTCAATTTCAGAGTTTTTATTTACATAAAAGGCTGCACACGACCAGGGTGATCGAGACTTTTGGATAAGAGCTTTAGACTCAAGATCGCGGATTTCAAGTCTGCAATGCTGTTCTAAGTCAGCATTCATTTGTATAGGTCTTGCTTTTGTAGGTGTATGTTTTTCTGAAAAAGTATCTTCATATGAAAGATCAACAATGTGTTGTTTTCTTTTCCAGAAAGCATTAGGTAAGTCTGAACATATATGTTGTTCAATCTTACTTTGTAAATTAATGATTTTCTGTTGTAAATCAGAGTTTTATAGTTGTTTGTTAATGCGACAGAAGGAAACATGGTTTTGTAAATCATGTAGATGGAATTGTTTTTCATGAATTAATGCATTAATATGATAGGTATGTATGGAGCATGCTTTAATCAAATTCAAATTTATAGTCTTAGATTTTTCTAAGAATGGGAAAACAAGTTTGATGCTATTTATTTTGGAGGTAATACAATCATGATATGCTTGATATAGAGTGATCATGTCGATGAATGGAGTGCCAAGAATGATGGTATGATTAATATCTTTTATAACGACAAAGAATATTTTAAGAGAAATGCCTTTTGTTGAAAACAGAGGCTTGAGTTTTGCCTGCAATATACAATTTTGAATTGTTTGCAGTAGAGAGTTTTTCAGAGGTATTTTGTAAAAATCATTTTGGAACCATGTCTTCTTTGATGTAGTTTAAATATGCACCTGTGTCAAATAAGTCAATAGTGTCAAGTTTGAAATCTTCTGAAAAAATTAGTATAATTTTAATCAAATATTTTTTGGTAGATATTTGGGTTAACATATTTAAGAAATCATCTGGAATATGCTCAAGATTTGTAAGTGCATGTGGTAATGCATGGGATTCAATGATTTGATCTTCTAATTCAGACTCAGTGTCAGACTGACTCTTAATTTTGGACAGAAGATGTTGTAGTATGGCAAAGTCTTTTTGGTGGACTTGTTTTAGGGTTTGTAACTCGGTTTTGAGGGTTTTAATCTCAGAATGTAATTCTGGGATTGTAACTGTGGTTTTGAATTTCTTCTTGTTAAGGATCTTTGTAAGGTCATAGGTATTGGTGTTGGTGGAAGGTAATATAGAGCAGTTTGGAAGGTTGGATGGAGAGTGCTTTAGTTGGTTGAAATTGTTCAACATTTTATTTAGATAAGTTTTTTGGAGTTGAGGATCATCAAGTCTTTTGATGGCCTTAATAATGAATTCTTGGTCTTGGGTTAAGACGTTAATTTGTTTGGAATTTTAGAGGTGTCTAAAGTAGCGCTGGTAGTTGCTATTTCATCAATTTGAAATTCTTCTTCAGAAGTATCTAAAGGAGAGGGGTCAGTGTCTGTGGCTTCAATGTATATGTTTTGTATTTGGTTGATGATTTCTTTATCTATTTGGAGCTTATGGAGTTTGGTATTGACTTTGTAGAAACGAGATGTATGTCTTTTCTGGTTACATTTGTAATAGGTAATATTTTTGGGGTCAAATTTTGGTTTGGGTTTTGACTTGAAAGGCTTATGGGGTTTGGTAAAATTCTTATAGGGCTTTTTGTACTAGGTTTGTTCTGGTTTGGAGTAAAACTGTTTTCGGTATTTATGGGCTGATCGTTTGTAAGGAGGGTTTTGGCTCGAATAGTTTTTGGGTTTTGGACAATTACCACTGCAGGAGGGTTTTTTAGTGGAAAGACCAACTGGTGACAGAAACTACTAAGTTCTTGCCTGGTACGTTTCATTTCCCACTTTAAGTGTTTTTGGAGTTTGTGATCCTGGTAGATCTTAAGTCCTTCTTTCTTGGTGAAACTCACAAGTTCATCGTATGTAAGCTGGTCATATGGTATGGTTTTGGATGTAAAGGTATCTTTGATTTTGTTTCAGACCTTTTCTTCTAATAGAATTGATAAGCCTAGTTTGAATCCTCTCGAAGCATAACACGAGTAAGGAAGGTATTTTGTACCACTGGAAGTCACTGAGCTTTTTGCACCGAAGGTTGGAGAGAAGTTCAACATTTTTGTCTTTCAAATGGGAAGGATCTCCGACAAAATGTAAGGAAATGGTAAGGATAAGGGTGGACACAACATCTTGGATGGTGTTTCCTGAAGGGTCAAGGATAGGTGTTTGGTCTTCATAGGTTTGTATGGAGTTTAGGATATGTAGATGATCCATTTCAGTGAGATGGTAATCCTACCATCCTTTAAGCTGGCCAGAGAAACCTGTAATAAGGAGTTCGGCTATGGCTTTGTCTAGGGTTCCTGTTTTGGTTTTGTAGGCATAGCTGCCATGGTCATTTGTTGTAGGGTGTTTAAGATATTGTATTTAGACATTCCATCTATGTTCCATTCATAAAGGGAGGAGGCATTGTATTTATGTTGGTTTAAAACATTGAGTTCTATAGGCGAGGAGATATTAGGAGCACTGGTTGTTTTGTGGTTTTTCCAAATAAGTTTGTTTATTTCAAGAGGTTGTTCTTGAAAAGTATCTGTATCGGAGGTTGATATGAGGTTATTTTGAAGAGTATTATTTTGATTTGTAGAGGATGACAGGTTGGATTGTTGAGGTGTGTCTGGGACAGTCAAGGTTGTTCGGTCAAGGTTTTGTAAGTGTGTTTTAATGGCTCTAAGAAAAATCTGTTTGATTTTCTTGAATTTGTGTTTGGTTTGTCTTGGTAACTTGGTATGGTTTGAATACTGGGTTTTTTAGCTTGAGGTCGAATGGACTTTTATCAGTCATGAAGTTAACTGGGTTCTTTTGTATTTGTTTTTCCAGTCTGGTAAGCTGTTTACCTATGGTATTGAGGTTGATATTTGTGGAATTGTTTTGTTGGATGATATGTTTGGTATTTGTAAGGCTATCTTCTCCGGGCATTTTGTATGGAGCTGCATCAAGTGTTTGGTTTTTGTGAGTAAATTGTATGTTGCGTAAAAGTGGATGGTCAAACTCAAATGAAAGTCCACTGGTGAGGTTCCATACAGGAATTTTGGAACGGATTGTAATAGGATATACATGTTTAATGGATGCAAATGGATATGTCTTAATGCATGTCTAATGGATGCAAATGGATATGTCTATGCTGGTGCATAATGAAATTCAAACTAATCAAAGAATAAAATTTATACCTTATGGGTCTTAATGTAAGCATAAAATTTTTTTTGGATATCATTTCTATGTTGAAGGAAGTTTTGAAAAAACCAAGATCGTTTTTCAGAATTATGGTCACCGTACAAATCTCTTTTGAAAAGAGTTTTGTTTATGAAAAAATGCTTATCTGAAGTCAAAACATTAAGCTCGTTTTGGATGTTTTCAGTAACAGCCGAAAATGTTAGTGATGTTGGAGGAGATGGTTGCTTAATGTCTGTATAAACAGGTTTTGGTACATTTGTAGTATAATCTGCATTTCTAGAAGGATTTGCGTGATAAGGGATATTGATAACAGAAGAGATTTTGAAAATTCTTCCCAAATCTATTGTACTGGAAGAAGAAGAGTCTTCAGAGAATTTGGAACTTGTAGAGTGTCGATGGAAAGACAGTTTAACTTTGCCATCTGTGTACTAGGTAATGTTTTTGATTTGGACATCGGGTTGAGGTGGTTGGGGTAATTCTGGTTGTGCTGCTCCTTCAAGGATCCAATCTTCTAGGAGGGATATATCTTTTCCATTGGATTGCTTTTGGGACAACAGTGTTTGAGTGGGATAAATCTGTTTGTAGAAGGAGTGTTTCTCCTTTTTGGGATTGGAATTTGTGTTTGCTTGCAAAGGCTGAGAACATGGCCTTGTAGTGGATTTTGAATATGAGAGCAACATGGATTGATCCTTCCAACATATCATAATTATAGGTCTTTATTTTTAGTAGCATACTTTGCAAGATATTTTTGTCTTTGAGGGATATGGTTAAGTTTGGATAACAGTCAAATGAAACTGGGCCACTGTAAAAGAATTGAGGTGAAAGCCATACAAACTAATGAAGCTAAGGTTGTTTTAAATTTTATCAGGACGCATATATTTGATAGGTTTAGAACCCTCAAAGCTATCATTAGTGATCATGACACTCATTTTTGCAATCATTCAATAGAAGTATTACTACACAAGTACTATGTAACTCATCAGACTTTCATAGCCTACCATCCTTAAAAGAATGGCCAACCTGAAATTTCAAATTAAGAAATCAAGTCCATTTTAAAGAAGATAGTGCAACCTAACCAGTAAGATTATAGTCTGCGACTTAGTGATACACTTTGGACTTATCAGATTGCTTATAAATCACCTATAGGAATGTCACTTTATATGATGATTTACAGAAAAGCATGTCATCTATCAATGAAGCTTGAACACAAAGCTTTTTGGACTATTAAGCATTGCAAGTTTGATTATGATGTTGTTGGGATTATAAGAAAGTTGCAATTGAAAGAGTTGGAAGAGATACATAATGATGCCTACGAGAATACAAGGATTTATAAAGAAAAGACCAAGAGTCTTCATGACTGAATGATTACAAGAAATAAGTTTCATGTTGGAAACAAAGTCCTTCTTTATCATTCATGTTTTAACTTTTTCCTGGAAATTTATGTTCTTGTTGGATTGGACCCTTTTGTTGTTTCTAATATTTTTTCTTATGGTGTAGTTGGGATTACAAGTGTAGAAACAAAGAAAGTGCTCAAGGTCAATTATAATCGATTGAAAGCTTTCTATGAAGGTTGGACGACAGAACTCACCACTTTCATTAAGTTAGCTGAACCAATTTATTAGGCACGAGCATGCAATATGTCAAGCCAATGATATAAAATAAAAGCACTTACTGGGAGGCAACCCCATAAAAAAAATTTATTTTTGCTTTTTTTTCCCTTATCTTTTATTTTTCGCATTTTACTTTATGTTTGTTATCCTCTTCTATTCCTTTTCTTTTATTTCAACATTGAAGACAATGTTGTGTTTAAAATATGAGGGAGAATTTTAGTTTTCTTTGTTGTGTCTATGTGTTTTATTAGAATTAGAAGAACCCATAAACATTTGAAAAAAAATATTTATTTTTTCAAACCTTAAGTATTAAGTTTTATTTATTGAACTCTCATTGATTTATGAGTATTAGTATTATGTATGAGAATCAGTTGAGATAGATGAAAATATAAATTGAATGAATGGGTGTGCATGCAAGTTTTAAAGTTTAATTAGTTTAGGGATTGACTTTGAAAATATATCATGTTGACTTAATAGTGTTGTACTATTGTAAGTTTTTTAGCCTTCAACATTATATTCTTTGATTGTGCATTCTTTCAATGATATGTATATCTAGAACTTGTTTTATATCTTGTTGAGATTATATTCATATTACATATATACATGAAGATGATAAAGGTAATAGAAATTTTAACTACTTGAGCCAAAAAGCCAACTCAAAGCATATTATCCTTAATGAGCCCTTTTGAGCATTTTTTTTTTATCTTTTATTTGCTTTACCTATGTTGCCTTAACTTTTTATATATTTTGCTTTTCTCTTGGCCAAAGATTACTAGAGCATATACTTGTTCATATTTCATGAAATTATGGTTGGAAATTATGTGAAAAAGTGATATTGGATGAAAAGAATGGGCAAAGTTGGCAAAGGTAGACCATTCAAAAAGAAAAAGAAAAAGAAAAAGAAAAAGAAAAGTTGTTCCATTGTGTTCTAAAAGTTGTATGTTAATGGAGCTTGAAATCAAAATAAGTATTGATGGTTAAAGATAGTGAATTTGTGTGCTTTGATGAGATATCTTGTTTCAAAATTAATTTTTTTTATAGAATGCTTTACTTCCTTTGGTTTTAACATTTTCCTTTTTATTCTTTTACCTCACCTTAACATTAGTCATATTACAACAAAAAAACTAAGACCTTTTAATTCATGTATTGCTTGCAATATTTTAGTAATGGAGATGAAATTAAAGAACAAGTTTATAGTAGAACATATTCATTGATTGAATTAGAAAGATTTAAACACATAGGCTTTAAACACGTAAGTGTTTGAGTGTATATCAATGAAATGACCTATCACTTTGGCATGACATAGATTTTATTTAAATCCCAACGATTAATAGAGTTTTAATGTTCACATGTAAATAAATTCATGAAGATTTATGTTTTTATCCTTATTTTGATTGTATTCTTGTTTATAATGCATGTACTCTTGAACATTGATGGGAGATTAAGAAATAAGTCATAATTATTTTATTTATTTATATATTTATTTGTTTGTTTTTATAATTTGGACTTCTTTAAGTTTGATTTTATCTCTCTTTTCTAAAGGACAACAAGAGCTAAGTGTGGGAGTATTTGATGTAACCATATTATTCGATAGTTTTACCCGTATTGACCTAGTATTTTGTCTATGTTTTATATATAAAATACCTTAATAATATTATTTAATGTTTTGAAGGCACTTTCAGATGTAAAATTAAAAAAAAAAGTAAATTGAAGATAAAATTCAGACCATGTTCCAACCCGTGTCGAATATTGGCAAATTTGACCTCTAATCGATGTTTTATGCAGAACTTGAGTTGTAAAGGTCGAAATGAAGTGATTCTAGTGGAATTAAAAACCTAACATCCATACATTTCTATACATATATGGAAAGAAAAAAAGAAAAGAAAAGAAAGATCATGGAAATCAAAGCCTTCAAAGACAAGTCTCGTATTTTGCTAATGAGCTTCGGCCATTTCGACTTGAATATCTTGAGTTAGAGAAGTCCATTTAATGCAAACTCAATTTTTTTGGATTCCTAATTCAAAAATCTATTAACCTACTAAATTTCAGTAGAAAAGAGCTCAAGTCCAACTTACTTCCCAAGCATCCAAACCGACATGACAATTATTTCTTCGTATGGGAATGGTCTTTACTTGGGCAATTTAACTTCTCTAATTCTAAAATTAAATCTTGAAGATTTGATGCACAAATATTTTTTCTTATTTTTAAGAAAGTAGTTATTGTACTATTTAAATGTAGATTGTCTACTCTGGAAAGAACTATTATTATTTTGGAGGATATAAATGGATTGGAGGGACGTGAGGATTAGAGTTTCCTATCAAATAAAAAAAGAGAGAGAAAATAAAGGAGGGGCAGCCAAAAAGAAGAAAGAAAACTCTCATCCTTTTTTTCTATATCTGAAATTATGTTTTCATCCTTTCTCTTCCTTAGTTTTTCGATAGACATGCAAAGTTAAGTTATTTTTATTCGTTGAAAAAAATAAAAATCTTCAAATTTCAAAGCTAAATTATGTTTTCATCCTTTCTCTTCCTTAGTTTTTCGATAGACATGTAAAGTTAAATTATTTTTCTTGGTTAAAAGGATACAAAATCTTTGGATTTAAAAAAATATGAGATCTATTTTATCTTTTCCTTTTAGTTTATATGACGAGTATGAATGTCTTTCTATACTTATTTCCTATAATTATTTAGTTTGATTGTTAAAGCAAACTCTAAGTTATTATTTTAACCAATCTATTGCTAAGTTTGCTATCAAAACCGGACTTATGATATTTAAACTTGTGAAATGACTAAGTTTAATAATTATGATAGATCTATGTTGTCAATTTTAGGGAAAACATTCAATTAAATCGAACATAGACTATAAACAGTTATATTGTCTAGATTTATCAACCTATCTAGTTCCTAAGGTTGCCATAAAATTAAATTACTAATGCGGACACTGTGGTTGTTTAATGGTTAGGATTAGTTACACTTCAGATTTGTTAACTAATTAATGTTAATAAAAGATAAATATTCAGAATATAAATTGATGTATTGTTTCAATGATCAGTTTTGATTTTTGTAGGTGGACGTTTTCTTGAGACCAATTTTTTTCTCTTAATAAGTTTTAGTTTATTTAGTTTAGTTTGATTATTTTATTTTATTTATCATAGTATAGCCTAGATAACCTCAAAACCTCCCAACTTTGAATCATTTAACATAAAGATTTGAACTAGATATTCCTCGTGGGATTGACCTCATGCTTCCTTTATGTTATCTTATTTGCTTAAGTTAGGGTAATTAATTTGTGTGACCGTGATATCACAATATTGGTTGCATGGATTGATGAAGCAACTAAAAGTGTGAGTAAGCAATAAGAACTAATTTTCGACCTTCAAATTGAAGTGACAAATCTCATTTGAATGAACAATGAGTATGTTTCAGATGAAAAGTTGAAAAAAAAAGATCCCACCAATCCTTATTTGAATGAATCTTAAGTAGTTTTATATTGGTTGCCTATTATCATGATTGATCAATTTTATTTCATGCATTTTATTTCTCTTGAACTAATTTATTTAGACATGTGATTTCTTTTTGGTGATGCCAAAACAAAGAGATATTTATAGGATAATATTGATATTTTATCTATATGATATTTCTATTGCTAGGATGAGAAATGGGTAGCATGTATTAATTTGTATATCATCTCAAATTGTTTCATATGTAGCATGAAAATGCTTCTATATCTTGATATAATATGTTCATATTTCATTAACTTGTGTTTATTGATATTGAAATTCTTATGTTATCGAATTCTCTCATGTATTTCATCGTCATATAGTATAATTGATAAAGGAAGTATAATATGATTAATAGGAAATGCAATCAATCATTCATAATTGTTGTTGACATGTTAATACTTGTGAAAGTATTAATGGTTTGTCATCGTCACAAAAATAGGAGAATGTTGGCCTAATGGTAGTCATTGTTCCTAGTTTTTATGAAACAAACCATTAAAAAGTTACTAAAATTTCTTTTGAAATTATGTTGATTTAGATTCATTATTATGCATTACATGTTAAGGATTATTAATAAAGTCTTGAAGCTACGTTAAAGTATAAAACCATATTAATGGGATGTTATTATTCAAAGTTATTCTCTAAGGATAGTATTATATGTGCCTTAATTCCTTTTAAGAATTAATTTGACTCTTGACACGACCAAAGAGTTGATGTCTTCTTGTAAGTGTAGGAGTGTTGAAGTAATAAATAACTCGGCAAGACCAGGGTCGAACTACAGGAAGGTTAACTGTATAAACTATAAATAAAGAAATAGATAATAACAAAAAAGGAGTTGAAGAGAGCTTTGAGATGTGATATTGATATAATGATTAAACAATGATAAAATAATTGTCAAGGTTAGAGGATCCACTAATGGTATTTCAAACAAGTATAGTATAAACTCTTTTTATTACTCAACTGGAAACCACACACAAAGGAGGTTCCAATCGGATTATAAATTGTTAACATGATTACATTAGTTATCTTATTCGAATAATGCTAATACTTGTAAATATTGTCAGGTATTCATGATTATAACTTATGTTAACAACAAATCAAGTTCCTTTCATAGCACAGGTGTCGGTTATACCATACGGTTGGGCTATGAAAGTGGCAAGCATTTGTTGTACCAAGGGTTATACAATATAAATCTAGATTAACCATTTAACAAACAAAGTATTAAAAGTGAACAAAAGAACATGTACAAAACATGTTAGTATCAAACATTAAAGTCCATGTTGAGTTTATACTATACTTATTCTTACACCATTAGTGTAACCTTTTCACCTTGACATAATAAACTTAACTAAACATAATGAAAGAGAGAAACATAAATAAACAAGATAAGAACATAAATAAAATATAAGTTAACTAAGTAAAGGAAAGGAAATGAAAAGCATAAACAAGAGATTAATATAAAAAAAACTTAAGCATTACAAAAATATAAAGAGAGAGAGCAAGAACATGATCTTGATCTGAAAACCAAGATGCCTAAATGCATGGCAAATGCTTTCTTTTATAGGCCAAAATTCAGAACTATTGATTTGATGACTAATTGTTGAGTGGGTGGCCACATCTTGACTTGGTGACAATCCTTATCTTCTTGTCTAAACAAAACGGCATTGCTAACGTCAGAATTTGAACAGATTATCATCATGAAAGTTCTAGGAAATTGTCTTAGCTTTCCAACAAAAAAAGAATCGGTGCATTTGGGCTTCTAGAACTTGAGATATGGGTTAAACAGTGAATAGTATCTGGCCTGTAGGACATATTCAGACTTCTCTTTTGATGCTAAGATTTGGACTTCCAAATAGCATAATTAAGTCTTGGACTCTCCTGAATGTATTAGGCCTATGTATTAGCTTTCTAGCTATATAAACCAAACTGAAATCCAAGATCTACAACTCCAGATATGACCCAATGACTGAATAGTGTTCCAGTTTGGACTGAACCAACATCTCTTTTCTAAGCTTAGCTCTCTCTTTGTCTTCTCAATTTCAGTAGTTAAACTCATCAATCAATCCCTTCATTTATGTGATAGACCTGCATTTAAGATGAACATTTACCATAAATTAAAGGTATCTTATAGTATTAGACATGATATTATAACACATGCTCTAGTTAAGGAGTTATTGATACTTTAAGTGTAAAATGATGATATAAAACCTTGATAAAAATGCACTTTTAAGTACTAATCAACTCTTAAAATCAACTTTTTATATCCAAAATACTATCATAAATATTTAGCCTTAAAATTCCTTAAAACACCTTTTTTCTACACCAAAAAAGCTTAAGACTTCTCGTACACTAGATGACCATACCATACATATTTTTTAATTCTTCTAGTAAGCTACACAATAAGTCAAACAATAAGTGGTATATTAGTTAACCAAACTAAAAACAAAAATCCATTGATAATTAATAAATTGGACATACCAAACCATATAAAAATTCCATAAAATACAGGTAAATTAGACACCTTTACCAAATAAACTTGAACCATGTGATATACAAGGACATATCTTTATATTATTTGGCTTGGACTATACGGTATACCAGTCTCTTAAAATTCAAAACTTGGCCTATTCTCTCTTACTCTAAACAAATAACTAGTCTTTTTTCCCTATAAATAATCCTCTATTTATACCTTTTAAAGATTGTTGCAATCATTGAGTTATAATTCATATTATTATATAGTCATTCCTTTTTTTTTCTTTTTTAGATCTTGATTATCCTCTTACATACTGATTGCACCTCATGCCTTACCTAAAAAGAGTTAGATTACACCTACTAAAGACTTGAATTATTTCATTATAATAAATTTTTTAGAAATGAGTATTGCTTTCATTCATTTTGAGTGAAACTTATTGTAAAAGTGTTAATGTCATTATAACCACTTGATTGTGAGCTTTTATGAGATCTCATATGGTTTTTGGTTTATCATAATGCAAAAGACTATATTGGGTTTGACCTTGTTCCTTGTGTAAAAAGGTCTGTTTGTTTCAATCTTTATCCTATAAAAAATATTGGTGGATTTGATCTTGAGCCTAGTGTAAGAGGTTCAATTGATTTCAATCTTTGTCTTGTGAAAAAAGATTAGGTGAGTTTGATCTTAAGCTGTGTAAAAGGATCATTGTAAAGGTTTGAATTCTAAACCTATAAAAGGATTTGTTATAAGGTCTCGTCTAGCTTGTGTAATACACTGAGAATGATAGTAGAAGCCTACACATACCGTTTAGGAAATGGAGTAGGCGGTTAGTGCCAAACCATTATAAAATTCATGCATATATCTCTTTCTTTTCTCTTTACTTTTTACACTATTATTAACTTCTTGTTGTTATGTAGATTGTATGCATAAACAAGTCATTGTTGTGTGCTTGTATGTGGCTAATAAGGTTGTTAGGGATGTTATTATGTTCCTTGTTGTGACTTGATACAAAACTGGATTGATGGATGTAGTTTTATAATACCTAATTCACCCCCAAGGTGCATAAATAGATAATGTATTATTTTATTTTAATTAGTGTTATTAAATCTTTTGAATTGGTTTGTGTACTTGGTTCTGTGGGTTCAAGCATGACCCTTGCAATACCCTAATAAGGTTGTTAGGAGTGTTATTATGTTTCTTGTTGTGACTTGATACAAAACTGGATTGATGGATATAGTTTTAGAATACCTAATTCACCCCTCAAGGTGCATGGATAGATAAATAGATAATGTATTATTTTATTTTAATTAGTGTTATTAAGTCTTTTGAATTGGTTTGTGTACTTGGTTCTATGGGCTCAAGCATGACCCTTGTAATACCTTTCTAACTTGCTTCTTAGGTTCTCTAGTCAACTATTGTTTTGTTAGTTAGGTCACTATGATTTTATTTATTTATTTATTGACATTTTAACATTTGTAAATATTTTTCTTATAATATTCTTTTTATTCAAAATGTTAGATTTTTAATGTTGCATAGTTTTTTTTATTTGAAATTTTGTATATGTTTGCTCGTTAAGTAGTTTTTTTTTATATGTATTGTGGAAGTACCTTCTTTCATCATTTATTTCTATATGAGTGAATTTGAGTTAGGTTATTTTAATCCCTCGTAGGTTTATTAAGTCTTAGTAGGGGTTTATAGCCTAATTTTGTCTTGTTAAAACAAAATGAGCGTAAGTTAATTGATTACCCACCTTACTTTTGAGTCAGGAATGAAGCCTTTTCTTATACCTATTTCAAAAATTATTTCATTTTTACGATTAGTAAGTTTTTGAGCTAGTAATAAATACATATAACATGTTAGATAGCTTGGCATAAAAGTGTGATTCTTAAAATGTTTCTTTTTAAGTTAAATAAACACATAATAGCTTATCTTAGATAGAATACTTTATGGTGATTTTTATTTTTTCTTTGGTATAACCAACTCCTTACCATAGAGTAAGTCTCTTCAAGATTAGTTTTTAGGTATCTTAGTTATCTTTAAAACTACGTGATTCATCCTTTTATCTCTTTTTACACCTTTGCTCATATAAATATCCCCTATGCTAATAAATATAAAAATAGAACCAACAATGTCTCCAATAAAGAAATATGCAAACTGGGATAAATTATCCAAACAGTTTCTAACTTAGCTTGTTGAGCACCCATCTTGGCTAAAACAACTAACACACCAATTCCTTTCCCATATAATATGGCATATAGTAATTTGCCAATGATAACTCAATAATGCTCGAATTTTATTTATAGCAACCATAAAAGCATGAAAAGAACCACAAACTAAGTTAACCAAATGAATAGCTTTCATAGAATCTAATTTTATGACTAATGTCTAATCCTTTTACACCTAGCTAATACAATGTCATATTGAATAGTTAGAAGCTCAATTAGTAGATTTGTACCAAATCCTATATGACATGAGAATAATTTGTCAAGTACCACTATTATTCCTGAGTATACCATCAAAACCCATAGCACTAGGGTTTCCTCAAGCATTATTATCCATATCTAGTTTGATTAAATCATCGAGGAAAGAGATCAACTTACCAATTGAGTAGCTTTATTAATAAGAGATGTTAAATGGGGGTCAAAAGTCATATCACATTATATAAGTAACTAATGCACATATTGCAATTAACTTTGAAAAGAATGTAATTTACCCTGAATATACCTCAATTCTAAAATTTTCAAATGACCTATCTCATAATAAAAAAGAAGAAGCAAAGTGCTCAAAAACCTAGACATGCCTAATTAGAATATGAATACATGTTTAAGGAAGGGCAATCCAAAAATACAGTTCTCCACCGATTCTTTCTAGTTGAGCCTCTTGGTCTATCATTATACCCTGAGAAGTAGAAAGAATTATAATCCCCATTCCACCTAAAATTCTTGGAATTTGTTGATAGTTTGAATAGATTCGTAGACCAGGGTGACCGATGCGTTTTAAATTTAGACTTGTTCGACATGGTCCTTTCCTATTTCTTCTATCGTAGGGTTAAAGGAAAAAATAAAAATTACCTTCATGGTGTTTCCTCACATTTTCAATAAAACCTTCTCGTAAAAGTATTTTAATAATGTTTTCGGTTATATTAGTAGATGGTATTCGAACGGTTCCTTTTCTATCCATGTCCGCATTTCGTATAGAGGTTATTATGTCAACAAGAGTGTCCCTACCCATGATAAACTAAAAATTTTGTTGCCTCGTAATTTTGATATAATCAATATACTTTGTTTTCATTTTTTTATGAATTAATTATTTTATTTTTATTAATTTTTATTAAAGGTATATGCATGAAACACAATCTACTAATTAATTTTAATTTTGATTTCTTTCAAATATCAAATATCAAATATTATAAATTATGGTTTATATCCCATCTTATATCTTATAATGTTCTTATAATTCTTTATTTTATAATACTTTAGGTGCTAATGAAACTATTTTAGTGAAATTTAATTGTCTCAATTCCCTAGCGATTGCACCAAAAATTCAAGTTCCCTTTGGATTTCCTTCTTGATCAATTACAATTGCATCATTGTCATCATACCGTATTATCATACCGTTGTCGCGTTTGAGTTCTTTAGAGGTACACACAATTACAGCTTTGATCACTTCAGATCTTTCTAGAGGTGAATTGGGGACTACTTCCTTGATCACAACAATAATAACAACAAATAGACTATTGAACATTCGGGAATAAAAAATTCGTTAAGTTGAAGAGTTTTTTTTTATTTGATTTATTAGATCTTAAACTTGAATTTTGATGAACTTCTTTTTGTTTTCAGTAATTCATGGAAAAATAAATCAAGGAACCCCTTATGAATGTACTAGTTACAAGAAAGGACTTTATGATAGTCAATATGGGTTCCCACCACCCATTAATGCATGGCGTTCTTCGACTCATCCTTAGTCTAGATGGTGAAGATGTTATTGACTGCGAACCAAAATTAGGTTATTTACACATATGGATGGAAAAAATTATGGAAAACCGAACAATTATAATATATGTTTGAGAGGATTAGGACAAATAACCATAAACACTAAAATCTCTTAAACCCCTAACAAAATTGAACATCATTGCTAAGAGAACAATCATAGAACACAAGTCATAAAAGTATTTCATCTTCTTAGGAACTTGGATTTGCAAAACCTAATTTACAGAAGTAGCTATAATTGAAAGAAACAACTTAGGAAAAAGCTAATAAATAGCTATTTTAGAAGAGTAGTCATCATTTGGTGAAGGACCCAAAACTCGATGATTCAAACTAGTGTAACTAACATTTTTATACGAATCTATGAAATTTATGATTTCTAGTTTCCTCTAATTACTAGGTGGTGACTTTATTTTTTCATAATTTTCCTTTCAATTTTTAGAGTTTCTAATTCATATCATGTTGCGAAATCCATTATTTTCCAACATATTAATTATTTAGTCAGATGGAATAATAATTATATCGATAGCAGTACTACCAAATATTCAATTGCTTGTTAGTTGTTTGAATCATCTACTCCCAAGCTATTGTGGTAATATCTATTTTAAATCCAAACTATTTTTATATCGATTTTATTTCTAAATTATTTTTATTTTTAACTAATAATTTTTGTTAGAGTTATTTAAAAGGAAAAGTAAAACCCATTAAGAATTGAGTTCATTTATTATAAAAAAAAGGTATAATTTGGATAAAAAGTTCTAGAAAATAATCAATTATTTCAAATATATAAGGGTATATGTCATAATCTTAAAGATTGTAGTCATATTCTCTGAAAATAATTATTTGGATACTATATTCGTCAAAATTGTGGGACCATTTATTTCTTATCATAAGGTCTATTACATTTAAGTCCTTATAGTGTGATAAACATTTTAATTTTTTTCCTTAAATTTAAAAGTTTTAATTGATAACTTAATGTTAAATTAAGAGTTTTAATGTGGCTCATAATAAGTAAAATTCAAAATTATTAGAATTTATCAGCAAGTTTGTATGAACTTTTCAATATCATATTTTCATTTATTGTGAAAACTATTTTCATAAATATATTGTGTTATTGTTGCGTTTAAGTTTTCTATCTTTTCACCAATAAAAATGACAATTGAGATTTTCAAAAATCTCTATCAAGTAAAATTGGTACACCACAAAAATATTGCATTATTTTATTATCATTTTCATCATAAAGAACATCTCTTAATTATCTATCAAGAGTATCAAAAAACTTTCCATAATTCATTAAAACTTTATCCCATAGTTTGTTTTGATAAAGTTTCTAGAAGTGTCTCTTTTTTAATTCACATGTAGGAATTATAATCAACATGCAATGATATTTTAAATATTGAAGGAGTATTTTGACCATAAAGTAATAACAAAAACAAAAATATAACCATACAAGGATGGAATATAAACAAATATAGGTGCAATAAACAAGGAGAAATGCATAACACATTAAAGCCAATCATATAGAGGCAAATCATGACAATCTAGACCAGATAAAATAATGATGGGCTTTAGTTTTTCAAATATTTAGATGATAAAAATCCAAAATTGCAATAGGCTTAAAATATAGATCCCCATTAAAAATGACAACATTATCTAAATAATGAGATATCATGTGATACCCGTAATTTTAAGGTAATATTTGGTTATTGTTCTAAAATAGAAAAGATGGAGACAGTACAGATAGAGAAGACAAGAAAAAAAATGGAAACAAAATTGTGTTTGGTAATGATGTACAAGACAAAATGATTATCTTTGTATCCTATACGGTTATTATGGATAAAATATAATAAAATATGAAAATATCTATTTTACTCTTAATATATAATATTGTCAAACTTGCATATTTAAAAAAATAATTAGATTTTTTTTAGTTTATATTGAGTGTTGAGATTAATAATATTATAATAACTCTAGTTATATAACAAAAGCTGACTTGACTGATTGACTTGGGGTTTGGACTAGTTCAAGTTAAAAAAAAAAGTAGAGGAAGGATTGACTTGACCTGACCTAATCAAATACCTAAGTCAACCCGGGATAAAACATAGGTCAAAAACCCATTCACTTTTTTTAAGGAAAAAATTGGTCAAAACAAGGTTGTGATTATTTTAAAAAATATTTTTTAAGAAGCCGGGTTGACTTTCTCGACCAATGACCTAAACCTTGCATCAATTTAACTCCTGAGTCGAGTTTTAAAACAATGATAATAATTATTTTTATTTATACATTGACTTGGGTCAACACATGTTGACCCTCTTAACTTGTGACTTGAGCCTTGCCATAGTTGACCCATGGGTTTGGTTTTAAAACTATGATTATAACATCTTTTATTCTTACATTAACCTGAGTCAACATGAGTCTTGCCATAGTTGACCCATGGGTTTAGTTTTAAAACTATGATTATAACATCTTTTATCCTTACATTAACCTGAGTCAACATGAGTTGACCCTCTTGATCCATGACCAGGGCTTTGCCCTAAGTTGATCCCCGAATCAAGTTTAATTTTTTTTTATAATAATTACTTTTATTTTATGTTGACCCTTCTGAGATATAACCTGGGCCTTACCTCATGTCGACCCTCATAACAAATTTTAAAATTATGATAATAACTAATTTTATCATTATATTGACCTGGATCAACGATCAACCCCACTTGTGACATGGATCTTGTCTTGGATCGACTATTGAATCAAGTTTAAAGTTATGATAATAACCACTTTACAACTATGATAATACCTAGGTCAGCTCATCCCATAATCCAAGTCTTGACTAGTGACTCAAGCTTTGCCCCGAATTGATCCCCGAGTTGGGTTTTAAAATTATAATAATAATTATTTTTATTACATATCTTAGTCACACAATCTTAGAATTGAGAGTATTTTTATAAGAATATTTAGAAATAAAATAATAATAAATATTGTCTTTGAAGATATGTTCCCTCTATATGAAAGTACATAAATTCATTCTAAGAGTATACTAGAGACAAATTTATTTTTATGTCCCTGCCACTTCAACCAAACACATATTTGTTTCTATTATCTCTATCCCTATTGTCCTAGTAATCAAACCCTACCTAAAAATCTTTAAAAATATAATAAAAACAAAATACAGAAAAGGTGAATAGGCTTTTGACAAATTAAAATTAACACTTATCTAGATTAAACCAATAAGCACAGGTCAAGCAAAAGTAAAAGAAATACAATAAATAAGCATAAGATTATAAAATAAATAGTGTAGAGATAAAACGATAAAATACAATAATTTATCATGATTAGACCATATCTCCATCTAGTCTCCAAGCTCCATTTGGGATTTAGAGTCCACTAATCTCTTCTACCTATACAACGAGGAACAAGTCTTTTAAAACCACTCTTGTTTTTTCTTTCTCTCAAGACCAACTCACTTTTTGTTGTGTGAAGATCACTCTAATCAATCTTGTTACAAGCAAAGGATAAAACATTTTATAATCACTCCATCTGAGAATAAAAAACAACCTACTTGATATAGTGTTTCTTTTTATCTTTTATAAGTATAATAAAACTCAATACTCTCTTGAAAGAGTAGATGATACAAGTTAAGCTCATTCAATACCAATGAATAGTATTTGCAGGTTTAACTCTATTCAAATAATCCAAGAGATTTTATCTTTTATCTTCCTTTTCTTTCTATGCTACTTCTTAAACTCCTCTTTTTTCGTACCTTCAAAAGATAGCTCAATAAGTATATTTGTAGGTGTAATGAAAAACTAGCAGTTGGATAAATAAATGATTATCCTTTTAAGAGAATTCTCTAAATGAGAAATTAGATGTTGTAAATAGTTATTCGGAGAGAATTATCTAAATAAAGAATTAGCTAAAGAACCTTCATTTAATATAAAAATAGCCATTGTAAAGAATTTATCCAAGTAAAGAACTATTTTTAAGTTGCTTATCTTAGCCAACTCTATGCTTCCTTGGCTGGTCCTAGGCTTCCTTGGCTGGTCCACACATGGATAGAATAGATAGTAGATTCTAGGCCTCTATTTAGTTTTTAATTTTTTCTTTGTTTAGTTGGTTTTTCTTACATATTTTCTTCATGAATTTTGTACAATCAAACTCCAAATATAAACAAGTGCTTAAGCCTAACCTTCAACATCACAAAGCTTGAATCAATCAATTTTCATTTGATTAACAAGCTTGTATATTTTATATGATTGAATAATATATATTAACATCACAACACTTGAGCATAATATGTTAGTGATACCAAGTATTTTTTTATCATTAAAATTATAGCTATTGTGGTTGTAATATCTCATATGGCTAGCACAAGAACATGATAAATATACAAAACAAATGTTGTGTTTATTAAGAATTATCTAATGAAAAAGTATGAAATTGAACATTACAATAGGATGCTAGTAGATATTTCCATCCAAACTCATGTTAACAACAAACAAAAATTATGATGTTTTTAGGTGATCGATAGTTTATTAATATAACATCAGAGAGAGAGAAAAAACCGATGAAATTTTATTGAAATTTAAAATATTGAACAAAAATAGAGGTAAGATTAACAACTTAATATGCAAAAAAAAAATATTAAAAATAAGAGAATAAAATGTATATAAATACATTCACAAACTCAGCTACCGGTACATTCTTTAATGTTATGTTTAGTTAGTGTTTATAGATAAAAGATACAAATATAAAAAAAAAAAATTGAAATGTGTTTGGTTAAATGACAAGGAAAAAATTTTCTACCTTTATAAAAGTTTTAGAATGAATTCTTATTCTTTTTAAAACAAAACAAATATAAGAACATATCCCTTCTATCTCAAACTTTCTGTCTTTTCCATTTCAAAACATTAATCAAACTCTACATAATAATGAATTTATATTTAATATGGAATAAAAATGTATGATCACATATACATTATTTTTCAATATGATATTAAGATTATGAAGTCATTAATTCGAGCATTAATATGATAAAAGGCTATCACCCTCACTTGACCTTAAGTCCAACCTTAAACATCACGAAGCTTGAATTAATCCATATAATATTAAAATTATAAAGTCATTAACTTGAGGATCAAAGAAAATGATGAAGCTATCACCCTTGATTTGACCTAATTAGTGCAAGAAATATAAGGAGTCCAAATCTCCACACAGTAAGATTCTAGTTAAAACAATTATCTTTATAAGATCATGATAGAAGGCTTTAACAATAAATTATACATTCATTTTGTTGGGAACATCCGTTTACTATTTTTATCTTAATATATTACATTTTTACCATTGCATATTCATTTTGTCGGTTGAATGTTACTAATGCTAAAAAATATTAAAGCGTGAAAGCTTTTGCTAATATACACTTTAATCCCTCAATTTTTAGAAATTGTTTTGGTCTTTATTCTTTATTTTTCTTTTAAGGAAAGTTTTGTATCCTTTTATTTTACAGCATAAACAATTTTGTCCTTGAATGATTTTTTTTTTTTCAATTGTTCCTTCATGTCAAGTTGTGGACTTGGTCCAAATTAGTTAAAAAAACATTACATGGGTTGATAGCAAGGTAAGGGATAAGTGGATTTAAGCAGGTACGCCGCTTCAAAAATATAAATTTTATTTTCTATGATATTTAATTTTTTTCCCAGATTTCAACCTTAAAAATTAAGACAAAACATAATAAAATAATTTAAAATAATAGAAAAGGAAAAAAGACATCATAATACATATATGATATCATGAAGAAAATTATTGAAAAATAATATATTATGATAATATAAGAAAAAAACAAAGTAAAAACATAAAAAAATTTATAAATATGATATTGAAAGAAACAAAAGTTTTTATTTTTTTTAACATGTACAAGTATTTAAATATTCCATCCCATTCTTACCTTTTCGGTCAACCCATAGAAATAATTTGATTATTATTGATTAAGTTAGCAACTTGACATATTGGGAGGATTGAAAGAATAAACCATTTAGGGACCAAACTGAATTCGTTGTAAAGTATGAGCACCAAAAGATAAATCTTAAAAAGATCTGGAGACCACGAATGTAAGGATGACAAGAATATGACATATACGGTTGATAATAAAATAAAAATACCTTTTAAATACAAATTAAAAATACAAGGACTTACTTAAACATTAACCCATTAAAAAAAAAAAAAACGAAGATTCAGTTTCAGAATTGAGGCCAAAAAGAAAAAGAAAAAGGAAACAGCAAAAGAGGGCCACGGGTGGCGGTTTCGACTTTCGAGAGGTGGCAGTAACTGTGATTTTATGATAAATAGAACGCATATTCTCCACCACTCCGTACTATGCGTGGGTCCCTTTTTAACTTATCTCACCCTGTCCACTCCCTCCTACTGTATCTGTGTCGTGGACTGAAACAAAACAAAACCTTGTAAAAAAAACCTCATCATGTCTTCTTAGTTAGATTAACAGTTATTCCTATCCTTTCACATTCGTTGCTGTCGGTTTCGAAGAGAAAGTAGAAACTGTCTGTGCAGCACAACACACGCTCACGCTCTTTGATGATGGATCGAAAAACATTAAATTGAAGATGCTTTCACCACCCAACAACATATAAAGATCGAGCTCATGGATATTGCTTTTTGTTAATTTTGATTCTCGTGAAATAAACGAAATATGAAGGCACTTGTTATTCCTCCTGTAAGTAGTTATCTCTGATCTCTCTTATGGTTTTTAAGAAGAAGAAAACATCGTGTTATGTATTATTGAGGGCCAGGGGTCATGGATACTGCTGGATTCAACAAGGCATCATGATGATGATGATGATGATGGATGAATATCTTGATTCTATAAGCTTTTCCCTTTTACCAAAAGCTTTCCTTTTCTTTTTCCTTTCTGCCATAATCAAAGCAAATTCAAGGAAAGAATTAAAACAATCATCATCATCATCATCATGAATTTGTAGCTCAAAAACTCGTTTCAGGGAAATGAGAAGTAACTTGGCTTGCCTTTGACCATCAAGAGAGGCGACATAATATAACTTATGGAGCACTCCCTTTGGCGGGATCTTAACTAATGGCTTTCTGTACCATATTTGTATGCATGTATATAAATAAAGACATATCGCTTTACAATTACATGCATGTATGCGTGGTGTGTAGTGAACTCGTTGTTCTTTAATGACTTTGTTATCTTTTCAGGTATCCCTGCCTTCGGATTCGAAGAGTAGGAGATTACATTGGTGTAGCGTTTTTCCTGCTGCTTCTTTTCTTTTTCTTATTTTCTTTGCAGTATATGCTTTCATAGCTCCAGATTACAAAGAGGTAATCAGTTTAGTACTGCCCACATTGAATTTTCAATATTTCTTCAAGTTAACCATTGCTTGTTACCATCGTTCTGCGTTGATATATCAAAATGGATCCTTAATTTGTAATCCAACTGCTTCTCATTCTCTTGTTTTATGGTCTTTTTTCTACCTAATAGACAAGTATTAACTTTGTTGGATGCTTATGAATCTGTCCTGCAGAGATTATCAAGATGGGGAATAGCTGATACTTTTCAGAATTTTAAATTCAGCAATTGCAAGGTTGTGCATTTTTTTTTCCTGCAAGTTTAGTTGTTTAGATAATTTTCCTTCAAAAATAGTTGATGGGTTTTGTTTCTTACATGGTTCTGTATATTTTAGAATCAGTGCAGGCCTCCTGGAAGTGAGTCCTTACCTGAAGGGATTGTCTCAAAGACTTCTAACTTTCAAATGAGGCCGCTATGGGGCTTTCCAAAGGTAAAAGTTTATGAGCTCCATGACGGAGTGACTGATCATTCATTTCTCAGAAAGTCAATTCTTGTGACTGATCATTAATTACTGTCACCATTTAATCTCATCTCAACAAGTTTTCAAGATGGACATTTATATGTGACTGCATCAACTCTGCCGTGGGTTTGCCAACATTGGTTGCACGAATGTTGAAAAGTTTAATGTGTTTCCATACGTTTGTTTAGGGACTGTAACATAATCTTCCTAGAATTGCAACTTTCTAAAACCTTCATGCTGTAAGTAAACTTCTATAACGAATGAACTTTATAAAATAAATGTTTCAGATGTGGCTCATAGATCTTGAGACTTCTTAGCGTGTTTTCTTCTAATTCTCAGTTCATATATAGCTTACTAGCTAGCAACCACAGATGATTATTTGACTGTTAAATGCGACTTATTACATGTATAAGTACTATCACAGATACACTTTTTGGTTGAACAAGAATACGTGTTTCTCCATTTCGCTGGAAATGGAAGCTGGAGATATTTGGTATACTAAAATGTTTGCTTAATGGAAACATATAATATCAATTTTCTCTTGCTGCTGATGTTGCTTGATTAATATTTGGCTGTTGTGCTTTGCCTTGTTGTTTCTTTGATTTCAACATGATAAAAAATTGCGTCTGGTTTGGACAGAATGATGAAAATTCTTCAATAAACCTATTGGCTGTGGCTGTTGGAATAACGCAAAGAGATCTTGTCAATAAGATGGTAAAAAAGGTATGAATACTACAGGTCAACTTTTATATTCGTAGTTTTTCTCTTACTTCTCTGTTTTAATATTTATTCAATTTTTCAGTTTCTCTCGAGCAACTTTTCTGTGATGCTTTTCCATTATGATGGTATTGTTGATGAATGGAGAGATTTTGAGTGGAATGATCGTGTTATACACGTTTCTGCCCGTAATCAAACTAAATGGTGAGTTGTCTTGGCCCTGGAATCCATTGATCATTACTTGTAGAAATTAAATTACCTAAATATATCTTTACTGGGTTTTTGTTTTTGATGATGGCTAGGTGGTTTGCAAAGCGGTTCTTGCATCCTGATATAGTTGCTGCGTGCAATTACATTTTCCTTTGGGACGAGGACCTTGGAGTTGAAAACTTCAATCCTAAACAGTATGTTAATTGCATGTCTCCCTTTTTTCTTTAAATTATATATATAAAAAAACCTCAATTTTTAAAGGCTTTAATACTAGGACCAATAAAATCCTAGTCTCCATCTGAACATTAACTCTTTCCAGTGCTTGAAGTGGACAAAATGTTGAAATAAGTCGTGTGCCGGTTACCATGTAATCATGTAGTCGTAATTGAAGCTTGTCCATAATTGTAGAGGGAGTGAAACAGGTAAAATGTTGTTGAAGTTTCTAGCCGGTAATCTTCGAACTTGGAAGTGTTTATCCTTCTGTCTCGTGAACTTTAGATGGCTTGAAGGCAAGAAGTCTTACTGCCCCTGGAAAAGTTCAAAGAGTTTGCAAAGCCCCTGAGATATCCCTATTCAAAGGCTGAGATACAGCTCTGTGTCTGAATATTTTGAAATTGAGTCAGTTACTCATTTTTGGAGTTTAGTTTATTCCTAGATGCAAGGAAATGATGGCCATATGCACTGAGTTTGATAAAGTGACTGGATTCTTCTATGTCTTCCGTTACATGCATCAGATTTAAAGGCAATAATTAAATCTCATGATTATCGACCAAAACTTGATTACTGGTTATATATGAAACAATAAGCTCTGCTTTCTTCTTTTTTTATAAGCATTCAGGAAACACAAGCCATTAGGTACTGAGGATAGTTATCAGCTTCGACATTTTTTCACATTAACATTAAATGATTAGAAATATTGGCCTCAGTTGCTAATGTGGTGTGATGTCCTTCACAGAAATCTGAGAGGAAGGCTTGCCTTCAGCTATTGATTTTTTTTCAAAGGCTTAACAGGATTCAGATGATGATTTTTCCCCGGTGCCTAAAAACATAGTTTTTCTAGCTGCATGGTTACTCTCATGAACATCAAATAGTAAAGGCTTCAGGAAGGGTATTAGCTATATTCATGGGTATCATATTGCAATAGACCCATCTTTTGGGGGTTATGAGGAGCTTCCGCAGGATTCTAGGACTCAACATAGACAAGATCACAAGTTTCTTGTGAAGGCTGAGAACTTGTCAAATGATATATGCCTATTCTGTACAATTTGCAGTGTGTTTTGCCAGCTGAATTTCCATTTTCTTAGATTTCATGTGATGCAGTAATTCATCATCTAAATGCAGGTGGGAGTCGAGAGAGTATTTACCATTATTTGCTGCCTGTGATCATCTATTCATTGTGAGATTATTTAACATCACCTAAATGCATGCTTTGGGGAATAGGAACGTGATTTTATTTTGCGTTATGCAAATTTAGCAATTTGTTTCCCTGTGTGTGCATGTGTACATGATGTGTGTTCCATTGCAAATGAGAGAAGCATTTCAGAGAAGAAAAACAAGGCTTGAACAGTAAAAAGAAGGCATTCCTTATTAAAGACTAAACGAGTAAATAAAATAAGGTGAAACTACTTAAGTTTCTGTTGGGCATCACAATTCAGCTTTGATAGTTTCAAGTAGTAGTCTTTGCCCGCTATCTTCAGCTCATAGCGATCCATCATCTTGCTGCTTTGTTTCTTTAAATACAATAGTTAAAGGAAAGAAGGACATTTTGCGAGCAATGAAAAAGTTGGATGCATGCATTGATAACAAACTATAAATTCATGATATGACAGTTCATATTTCCAATGCTCAAACATCTTTTTTCTTTGAACTTATTTGACATTGCTAGGTATGTTTCAATTGTTAAAAGTGAAGGGCTTCATATATCACAGCCAGCCCTTGATTATAAATCTCTGGTACATCAGCAAATTACTGTCCGGGCAAGCAAATCAGGAGTACACAGGTTCTCGTGTAACCTCTTTTTTCCTCCTTTTAATGATTATGTGCTGTAATCGGTACTTACCATCTGACCTTGTTCGGTTAAATTTTTCTTGACAATGTTGGACCATGAACTCCTTTATTTTGGGATATGAATATGTTCATTTTGAAATGTTTCTGTTACTTTGAACTGTACATATGCAAATTTTCTGTACTGCAGTGCTTATTCTTCTCTGATGGCATATGTTCATTGTTATCAGAAGGACTTACAAGCCTGGTATTTGTGATGGAAATAGTACAGCTCCTCCATGCACAGGGTAAAAAAATTCAGTTATGTTACATATCTGTGAGTGGTTCATTTGTATTTTTCCAAGGAAGCTAATAATCCCATCCTTTGCATGGGATTTAATTGTTTCTCTTGACAAAACTAAGCTGAAGATTTAAATTACAGGTGGGTGGAAATGATGGCCCCTGTTTTCTCAAGAGCTGCTTGGCGCTGTGTGTGGTATATGATCCAGGTGTTTTATTGAAGAGCTTATTTTTTTGGTTATTCTGTTCTTACATCAGTATGTGGATGTGTATCTCCGTGTTTCTGTCTTCTAGAAATATCACAGTATTGCATCAGGGGCTGCTTATTCATTTCAGAAAGTGATGAATGCTGTCATGGACTGCTACTTTTCATGGGCTCTCTTATATTCTTTATCACACTTGTAACCTGGTTTCATGGATTCTGATGCTATCACACATCTTTTATGCTAAATTTATTTTGCAGAATGACTTGATCCATGCATGGGGTCTAGACTATCAGCTTGGATATTGTTCACAGGCAAGCTACTCTCTTTTTTCCCTTTCTCAACGTTATCTACACACTCTCTCTTGCTCCTTCCAACATATATACTTACCAGAAATCCTACTGGCCAACGTTTTGATAGGGTGATCGAACAAAAAATATTGGTATTGTGGATGCGGAGTACATAGTCCATTATGGTCACCCAACACTTGGAGGTGTGGTTGAAAACAAGGTTAGAAATCTTACACGGTCATGCAGATTTTGTTGCTAGAGTTTTCTTGTCTAAGCTTTTGGTGTTACTTGAGATTATTGCCACATCTGGTGCATCAAATCACTTAAAGGGCACACACATATGATGCAAGCATAAGCATAAGACGGTTTTTAAAGAACAAGTTTAGTTGTAGTATGATTTTTTCAACGGATGCCAGTCTTTCTTTCCAGAGTTCATAAAAATTAGAGCAAACAGAACAAAGAAATGCAAGGTTAGTCTGAGAAACTTATGGGTTGGATTTAAACTTGCACCTATAATTTTCAGAAAATGATGAATTAAGAATTGTTGTACTGATGAAATGGTAAATTACCTTGCTAGTAAATTTTCTTCATTCATCATAAAAGAAATTGTAAATTACCTATGATTCTCATGGATGAATTTACTTGTTCTCTTCGAATTTTTGATGGTCCAATACTTACAGCAAGTGTGCTCCTCGATTCCTAGGATCCCTCCTAACAAGCAGATGCTCTCTCGCGTGCTTGTGCCATGGCCAAGCCAAGCCATTGCAAACACTAGAAATTTTTCTTTTGGCTATTTTGAATGAGTCTTCACCATGTGAACTTTCACACTCCTTGTTTGATCATTGACATGAATGTAGTATTTATGTCTCTGTTCTGAAGACACCACTTCATTCACAAAAAAGCAGGTTATGGAATGAAAGCAAGTTTTAACGAAAAATTTATCTGTTGAAAATGATTTCAATTGTCTAGTTTCACGAGAAGTTGAAAATCATCCCTTCTTATTCAAGTTTCTATACCTAGACCTAATATTGATTTTGTCTAGAGCTACAAGCATGCCAGAGGATCCAAGAGATTCATTATGCTGTAACTGCAAATACCACTTCTCTTGTTTTAGAAGTTAAAATCACTCCTTACCATCCTTGATTGCCCTCTCCTGAAACTGAGAATCTGTGTGACATATACCATGCCTTTGATGTGTATTCTCTCCTTGTTTGATCGTTCTATATAAATGGATTTTTCATCTCTGTGTTGCAGGAGCCTTCTCGTTCACAGAAAACAGATCCTAGATTGGAAGTAAGTACATATCAATGTAAATGATTTCAAATTGTCTATTTTTGTTGAGTGGTTGACAATCATCCCTCTTCATTTCAATTTCCTCACTTGACATATCGTTGACTTCGTTCAGAGGTACAAACATAGTGGATCTCGAGAGCTTGTTAGGCATTCAGCCTGTCACTAAAGTCTAGAGCCAATTAACCTCGTAGTTTCAGAAACGTTTCTCTTCCTAGTAGGACATTGTTCTATTCTTAGAAATTGTCTTCATCAATGTAGGTAGGTGTTGAGATTACTGCCCGTGTCTTCCATTTCTAAAGGAAAATGTACATTAAAATAGAAGCACTAATCAGGCGTCTTAGGCACAAAATGCAGTTAACGTTACAATGAAAAGGAAGAGGGGTCGGAAAAAAGAAGAAGAAGTAGGATGATGGCAGAACTTGCAGGTTGTACCAATTCTAACATATCTCTGGAACATAAACCTATCCTCGATACCCATTGCAGGTGAGGAGGCAGTCCTTGATCGAACTGAGAATTTTTCAAAAGCGATGGAAAGAGGCGGTTGAGGAGGATCAATGCTGGATAGATCCATACAAAGAGGCAGTGAAAGAAAGCAGCTAGCTGCATGTCCATGAAGCTGTGGACGCTATGCTCCATCGTACATTCATTATATATGTATATATATTATATTTTGCAGAGGCAAGAGGCCTGGAACAAACAAGATGTGAAGTTATACAGAGATCAGAAGCTCCGGGGTCGTGATTGACAGGAGAATTATTGGCAACATGCAATATAAATAAAAGCAAAGTTTGGGATCCGTCTTCGTTTGTATATTGTGGTGTGCAAGTCAGGTCTTGTAAATGATGAAGGATACGTACAAGCAAGGCATTAATTAATCAAAGAGCATTCACACTGATGTGAAGAAACCAACCTTGCTAGGCTTGTAATTTGGCAGCTGTAAAGTTGATGAATACAGGTGATGGAGACTGATTTTAGTGACCGTGTTCATACTGGGAGACCGTGGTTCAATAATTTCTACAATGCTTAGCTTTACAGCACTTGCTTCCCAAGAATTCAAATTGTAAGAATTGACTAGCATTTTGCTTTGTAGTTTCCCTATTATATACACACGAGTTAGGTGGCCGGAGATTTTTTTTTTGGCATAAAAAATATTAAAAAAAATTAAGGGTAAAGCTAGATTCAAGAATCTTGAGTCTGATTGCAATACCTGATTTAAAAGTAACATTTATAATATTAATTATAATATCAATAGTAATATTTATAATATAAATAATTTTAATTTTAATAATAATAATAATAATATTAAACTTCTCTGATCCAAGTTCTTATAGTTTTTTATCACTTGAAATCAAATTTATGGTTTTTCTTCGATAATAATCATATTTTTTTAAAAACTTATTAAGGATAATGATAATGATAACAATAATAATAACAATGAGAATAATATTAATGATTATAAACTTGAGTCTGGTGTCCTAGCTAGACCCAAGTTTCTAGGGTCTGGTTCCCCTAATAATAATAAAAATAAAAATATTTATAATATTAAACTTATCTGACTCAAGTTCTTATAGTTTTTAATCCCTTTAAATCAAATTTATGATTTTTCTTCAATAGTAATAATTTTTTTTTAATTTTAATAATAATAAAAATAATAACAATATTAAAAATAAGAATAATACTAATAATCATGATAATAAGAAGAATAATAACAACGATGAAGACGACGACGACAGCAACAACAACAACAATAATTTTTAATTTTACTCTTCAAATCAAATCTATGGGTTTTTTTTTCAATAATAATAATATTTTTTCAAATTTATTAATAATATTAATATTAATATTAATATTAATAATATTTATAACAATATTAAACATGCATGACTCAAATTCTTATAGTTTTTAATTTTACTTTTCAAATCAAATCTATGGTTGTTTTTTAATATTAATAATATTTTTTAATTATTATATTAGCAATATTCATTATAATAAAAATAATAATATTTTTAATACAAATAATAATATTTTTAATATTAATAATAATATTAAATTTGCATGACTTAAGTTTAAGTGGGTCTGATTGCAACACCAAGGCCAAGAGCCTTAGGTCTGGCTGCAACACCAGATCCAAGAGCCTTAGATATGGGTCTGGTTGCAAGGCCATGTCATGAAAGTGTAACAACTAAATAGAAAAAAATTAATATTAAAGAATGAAATTAAACAAAAAAAAGATTAATTGAAAAGAAAAAAAAACAAAGCAAAGCACTATTCCAATGAATAGTGCTTTGCAAGAAGAGGTACAGTAAAATACCCTCATAAGATCATGATAATCTAATGAAAAGTAAACAAAATAAAACATGAAGTTTAATTCTTAATTAAATCGATATTAAAAGATGAAATTGGAAGAAAAAAACTAATTAAGAAAAAGAAAAAAAAATCTGAATCAACTAGGTTAATCCATCAAATCAGGTTAACCCGTCAAACCTGGGATCCGTGTCATAAGAGTGTGATAACTAAATAAAAATAATAATATTAATGAACTAAATTAAACAAAAAAAAATTAATTAAAAGAAAAAAAAATCTAGAACTAAAAGGTATCCGTCTTTTACTATGAATTTGCACAATGAAAAATTGATGACTTTTAGTATATAGTATAATATATATGGCCTCAATTTTTCATTGTATTACCTACAGTAAAATTACCCTTTCACCCCTTCACTAAAAATATTAACCTTTGGTTTTGAGAGTAGAGTTGTATTTGTATAGGGATTCATTGATAATTGTTGATTTGGAAGAAATAAAATGATCTAAAAAGTAAATATTAAAATGATTACATTACTCTTGAAAAAAATTAAAAAATTCACTAGCATGGAAGGGTTTTAATGCGTAGTGTAATTACTCCAATCCCCTTTAAAGAAATTTTAAAAATCCTAGCGTTGAGGAGATTTTTGGTCATTTTTCTTTTTATAAAAAGTGTAATCACTACATTGCTTTTGATACCAATTTTTTTAAAGCTATTGTGAGGGTATTTGGACTTTTTACTGTGGTAATGAGGTTTTTTTTTTTAAATCTTTTTAGCAACATAAAAAATAAAAAAAAAAGTTGACATTTAAGGAACACGTGCCAACATTTAGAAGAGGTCTTCGTATTTAAGTGATGCACGTGCCTTACTATGGCGGCCAAAATTATCCAACCATCGTGTCAACAATACCATCTAGTGGAGGCGCTTCTAATGAGATGGCACGTGTGTCGTGGTTCATAACTGTCGGTTGATGTTAAATTTTTTTTCCTCCTTTTTTCTCTCTCATTTCTAGGGATTCGTGCTGGCTACACAAAAAAAATCCTATTTTATTCTTATTTCGGTTATAGTCCTCATTCTTTTCATTAATCTTTGATTGTTTTAGATTTTTTTTATCGATTTTTCTTTCAATTTTATCCCTTGAAATTTAATTTGATTTGATTTTTATATCAAATTTAATTTTCATTCTTTTAATTGCACTTTTTTTCTTTTTAATTTCATTCCTTGAAATTTAATTTAATTTGATTTTTATATCAAATTTAGTCCTCGTTCTTTTAATTACTATTTTTATATTTTTTTAATTGACTTTTATTTTTCAATTTCATCCCCCATCATTTTATTTATTTTTATTTGGTCCTCTTTCTTTCCTTTTTTTTTTTCATCCTTTTATTATTATTATTTTCGATTTCATCTTTTAATAATTGATTAATTTTGAGAGTCCAATCTCATGACCCGAGTCACGAGTTTACTATGCTAACTTGATTTGTTAAGTCAACATGTCTGCGCCATCTTTTTTGAGTCAATTGAATTACTTTTTATCCTCTCTTTTTTTCGATTTCATCCTTCAAGTTTAGTTTTTTATTGAATTTTTTAGTTGCTTTGTGAAATAAAATATATGCAAGTCTTTTACATTTTTTATGGTTTTTTTATTAGAATATTATTTGATTTAGTGTATTGTCTATTTTCTTATATATAAAAAAGTTTTTAAACTTGATGTTTTTTTTCTTTTTTTATTATTTTTTTTCAATTTCACCCAAATAAACTCAAACCTACATGCCTTGTGCCTATTATAAAATCTACAATAAACTCATCCAATTTTTATATAATAATATTTTTTGAAAAACAATTATTTTCCATGGAATTAATTGCACAACAAACTCATCGTAAATTCAATAGCAGGGAAAAGAAAAGGAAAATACAAAAAAGGAAAGGAATCACTGAACCACACCTCAGAGAGGAAACTCTAATCATCTGGAAGTAGATAAAGATAGGAGGAGTGGTTTAACCTATGATGATGATTCATAGCTTTCTCTTCAAGGAAATTGTGATTTCATAAAGAAGAAGAAAGGGGAAAGGCAAGCAGGAAATATATTATAAATTGATGATAGTGTAGTGTGTGCCTGCAGAGTGCAATAATGATACGGGCACGCATGCCGTGCGGCGGAGCCTTAAATCATCCAATTTTCATAAGAAACAATTTCATCGCTGTTTGCCCTTGAAACAGCACATGGGTTTCGTCATATATCAGCCCTATAAGATTCTCAAAACACTCTTCTCAATGCACCAAACGCCGGTGTGGCTGCAAACCCTACTGCCATGTCTACATGCTCACGAGCCCTACAGTTTGCGTACTGGATTTTTATTTTTCCAAAGAGTATTAATACTGTTTTTTTATCAGCTGACCATACTTTTTTAAAACCTTTTTTTTTTAATCACAACTATAAAAACTATCTAAAAAACAAATACTCTAAAACAAACAGAAACAGCTCTTAATAAATTTGTTTAAATCAAAAAAACAAAATTCAGCTCAATATTTCTGCTTTTATGTAAAAAGGGATACATTATAAATGGTCAATCTATGATTATAACTCATAAGGCCCCCCTCCACCTTAAAATCTCAGCAACTAGTTGCAACTAGACTTAATTGCCTCCCACCCATCTTCCACCCACCTTGCTATTATCGCTATCAGCACCTCCATGCATTAATATCATCATATCAACCCCCTATAAAAACCCTATCTACATAAGAGCTTTTACAGGTTACAGCACCGATTAGCACTAACCTATTTATTGGTAATTCAAGACCATCATGCGCTCGAGGGCACCCCGACATTATCTGTTGGAGCCTGGCAGCAGGGCATTAAGAGTATAAAATATACAGAATGATTTTATATAGCTAGTCCCACTACAGGGCCATTGCCAGAACAAACATGCTAATTGGTTAACGAGCTGTTCATGTATGCTTAACCATGGAGAAGAAGCAACTGCTAATCTTATTTCCGCCAAACAAAACAGCATATGCAAAGATCAAAGAAGAGGCTGAAGACACAAAAGAAGCCAGCCATAGGTCGACAACCAACATATTCCAGCAAAAACATTAGTGGGCATTTGAGATTTTTCACGTTGACAGAGAACAAACATAAAATAATAATAATAAGCAATTAACAAATAAATTAAGATATGGTGAATCTTAATCCTTTGTCGAGAGTAACAGACCAGCACTACTGAGCACTGAGATTTAATATATTCTTAAAGGCAACTACTTGGATTGTCACAAACCCCAATGGTTTGGTAAACATAAGAACAATGCTTCTCCAAATATCCATAAATTGCTAAAATACTAACCTCGTCTGCTGTTTCCACTCAGAAGGTGTTGCTGCAACTTCCTAAAAAAATTATACACACTTCCCACTGGAAGTAGCAACAACCCTTTACCTTGCCTGGAAATAGCAACAACCCTTTACCTGGAAAATAGCAACACCCAAACACTAACAGTGACCCTATCATATACCGGTATGATAGCAGCAATAAACAAAATTATAAACAAACAAATCTAAGAACAGGTATTCTCCTCCCCCCGCTCACACTTGCAACAGGATCAAGAAAAAGCACAAGAACTAGAGATGGCATCTGAGGCAATTACAGGTCTTGGGAGTGAAAGAACAGAAACCAAAGGGCCTGTTTGGAATGTTGCAATTGATGGCATAGCAACAAGGAGATGGCAAGCAAACCCCTTTAGCACCTCCACAGCAAGTGCACATTGCACATATCTGAAAACCATTCAATCTTCTCCTGGTCTCATTCATCATCATTCTTATATCCGTAACCTTCAGTGGCTCCATCAACGGCACCATCTCATTACTTGTTGTTGCAGACCCATTTACCTCCAAATCAACAAAAATTCAATCCACAAACACCAATTTAGACATGAAAAGCAAAGGGATCTACGAATTAAGAGGGGAATATGGAAAGAAACAACACTCACCTGGCCTGTGCTTGTACTTGCCTCATTGTAATCGATCACACTAGCTAGGAGGAGGAGGAGGAGCATGAGAGGTAAAGAGACCCCATAAGCAGACATGATGAGATGGGTTTTTCACGAGGCTTTTGAAATATGTGGGAATTGGCAATTGGGGTTTTGAGTTGTATATGTACTAGAACAAGTTTTTGATTTGGCGCATCATTAAATGTTACTTGGTGTTACGGTTGATGGGTTTGTTTTGGTTTCCAGCTGCTAAGGAGTACGGGATGTTTGGTACCGCGATTAAGGTTTAAAATGTTTTTATATTAAAATAATATTTTTAAAAAATTTATTTTCAACTGACACATTAAAAAAATTTAAAAATATTAAAAAAATAATTTAAAACAAAAAAAATTTAAATTTTTTTAAAAAATATCTTTAAAACATAAAAATAAATTAAGAGTTCACATAGAGATAGAAAGAGAAAGTCTCTTATTTATTAATCATTATATGTATAATTTTAAAATTCGATTCGGCAGGTCAACTCGGAGCCTGATTAACTTGGAGCAAGAATCGATCTGATTTAAGAAAAAATAAAGAAAATTAAAAACTTAGCTGACCCGACAATTGACCTCGTGATCCGTTGGATATGATAAGATTCGATCAAAAATTAAGTTGTAATTCGTTGACTATATTTTTTTTAACCAAAACAATATAATTTTGATTTATAATAAAAATTTAAGTTGACCCGGATAATCTAGGCAAAATTCATAACATGAGCTTGGATTGGATTTAAAAACTCTGATAGTATGCAGTGATGTGTTATTTAAGAAAATATATTAAAATAATATTCTTAAAATATAATTTTGGTTTTAATATTAAAAAAATATTAATTTAATTTAAAATAAAAAAAACATTGAGCTTGGATTCTCTAAGAGATTAAGGGCGAGCATCTGATATTCTCTTATATCAATCAAGCTAGATAACAAGTGTCATGGTGTTCATGGCTTAGAACGGGCTCGGTTTCAGCCGAACCTAAATCAGGTTCTGTTTATTTTGCTAGGTCAGGGCCCACCAAGCCCAACTTTGGGCCTCTTAAGAGAATTTTTGCCAGGTTCAAAATAAATAAATAAATAAGTTTATTTGAGGCCTTGGCAAGTTGGCATGGCTTTTTGACGGTGGAATGCATTCATATTACAAGTCAATGCGTACGGAGTCCACAATTATTGTCATTTTACAGCTGAGTAATGATTGACAAGTAATGGTTTTGCTTCATATAATTTTTTTTTTCTGAAATATATATTAATAATATTTTTATATTTTTTAAAAATTATTTTTGATATTAACATATTAAAATAATATAAAATATATTAAATTTTAATAAAAAAAAATTTAATTTTTTTTTAAAAACAATTTGCATCGCGTTCTTAAAAGTATTTTAAATCATTTGAAAGATGATCCAACAATAAAAATTTAGAATTAAAATTTTTTTTATTTTAAATTTAAACTATGTATTATTAATATTAATAATAATTGAAAACTTACTATATCGTTAGTTTTAAAATTTATAAAAATTAATTAAAATATATGTAAATTAACCTAAATATCCCATATAAATAAATAAAAAAATAAAAAAATAGACCGAATCAAAATCTATACACGTGGAAAATTTTTGCAAAAACCTCGCTATCTACATGAAAATGTTCATTAGTGACAAAAAAAAAAAACTGTATCAATGATTGGAAAAACAAAAATCATAACTCTGCATCCGTCTGCACGTTTTTTTTTTTTCCCAATAAATACCATACATTTGAGAAATGGTGAAGCAAATATGTTAAGTAGACACGGTATTTTGTGAATTGCTGTAATAAAAATTTTATTTTTTATTTAGTTGGAAAAAAGAAAGCCAACACCTGCTTGTTATTTTTGTTTTTTATATTAGAGAATAATATAAATAATATCTTGAAATTTCATATAATAGTTTAAATTATTGGGTTGAGATGATTTTTTGACATTTTATTTCAGTCCTTATGTTAAAAAAAAAATTATGTTTTTAATTTAGTTCTTAAATTATAATTTGTCATATATTATTTTTTTCGATTTGCTCTTTATTTTTTTGATTTCTCATTTTCACCCTCGGCTCTTTTGTCAAAGTTTATTGGTTTTCAATTTTATTTTTCAATCAAAATTTATGTTTTTTTATTTTTTCTAGTTTAGTCCTCATTCTTTTGATTTCTTTTTCTGTTTTCTTTTAAACTTAATTTTTGATGCCCTAAAATTTATTTTTTATTTCGTTTTTCACCCTCATTCTTTTAATTATATTTTTTTATGTGGTTGATTTTTTTTTTTGGTTACATCCTTGAGTGTTTGATTTGTTCGGGATTAAGCTTCATGATTTTTTTATCTTCCATGCTTTTGATCTAATGACATGGATCACAAGTTTTAAGAGTTATTACTGTTAGGAATCCTTTATTTCCTCATTTTCTTTTATAATTTTATTATTCTACATTCTTTTTTTAGGAAAAAAAAAGTTTTGTAGTTACCTTTAATTTCTTTTATATCGGTTTGTCTTGATCTTATTATCTAAAGCACAAGTTTTACAAGCTTTTTTTGGATAAAGATTTTTTTAAGAAATTACTTTTTTTTGTATTTAACTTTTGCATATTTTTGTATTTTATTTTATAAATATAAGTTTTGTTTTGTAAGACAAATAATTATTTTAAAATAATATTTATAATATGTTCGGCCATGCATAGTTCTTTTATTTTATTTTATTTACTCGGTTTCATGTATTTTTATTTCTATTATCTTTTATTAATTTTAAAAGACAAGTTCGGTGGACATAAATGGATAAATATCTCATTTTACAAGATCAAATCTCGTGATCTAAATCCATCTCTCAATCTTCCCGGTTTCTCTAAATGATTTTATTTATACTTATAATTTTTTTATGTAAAAAAAATATCAAAATAGCTAGTATACTCAAATGATTTTTTTAAAAAATAATTTTTGACCTGCTGAGTATACTTAAAGTTAGAAAGTAGACATGCAAGCATGATATGGATAAAGATTGTAAATCCATTGGTTAGGCAAACGTTCAAGCACAAAACAAATTTTTTTTTTCACCGGAGTTTTAAGTTGCAAGGCAGAGCCCGAATTGCTGCTCCATTAACGAACATCAAAAGTAAAGCAAATCTGAAGTCCAAACGACAACCATTCCAAGTGCAGCACATGAGAAACATCGTGTTATTCAAACGTGTCAAGTAAGCATTATTGGTTAACAGTGCATACAACATGCAAGGAGAATTATACAAGTCTGTGAAATGGGATAGAGGCTAGCTGCACTAAAGATTGCTGCTATGTGGTGTCTTCTTGGATGGCAAAATGACAGAGCAAGCTTGTTTGCTCTCGACACCATTCTAGCAGTCTTTGAATGTGCTAGTGTTTGGTGGACGTTGGCTAAAATAGATTGGAACGACATCTGTATGGCTAGTGAAACTTGTGCTCACACGGGTCTGCTACTGGTTCAGCGGCAACAAAATCTCTTCGACATGTTATGGAGAAAGCAAGTTATGGTTGTACCTGATTTGTGATTTGCGTTCGTGCTATTTGGCCTTTGTAAACATTTGGGATGGTGCACGAGATGAGCTCGATGGAAACAGGGGTTGTTCAGGTTCATTCGCTGCAGTGTTTCTTGGTTCTTGAATCCTAAATTAAAAGAAATAATGAGATAAGAAAGCGGGTTGTTCAGGTTCATTTGCTGCAGTGTTAGTTTAGAACCATGGTAGGGATATGCAAGATGATACTTTTCCAAAGTAGAAGCAATTCTCCAGCAGCCACTACTGTTCATTCTACAAAGACAATAGTCAAGAATGCGTGAAAAGCATTGCAATATTTATTCACAGCAGACAATATTCAAGAAAGTACTCATAAAAACAACATGCTCATCCAAATCAACAGTAGTTAAAGAGCATGAGAAAAACAGTAAAAAACAAATGCAGCTAAAGCTGCAGATCTTGCAGAGAACCTTCATAACTATGTACCATGCTTGCCGACTTTTTTGTTAGATCAGCGCTAAATCAAATTGCACTTTTCAGCACAGCTCCTTTCACCTACTGATATCTAGCCATCAAATAAGGCTTTTCTAGCCCGTAGATTGCAGTAAACGAAATTACTGCAAATAAAATGGCTGTGATAAGCACTGCGAACAACATCATAACCAAATCAAACAATAAAATACAGAGATAGGAGTAAATAAAGAGGAAGCTAAGGTAGCAGTACCATGGAACTGTTAAAAGCTACTTTGGTAACTAGACCCAAGGTTATTGAATCTGGTTAACAAATCAGATCCAAAACACTTTCAAAAAATTCTAATAGTGTTGGGTCCTGCCTGACTATTGACGACATTGTAGCATTTGGGGGGCATGTCAATCGCTTAATGCACAACTGGGTAAGAGAATCTCATTTCTTTTTTACTTGCAGCATGCTCCGGAGGAGATCCCCCCTTCCTCGAGTCAGTCTAGTCATTAAAGGGGAAGGCCTGCTGATTGCATTTTGAGAGTTTGAACACCATCCTTTTTCAACCAAAAATACAACTCTATCAAAGGTATCTAACCTTCCTTTTTTATGAGTGGAAATTGAATCCCATTTTGCCTTTTTTGCATAAAAATGACAGATGAGAATTTTTTCCATTTGAGATTTGGTTAGATTTTCTTATTTAAACATGTTTGTTTTTGCCTTTCAAAAATACTTTTAAAAATAATTTTTTTCCTTTACTTCAAATTAACTGTACATGAATGCACTGTACATGAATGCACCATGGACCAAGAGACAATTAATTATGGACTTACTGTACATGTATGCATTATGGACCAAGAAACAATTAACTGTGAACTTGCATGATTGCTTTACTATAAATTAAAACGTATGGAAAAAACACTATAGAAACACTGTAGATTTATTTATTGTGGACATAGACACATTACCCTTTGGACGACACTATGGCCATAGAGATTTGCACCGTGGATGACACTGTAGCACCCCGAGGGGCATTCCTTTCTTGTGTTTTTAGTTAAGAATTGAGGTTGGGGGCGTGACCTTCTCTACCAAAAGCCGATGGGTCTGGTTGACAAGCCAGACCCAAAACACTTCCAAAAAGTGCCATAGCATTGGGTCCTGCCTCCTAGCGAGACCCAACAACGTATTTAACTATGGACGTCGCTGTAGTGCCTGTAAGGGCGTTGTCTTTTCTGTTTATAAATCAGAAAGGGTTGCTGGGTCATTGCAACATGATCCAATAGCTTTGGGTCCTACTTCCACTTAGACCCAATGGTGTTGGGTCTTGCTAGAACCATTAGAGTTGGGTCTTGTCCCAGCAGGCCCAAGATTGTATTGTTTTCTTTTTCATACGGGTATGGCTGCATAGCCAGCTTTATCATCTACACATGCAAGCACACGAACCCTTTTCCTTTACCAACAAGGAATTAAAGTTAATCAATTCAAGAAAGTAGTAAGATCACTGACATGGGCATAGAAAGATTGTAAAAAAAAATTGATTGCCTTTGGTAGACGGATTGGGAATTCATGTTATCTCGTACGTGAGAATTCAATCCCTCATGCCTCTCTATGCCTCTGCACCTCGTAAATATATATATCTTCTTCACTACAATATAACACTACCATTAACTATTAATGGAAGACCATTGATCAATAAGGACGACTAACTTCTAGACTCAGCAGCTATACCCAATTAAATTTCTCTGTCATTGCCTTCTCTGATTTAAATTTATTTTTCAGAATAAATTGATGAGATTTTTTTTTGTATTGTACAAAAGTTAGGTGATGATAATTCTTTTTTTCGTTTCAGGTTAGGTTGAATTTTCTAATTAAATCATGTTTGATTTTGCATTTTGAAAATTCTTTGAAAAAAATTTGACAATTTTTCAGTTTTTTTTCTTTGATTCAAATTAATATTTTTCCTTAAATTTTTGTATTATTTTTTTAAAAAAAACATGTTGAGATTGTGTCTGGCTGCAATGCTATATCTAAGAAATTTAAAATTTTTTAATTTTTTTCTTCACTCAAAATAATATTTTCTTCATGTTTTGATATTATTTTTTAAATATTTTTTTTTAAAAATATATTGAGATTGTGTCTAGTTGAGAAGCGAGACCCAAGAAATGTAAAATTTTTAAATTTTTTTTCTTTACTTCAAATTAATATTCTTTTGATATTTTTTTTAAAAAATTATACTAAAATTAGGTATGGCTGCGTAGCCAGTCTCATGGCTACGTTGGACCATGCCTACTAATATGATACAACGCTTAATTGGATCCTACTGCCTCTAGAGCCAACATTGTTGGGCCATTTTGCAACCAGGATCCAATAGCTTGGATTATGCCAAGCAGCAGGACCTATTAGCAGTGAGCTCGGCCTCCGAACAGATATACATTATCAGACCTATGATAATTGGTTCCTGATCTGCTAAAGGCACTTGATAGTGCAGGCATCGGAAACACAAGCTCAATAGCAATTCATTTTAGCATCTATACAGGCTATAAACAAGCCTCTTACAGGAACCAGAAATGCTTGGAAGTGGCATTCCAATGGGCACTGAGTTGAACCCTATTCCTAAAACCATGTCTGCCTAAGGACTAGAAAACGCACAACTGAGGATCCAGTTTAAAACAAGGTAAAAGGTTTTGTGGCGTGTGAAACAGCCAGGCAGACAAGTCCTTCTTACAAAAAGAATTCATGCTATTAGAGTTCAACTATTCTCTTTAAATTTATCAAGAAATTGCTTGAGAAAGCCATACGTGCATTCAGGTGTTCATTTAAGGCAGAAATCAAAGCCCATATGTGTTCATAGACAATCTCAACTTGACCTGACATCTGTCAATATTGTAATTTAGGCTCCAAGCACAATATAGAGACAATGTCTTAAAGAGCTTAGCTCTGTATATCCAGCAGACATACTCAAAATAAAGATCACGTCGAATTCATGAATTCATGATGATCATGTTGATTTTCTTCTATTTTTTAAAATTTTATAATATTTTAAAGAAATTATTTTAATTTATCTTCTTTTTATATAAATAAATTATATTTGCATTGATTTATAAAAATGAATTTTTTTTTGTTCTTGACAACTAGAATTAGGTTACAAGATAAAATAAAGAAAAATATATCAAATAAAAAGAAAATTGAGGGTTAAATATTCGTATATCTATCTATCTCTTACTTTTATTAGGAAAATTAATTTTTTTTATTTTGATATTCAATTAACGTTAACAACTCGTTTTCAATTTATTAGTTCATATATATTTTGATTTATTTTATTAAAAATAAAAACTATATATTTTTGTTTTTTTAATTAAAAAGAATTATAATACTTGAAAACACATTTATAATGTCGACGCCTTTTTTTCTTGTATTAAATTTTAACTTAAAACCCTAACCATAACATAAGGCTGGTCATAAAACTAGTTGCATAATAAACTGTAATAACCCACTGTTTAATCCTTTCACATTTTTCTATTCACTCCATTGCTCGTAACCATTTTTTTCCTTCTTGGTCTTTGAATATTTTTATTGTTATTCACTTTGGTCATCGAACTTTTTTTTTCCTTTCAATTCAGTCTCTTAAAACCTATTTCTCATGATTTTATGCACTCATATCTTTTCCAAATTTGTTTACCTCGCTTGCCTTGTATGTCATGCCATATTCGTACGTTAAATTAATAATTAATTTTATGAATTGAATTTTAGCTTATTTAAAAAAGAGAGGATAAAGGACTAAAATTGACATCAAAGGATGAAATAGAAGCCTTTTTATAATAGAAGGCTTGCAAAACAATATATTGGTCCTGAAATTTTAATTTTTTTTCATGATTGGACCTCTCTTTTAGATATTTTTATTTTGATCATAAACTTTAATTTCTTTTACGTTTCAATCCTTGGATCTTGAGAGAGAAGAGAGAAAGATGCAATAAAAATTTAAAAGGGAAAAAGCTATTGAGTAACCAGATTTCAACTACCAATAACTTTGATTTTGGTGTTTATGGATTTGTCTTTGAAAGATAAATTCAATGAAGGTTGGTTTCACTATTGGAAAAAAATAAATGAAGGCCTTTAATTTTTTTTTGAATTTATTTAATTTTTTTTTAAGAGATGAGAGGTTATTTTGGGTTTAAAAATGAGTTTAGTAAGATTTATAAGGTTTTTTTTTTTTTTTTTTTTTATGTTTTTGATGAAAACAAATTGAACATAGAATTTAGAGGTCTAGAAAACTTGGAACCTTGATTTTCTTGTTACCGAAAATGATTGAAAAGTAGCGTAAAGAATGACAGGTCATCTCGTCTACCACAAAACCACTTGTCGTTCTTAAAATTGATGTCTATCAATCGACCCCATGAAAAGACCTTCCAACTAAACCACACTAGAGATTTTCCCAAGTCCGACAGACCACTTGCACAGGAAATGCTTTAAATAACAAACTGAACAGGGAAAATCAGAAAATGAGAATCAGACAGATGAAATATTCACTTTGGGTTTCACCAAATGTGACAATATTTGCATATTTTTATACAATGCTGCAATATGAAATTCGGAGTCAAGTCTGTCAGATGAATTGCATTATCAACTTGGCATGAACTCTATACATCTCCAGCAATGGGAAATGAATTTACAGACAGGACTTTCTCGATCGTCCAAAAGATTGTAAAAAGTAACTGGACGATATCTTGGGGCACTGTCACCGTTCATCCCCCCGTGTCAATATTATCATCACCAGGTGGCATTTGTCTAGGCTCTGATAGTGAAAGTCGCCTTGGCTTTGTTGATCCGGCTTCAACAAGCCCTTCCGATGATAAAGTTAACGCGGCAGATCCTGATGAGGACCCCAATAACCGTCGAACAGGGGCATCAGCTGAAGATGATGCTGTGAGATTGTATGTGAAAATTCCCATAGGGTGGTGAAACTTGCAACTTGGACCAAACTTGCAGATGCCATAACGAGAGTAGAAGATGCATAAAGGTTCTCCCTGTCACGAACAAGACATAAGCTCCAACCAATAATTATAAAGTAAAAAATCAGTGTTGAAGCACAGATCCTACAAGCATGTTTGAACAGAAAATAAAGTTGATACATTCCTGTGTGATCGATCATTTATAAACAAAAGTTGAGTTAAACGTGGGATGGAGAACTTGATTTATTATAAAAATAGGTGTTTAGGTTTTGATATGATTTATCAATATTAGCCATGTATGGCTTGCTTCACATCAAAATTTTAAAAGCACTTTCTTCCCTTCCTATTTTCATTAGTTTTATTGTTTGCCAAAATTTTACTCAATCTCAAAGCTTCCTTGTCAGTGGAAGCCACCTTCAAATCATGTAATTCTTGGACTTCTATATAACACAGTTAACAATTAGCTAATCCAACCACTACACCTCTCAATACAAAACAGTCCCTACCCTGTCGACTTCGACCAATACAAAGAAAAACTTTTGCTCTAGGTGGAGCAGAATTGCAATTTATTCATATTAATTATATATTGAGCGGGAATTGGAACTGCATTTTGGTAAAAGAGTTTGATTCTTTGGTCCATTACACACTATTAGGTCTGATTTGCTATCATTTTGTTTTTGAAATTCATGCAACATGATAACAGAATTAATGTGTTTTTATTTAAATTCTAGAATGCAGAGGTATTTTGGTAATTTCCAAGTTTGCTTGAAAATTTGGAATATTGTAGCTCTAAGTTTTATTTTCTATTTAGCATTTATCTGTCCTAAAGTAACTACTCTTATTAGGGATTTTCTATTCTAAATAGGATTACTATCTTCTTATATAGGAATCCAAGTCTTTCTTGGACTCCGAGTGCTAGGACTCTATACAAAGGTATGTAATTGTTCTATAAGGATTCGGCGTCAACGAAATAAAAATTTCCAGCAATTTTGTTTTTGTAACTACGAGCCACAATCTTACTTGGGTGTAATTCCCAAGAATCCTAGGTGTGAAGCTTAGTTTTTCCTCCTCCTAAGCTCAGGTTTTGTTAAGTGCACTGCGCAAACTAAATGGGGATAATTACATGTAAGTAAAACAGGGATGGTGGAAACTGAACTCACCGGACGTAAAGGCAGCCCTATTGCACTCAAGACACAGTCTGGAGCAGGAATTAGCCTCTCCCTTGGATGGTGGAATCTACAAACTGCACCAAACTTGCAGTCTCCGGTCTTCATGTAAAACTGGCATTCAGGCTGACCAGGTCTCTCAGGAAAAACACTCTCTCTTTGCAAGGCATAAAATCCCATGGGGACAGAATCAGTACGGTATGGAGAAAATGTCCCTTGAGATCCTGCATTGACTGATTCATTCTGGCGTGAGGTTCCATATATCTGACTGTTTCCTGTTTGTTGCTGACTCTCCGGAGATGATACCGACCCAACCTGACCCTGGAAAATAGTTCAACAAGCATGTCACATTTCTTGATGCTCAACTCATGCACACAGAAAGCTTAGCAAGTGAATGTCAACTGCAAAACAAAAGAGCATTAATAAAAATTCATTATGCCCTTGATGCAGCTGTAAAAGCAGATGTCAGAGCCTCCTACAAATTCATTGTTGGACCACAGCCCAAAATAACTCCAGAAACATTTGGAAATGTTCTAATTGCACCTAAACCAATCTTAGAGATCAAGATGACGTATTTGTTGGTCTCGTTTAAAATCCATATAGATGCCAAGATTTTCAGAGGATAATACTAGTTAAGTAAATAGCTTAGTTTAAATGCACTAGCTAAAGATTGGTCACATTTTGGTGGAAACATTAACTGTCATTTCATTTTGCTATTTGGAAATCTTGATACTTTCATAGTTTTGCAGCTATGGCTGGATATTTTAGAAACCTCCCTGCAATTTGTAATCCCAAAATGGTATTATGCCATACATTAAAATCCAAATGGCAAGATTTCCTCTTGATGCAAAAAAATCGTGTGCCTGGAGGTATAGCAGACTGCCAGACACCTCTAAAATAACCAACATTAATTGCACACTCAAAGCTGGGGAACAAGCAATTGCACGCTCAATGCTGAGGGGTTTACAGAACTTAAGAGAAAAAAAATTTATTTGGAGGGGGTTAGATCAGAATATTATAGGGGCCAATATGAAAATATTCTAATTTTTGAGGACTACAGTCAGCTTGGTAGGCATGGCACCCTCATGAAAGACGTAAACACCAGCCCTATGCACATGGAATATTGAAGAAAATAAACAAATTTATTTGGAGGCTAGACTAGAATATTATAGGGACCAATATGAAAAATATTCTGATTTTCAGGACTACAGTCAGCTTGGTAGGCTTGGCACCCTCGTGAATGACATAAACGCCAGCCCTATGCACATGAAATATTGAAATTTCACTCAATAAAGTTTCCTAAAGTTTTCAGCAACTCTGCCACAACATCTATCATAAAAAATACCAAAAACACCCACCTCCAAGTCCAAGATCACCATCACCCAAAACAAACACTAGTACCTTTTACCCCAAATAAGCAGAGTCACCCCATCACCATCACTAGTACTCATCACCAGCCAACCCCAATCAACTTTGACCAAGCTTCAGCTCCAGACTCATCCCCTAATGCAACTAAGGGTAGCTGATACTTACAAGTTCAGATGTCCCAGAAAATAAAATAACCAAAAATTTTAGCAAAACAGAAAATATTTAAATAAGGCTACTAAAAGATTTTTCCGATCACAGTTGAAAGCAAAGCTTGTCAATCACTATTTATATAAAACTAGCAAATTGTACAAAAAGCTGAGCGAATTTAATGTTTGAAAAGAAATACAAGTACCAAAAAGATGTAAATGTGCAACATCAACAACTAAGTACTATGAGTGAAGAACCATTTTCTCATACACAAAAGACATGCTAATTAAATCAGCCAAAAAATAATAATCAGTGGAAACAGCTTGGATCCAAGATTTAAGACTTTGGTTGGGGGAAGACATTTCATTTTATATTTTGGTGGATTCAGTTTCTGATCATGCTAATTGGCACTGGAGGATCCATAAAACCGATCCCAACCAGTTTGTGATTCTTTGTTGTTGTTGGGTACTAGAAAAAGTACTTGACATGTTAAGAAATATCTCTTTCGACTTTCAGGGAAGAAAGAAACAAAAATTTCCTTCTTAGGAATGAAACTATTAAATTTGGAAGACGAGAACCAGATATATCATCTTTACGGAGGGAAAAAGCTTTCCATCCTTAAAGGTGATAAAATATGTTAGGAAAAATCTTTAGAGATAGAATTATTAAGGGAGGGGGAGAGCTGCCCTCATTGTGTGATCCAAGTCCAATAGCCTCCAAAGTAACCAAAAAATTGCACTTGATTGTATTCTCTGACAAAAGATAAAGAGGAGCTTACACTGTATGCATTCCAGCCAGGGACTGATACGACTCCCTGAGGTAGAATCAAAGGTGTATAATTTGAAGGAGCTTGCCAGCGAGGGCTGGTAATAAAAGATGCTCTTGACCAGTTTGTTGCAAGTCCTCCTGGATAAGATTGCTGACCAGGGGTAGTTGGAGAATTGACAGTAGGGTAAACAGGAGAACCACGCAAAGGAACCATCACATTAGTTGGTTGAGGATGATGAAATTTACAAGTGCTACCAAACTTGCACTGTCCTGTTCTTAAGTAATAAGCACACTCCATCTCATTCTGCAGGAAATAAAAGCATAGAGTGAAATGAAAAACAAAATGCATGTCATCTTAGGAAGCACACATACAATAAAGACAAGGGGAGACAGGGGATGTGCAAGGCAATCTCATCCCACAAATGGACAAAGACATTACTTATTTCCACCAGAAACATTGCAGAATTGAATGAGAAAAACTTAAAACAAGCCGATCATTACATTCAGCAAAGGCGCCCTCAAACAATTTTCAACAAGAGATATTTCCCATTCGTTCCAAGAAGGCAATTGGACATAGATAGTGCAAAAATACAAAACTAATGGAAGGAATACAGAGCTTATTAAATTTGGAAGTCTTGGAAGTAAATTCAAGAAAATTGACAATAAGAGTACTCCACGCCATCCTAAACATTTCATTGGCTTTTCTCCACATTCATATATATTCTTCGTATCTTAGTTTGTTTTTACTCATGCAATTAGCTTCCAATTTATTTCTCCCTCTTGTTTCACACAGCCAGGGTTACTGAATGGGATGCGATAATTATATGTCAAAATCATATCTAAATAATTTTGTCAAAATTTTGCGCTTCTCATCAATTACATGCTACACAATATTTATTGAATACGCCTATCATTTAATGCAAGTGTCCTAACTTTTTCAAGATATAAAATGAAAGAATTTGAGTCCTGGCTTTTTTCTGTCCACAACGATGGAAGGAAATCAAGAAAGACTCCGACAATAGGTGAATGCTACTGACCAATTTTTTCATGTGTTATCCATTATCCTTCATTCAAGAAACTTTCTCAAAGAGTTGTGGCAGGGGAAACACATTAAAGAAAGATCCTAATTATCATATAGGAAAATGGAAATAAAATTTGGAAACTGCAGATGACATGCCAAAATAGTACAAATGCCAGCACAGAAAGCTGATGATGCACTTAAGTTATTTTTAAAGAAACCAAAAACTAACCTATGCAATTCTTCATCAACAAAGGCATTTTCTATTCTAGAATAAGTTGTAATGATAGGTTTCTTAGTAAAAAAGTTTGAATTTCAGTCTTGGGTTATTTTTTAAGTGGGGGCAGAATTCTAATTTCTCATATTCCTTCAAATTAGGGTTATTTTAGAAATTTGCAGAATTACTTGAAGGTATTCTTGTTTAGGAATTTGATGTCTTAGTCTTCAATACTTTATTCCTGTTTAGTTTCTTTCCTAGTCAAGTAAAGATTAGTAATCCTAGTCTTTTAAGGAGTCTTAAATCTCTACAAATAGAGATGCTATGTTTTAATTTTCAACAGAGTTGAGTTATGAAATAAATTGAGTTTTAATATCAATTTGAAGGCTGAGAACCTACGGTTTCTTTTCCTTTTCTCTGTTCTTCAATTTTCTGGTAACTCTTCTCTTTCTGACTTTCTATTCTGCAGCTACAGTGTGGTGAATTTCACAGCCCAGTTTCTCCTTATTTCTTCCTAAACAAGTTCTATTCTACACTAATTCCATGAACAAAAAACCCTAGCTCACCACAAAGACAAATCCTTTGTAGAACATACATCTCAAACCTGTCCTACATCAAAAGCCTTCACAAGTCTCTATGCCTTTTCAAATAGTTCTACTCAGAGCATCGTCAACAAGAGTGAAAGAAATGGAGATAGCAGATCAATAAAAAAAAAGTACTTAATTGAGTTAAAAAAAATAAAAGATCCATACCAGTCGAAGTGGATAGCCCAAAATATTTAAAGACACTCTTCCAGAAACCCCAGCCTTGTCTCTAGGGTGATGAAACTTGCACGTGGCTCCAAACTTGCAAGTTCCAGTCTTCAAGTAGTACTGGAAAACAATTGAAGTGTAGCATTAGTTTTAGAAACCAAAAATTACAAGAAAAGGAAATTGCCAAAATCCTTAGATTGAGTTATAGGATACCAGAAAAAGAATCAGAGGTGGCATTAAACAGGATAGAAGACTTTAGGAAGAAAAGGAAAGACCCAAAGTAGGAGAGAAGGGTGAAACCATCAAGAATTCTAGTAGAGAGAAAAGAGAAACAAATCTTGACATCAATTCTCAATCATCAACAATGCTATCCAAAACACAGAATTAGAGCTTTTAGTCTTTTAGAAAACACCAAGAACCCAAACTACACCCTCTAACCATTAGGGGCGTGACTTGGTAAACTCAAAAACAAAAATCACCTCTACTAGATAGAAAATAAAATGAACTTCTAATTAACACCAAAGTCCTCAAATGATTAGATGAGAACAACTAAAAATTCCAAGTGATCAAATAGAAAATATCAAATAGGAGAATAGTAATCCTAAAGTATTTTTTTTGTTTCACCATCATCATATAAGAACTATGAACTAGAACTTCAAGCACTACAAGCTGAATTTAACTTATTCCTCAAACTTCTGTCTCTCATGCTGAAAAATGGTGGAATCATGGATTTTCAATTACCTAACCAACTCAATACTCAGAGTAAAGTGTAAATCCTTATAAATATCTGATGCAGACAACAAAAGAAGCAAAATTAATGTCTCAAGGGTATTTATGTAACTTCCTGATTTAATGGAAAATCTGGAAAGTCCTCTAGGTCTAGGTTTTATTTCTGTTTAGTATTTTATTTTATTATTCTTAAGGTTGTTATGTTTTCCTATTCTAAATAGGAATTGTTATGCTGGTTTAGAATATAAGTCCTTGTTGGATTTTAGGCTACTAAATCTCTAAAAATAAGAATGTAGTTTCAATATTTTGATTGCAATAATTTCCAGCAACTTGCTTTGATTGTGTGACTCAATCTCCCATAGGTGTGACCCTTTAAAGAGCCCTAGATGTCAAGCTCAGGTTTTCTATCCTATTGGTGAGACTCCTAAAATTCCTAATTGCGTGACTCTAGCATACAAACCCCTTAATTTAACCTTAAGACACCCATCAATAGTCGCTAACAACATCTCATGCATACCTAACAACCTTACAACAATTACCCATCACGGATTCAGCCTGAAGTCTCCTAAAACACTGCTCAAAGCCACGAACAACACCTGAAACTTGGATCCCTAACAGCCCCAAAGCTGTCCTGCATCACTATCAGTATGTAGAGGACTGAGGTCTCCAATTATACAAGAATTAACAAATATCAACTCAATAATCAACATCATTTTTGGTCTTTCATTGTGATTGTTGGAAATTAATACATCATTATTGCGATGGCCCATGAACAAGGTGTAATGCTAAAAGTAGAAATAATGAAAGCATAAAGGAAAAGAAGAGAACCAGTTAATCTTCTTTACTTCCATACAATTTCAGCCCATCAACATTTCTAATTCTCTAATTTCTGTCCAATACATTATCTAACAAATATCACTTAGGAGATGTCCCATGAACATGGTGTGAAACTCAAAGTACAGATAATGAAAGCATAAAGGAAATGGAGAGAACCAGTTAATCTTTTTTACTTCCATACAATTACAGGTCATACATTTCTAATTCTCTAATTTCTGTCCACCACATTATCTAACACATCACTTGGGAGATGTCCAACAATTAGCAGGCATTCCCATAATATTTTTAAACCTTCCAATAGACATAAACTTCAACTAACCATATCTTTCCAGCTAACTTATGGAGGAAAAATATGTCATGAAAAAGTCTTTAATGGTGGGATAAGACCATTCTGATAGATCGAAGTGGCAGATAGGTCAAGAGCCAGAAAGGGACCCAGCCAGGACATTTGTAAAAGAGAATGCTTGAAAATCAACTAGAATACTTACATTCATATTGAACCATTGGAATAAACTATTACACAGTAAACAGTCAAAGAATTAAACTTTCTATGCAGACACTTTGAAATCCCAAACTTGACCAACCAATTCTCCAAAACACAATCAAACAACTAGAAAACCAGAGGATCTCAGAAAACAGCACAGGTTAGGTAAATGAGCTTCATTTAACAAATGGATTACAAAAAGCTCGTGAACATAAATCAGAAGAATTTAGAACCATAAAATTGAGAAGCTAAATATCTGTGTGACAAATGTCATCTCTCAAGGTCTAATGGAAAATCTAATCCTTAAAACAAACACAGGATACAGGTTTCACCACTGCAAATACACATGAAAAGCTCCAAAAAAGAAATTTCATGTCCACATTTACCATTAATGACAAAAATTCAAGAACATGTGAGGAAATGGGGGATTACACCTAATTAATTGCTTCAAAGGATTCACAACAGAATAGTCTGAATTGATGAAAGTTTCTCTGGAAAGAAAGGCAAAGTCAATTTCGTTTTGGCCAGTCTCTCAAATCTGCAATTACAATAAGCATAATAATAACTATATTGAATAAGCTCTACCAGACAGCTAGTTTTTATGAAGAGAGGACTGAAGATTACTAGATAGTAGTTTCCCATTGAGACAACTATCAATCCCCGACTCTTCTAGCTTCTCTGGACCCTGGCAGAAATTCTGGCTCCAGTTGCATTAATTTTGCAGTGATTATCTTAACTTTGATTTAATTACTGTCCCTCCTCTATGGTCAATAGTATCTCATTCTCATATTCAATCTACATGAAACTGTCAAAGAACCATCTCAACCCAAAAGCTTAAGCTTTTAGGTGAGGCTCTAGGATATGATTTATATTATTCTCTAACACACACCTTCAAGTGAAAGCCATTTGAGCTTGAAACTTGCACAGGCCCACATTACCTTGTGCTTAATTTTTATCAAATAAATGGGGATAGTGAGATTCAAACTCGTGACCGCTTGGTCATCAAGGCTCTGATACCATGTCAAAGAACCATCTCAACCCAAAAGCTTAAGCTTTTAGGTGAGGCCCCAGGATATGATTTATATTATTCTCTAACAGAAGCATGATTAATGTTTCAATCCGAGCAATTCAAAAACTCACAATGCACCCATTTGGTTCTCACCAAATTTAAAGGTAATTACTTTTCGTAAGACATTAAGAGCGATGTAAATCAGAATGTTCAGAACATTCCCTTCTCAATACACAAATACAGTGCTTCTATCTATATGTTTCATTCATATTTTAAGGGGACTACATTACTACCTTGTATTGAAAAGTTTTACCATATCGTTGACAGATATTCTCAAGCACGATGCACATGGAGGCCTATTAATTTATTTAAAGTGAAGATAAGATCTCAACTATGCAGTGATAAAAAAAGAAAAAATATTGACAGTGGGAAAATTGTCATTATCAGGTGCTGGTAATACATGTGTTTCCATATGTGAAAAGTGCAAGCTAACTACTATCACATTCAGTTTCTGCGGTTGCAAATTTGAAACAATCCATTCATTGCAATATAAATTATCTGAACATTGTTTAAGAAAATCATTTAAATAAATGTCAAAAATAAATATTAGTATTTTACCAGGAGCACATGTCCTTCTAGCATTTCACTTGGATAAACGCAATATTATCAGAGAAACTTTGTTTCAAGTCAAAATAAGAAAACTATATTATGGTGATAATGTGGTAGGAATCAGATCAATTCCCTTATTCTTTACAATAATAAAAAGGAACACAACAATTTTCCGATATTAATTCCTCTTGGTAAAATAAGCGACATAGTTCATGACTGGTAAATTTGTAAAAATGAAGTCCACATAAAGTAAGCTAAGGAACATGCCTGGCATTCTGGTTGTCCTATTCTTTCGGGGAATTCTCCCTTCATCCTGGCCGCCGCAATAGCCTAGAATTCAACAAATCTTAGTTCAACATATAAATCCAAGAGATTTTTTTTTGTTTAACAAGGAAACATGAAAATTAAAACTGCTAAGTGAAAATGAGCATGCCAAAACTTGAATTGCAATTTTGCTACTCCATGCAAGGCAGCGTTTACATTCTGAATATATGCATACAAGAAAACATTTTTCAATACAAAAGTATCCCTCCTTCCTACATTCAACCATATCATTATTGTATATGTCTGCATTCAGTCAAACAAAAAACACATGCATAGCCATGTGTGCGGATGTGTGATAGACTGACAAAGGGAAAAGCAAATAAATACGCACCAAAGGAGAACTGAAAGTTCAGAAAGCTTTCTTTGGGATATTGGGTATACTTCCCTAATTTAAAACAACTCAATAGATGAGTTCAATGCATTTTGCTTGAACTTACTAGTAAATCAGTTTTTAGAAACATTATTTGATAATAGACACAATGAAAATCAGCACGTAAGTACAGTTAAGTACATATAGTTGATTATGTTCAATTGTAAACAACCAAATAGCAACATATGCAATAGTTCTGAAGATTTCTATAACAATAAGACAGAAACCACAATCTGTCAAGACTCGGGTGCTCAGTTCAACTGCGTTCATCGATTCTAGATAAGAATCTAATTGAAAATGTAGTAATATTACTGTAGTTTTTGTGATCCGAGAACACTGCAGCTCATACCAGCTTCCGATTAGGAGGATGATTAAATCGGCAGGTAGGCCCAAATCTACAGAGGCCTGTTCTTATGTAATAAGAACAATCCGGCTCTCCAGGACGCTCGGGATACGGCCCAGCTTCCATTGTCTCACTCGATCTCAGGTTCATTTGCCACATTGCATCTGAAATGAAACTGGACAGGTGAGGTCAAACATCTATGAGAAATCTTCGCCAAACAGAAACAAAGAATAATTTCCCGATATTCATTTTCTCCATGATCTCCTACAAGGATCTCTCCAAATCCTGTTTTCCCTGTCTGTATATATGCAGAGTCGCTCGAATCAGAAAGTAAAGGGTATAAAATGGAAAAAAAAGTGAAGCTTGTACACGGCAGAATACTTGAGATTTTTGCATAATAATAAAGGGGGCAGCAAGAAGCTAAATATTTCATGCAAAAATCGTGGGTTAATTATACAAACACCAGTTCGAATGTTAGATTGTTGGACAGTTAAAAAAAAAATTGTTGCTTTTCATTACATTTACATGCAAAACATTAAACAAAAGGCAAGACATTGTTAGAGCGCTTGAAACAGAGGCTAAAATTCTGACCCATCAGCCGACAAAAACCAAAATTCTTATAACTTTAGACAGAAACGAGCTGGAACTGAACAAATTCAGACACGATCAAACAAAATTTACGACAGAGGAAGGGTAAAACAGAGAATTCTCAGCATTTCTTTCATTAATTTCCAATGACCAACACCAAACCAAAGACAGCAAACAAACCAGGAATTCAATGTTTATTTGTTACTTTATTATCATAAAAGACAGCAGAGAGATAGATAGAGAAGCAACATGTGAACCTTCGCTTAAAGACGGTGACAGAGAAGTTTCCTCGGTCACAGCTGGTAGACCACCACCACCACGAGACATCGGGATTCCGGCATCAAAATCCATTTCTTACTCTGATCATTCTCTCTATACTACCGAATTCTCAGTTTTCCATTCTCTTCCGGAATTCCCATTCCAACAGGAAAACCAAGAATTTGAGTTTTTTTGTTCTTTCAATTTTAGTGAGAGAGAGCGGGGGTGAGTATTTTTATTTTTATTTTTTATTTTTGCTTACAGAGAGAGAAAGAGAGAAAAAGGGCGTCGTGTCCTCCTCTCCACAAAAACTCAAGGGAGAATAAAAACCAACCAACCAACCATCCAAGACCAGACACCCCTCCCTTTCTTTCTCGCCTTTCCTTTTCTTTTTTTCCTTTTTTTTTTTTTTTCTTTTCTAACCCGCGTTTTATATTTCTTTTTTTATCACTGAAAACGAACGGCTCTCACAGATTCTCTCGTCCGTGTAAATTGTTTTCTACTCTCTTCATCTTAGCGCCACGTTATGGTGTATTGGCCCCAAGTCTTTCTTTATTCATTTCCCTATACCATGGCTGCTTTTCTACGCTTCATGTCAATGGTGATGATATTCATGCCAAAATTACATATCAGTCCCCGAACTCCATGGTTAATTAACATATTACTCACCAACGGTTAAAATCTTTCTAATTTCTCTTCTTTGCCCCCATCAACTTCCTTGCCCTAAAATTGATTTTATAGAAATTCTCCATTGTTATTTTGTGTTTATTTATAACTTAGTTCTTCATTCAATTTTAAGTTCATTTCTATTTTCTTTCCCTTTTTTAAATAAATAAGAAATAGCAAGGAGGTGGATAGATGGAAAATCTCAATGAAGTGCAAAGCAATTTCTTGAATAAAAACCACTAAATTCAGTATGGAAACTATTTGTTTTTTCTTCATGCTACAAATTTACCCAAATGACCATCGACAAATTTATTTGAGTATTAAAATAATAATTAAGAAAAAAGAGTACTCATTCGGGCATCTAACCCTTTTAGTACAATTAGGATTCATTTCTTTTGAAAATTCAAATTTCATGATACAATATGGTTGGAAAAAAAAATTAAAGTCATGTGGAAATTAACAATATCTTTAATAATGAAGGGACTAAACTATAGAATAAAATTCATTATCATATGTTAAATAGTTTTGTTTAGCTTTATTAAAACTTATTAAAGTTAGGATGACATAACACAAATGATTTACTTATCCTTAACTTAATTCTCTCAAAAGCCTTAATAGTTGAATTCATCCATTTAAACTCTATCTTGTCAAATAATTAATTTATAATTAAGAGCAATGATTATGTTAAAATCTTTTATGAATTTCTTATAAAAAATAGTTAATCCATAAAAAAAATACACACCTCACCACCGGCCTTATGTATAACTATAGCTTTTTAAAGGATCAATTAAAATTCTATATGTAAAAATATTGAAAACTAAGAAAAGCAATTGAAATTGTATGAAAAAAACAATTTTTAAGATTATTAGCATACAACTTTTGTTCCCTAAGAGTGACATTAACTTGTCGAAGATGATCCAAATGTTTCTCTTTTAGACTTGACCACTCATTATAAGGGATTCTTCTCCATAGAATACTATAATGGTGGGTTTCTTATTAAGGTGAAAACCGATCCCTTATAACATGATACTAGATTTATTGCCCGCGCTTCGCCGCGGGGCGAGCTTCGCCGCGGGTTAAGACATTAGTTCTATGTTTATATAAACACAATAAAAGCAAAATGCATTATTTTTTTTAACATGTGCAAGGCTGTAATGCAAAACAACAAAGCAGCCGTATGAGTTGTTTCAAACCCTTCAAAGCAATTACATATTTGAATTGTCTTGTTCAATTAAGCACGTTAGTCTAGAATGGTATGGAGTTTCATGTTTCTTAATAAATATACATAGCAGCCGTGAAAAAGTTGATGAAGGCCACAACTGCATCAATAAAAATTTTTTTGGAGTGGTGGTGCAGCCTTTCTAGAGCTTCAGTTTTCCTGTAAAAAGAAGGTGATGTTATTCATGGACATTAATGAGATGGGCAAAAATAAATGGAGTGAAGGATAAGGCTAATCCAATATCAATAGTAATAAACATGAAGAGAATGAAAGAAATCTTTGAATTAAAAAGGGCAAACCAAAAATAAACCACCTAGCTTGTTCTCTATTTTCAAGCAATACAGCCCACAGTGGTAAATATGCATTCTTATGAATCTTTAGGATCTTCATTGAAATTCTAATCCAAAAAGCTCAATGGTTGTTATATGTTAGAAATCACAACCTAATAGGAGCATTCATACATGTTACCTACATGTCCCCTTCAAATTTTTAGACCAAAAAGTTCAATGATTGTGCTGTGTTAGAAATTGTAGGTTCATGGGAGCATGCATACTTGTTTCCTACATGGCTTTAACATACGGGACCATTGTAACATGCTGGAAGTCCACTGTTAATGATAGTGATAGTGTTGATTATAAGAAGACTAACTATAAGAACCTTGGAAGCCACCCCTGCAACAATGCACTCACCACCTTTGATTTAACAAAAAGATACAATACATAGTGCACTTGCCAAACTCTTTTTTACAATCTATTTTCCATCAATGACCACATCTTCTATGTGGTCCAACGTTAATTGTTGATGGGGTTGTAAACACTCAAAGTGATTTTGTGTTAGGACTGCAACCTAACCAACCACCAAGTTCTGCCAGCCCCTATCCAAAGCTATAGTATATCATGTAAACTATTTGTTTAATGGTGAAACAAAAAAAAGGCAAAAGTAGGAAGCCATCAAAATCTTGTAAAGTTTAAGAATTAATTAATCACATTCTCATTGCTGAATGAAGGAAAAAATTTGATTAACCACGTAATAAATTGCTAGTTACACAGAATGATGTACACCACTTACGAAGTTTTCTTTCTGATCAACTTATGTAGATCCTTGCAACTATATTGTTGGTCTAAAGATCCCTGCAAGAAAATGTCGAAAAAACCTTAGATCCTTCTCTTCTCTCTCGCACACACGCACGCATAAACAAAACCCTCAACAACCCATAAAAATCCAATCTTTCCCTTTCACACTCTTCTTCAGCTAACAGCCAGTAGCAGCAACAGATCCCTCAAGCGATTTCAGTTATCAAATATTGTCATAACATGGGTTTCGTTCATTGGGATATAAAGCTAGAAAATAACCTCCTTGCAAACTTCGCGAGAAATAGGTCCATCCTGTTGAACAGAGGAATTCACGTTAACACATCCCAATTCAAGCAGCAGTTTCCTGAAGGCAGAAGTAAAGCCAAGAAAGATATCTTGTGCATAGTTAGAAAAAAGTCATAAGTCTCTTTGACATGCATATGGATTAACATTGATTTGGATCACTTGAATAACCACTCCTCTCAGCATAACATGAAGGTTAATGCTTAGCGGTTACGCCCACAAACCTGTCATCCGAGATGATGCCCCAATAATCTACATTATAAAAAACAGTCATCGGCATTAGAAAGAAAAACAAAATTAACAAAAGACTTCTTTATCATTACATTTAGGCATATAACATCAAAGAAAGGCACAATTAATAATCCAAGACAATAGCTTTCCTACAATGAGCTTGAGTTGTAATAGATTGATAGTAATGTAATAGACCACACACGTTGTACATATAGTTCATTCTTTACTTTTGACACCAGGGTTTAAGACCACAAAAAAAAAAATCAATATTGTTGTCAACCGAATTCATGAAGTTATATGGACAAAATCATAAATAATTGCTGATCACGATACATACGTTTACACAACTCCATGTAATATAACTTTCCAACCACTACTTTCATTTCTCCACCCCGACCCAACAGCTATGCTGCAAAAATCTTCAACCTGATTACTGGGTTTGACTGGGCAAATTGTTTTTCATAAAAACCAAGTTAGGGACTGCAGATGGAATAACCAATTTAAGCTTGGATTGTTAAATATACATGGACTGCAGATGGAATAACCAATTTAAGCTTGGATTGTTAAATATACATGGAAATAATCAAGATCAATGGTAAGCAATATAGAGATGTCAACAAATTGTGCACTTGCTTATTCAAAGATGAAGAAAATAACATAACCTAACTAACAAATTTGATTCATTGATTAACAATTAATGATGTCCATCATCAAATTCAAATGAATTAGCATTCAACACCAAAAAAAATAAAAGATGGAATTTGAAAAGGCAGGCCTAACCTTGATGATAAAAACGACAGATGACTTGGTATTGCAGATACAACGACGACAATCATCGCAGATGAAACAGAGTCGAGCTATGCATGTGGAGCAAACTTCACGATGGCAGTAAACAACCCATTCTAGAACTTCTACACAATAATAAATAAATATGCATGCTCATATGGGAATTCAATTAAAATCATGAAAAATTCTTCATGCAGGAAGGAGTTTACAATAATTGAATATAAATAACAAAAAATAACAAAAAGATCAGTTTGGTTTTGTGAATGGAAGAGAGAGAGAGAGAGAGAGAGAGAGAGAGAGAGAGAAACGTGGTGTGTGTGTGTTTTTTTTTGTTTAAATGCAGAGACAAAGTGAATGGATGCTTCTGGGGAGGAAAGAAAGAAGAATATTTTATGGCAAAGAAGCCATGTGCGTGAGAATGAAAAGGAAATGAGATTGAGCAAATAAATTTTGAGAGAGAGAGAATCGATTTCTTTAACTTTAGCCTTTATGACTTTTTTTGTTCTAGAGGATAAGGTGACACAGATAGAAAAAAAAAATAAGACAAAAGATGGCAAATTGATCTGACAGATTGAAACTCAACTGAAATGCAGCTTGATTTAGGCAAGCCCAGTAACCAGTAATCTCCAGAGCTACAACAGTATACAAATTGCTCAACAACAAAAATTAAAGTAAAATCCCCAACTAAACACAAATAAACCCACCAGCTTTTTCAGTAATACAAAACTAAATCTGATGAAGTGGGCGTCGTATTTAATGCACATAATTAGAACCCATACAATCTAGAAGAAATGGCTCCCAAAATCACGCCGGATTTTCTGGGTTGGTGCCCACGTTTTCGTTCTTTTTTTAGGCAAGTTCTCGGTTGGTTCTTGATTGATTCTAGATTTCTATGCCATTTGATTGTAGTCCCGACCCCAACATCAGTCCCATCCCCTGCAAACCTCACCTAACCATCCCAGCCCTAGTAATTGTCCCATCCCCTACAAACCGCACCTATTGAATCCAAGAAACCACCAAAATCCAAGAAACCACCAACAAATAAAATAAAGATGAACACAATCAAAGAAAAATTGAGTTCATTGTGCGAGTCCACAATGCATAACTCTGAATAAACAGTTGAATCATCAAATCTTTTAGTTTCTTTGTTATGATGAAACAAAAGAAAACAAGCCAGCGAACAACACATAAAAATAATTGAAGAAATTGAACAAACTCACCATGAGAAACACTGTTTGAATCCACGGTGAATCCACTCAGAATCCACAGTGTTTTCCTGATCTCTTTTGATGAAGCAAAAGAAAACACGCCAACGAACAACACATAAAAATAATTGAAGAAACTGAACAAAACTTCTCGTGAAATTGAACAAACTCGCCATGAGAAACATTGTTTGAATCCACTCAGAATCCACAGTGTTTTCCTGATCTCTTTTAGTTTTTTTTAATTAGGATGTCAAATGCTAAATGTATTAAAGGTATAGTTTTTAAATTCGGCCCAGCCCGATGGCTTGACCCGGGGCTAAAATCGGATCGGGTTGAAGAAAAAACAGGGGAAGGAAAAACCCGGTGTTACCCGGTCAAAAACCCGGTTGTAACCCATTGACTTTTGTTTTTTTTTTACTAAAACGACGTCGTTTTGATTTTTTTAAAAATTGACCCGGACGACCCGGTGATCCGGTCAAAACCCGGAACCTGGACCAGGTTTAAAAACTATGATTAAAGGTGTGAGTTTCAACTTCCCTCTATGTAGTAAAGTTCCTTGCTAATGTATGAATTAGGCAAATAAAAAGTTACCAGACACTATCATGGGATTTTAACTTAGTTGATCTTAAAAATAAAAAGTCAACACTCTTTAATATTTTAGATGTTCAATAAAAGAGAGATGAAGTAAGAACAAGTAGTACCCGTAAAAAAAATTTATTAATTATTAATCAAAGAATTTGAAACAAAGAAATGCTTTAGGGTTAGAGCTAAGTTAAGTCTCAATTAAACAAATGATTTAAAAATGCTTGAAAAAGAACCATACAAAAGAAATATTAATTCAAAAGAAACAAGATAAAACATTATAAAAAAAATTTAAAAGCCATGAGTGTCGAGTTTATTAGATAAGTAAACTATCCAGAATGGTTAGCCAATGTTGTTTTGGAAAAAAAATATAAATAGAAAGTGTAATTAGGTTTTTTATGCTTTTTTTAGATTTATCATATTTATTTATATAGATGAGGCACATCAAGAAAAAACATTAATCATTGTTGATTTAGAACATAATGTTATTAAGTAATGTCATTTGCTCTAATGAATGTGTATTGTTATGTGATATATGTCACTTATTAGAGGGTTCGTAATTTAACACTTAAAGAAACTATAGATCCTAAAAAAATATATTGGTTCCAATAAGAATGGTAAATAGTTAATTATGTTTTAAAAAATTAAAAATCATAAAAAAAGAATATTTCCTACAAAATGTTACTTTATGTCACACGTGTGTGCGTGGCGTTGCGTTGTCGAGATTAAGAAGTCATCACATAGTTGTTTGGTTCAGGGTCACTAGAAAATCTAGATGGACTGAGGAAAGGTATGAGCACCCCTAACACAACTTACTTGAGGTAAGTTGCATTGTGTGGTATAGATATGATTTAAAGGTTTTGATGAGTTTCTAACTAGTGATTCGTCTATGGCTTAGAACGAAGATTTATGCTCATAAATAAATCTAGCATTTTGAATTTATTATGGGCTCGTTTGCCTAGGTAAAGTTTTATAGGAAAAATCCATGTAGGTGTCCAAATAGAGTTCATCTATCCAGAAAAGCAAAAGTATTTTCCATAACTCATATATTATTGTGAAAAATACTCCAAAAAAATATTAGTGAATATCCAAAATAATTCTGAGAATTTTATAGTCAACTCCTGGTGCTTAAATACCAGCCTACTAGTACGTCTAATATTTATACCAAAATATTGACCATTAATTTTCAGGAATTAAAATTTTTACGGTTGTTGAAATATCCTTAAGAAATTTTACAAACTTATTGTAAATAAAAAAAAAATGCATATAAATAGTGATAAAAAAACATTTCACCTACTTTTTAAAAATACTATTTTTGTAAGGATTAAACCATATGCAACAAACAAAAATCAATCTTTTTATTTATTTATTTCTATAAAGTCATATTTGGCAAAAATTCATTTTTTTAAAGTCAAAATAGGCTTGGAGGTATTTGTTAAACACACTATTAAACCAAAAAACCTTTAGTAAAAACATTACCAGCCAAACAAGGTCTTAACCCTTGACCTAATTTTGACATGATCGGGTTAACTCAACCGGGTTGACACAACTGGGCTGACCTGAAATTTTTGATCCGACCATAAATTGAACCAAAGACATGGTTTGACCCGAGAACTAAACCAAAAATGAAACTAAAACTTAAAAGGAATCAAACTTAAAAATGAGCAGAAAAACTCAAATTGTTTTGACCAAAAACAAATCAAACGCTGAAAAAATAAAGAAGATGAAGAACATTCATACCAATTCCAGTAACATAACTCTCTAACCAGACCAGATACGATCAAAATAAGGCCACAAACATGTTGTGAATTATGTAAGGATCAATAATCTAGCATCCATCCACTTTAATTATCAAAAAATCATCACGATCTGGTTCAAATGGGTTTCGATTCTAAACTGAAACCCTAGGATTTAAACCCATTAAAAACTTGTTATTGATGCTGTCACGGGGTGACGTCGTCTGGCGACGGCGGAGGCTCCTGTCGTGCCTCCTGGTGTGAGGTGTTGTGTGTTGGGAAGGGTTTTGGATTTAATCATAAAATTATGATTAATATTCAGGAGTTGCCACCTTGTATTATGGTCACTAGAAACCTATGGTCTGCGAGAGTTTGAGTAAGGGACTAGTTGTGCAAGGGGAAGACGCATCACCCCCAGTACACCCTACCTAAGGTAAGCTGCATTGTTGTTTGATTGTTTTTTTCTAAGTCAGGTTTCTATTCGTTGGTCTTTTCTAAGGTTCAAGGCAGATCTTTTTTTATGAGAAAGTCTCTACCTTATTGGGTTAAATCCTAACCATTCTAAAGTTTGAATATTAGCATCACATTTTTACACCTTGTATCTTTAATACCTGAGGGTATACTTTATCGTGTAATTTTACACCCCACAAATATTAAAGTCTACATCTGGATCCTAAAAAAGGATTGGAAAAAGATTTTTGACATGTTGGCCAAATCCTAATGGATAATCATAAACTGGTTACGATATCCATTTTTGGATTTTGTAAACATGAAAAAGGTGCAATTTTTGTTTTTTTTTTAATGAAAAATATGCTTGGAAAAATTTTAGGATTTGGCCGTATGCAACAAAATATTTTTTTTCTTTTTGAAAATGTTTTGAAATTTTTTATTATTATTTTTGAAATATTTTGGAGAAAACCAGGTATTTTAATACTGGATTTGTATCTTACAATGTAAGTATACAATCTAATATTTAACAAAATTCATAGAAAAACATTTGAGAAAATCACAATTATTTTGAAAGGATTTTTGAATTTTTTTTGGAAAATTTTTGTTTTTTCTTTATTTTTATTATTGAGTAATTAAATATTATCAAAGCATGTGGGCTGGGCCCAGCACAGGCCCAAAAACAAGTGGGCTGATATCTGCCCAACATATCCTTCTTCCTATGTTTTGGGGACAGGCTGGACCCGGCCTAGCCAACTGGGCTGGGCTAAGACAGGTCCAGCCCAAAGCAACTTAGTCACTGGCACGACCCAATGTCTAAGTTGCACAAAACAGTGCAACATGAATTATAATTCACGTTGCATTGTTCACGTGCAACGATAACAGAGAAGGGAGGAAGAAGAAGAAGAGAGGAGGAAGGCTTACCTGGCGTTGAGGGAGCTGGCGGCCTGACTGGTGGCGCACAGTGCGACTAGAGGTGGTGAGGCCGGCAGCTGGCTGTGGTCGCAGCTGGAAGAAGAAGAAGTAAAGGCCTGCAAAGGAGAAGGGAAGCTCGAGGTTGGAACTATTGGAGCGGCTGAGGAGAGAGCTGCTGTCCTGGCTGCCTTTGGAAAGGGCAAAAGCTTCTAGGCGAGGTGGTGGTTGCTGCTGCTGCTCCTGGAGTCGCAGTGGTAGAGAAGAAGAGTTTTACATAGGAGAGAGAGAAGTGGTGCAACCACCACGTGAGATGGTTTGGTGGCTACTTGAGGTGGAGATGATGGTAAGAAGACAGGTGATGATGGTGGTGGTGGTTGAAGGCCACGGTGGAGAGAGAAAGAAGAGAAAAGGGCTAGTTGCAGGAAAACTGAGCAGGGAAGGCTGGTTTTCGGCCAAATTTGCGTTTGATTTTTTTTCCCTTCAAGTCATCAACGGAGCCTCTATTTATAGGCGGTGGAAAAGGGTAATCTCATCTACACCAGGGTAAAATTTCAGCCCTTGATTTGGTTGGGAAGGATCCCAACCGTTGGTTCAAAGTAGCCTCCTTGAGTTGTCAAATCTGCAGGAAAAGGCTGTCTGAGTTGACCTCTTCATGCTGTCGCCGGTGTTGCCGTGCTGTCATTCATCCTGAGACGTTCACATAGGGTTGTAGAGAAACTGCAGAGGATCCGTTGAATGCAAGTTTTGTTCAATTTGATGGATAAATAAAGCATTAAATACACCTGCAAAGTAGGCTCCAACGCTGTTTCTTTCGGGTAAAACGGGGAAGACAATGAACAGTGACCAGACGACGCGTCGTCTGGTCCTCCTTTTTTTTTTTTCATACTCAAAACGGCGCTGTTTTGGATTGAATTAGGGATTTTAACTGATTTTCAATTTAGTCCTCTAGCTTTCAATTGCTTTCAATTGAACCCATAATGGACCCTAAACTTTTGATTTAATGCAATTAGGCCCATGCGGAACTTCAACTTCAGCTCCGAATTTACGCGCCTTTTGCAATATGGTCTTTGGTCTCGGATTTATGCAATTTAACGTCTAATTGACCATTAAACTTTCAATTTCTTCAATTTCACCCCTATAGTTTGGCGCCTTTTGCAGATTGGTCATTGGTTGTCAATTTCTTCAATTTAACCCCTAATTGACCCCAAAATTTCAATTTTCTTGCAATTTGGCCTGTAATTTCAATAAATTAACTTGGTAAAAATTAAATTTGGTCTCTTAAAATTCCAATCTCCTTAATTAAGCCCAAATTAGGCTCCCAAACTTAATTTTTCACCAATTAAGCCCCAAATAAAATTAATTTGACCCATTTAAAGTATAATTAAGTCCTTGCACTTAATTAAATCCTTCAATTGGACCCAAATTAATTCTTAAACATAATTAAAATTCAATTTGGCCCATGATTAAATCAAATTGGCCTATTAAAAATTTAATTATATCATTGGACTTAATTTTTATGCAAATTCATCCAATAATCATTTAATTTGACCTTGAACTTGCATTTTCATTCTATTTTAGGGCATAATTGGGTACAATTAGGCCTTGAATTTCCTTAAAAAATTGCAGCTTGATTTTTTCCAATTTTTATAGCCCTCCTTGATCTGCTTTCTCCACATTGCCAGCTTTTATTTTATTTTTTGATTTTTATTTTGAAAAAGAAATTGATTTGTGGGGAATAACCCAGAATTGGGTTATGACAGATGCCAATAAACCCCATATTATTAATTAATCCAATATCACAAAGTGTTTAGTGTAAAGAAATTGACCAAAACTAGTCCAAATCATAGAGCTAAAACAATGTTCTTTCTAAGAACATGAAAAACACTGCCTAACAACCTAGAAAACCCAGCACACTGTTGAACCTCATAAATGGCCTTCTAAGCCTCTAAACACACTATTTTTGGTCCTCACGAACCACATTATTAATACCAAACATAGTTGAATCAAAATAACTAATAAAAAAAATCATCAAAATCATGCATTAAACTTCACCTTCATAACTGCAACCCCAATAACAACTAACAACAACATCGAATCTCAATTCAAAACTAACTCTCTAAACAACTTGGGACTCAAATCAAGCTCGGGACCCAAATCAAGCTCAGGAACCAAGAAAATACACTAATAAAAAAAAACGTTAAATACATACTGCCATATTTGTCAAAATACAAAAACCATTTTATTTTAGCAAAATAAACATTAAAACATTTCCAAAACATCTAGTAAATAGTAACAAACAACTCAAATCAAAATTAAGCAAAAAAAAAAAAACATTTCATACATTAATCAAAATATAAGATCAATACAATGTATCACCAAAAACAAGTTCAAAACACCATTAAAACATGTAATAAAGAGTTAAGGGTGTGCCTCATTAACATCACCTGCTAGATTAGAAGAGTTTTTTTTTTATACCTTTCAAACTCTAATAATAGATGTTGTCCTTTCTTTCCCAAGCTTGTTACTTTCTCTCAAAGTTGAGGAAATCTTTGTACTAAGCTCTTAAACCTTCACATTTGGGACTCCTTTATCCTATCTTCCTCTTTATTCTTTCTGTCCTCGTTGTTGCTCTTTTGCCTTGATTTTCTAGGGGTATTTATATGGTTTCAAGCAAGGATTCAATCAAAGATTGATCCTTCTTCATCAAAGCTTGACCCTTTGATCAAAATAAGAGAGTTTTGGGTATGTTTTATAGCTATAAGCTTTGTACCTATATTGGTTTTACAATGGTGGTTTTGCAACAAACTTGGTTTTGGAGTTTCTGGTGTTTTTTTTCCAAACTTGAAGACCAAGGAGCTTGTTTCTAGCCTTTTAATCTTGAGAGAAACATGACCAACATTTTATAAGAACCCACTAAGAATGTTTGAAGTGTAAACACACGAAAAAGATTAGTGGTTTTGCGAAATGGGTATGACAACCATCGATGACTGAGTTACTCACTCTTAAGGTTTCGTCGAAGCAACTCTAACATCATCATTGTTGAAGAACACTTGTAGTTGATAGAGGGGGTGCACACTTTTTTTTTGGATCCAACCCTGCTTGTTTTGGAGGTCTATAACTTCACATCCATTCGCTTGAAGGTACCAACTTGATTAGCCGAAAATCTGTCAATGCAGTGAGACTGATCAAGGACAACATGTTGTTGAGATCATTAGAGAAAATGAGATTCAAATATTTGATAAGAGTAGTTGATCTTTGTAGAAGAAATGTGGTTAGTTGAATGATGGTGGTTATAGCCCCAGAAGTGGTCAGAAACGTCATATTCATTTGCCTGAAGTTACTTACTTAATTAGTCAAAACTGCTAAAAAAAGATACATAGTGGCTAAACGATACATTTTTTAGGCTAAACCTAAAAATAGGGTTTGTAATTTGAGATTTTGGTAAATTATAATTTAGTTTTTTTTTTCCAATTGCTTTTAATTGCACTTGTAATTACCTCATAAACTCTTAATTTCATGCAATTCCACCCCTTCCAAACTCAATTTGCTAGCCCCAAAGTTAACCACCTATTTCATTTTAGTTCTTTGTTATGAAATTGTGCATTTTGACCCTTAATTGATCACCAAATTTCTAATTTCTTCAATTTAGCCCCTAATTTAATCAATTTCAACCCTTACATTCACGTCATTTTCAGTTTGGTCCTTGATTTTGGATGCTTTAGTCACGTCCATAATTTCTCATCAAACTTTAATACTTATGCAATTAAACCCTTGATCTGACCAAATTAACTCTTTAAAATTGCAATTCACCCCCTAAACTTTAATACTTATGTAATTAAAGCCTAAATTGATTTAAAATATTATTTTTTCTTGCAATTAAGTCCATAATAAAATTAATTAAGTCTTTCAAAATTCTCATTAAGTTCTTACCTATCCAAATTTATATTTCTTTACCTGAAATAAAAATATTTTCATTAATAAGGCCTCTTGTCAATCAGAATTGGGTCTTTTAATTTTGTCAATGTTATATATTTTGGTTCTCAAACTTTTCCACTTGTCATTTTGGTTCTTCACCATTAACTTGAGAAATTTTCTAAGCTTTCTTCATATATATCCTCTTGTATTTTGGATTTTCTTTTTCTATTTTTTTCTTTTTTCTTTTCTTTATTTTTTATGGGGTTAAAAGTGGGTAGCAACAATTGCTCTATTTTTACAATGGATACGAAGCAAAATCTCATCAAGATTTTATATAGTGAGCTTATAAAGAAAATTGTATGTCAGACTTGTTGGGTGATCTACCCATTTTTTTTTAAATGGTCTCATTATCACGGGTGACCTGCTCCTTTTAAAATTCAAAAATTAGTCTATTTTCATGGGCGATTTAAAATTAAAAGGTTGGCCTATTTCCATTGGCGATCTATCCTTTTTTGAATTCCAAAAAGAATTTCAACAAGCCTCCATGCTCCCCTGAAATTTGTTTATTTTCACAGGCAACCTGCTTATTTTAAAATTAAAAAATTGGCCTATTTTCATGGGTGACCTATCCTTTTTCAAATTCCAAAAAGAGTTTCAAAAAACCTCCATGCTTCCCTGAAATTGATCTATTTTCACGGGCAACCTGCCCATTTTGAAATTCAAAATTGGCCCATTTTTATGGGCGACCTACTCTTTTTCAAATTCCAAAAATAATTTCAACAGGCCTTTATGTTTCCCTGAAATTAGTCTATTTTAATAGGAAACCTACTCATTTTGAAATTAAAAAATTTAGCCTATTTTCACTGTGATCTACCCCTTTTCAAATTAAAAAGACTAGGATTTATATCGAATCCTTCCAAAACTTTTTTAAAACAAAATTTAAAACAAAATACCCTTCAAGGATAAACTCATAAAATGAGACTTTAGTTATCCACACCTTTATGGATATGATGTGTTTGCCATTTCTCGACTTCCGTTCACCCATGTAGATTTCATTATCTTTCCTCTTAATTGACGAATCATACGCCAACACTATTTCAAAGTTATAATTAAACCATATGCAATGCATGCCTTTCAAAATATAGGTCCCCCTTCTCAATCTTTATTATTATTATTATTATTATTATTATTAAGGGTTGTAATTTCTTAGGTAGTCTCTCTTACTAGCTCACCCTCCTAGTTTACTCGAGCAAGTTCATGCGAGTTACTTTCAAATCTTGAGTGTCGAGCTGTCTTTGTAGCCTTATTTTTCTGTGAGTATTTAGGCTGTGGAGAATGCTTTCATATTTTTCCTAATTAGGAATGAATTAAACTTTTTGTCTTATGACAACGTGGTTTTTTGTGTGTTTTTTTTCAAATACACGCTTTGGTTTTTATTTTAGGGTGTTTTCCCTAACAAAGATTTCATAAGATTTACTTTGTCTTTTGGAAAACATGAGATTGTTCAATGTCATGTCAAAATAACAATGTTCATGTTACTCTCATGATTTGTATTAGTTATTGAAGAAAAATATTTCATCATGGTGATTAGTTTAGGAGATGGCCTATTTTGTATCAGGTTTTAAAAAATCAAATACTTGTTTGAAGTCTTGTGTTTCGATTTTCTCAACATGAACAAAGATGAATAATTATTCAGTTTATCATGAATCTTATAAATGCTTCTTTATATTTTGAGAGTGCTCTTTATTAGTCTTTCCCTCTCGCTTGATTAGAATGGACTTTCAATGCACGTAATAAAGAAAAATAAAAATGCTATTCTTCCAACATATGTTATGCTATTAAAGACTTTCGCTTTTAGAAGTTGAGACAAGGGATCTTTCCAAGTTTTTTTCACTCTAAAACTTTAATCGAACGCCTAATCAACTTTTCTTTCTAGAAATCTTTTTATCTACTCATATCAAGATATCAATGCACTTTTTTATTCCATTTGCAAGTTTCTCAAAGATTTTCTTTTTCTTTATTAGTTGAAGATGTAGGAGAAGCTTTTATTTTTGTTTTTTAGATACTTGTGTGTCTTTTCAAATTTGTCAAAGCCCTTTTTTTTTGGGCTTGTTGGGCTTTTCTATTTTGCATCCTCAATCAAGATCTCATGGATTTTGTTCACAAGTATTCTATTTATTTTGGGTTTTTCAACCACTTTCTCATCGTTAATGGACATTTTAAAAAATCTTCATTCTTATTATTTTCTAATACTTGCACCCTATAAACCCTTAGTTAAAAATAGATAAATTTGGGTTAAATAAGGTAACTATTAATTGAAAAGTGATAAATTAGGGAGAAATATTATAAATCATGATGAACATTTTCAAGAAATTAATTTAAAATTTAGAGAAGATAAAGTAATAAAATTGTATGTAAAATATTAACTAATGATAAATCGTAAAAATTCCCTGACCAGGTAAAAATAACAATTTGAAGGAGGAAATTTTTTAAATTGGGTGATATTATGTGTAAAATAGAAGAAAATTTCAAATAAATCGATGTATGAACCTTTGTGCAAGAAACATTGAACTTCAGTACAATTTTCGCGCATAATCGCGCTATTGGGATTAAAAGTGGTAAGAAACTCTAAGGAAAATTTTTATGATAATTATGAATAGGAATCTCCAAAGAATTAGTCTAAGACCCAAGATGATTTAAGTAAATTACATGGTATGTGAAATTCAGTTTTTGGCGTGAAATTACCGACTATTTAATTTTACAATATTGAACGTATCTTCCAATCCAACCCTTGGATCATGCTGAAATGTTACATGGGGTCTTAAGACATGCTTTTATACCATGGGTTAAACTTTGAGATCCATCGGGGTTCTAGAAAGTCCTGAAACTAAATACACAATGTTGGGTTAGTATAATAAACCAAAATTAGGGGGTAAGTAGGGGTGTAATAGTAATTGACCTAAAATAATGTAATTTGGAGTTGGTTTATTTATAAACATTGTAGGTATGAATGTTATATTTAAAATGAAACTGATATTGACTTCTTTGAAGTTGTATAACTCCATATATGAGAAAACAATTGAGTAAAAGTCCAGACCGACATTGTACTGAACAGATTTCGGGTGCTACTATAATTGTTAATGTTGAGCATTAAAATGATGTAATTTGGAGTTGGTATATGTATAACAGTTACAAGTATAAATGTTATATTTCAAATGAAACTAATATTGACTTATTTGGAGTTGTGTAATGATTAGTACTTAAAAGTGTATTTTTATCAAGGTTTTATATCATCATTTTGCACTTGAAGTATCAATAACTCCTTAACTAGAGCATGTTTTATAATATCATGTCTAATATTATAAGATACCTTTAATTTATGGTAAATGTTCATCTTAAATGCAGGCCTATCACATAAATGAAGGGATTGATTGATGAGTTTAACTACTGAAATTGAGAAGACAAAGAGAGGATTAAGCTTAGAAAAGAGATGTTGGTTCAGTCCAAACTGGAACACTGTTCAGTCATTGGGTCATACCTTGAGCTGTAGATCTTGGATTTCAATTTGGTTTATATGGCTATAAAGCTAAGACATAGGCCTAAAACATTCATGAGGAGTTCAAGACTCAATTTTGATGTTTGGAAGTCCAAATCTTAGCAACAACGGAGAAGTCGGAATCTGTCCTGCAGCCCAGACACTATTTAGTGTTCAACCCATATCTTGAGTTAGTGAAGTCCAAATACACCGATTATTTTTTTGTTGGAAAGATGAGACAATTTCCTAGAACTTGCATGGGGACAATCTGTTCAAATTCTGACGTTAGTAATGACGTTTTGTTCAGACAAAAAGATACAGATTGTCACCAAGTCAAGATGTGGCCACCCACTCAACATTTAGTCATCAACTCAATAGTTCCAAATTTTGGCCTATAAAAGGAGGCATTTGCCATACATTTAGACATCTTGGTTTTTAGATTAAGATCATGTTCTTGCTCTCTCTTTATATTTTTGTAATGCTTAAGTTTTGTTTATGCTTTTCATTTCCTTTCCTTTACTTAGTTAACTTATATCTTATTTATGTTCTTATCTTGTTTATTTATGTTTCTCTCTTTCATTATGTTTAGCTAAGTTTATTATGTCAAGGTGAAAAGGTTACACTAATGGTGTAAGAATATGTATAGTATAAACTCAACATGGACTTTAATGTTTGATACTAACATGTTTTGTATTTGTTATCTTGTTCACTTTTAATACTTTGCTTGTTAAATGGTTAATCTAGATTTATGTTGTATAACCTTTGGTACAACAAATACTTAGCACTTTCATAGCCCAACTATATGGTATAACCGACACCTGTGCTATGAAAGGAACTTGATTTGTTGTTAACATAAGTTATAATCATGAATACTTGACAATATTTACAAGTATTAGCATTATTCGAATAAGATAACTAATGTAATCATGTTAACAATTTATAATCTGATTGGAACCTCCTTTGTATGTGGTTTCTAGTTGAGTACTAAAAAGAGTTTATACTATACTTGTTTAAAATATCATTAGTGGATCCTCTAACCTTGACAATTATTTTATCCTTGTTTAATCCTTATATCAATATCACATCTTAAAGCTCTCTTCAACTCCTTTTCTGTTATTATCTATTTCTTTATTTGTAGTTTATACAATTAACCTCCCTATGGTTCGACCCTAGTCTTGTCGGGTTATTTATTACTTTGACACTCCTACACTTGAGAGAAGACATTAATCTTTTGGTCGTGTCATGTAACTCTAAATATGAGAAACATATTGAGTAAAGGTCCGAATCGACATAGTACTGGACAAATTTTGAGTGCTATTGTAACTGTTAATTTTGAGCCTTAAAACAATATAATTTGGAGTTGGTGTATTTATAAAGGTTATTGGTATTGATGGTAGCTTTTAGAACTGGGCTTAACATATTTAGAGTTGTGTAACTCCATATATGTGTAAAACACTGAGTAAGGGTCCAGACTAATATAGTACTGGACATATTTCTTATGCTACTGTAATGAGTGAGTTTAAACATATAGATGGAAAAATTGGGTGTTATGTCCTACATGAAAGTTGTAGCCACATGTATTAGCTTTTTATAGAGACAAAGCACACTAAAAAAAGAGTTCTGAAACTTTAGTTACGATTAAAACACCAAACAATATTCGAGGTTTGGTGGACTAAACCAGCTAGGACTAATCAATCTCTAATCTTTACATGGAATTTATTGTTGATTAAGGGTTCTAATATTTAGATTGATAAGAATAATTATTAACATCTAAAATTTATATGTGTAAGGAATGTTAAGGATTTTCCTTGCTAATGGTTTGAATGAAAATGATGATTGAATGAGAATTGAAATGAAATGTTGATGTTGGTTGCATTGTTGATGATAAATGTATCTTTGGTGGTACAATGGAAGATGAGGGGATATGAAAGTAACAGGGAGTAGCAACACATGTATAGGATTGAGGTGGGTCACCTTATCTTTTTAGAATCAATACAATTTATATTCAAACACAAGACTTCAAATAAGTATTTGATCCTTCTTGAACCCAATGCAAAATGGGCCATCTCCTACACCAAATGCTGTGATGAAATACCTTTCTTCAAAGACTAATACGAATCATGGGAGTTACATAAACATTGTTATTTGATATAATAATAAAAAATCTCAAATTTTCAAAAAGACAAGGTAAGTCTTGTAAAGTCTTTGTTAGGGAAAACACCCTAAAAAAAAAACCTCAAAGCGTGTGTCATGAGTATTTTAAAAAGCACACAACATTGTCATAAGGCAAGGAGTTTCTAATTCATTACCAATTAGGATAATATTCATCATGGTCTAAATACTCACAAAAAAGAGAAGGCTATAAGAGGCAACTTAACGCTCAAGCTTTGAAAGTAACTCGTATGGACTTGCTCGGGTAAATTGGGAAGAAAAGCTAGCAAGAATGACCACTTCAAAAATTATAAACCTTAGCAGAGATTATGAATAAAGAGGGCTTATATTTCGAAAAGCATTAATGGCATATGATTTGACCTTAATTTTGAAATAGTGTTGATATAGGATTCACCAATCAAGAGGAAAGGCGATGAAATCTACATGGATGAATGAAAGTCAAGAGATTCTATCTATATAGTATGGATACCCAAAACCAGACGTTCGTTTTAAGAATTAACCTTGAGAGGGTATTTCATTTTGATTTTTTTTTGTTTTGGTAAAGTTTTGAAGGGATTTGATGAAGAACCTAGTTTGAAATTACAAAATGGGCAGGTCGCCCGTAAAAGTTGCCAAGTTTTGACCAATAAAAATAGATTAGTTTTTGAAATGAGCAGGTCGCCTGTAAAAATAGACTAGTTTTTTGAATGAGCAGATCGCTCGTGAAAATAAACCATTTTTTGAAATGGGCAGGTCGCCCATGAAAATAGATCAGTTTTTAAAATGGGTAGGTTGCCCGTGAAAATAGATCAGGTTTTGAAAATAGGTAGGTTGCCTGCAAAAATAGACTAGTTTTTGAAAAGGGTAAGTCACCTATAGAAATATACCAGGTTTTGAAAAAGGGCGGTTTACTCATGATTATGAGACCATTCTTCGGGTAGTTGGATCACCAAGCAAGTTGGGTAGAGATTTTTTCTTTATAAGCTCATTATACAAAACTTTGATGAGATTTTTGCTCCGTAAGCATTGTAAATGAGAGGGGGTATATGGTGCTATCCATTTTTAAAACCCCATAAAAAATAAAGAAAAAAGAAAAATAAAAAATATATACAAGAAAATACACATAAAGAAAGCCTAAAAAGGACCGCCCAAGTTTGTTAGTGAAAGACCAAAACACCAGGTAAAAATTGGTAGACCAAAATATACAAGATTAACAAAATATGCAACCCAATTTTACAAAGGGCCCTATTAGTGAAAATGCTTTATTTGGGTGTTCAAGAACTCAATTGGAATTTTGAAAGGTTTAATTAAATTTATTGAAGATTTAATCATAAGGGAAATTAGCTTTTGGAGTTAATTTGGATGTTAATTGAAACAAATCGAAGTTTGAGGACTGAAATTGAACTTTGAAAAGTTTAATTGGTCAAATTAGGGGTTTAATTGCATAAAATTCGTAGTCTGATGGGCAATTAGAGACTTAATTAAATAATTTATGAACCAAGGACCAACTTACAAAAGGCATGCAACTTCAAGGATTGAAATCGGTGAAATCAAGGGTAAAATTAAAGAAAATTAAAATTTTGATGGTCATCTGAAGGTCTAATTGAATAAATTAAAGACCAATGACCAACTTGTAAAAGACGCTCAAAGTTAAGGTTGTCAATTGAATCTAACAGGAATGCAATTGAATGAAATTTGGAGTATAAAAGGAAATTACTTGTAAAATTAAACGAAATTGGAAGAATATGGATTAAATCGAAGATTGCCAAATCCCATATCAAAAACTCTAATTTGTAAGGTTTAGCAAAAACAACGCCATTCAGAGACTATGTATCTTCTTCTTCAGTTTTTGGTTGATCAAGTAGGCACTTTCAAGCGAATGAATATGGTGTTTCCAACCACTCTGAAGGTTGTAACTGCCACTATTCAACTATGAAACACCCCCTCTACAACCCCATTTCTTTGAAATTAAACATTTACATCCCGTATTTTCCATTGATATCTACAACATCTTATCCCTAGTCAACCATCACTACAAGTTTAGATGCTATGTTGATCGAGTTGACACTTTGAAACGAATGAATGTAGAGCTACAGACCTCCAAATTAAGCAAGAATGGATCCAATTGAAAGGTATGCATCTCCTTTACCAAGTTTAGGTGGTCTTAAGCAACGTTATTGTCAGAGTTGCTCCGCCGAAGCCATGAAAGTGACCAACCAGTCAATTTTGATCGAGATACCCATTTGCAGAAAACTACCTAACTTTTTCATGTGTTCCTAGTTAAAAACCCCCAGAGGGTTCTTATCATGGGTTTAAAACCTTCATCTTAAGATCTAAAGGCCAAAAACACCTCACCTTACCCTTCAAGTTTGTTAAAAACCACATAAATCCAAAACCATTGATTCTGTGGTAAAACCAGCTTAGTTTTGGTTTTTTATAACCTTAACAAACCCATCTAAAAGCTCTGAATCCGTCTATAAAAGGAGAGGTAATCAGGAGGAGGAAAAAAAGGGAGAAAAAATAAAAGAAAAGAAGAAGAAGAAAGAGACTTTAGCTAAGGTGCAAGAAATCCACTCCAACAAGATTTCAAAGCTTAAATTCAGGTTTGGCCTTGGTGGGTTTAGAGGTAAGAAGAAAGAAAAACAATAGCACCAACTACCTTAATTGAAGATTTAAAGCTTGGAAGTTATACTTGTAAACTTTGAAGGTGGAGTCCATAAGGTGTGCTGGATCCTAATCATTTTGTTTATAGTGTAATGCAATGTTTCTTAGTACATTGATGTGTTGGATATGAAAAAGTTGGTGTTCAAGCATTATATGGTTTCAATGTTTAATATGGGTAGGATTGATGTGAAGTTGATTCTATTGTTTTGTAAACTCCTTCAATTTTTTTTAAACTGATTTTGATGCAATGAAAAGATGTTAAAGTTTGTTCTTTTGATAAAATAAAGTTTTTGGTTGATTTTAAGTAGTATCAAAATAAGTATGTTGAAACATGTAAGCTTTCTAGGTTTATGAGTTTGGTCATGGTTGTCATAACCCATTTCTAGATTATTCCTTATATTCATATTTTTTTTCAAAATAAAAAATAAAAAAATAAAATAAAGGTTGGCAACGTGGATAAAGCAGGTCGAGAAGGATTTCAAAAAATACATAAAAGTCACCTGCAATTTTGAATGAAATTTAAGGAATTATTGTACCCCATTAGAGAAACAATGTAGATTCAAGGTCAAATTAAATGATTACTGGACGAATCTGCATAAAAATTAAGTCCAAGTATATAATTGAATTTTTAATAGGCCAATTTGATTTAATCATGGATCAAATTAAAGTTTAATTATGTTTGAGAATTAATTTGGGTCTAATCGAAGGATTTAATTAAGTGTAAGGACTTAATTATACTTTAAATGGGTCAAATTAATTTTATTAGGGGCTTAATTGGTGAAACATTAAGTTTGAGAGTCTAATTTGGGCTTAATTGAGAAGACTATAATTTTAGAAGACCAAATTTATTTTTTACCAAATCAATTGATTGCAATCATGGGTAAAATTGCAAGAAAATCAAAGTTTTGAGGTGAATTAGATGTTCAATTGAAAAATTTCACAGATAAGGACCAATCTGTAAAAGGTGCCAAACTATAGGGGCTTAATTGATTGAAACCGAAGGTGAAATTGAAGAAATTGAAAGTTTAATGGTCAATCAGGAGTAAAATTGCATAATTCCAAAACTAATGGCCAAAATGAAAACAACATGCAAATACGAGGCTAATATTCAAGTTCTTCTGGGAAAAAATTGCATAAAATTAAAAGTTTGAAGCCACTTTGGGTTGTAATTGGGACAAATCAACAATTAAAGGACTAAAAAGAACATTATCAAAACGGTGCCGTTTTGGTTACTATTCATCTTCTTCCTCATTTTTTCTCTGAAATGACAACTCAAAGAGACTACTTTGCAGGTGCATTTAATGCCTCTAGCCTTTACCAAATTTGATAAAATATACGTGCAAATGATCACCTGACATTGCTCTACAACCTCATATGGTCCGTTCAGGTTGATTGACACTATGGTGGCCACAATGCCTGCCTAAATTGGCAACTCAAGCAGCCTTCAACTGGCAGATTTGACAATTCATGGTGCCTACTTTGAACCATCGGTTGAGATTCTTCCCAGCCGAACCAAAGGCCAATATTCGACGCCGTTAAAGAAAAAACTTCCCTCTTCTACCCCATATAAACATGGGTGGATTTCATAGATTAAGTATGAAAAAAATCGGGTCCAAAAATCACTAAAAATTTGTTCCCCCTATTTTTACTACCACTGTGAATTTTCTCATCTTTCTCTCTTCACCATGGCCATTGCCTACCACCACTGTCACCGCTGGCTTGACCACCATCCTCTTCACCACAAGCAACCGTCCGATCACCTCACGTGGTGGTTGCACAAGCTCTCTCTCTCCTTTGCAAACTCTTCTTCTTCCTCTATCAGTGGCTAGCACCGGCCACCATCTCTGCCACAGCCTAAGCCATCGTCCTCACATTAGCCCCTCATCATCACGACCAACTAGACCTCCAGCCAGGCACTCTGGCGCCAGGTAGCGCCGCCACTCCATCGCTGCAACCTGGTTGCTGCATGCAGAACGAGTTCTCATTCTGCATGCAACATAATTAATTAGCATGGTTGTTGGGCCAGACTAGCAATCATGCAGGCTTGGGCCGGACCTGTTTTGGTCCGACACAACAAAAAATAAAAAGAAAAAAAAAGAGATCTGTTGGGCCAAGATCGACCCAACCATTTTGGGCCTAGATCGACCTAATCCAACTTTCTTGGGCTTGGCCCAAATAGGTGGGCCGACCTAGCCCATATTTTATAATACTATAATATTATATATTAAAAAAACAAAAAATTCCCAAAAATCCTTTCAAAAATTTGTGATTTTCTCGCATGTTTTTCTACCAATTTTGCTTAATATTGGGTTTTATTTTTACACTGTAAGATATTAAAATACCCGGTTTTCTCCAAAATATTTCTAAAAAATTCAAAAATATATAAAAAAATATCAAAACTTTTAAATTAATTTTCCTAAAAAAAAAAATGTTTTGTTTTCATGTATACGACTAAATCTTAAAATTTTCCAAGCATATTTTCTTAAAAAGACAAAAATTCTAATTGGTTATTTTTGTTTGAATTTGTTTCGGTTCGGTTCAGTTTTTTTTGTTTCAGGCTTATGAAACCAAAACCAAAACGAACTGGTCAGTTTTTTCAAAATTCTAATTGGTTTAATCGGTTGTTTTTTACAGTTCGGTTTTTTCGGTTATTTTTTTTTCCGGTTTAATCGGGTTTTTGGTTTTTTTGCTCACCCCTACCCTTAGGTATTAAAGATACAAGGTATAAAAATAAATGCGATGCTAAATTTTAACTTTAGAATGGTTAGGATTTAACCCGATAAGGTAGAGACTCTATCATGAAGATGGATTTACTTTGAACCTTAGACGAGACCAACAAATATAAACTCGACCTAGAAAAACAATCAAACAATAATGTGGCTTACCTTAGGTAGGGAGCACTGGAGGTGATGCATATTTCCCTTGCACAACCAGTCCCTTACCCAGACTCTTGCAGACCATAGGTTCCTGAACCTTAATCATAATTTTATGATTAAACCCAAAAAACCCTTCCCAACACACACACACGCCTCCTCATGAGGCACGATAAAGCTCGTCGTCACCCACGACGTTGTGACACCCCGTGACAGGATGACGACTCCACTAGGGACACCTTGCCTAGTCGGACTAAGCTTTGCTTGTTTGATTGTTTGCCTATTTGTTTGGTCTTTAATTTTAGCTCGTATTTTCACTATTTTAGCGTTTTTATTTCTTGTTCTTGCATAAGTATGTCGAGTGTGGATTAATGCCCTTATATATTTTAATTTTATAAATAAGCCCAATTTTAAGTTAGGTGAGGAGTAGCGGTCTACTTCATGACTTTCAGTCGGGTTTCAGATTTATGAAACATCCAACTATGAACCGAGTGTTTACTCGGTAATGGCGGTTACATTGTTCCCCAACCATTCTTTGTGAACTCCTATATTGCCTTTACGTAAGGTGGTCACTAGGCAATTTATAGACCTTTTGAGACCATGTAGAAAGCTTACCCTCATAAAATGACCTAAAACCTTCCCTTAGAGCATGGACTCCCTACCCCATATGCATGGACATATATTTGCACAAATACACATACATTCATCCATTGTAAATAACAACATGCATGCATCAGGTTGAAATATAGGTCCCAAAGAGCCTACAACACCCGACTTTGAGCTACAACACCCGACTTTGAGCGAGAAATATGAAAGATGAAGCAAGTGTGGCTCGTGTCACTAGCTTACTTGAGCAAAAACTTAAAACACCTCTAGTGAAGGTCCTTCCAGCCGGCCTGTTATTTTTGTTCAAACTCCAACAACGGCTCATCCCAAAGAAAGAACGAACGAATATGGTTAAGATCCTCAACACAATCCAATATTTATGCAATCAGCAACACCATCACCAACCCCTACAGTCATATATGCATTTGCTAATGAGCCCCCACGAGATTGAATCAGAGCCATTGAAGGGGTACATTTATATAACCCAGTACTGGCAGTAAAAATATGTTTGGTCCCAAATGTTTTGTGTTCCTGAATTCATCAAATACACTGGAACACAATACCTCATGACTCATCTCAAATCCTATTATAACAAAATGACAAAAGGAGTATATGATGAAAAACTACCGATACTTTTTTTCCAGGATATTTGAGTGGGGAAGCAGTGAGCTGGGACATGAGGCTGGGCAGCTCAAGGATTCAGAGATGGAAAGATCTGGTTGATGCTTTTATCAAGCAATACAAGTACAACATAGACATTGCTCCCGACAAAACCAGCTTGTCCAATCTAGAGAAGAGGGATAAAGAAAGCATAAGGGAATACACTCAAAGATGGAGAGATCTAGCTGTACAGGTGCATCCTTCACTTTTGGACAAACAAATGGTCACTCTATTTTCCAACACGCAAAGCGTCATACTATGAGCATTTGATGGGTAGGTCGACCCAACAATTTACTGACCTTGTGGCAGTAGCTAAGCGCATAGAGCAAGGAGTCAAGAATGGTAGAATTTCCATGCCCACCGAGAAAAAAGGCTTCGAAGGGAGGAAGAAGATCGATCATGTTGAAGGTGGCTACAGGGGTAGGAAAAATCCATTCCAAAACTACCATAACTCATCATCTTCACCCAAATTGCCAATATAAACTTCAACCCTTCATTTCCTACCAGAAAACCTAAGCCTCAAATCAAAAATAAAAAAGTATAGGAACAGTTACCCCTATTACCATTGCCCTTAAATGAGATGTACCAAAAGCTGCTGAGCATCGGATATGTAGCTCCAAAACCACTCATGCCTCTGCGGCCACCTTACCCCAATTGGTACAAGCTACATCTCATTTGTGAATACCATGCCAGTGCTGTAGGACATAGCATTCATTTGTGTAGTGCCTTTAAGGAGAGGCTCATACATCTGATTAAAACTGGGTGGATAACGTTTGAAGAAATTCTAATTATGAGTATGAATCCCCTACCCAATCATGCTCCAGGCAGTGGATCAATGGATGCACTAGTGGCGGAATGCTCGGAAAATCTGAGAACATGCATTCTAATATGGTTTTCTATCCACACCATTGATGAAATTCCTACAAGAGCTTTTGCAAGGAGGATGGCCAAAGGAGAATTTACCAAGATGGGAAGAAGGAGCCTACCCCTATTAATCCAAAATAATTATCACTGTTTAATCATGCCTATAAGATTACTTTGATTTTGTCATGTCCCAACCTATTTTGTCTTATCGGTAATTTGGCTTACAACGCCACATGACTTTCTTTATCAAACAAGCTTTTTTTAAAAAAAAAATAGGATTGTGTTTTTTTTATATATAAATAACACACCTACACGAGCACACTCTTTATTCATAAAATCACTACATCGAGAATTCTTTGGTGTGTTCCTTTTTTATCCAAAAACTATGCATGATCCCATGTTTTCACAAGGATTTTTGGGAAATCAAAGTTTTAGTACAAAATAAAAATCAAATTGGTGTTTGTTCAAACAAACAAGTTTTGAAAATTCAAATGATATCCTAAAAAGGTAACCACACACCTAGAAAACTTGAAAAACAACCCAAACACCATGATATGACTTCAAAGCTGAGTTTTAACTTCATGGATAATGAGAAACCAATTTGCATATTCACATAAAAGAAAGCAAAGCTTATCGATCCTAAGTGCATGCATTTGAAATGAAGAAAGACCATCTTTTGTCATCCTTTTACAAATTCTAAAAAATCCCCTTGAAGTCCCCTTTTGAGCCTAATATGATTTTCTTGAAAGATAACCTTGGCTAGGATCACACCCTATATTGGGGAGCAAGTGCGAGAGATATACAAAAATCTTCAATAATTAAAAAAGCCCAAACAAAGCTGGGGGTATGAAAAAAATCCAAGGGATCCAAAATATTTGAGCCTTCAACCAAAATAATTGATATGATGATGCTCAAAACCAAATGAAAAAGAATAAGCAAAGCCCAAGTTCAACACTGGGGGGCATTTTACAAAACAATTTAAATGATAAAAATGTTTGGAAACAAATGCTAGTGATCCTTAGTCTTAAGATCTATAAACACCTTTTGAGCCTACAAATATTAGTTTTCTTCATAAGCAAGAGCCAAAGCCTACGTTACGTGCCTAATCAAGCCTTTTCTGATTAAAAGCAAGCAATTTGGATCAGTAGGCAATGCTTTTTCATGTGAAACCTATCATTATTCATACAAGCAAAATGAATGCTTGGAAGATCACTTCACATTTCATCAAAAAAAAAAAAGTTTTCAACACTTATGAAAACCTGTCTATAGGAATCACTTGAATTTCTTCAGACTGAGTTTGTCTTAAACCGGCGTCAAATGATTTCCGTGTGTTGGAATAGCTTTGAAATTCCAAAAATTCTTCATGAAAACAACTCCTTGTAAATAACCAAATCTTTTTTTTACATAGCCTCGTACAAAAAAAAAACCCAAATTAAACACTTGGGGGCACGATCAAGCTGGGGGGCAACCTAACAAACACAAAATAGGGTTGGCTCCATGATTTCCTTTCTAAGAAAATAAAATATGTAGGGTAGAGCTGGAAACCCATTAGATAAAGGTTTGTGGGGGAAAAAAGTATGCTAATGTCATACCCCTCTTAAAGGTCAAAATCATAAGATGTGACTCGAGTAAGTAAGAGCAAAAACGTCATCAAAGCATACTATCAGAGACTCAAAATTTTGAGAAAAGAAAAAATCCATGAAGAAAAGGGGACTTATATTTCTCAGGTAAGTATACATGTATTTTGATCATGGTGTATTGCTTTCATCATTGACAGATCGGTGTCTTACCATCACCTCTCGGGTAATATATTTTCTAAGCTTACCTTCTGTTGAGTGCGCTTTAAGCCCTTATCCCTTAAATAGTGCACCTTTAGAGCCTATCTAACTCCTTTTAACTGTGCTTTCTAGCCCTACCCTTTTCCTTTCGAGTGCACCTTTGAGCCTTCATCTTTCAGCTAGTGCATTTTTTACCTCTACTTCTTTTAAGTGTACATTTGAGCCCTCGTCCCCCTTCAAGCCCTATCATTTTTCTTTTTAGTGCTCCTTTAAGCCACCATCTCCTGGATAGTGCGCCTTTAGGCCCTATCATCCTCCTTTCATATGCACTTTATAGCCCTCGCTTCTCAGATAATGCGCTTTCTAGCTCTACATTGTTTCAAATATGCCTTTGAGCCATCATTTCCAGGGTGGTGCATTTCCTAACCCTACCTCATTTCGAATGCGCCTTTGAGCCATTATCTCCCAAGTAGTGTGATTCCTAGCCCTACCTCCTTTCGAGTGCACCTTCGACTTCTCGTCTCCCTAGTAGTTGTTTCCTAGCCCTATATTTTTTTCGAGTGCACCTTTGAGCCCTCACCTTCCACGTAGTGCATTTTCTAACCATTCTTTCTTTTAAGTGCACATTTGAGCCCTCACCTTTCACGTAGTGCGTTTTCTAACCCTATTTCCTTTTGAGTGCGCCTTTGAGCCCTCACCTTCTATGTAGTGCATTTTCTAACCCTACTTCCTTTTGAGTGCACATTTGAGACCTCATCTCTTAGGTAATGCGCTTTTTAGCTTGATCTCTATCTCTATATCTCATCTCTTATTGAGTTTGTTTTTGAGCCCTCACATCTCAAATAGTGCGTCTTTAGGCCCTATCATTCTGCTTTCGAGTGCTCTTTTGAACTCTCATCTCTTAGATAGCGCACCTTCGAGCCCTATCCTGTTGCCAGGCAAATTGCATTTTTTTATCTAGACAGATTGCCCATTACAATATGACCATTTTAAAAATATTTCATTTTTCACTTGGATAGGTTGCCCATTACAATTTGATCACTTTGGAAAAACTTTTGTGTTTTTTCACCTAGACAGGTCATCCATTACAATAAGACCACTTTGAAAAATCATTCGCATTTTTCACTACTTTAAAAATCTTTGCATCTTTAACCTGAACAGGTCACCCATTACAATAAGATTACTTTGCATTTTTCACCATTTTAAAAAATCATTCGTGTTTTTCCTCTTGGACAGGTCGCCCATTACAATAAAATCACTTTGAAAAACCTTTGCATTCTTCATCACCTTGAAAACTTTTTTCACCTGAGCAGGTCGCCCATTACAATAAAACCACCTTGAAAACTCTTTTTTTATTTTTCTTGGGCAAGTCACCTATGACGATTCGATCATTTCCAAACTCTTTGAATTTTACCATTTAAAAAAAAAAATCCAATTTTTTCTTTGAGTGCGCTTCTCAGAACTCAAAAGGATTCATCATTTCTTGATATGGCGAGTCCATTATCTCTCATTCTTTTTTCTTATTTACAAAGCTTACTATCTAAATTCTCTTACGAGACTTTTATCATAAGAATTGTAAAGAGGGGCTGTTATAACTCATTTCTGGGTTTTTCCCTAAATTCAAGTTTCTTTTCAAAATAAAAATAAAAAAATAAAATAAAGACTGGTAACGTAAAGAAAACAGGTCGAGGGGGATTCCAAAAAATATATAAAAGTCAAGCTGCAATTTTGAATGAAATTTGAGGCCTAATTGTACACTATTATGCTAAAAAATAGAGAAACAATGCAGATTCAAGGTCAAATTTAATGATTATTGGATGAATCGTATAAAAATTAAGTCCAAGAACATAATTGAATTTTTAATTGGACAATTTGATTTAATCATGGGCCAAATTAAAGTTTAATTATGTTTAAGAATTAATTTGAGTCCAATTAAAGGATTTAATTAGGTGAAAAGACTTAATTATACTTTAAATGGGTCAAATTAATTTCATTAAGGGTTGAATTTGTGAAAAATTAAGTTTGAGAGCCTAATGTGGGCTTAATTAAGAAGATTGAAATTTTAGAAGATCAAATTTAATTTTTACCAAGTCAATTGATCGAAATTAGAGACAAAATTGCATGAAAATCAAAGTTTTAGGGTAAATTAGGGGTCAATTTGAAAAATTTCATAGTTAAGGACCAATTTGTAAAAGGCGCCAAACTATAGAGATTGATAGAAACCGGAGGTGATATTGAAAAATTAAAAGTTTAATGGTCAATTAGGGGTACTATAGCAAAAATCCAAGACCAATGACCAAATTGAAAACAACACACAAATAAGGGGCTGATATTGTAGTTCTTTCGGGGCAAAATTGCATAGAATTAAAAGTTTGAAGCCATTCAAGGGTGTAATTGAGAAAAATCAGCAATCAAAAGACTAAAGTGAAATTTATTGAAATAGCGTCGTTTTGGTTACTGTTCATCTTCTTCCTCATTTTTTCTCTGAAATGATAACTTAGGGAGAATACTTTATAGGTGCATTTAATGCCTTTAATCTTCACCAAATTTGATAAAATGTGCACACAAATGATCACTTGACATAAATCTATAACCCCATATTTCTGTTCAGGTTGATTAACACCATGGTGGCCACATCGCTGACCTAAAGTAGCCAACTCAATCAGCCTTCAACTAACAGATTTGATAATTAATGATGCATACTTTGAACCAACGGTTGGGATCCTTCCTAACAAACCAAGAGCCAAGAGTTGGCACCATTAAAAACAAAACTTTCCTTTTCCACCCCCTATAAATAGGGGTGGATTTTATGGTCTGAGTATGAAGAAAATTGGGTCAAAAAATCACCAAAAATCAACTTTCGCTCCTATTTTTACAGCCATCGCGAATTTTCTGCTCTTTCTGTCTCCACCATGGCCATTGGCTACCACCACTGTCATCGCTGGCTTGACCACCATCCTCTTTACCACAAGCAACTGCCCGACCACCTCACATGGTGGTTGCACCAACTCTCTCTCCTTTGTAAACTCTTCTTTTTCTTTACCAGCAGCTAGCACTAACCACCATCTATGCCACAACCTTAGCCACCATCCTCATGTTAGCCCCTCCCCGTCATGACCAGCCAGACCTCCAGCTAGGCACTCTGATGCCAGGTAGCCCCCTCTCCATCGCTGAACCTGGGTTACTACATGCAGAACAAAAATCAACATAATTAATTAGCATGGTTGCTGGGCCGGACTAGCAACCATGCGGGCCTAGACCTAACCCGTTTTGGTCTAGTCCAACCTTAAAAAAAGAAAAGAAAAAAAAAGAGATTTGTTGGGCTGAGATCGGACCTAGTTAGCTGGGCCCGCCCAACCCATATTTTATAATAATATAATATTATATTAAAAAAACAAAAAATTTCAAAAAATCCTTTCAAAAATTTATGATTTTCTCGCATGTTTTTCTACCTATTTTGCTTAATATTAGGTTGTATTTTTACATTGTAAGATACAAATCCAGTATTAAAATACCTGGTTTTCTCCAAAATATTTCTAAAAAATTCAAAACAAATTTAAAAAATATCAAAACTTTTAAATTAATTTCCTTTTTCAAAAAAAAAAAAGGTTTTGTTTTCATACATATGACCAAATCCTAAAATTTTCCAAGCATATTTTCTTAAAAAGACAAAAATTGCAATCTTTCTCATGTTTTAAATGCAAGATGAATGTTGTAACCAATTTATGATTTTCCATTAGGATTTGATCAAAACATAAAAAATCCTCTTACCAATCCTTTTTGTTAGGGTCTAGATGTAGACTTTAATATCTGCGAGGTGTAAAACTACACAATAGAGTACACCCTCAGGTATTAAAGATAAAAGGTATAAAAATAAATGTGATGCTAAATTTTAACTTTAGAATAATTAGGATTTAACCTGATAAGATAGAGACTCTCTCATGAAGATGGATCTACCTTAAACCTTAGACGAGACTAACGAATAGAAACCCGACCTAGAAAAACAGTCAAACAACAATATAACTTACCTTAGGTAGTGTGCACTGGGGGTGATGCGTCTTCTCCTTACACAACCAGTCCCTTACCTAGACTCTCGCAAACCATAAGTTCCTATTAACCATAATAATAGATGGCGAATCCTGAAACTTAATAATAATTTTATGATTAAATCTAAAAAACTCTTCCCAACACACATACCTCCTTAAAAGACACGATAAAGCTCATTGTCGCCCACGACGTCGCGGCACCCCACGACAATGGTCAAAATAAGTTATAAAGGCCAGTTTTGGATTCAAATTTAATGGAAAAGAAAGGTGTGATGATTTAGCAGTTTTGAACTTAGATCATATACATGCTTTTAATGATTTGGTGTTACTTAATGGTGTTTTTAACTCAAATACATTTGTCTATGATAATATGGTTTGTTAAGGTTAAGAACACTGTGTTTAACAGTCTTAAATACGTATTTCTAGGTTTGGCAGTAGTTCATCTTTTCTAGGCGAATCTGGGTTTCGTTCCATGTGTTTGATATGCTTTTTTGAAAGATTTTTAAGTTTTTATATTTTTGTTAAGGTTAATCTGTTTTGGTTTTGGGTTTTTGTTTTGGTTTGTTTTTTGGTCAACCTAGTTGGGTTGACTTGGTTAGGTCAAAACTGGGTTAGTCTTTAGACTTTGTTTGGTTTGTTGGTTTTGAAGGTTTATTTGGTTCAAGGATGTGTTTGACAAACAACTTTTATGTTTGTTTTGGGTAGTCTTCACTTCAAGATTTTTTTTTTTGCAAATATGGTCTTACAAAAAAAAAATATTTTGTATTTTGCATATGTTTAAGTCTCTAAAAACAATATACAGAAAAATCATATTTTTTAAGAAAAAATAAAGTACATGGTATGTTTTTTATTTTAGCATGCATTTTAGATTTACTAATCAATTTATTGGATCCATGAGAATTTGATCAATACTTAATAATTAATAAAATTTTAATTCATGAGAATTAACAGTTAATAATCTGATATAAATGTTGGACTTACAAGTAAGGCTTGTATTTAAATATTAGGAGTTGACTAGAAAATTCTTAGAGTTATTCTAAATATTCACCAATTTTAATTGAGATTATTTTTTATCACAATATTCGAGTTACAAAACAAAAAAAAAATTTAGAATTTATTTGGGTACACGAGCCCATAATAAATTCTAAACATTAGTTTTATTCACTTGAATAAATCTAAATCCTGATCCGATAGATAGACTATTGGTTAGAAACCTATTAAAACCTTTAAACCACATTCAAAACCACACAATACAGTTTACCTCAGGTAATATGCGCTAGGGGTGCTAATTCCTAACCAAAACAAGTCCCTTACCATTAGAATCTCTGATAAAATTAGTATACTCGGGTTTCCTAGTGACCCTGAAACAAATAATTAGGTGGCGACTCCCCAATGCCTCTCGCCTATGTGCGATACTTATCCATACAAATTTGTATTTCTTTACCTTACATAAAAATATTTTCACTAATGGAGTCCTTTGTCAATCAGAATTGGGTTGCTAATTTTACCAATCTTATATATTTTGGTTATCCAACATTTCCACTTGTTATTTTGGTTCTTCACCACTAACTTAAACAATCTTCTAGGCTTTCTTCATGTATATCCTCTTGTATTTTGGTTTTTTTTTTCTTTAATTTTTTATGAGGTTAAAAGTGAATAACCACACCTTATATATTTTAATCTAAAGGTTAGATTTTTGCCGACCATCATTTGTCCAATTATTATCTAAGTCTATTCATGGTTTTATTTCAACTCAAATATATGATGTGAATTCAAATTAAATAAAAAAACATCAATTCATCACATTTTTTTGGATCGTTGAAAACCAAAATTTATAACATTATCAAAATTAGGCGTAGAACTCATTTTATTTGTTTTGAGAGTCTTCTCTACTGGACATTTTGGGTTTTAGGAGATTTTTAATTAACAAACACATTCTACTAATCTAGCAAAAATAAATATGAAAATTTGATTATTCTAATAATATTCCAAATGTCAAGGCCTTGAAGGGTTTAAAATAATAAAAGAAAAATAAGGTTTGTACAATTATTCATGAAATCACTTGTCTCATATCAATGTCAAATATCTCGTCCATTTGAATTTGAATTCAATTAAACTTTTATGTGTGAAAAAAGTATGTGACACACACATAAAAGTGTGCCTTATTCCATATAGTATATATATGCAGACACACACTTATATTGGGGTTGGGGGGTTAGTTTCACTCTTGTTCCACATATTTTATGCTCACAACTCTAATTATAAAATGCTTGTGTGAGAGAGAAATCGATCTTCCTCTTCCTCTTTTTTCGGAGCTTGGATTGATTTTTTTTCTTTTGGTTTCTAGCTAGCCTCTATTAGTTTTTGTGTTTTGGGTTTCTTATTGTGTAATTATTATGCAAGCAGGTGACAGCTTCGATTCTTTTTTATAGTCTAGGTTGTTTATTTTCTTTTTATGCTCTAATTTTTTTTTATCCTTTTCCTTTAGGTGTAATGCAGGATTGTGGGTTCGTAGGATTGTGTTTTTGCCATGTGAGGAGGCTTTCTCCATGTGTTTGTTCATGGCAAGCTCTAGGCGAGTTTCTTTTCTCATTTTTCCTATGCTATCTTTTTATCATTTTAGTGCTAGTCATCTTATTTTAGGGTTATGTGTTTTCTTTACATTTATTTAAGCTAGGCTTGACTTACCTTGCCTTGATGTTTAGTTTTTATTGAATCTTGTGGTGTTTGGACTGTTTCATGTTTGTGTTGCTTGAATAGTCTCGAGATTGATATGTTGGAGTTTTGTTTGATTTGTTTATCTTGGTTTTTGGTTTTTTTGGGTGGTGATTGCATTGTTGTTGTCTGATACTTAGGAGTTAGATTGAGTTATGTTTGAGCTATTTGCCTATATCAGATTAGTTAGAGGGAACCTTTGTTGTCGGTCTTGATGTCTATTATATTTCTTGAGTTTGATGGCTGGGATTTTGTGAAGACATTTTCAAGGATCTTTTTGTTTGTTTGTTCATCTGGTGACCGATCCTGAGTTCTTTCAGCTTCTTCTTTTTAATCACACAAGGACATGTCTTGGTGTTTTGAACTCTATCTTAATCATATTGTCTTGTTATTACTTTTGATGGGCTTACGCAAATGTCAGGTTATCTGAAGATTTTTGTTCGCTAAGCTCTGTGATCCTCATTCACCTATTTCCTGACTTTTAATTTGTTCCATCAATTTTTTCATCTCTAAAATCTTTTTTTCATCTCTAAAATCTTTGCTAAAGATTTTTCTTGATAATACAAGTTTTCTCCACCTTTGTTTTCTAAGCTAAAATAGGTAGTTGTTGGGAGCAAGGATTGACACCATTGGATTTAAGATGCCCAACACCATGGGATTTAATGCATCTTTATCAGACAGGTGCCCTTCTTAAGCATAGGGCTTTGGTCGTGGATATAGCTTTATAAGTTACTTTTTCATTCATTTTTTGATATCTTGCATGGTTATGGCCTTTTATTTTATTTGTTTAGTTTCAATTCCATTACCCTTTCAATGGTTTTTTCCTCTCTTTTTTTTGTGTAACATATCCCATGCTCAACCTCAAGCCCAATCCATCATTTTAATCGCCCATCTGTCTCTTTTTCTCAACAACAAAGCCAGAGTTTCAATATTTCTAGTCAAAATAAAATAGATTGTCTCAAAGAACATCGACGCAAACTACAGGTTAACAATAGAAAAAGAAGTTACCATCTAGTTTTATAGTAATTAGAAAACCCTAACTAGTTATCAAAGAACATCGATGCAAACTACAGGTTAACAATAGAAAAAGAAGTTACCATCTAGTTTTATAGTAATTAGAAAACCCTAACTAGTCTTTTAGAGGTTCTAGGTAAGGAGCTAGTTATGATAACAATCATCCTATACATCCTACCTAAGATAAACTGCTTCTTGTTTCTTTTAAGTGATAAAAGCACCTATTGTGAAGCCCGAGAATAAAGTATACAAAGAGGGGGAGGTTTATAATAATTCAAAATGTTGTTATAATATAAAATAATAAATAATAATAATAATAATAATAATAATAAAGAAAAAAAAAAGAGTGAAAGATGGGGCCAAAATGGAATTAAGAAGATATGAGACTATAAATACCCATCCCTTCTCTCATCTATGACCGGCTGATAATAAGAAGGAGGGGGGAGAATTTCAGATTTTCCCTTCATCAAAACTAGGAGTAAACACCTAAAATTAGTAAACCCAAATAAGCCTTGGAATTATTAAGTGGAGGAACATAATCGGGTGGAAGAATTAACAAGAAGAAAAGTGAAGAATTGGTGGAGAAAAGAGGGGGAAGAGTGGCTGACTATATACAAGGAGAGGAAGGCTAAGATTCTTCTAAATTTGTGAAGTAAAGTTTAGGTTTCCATCCAAGTAAGGAGTTTAAATTCCAATTTCTATGAAATCAACTTCAATTTGATTAGAAGTTTATGCTTTTCTTGAATTGGGAATTAGGGTTCTTTAACATAAAATGTTGGGAAAATGCAGAAATGAGTAAGGTTAAATGGAGTAGAATAATCTAAGTGCCTTAAAGAAGAAGAAGAAATAAGTGCATAAAAGAGAGGAAGGGAACTTTTGGTTCCCTTGGGCACGTTCTCTGCTAGGATACTGCAGAGAGGGAATGAAAACTTATGATGTGCTTAATTAATTAATTTGGTACAAGTGACCTTAAGAGGACATAAAAGGGAAGGCATGGCTGTGACTGATGAGGAAGCAGGGATTTAAGATGAATTGGAGATACTTTCTTCATTAGCAAAATAGGGCACGTTCGTTGCCCTGTTTCCTGGGGAAATTTGGACTTGAAAACTACAGAATCCAAGGAGGGTCTCCTCGTAGAAGTTGTAGCCGGGAGTGTTAGCTTTCCAACGAGACTGACCTCGCCTAATTTGGAGTCCTGGAACTCCAAATACAGATAAAAATCTGAGGAGAGGTCAAGCTGCCACCCCTGTTGGCAGATTCGACCAAGTAGATAAAACGGCGAAATTTAGCCATATGGTAGAATTTGTTTTCTTGCCCTTCATAAAGTGTGTCTTGATCTTCAAAAAGAATAAACTGTGATCAAAATTGAATTTATGATGTCCATTTGGACTACTAATGAGCTAAAAAGTTAAAGGATAATAATGAGGAATGTAAGTGAGAAAGAAAAGATTGGTAAAAGAGAAATGAATATTATTTCCATTGTTGTTGTTACGTGTGATATGTGGACTAATATGGAATAATGATGGGTGTTTGTGGTTTCAGGAGGAATCGCGGGAGGAGTACAGCAACCACAGGGGAACGCAAGTCGAGCTTCTACAGCAGGTAGGTATTTGGAACCTATATCTCCTCTAGTTAATAATTATTTTAACCAACATTGAGTTATAAAATTTGGTGCTTATTGATGAGGAAAAGAAAAGGGGGAAAGGAAAGGTAAAATGACGGAAAAAAAATAGAATCGGAGGACTAAATTTAGTTTATGGGTTCTTTTGGAGAAAATGAACAATAACAACAAATCTTGATAATGACTGTTTCTTGAATTTGATTTGTCTATCTCTGATATGGGAGGCTAATGATGCTAATCAAGCTGGTTAACATCGGCATTACCGGTACACGGGAGGAGAAATATAAACCTTGATTAACTATTCGGGTTCAGAATAGTTAATGATATCGGCGGGTGACGTCGATATCGGCAAAATTTATACACTTGATTAACTATTCGGTTTCAGAATAGTTAATGATATCGGCAGGTGACGTCGGTATCGGCAAAATTTATAAACTTGATTAACTTTCTAAAGTGAAATCTAATGATGTCGAGAATTCTTGACATCTGCATACCTGGAAACCTCCCAAGGTAATATGGATGATTTACTATTTTAGTTTTAAAATAGTTAATGACATAAACGGTTACATTCGTGTTGGCATTTTCATGAAACTGATTAGTTGTTCCTGGGACGGGCAACTAAAGACACTGATGGAGGTCATTGGTGTTAGCAACAATCTTTTCGATGTTGAAGGGGGGAGAAGTAGTCAACAGAAATAATTTTTTTTTTATAACCTTTAAAGGGTGTTTATGGTTGTATTGAGAATCTCATATGATTTTAGTAGATAAATATGCTGTTAATTTTTCTTCTGTAGATTACTTGTATTTTAATCATTTGTTTTTAATTATATGGAAAATTTATATTTTTTGCAGGTCCCTCCCATTCACGTCAGGAATAGATTTTAAGTTCTTTGATCCCTTTTTGTATACGTTAGGAACTTAAGGATTTGTGGTGTAATTTTGTTATGCAGTAAATATGTAACCTGTATAGAATATTATATTTGTAATATTTTGTTTCTGAAATATTAAATGTAAATATATCAACCTATGCTCGGGATATTAGAGTGTACTAGATTATGTTAGAATATTAAACTATGTTGTGTTATATATATATATATATGAAATATTCGTGCTCGAATTGGCTCTTTTAATTATTAACTTATTGCGTGTGATGTAAGATGGAGTTTGGGAATAATTATGGTCCTAAACATAATCTAGAATGAATTATGCAGTTGATTGTACTAAACATGGATGTGATTATGGATGAGTTGTAATTCTAGATGTGTGCAGGGTACATTGTCGATAACTTAGGATCTCCTGGCATAGGGGAGACTCTGCCAAAATTTCATTAGAAATTTCGGCGAGAGAGAAAAAAAATTTATGCTTCATCTACCCTTTATAGGGGGAAGATTAACGGATACACTAATAGAAAAATTGGGGCTGTTACACCTATTATGTTTACATACTAAAAGTTTTCTTAAATTGATATATTTGTGCTTTGTTATTAAAGGTATTATGATGTAAGACAATGATTTTGAGACTTGGGCCCAGAAACAAAGTTCAATCCTCACTTTTGAAATACAAGCGTTGAACCTAAAAGAATGGTGAGCAATTGATAGTCCATAAATTTATTCAAGATTAAACTTATTGAAATAGTCCATAAACGCCATCACTCACATTTAATGGGCCTATGTATGATCATATCGATCTAGAATAAATTTGTTTATAGCATCAAAAAAGGTTGTCCCAAAAACGAGAACGCAAGAATAAATTCTCATACACATCAACATGAACATAACATTCATATTAAAATAAAAAATAAATATTTACAATTAAAAATTAATTTTTTGATTATACAAATATTTACATTTATAATTTTAAAAATAATTTTGTCACTGTGGGTGACTCCCTTTCTCAAAGGTACTGATTGTATAGCTGAAATAATAGCTCAAAAGGGTGTTGTAAGACATAGGTCCAGATTCTCAAAAAACAAATGTAAGAAAACCATTATAATTATAGCTCAAAAATATTTTGTATAGAATTAAAATGAAGTTGTGTATCAAGCGGTCTTATTATCTATTCAACATATCTATGGATAATGCCTAGCGATAGGTCATTTATATTCAACTGATTTTTGGATAATAAAAACAATTAAAAGACAATTAGAATTGCAAGGAAAAACACAATAATGGTTTAAAAATATTTGCACACAATAAAGTTTTATATATTAAGTAATTTTATTATCTTTTCAATCAACATTGGAAGATAACACCCAATGACAATTCATTTATCTAGGGTTGATTCACAAATAATAAAACCCTTAATACATATCCAAAATCTCTAGGAAAATTTATAAAGTTTTTTCTTAAAAAATGGTTTGAAGATATTTTACATATAGTAAGGTCATGAACCAAGCAATTCCATTATCTTTTCAGTCAACTTCTAAGGTAACGCCGAATGATGGTTCATATCCTAGGTTGATTCATGGATAATAAAACCCTTAATACATAACCAAACCAAATCATGAATACACAATCAACACATATAAAAATTCATACCAAGACAAAACAATTATGTCTTAAATAAACTTGTTACAACCTGATCCTCCCAACTCCATTGCAGGGTATTGATATCATTCCTTATTCCGCCTTTGAAAATAAATCTCATGGCATCATACCTTCAGGGTTGCCGTATAATGATAGGGACCCCAACACTTCAAATATTTCATAACAATATTGAAAATGAAATATAATGATGAAATAGGCAAGGGAAAGTGTTTTTTACCCCTAAAATCTACTAGAAACTAGCCAAGACAGTATCAAAAGCTATTAGAACATAAGTGGGCAATTTTGGAACATGAGACTCATGCGTAGGTAGTAGGTAGCCTTTGGTAAGCTAAGGCATATGCATCTTATGCATCATTTTCAATCTAAAAAAATCCTCTAAAATGGCTCGATTCTCTTAGATAAGATGGAATATGGCTATGATTTTAGTAATGTTTCTTGATGGATGAAAATGCTTTAGGGATTTAATTTTATTTAAAAAGGAAGAAAAATCTACTATTTTTTATGGCTGAAACTAAAAGAGAAAGGTTATTTCTTTTTGGGTTATGGTTGTGGAGGTGATGAGAGTTGTTGGTTATTGTGGACTATGGTGGTTATGTGTCACGGTGGCTAATTGAGAAGAGAGAGGTGTACAAAATAGGGTTGTTGCTGTCATTAGGGCTTTGTGGTTTAATTTTTATGGTGGCTAGCAGTGACGTGGAGGTGAGGTTGAGCTGGGGTCATGACGTGGCGTTTGTTCAAATCAACATAGAGTTTGTGCTAGGTAGAGATGGTGATTAAGAGAGGGGTGACGAGTTGGTGAAAAGAGGGAGATCTCTTCTTCTCAAATCGGTTTTTTTTTTCTCTTTTGGTTGCACATGTTTTCTTACTTTTTTTTCTTTTCTCGTCCTTTATCTTTTTCTTTCTTATCCTGCTTTTCTTTCTCTCTTTTCATTTTTTTTTTAATTATCTCCTCCTCCATCATGGTGTGGGTCTATATTTATTTATACTCACCTTCATATTTTATTTTCTTATCTTTTCATCTTCTCTAATCTTCTATCCTTTTCTATTTTTTTCTTTTTTTATCCTTATCCCTTTATTTTTAGTTACTTATAGAGAGAACCAAAACTTTAATTTTATTTTGGTTTCTCTATACTTTCTTGACTATTATTTCACTCATTATTTTTTTTCTTTGATTTTGTTCTTTTTGATTTTTTCAATTTTATTACTTTTTAAAATTCATCAACATGTACACAACAAGTGAAAAGAGTTGAGAAATTTACAAAATGTATGGAAATTGGCCGAATTGCATTGAAAATGCATTTTAAAAAAAATAATTGTATTTTGTTTTTCATTTTTTGATAATATATATGAAAATAAAGGGTATAAAAATGAGTGATGACATAGACAAAAAGGAGTTTTGATTTTGGTTGGAGGGGTTAAATCCTTAGCTTTGTTGTTTGAGAGATCAAAAGAGTGAATATGAGCGATAAGAATTATTGTAACTTCCCACATCGAAAGAAGAATGTTCAGAGCCAGGGCATATTAAGGCAGTTGGTACCTAACCTTGCAGGACACGTTTTGGAGCATATGGGTTGCCATGAACAAAACCGTGAGGCGTGGAAGTCGAGTTGGGCTAAGCCATAGCGAACAATATTTGCAAGGGGGAGTGGGTCGGGCCTTACATATGGTATCAGAGCCAAGGACGGCTCGTTCTTAAGGTGGGGGGATTGTAACATCCCACATCGAAAGAAGAGTGTCCAGAGCCAGGGCATATTAAGGAAGGTTGGTACCTAACCTTGAAGGACGCATTTTGGAGCCTATGGGCTGCCAGGAACAAAACCGTGAGGCGTGGAAGCCGGGTTGGGCTGAGCCATAGCGGATAATATTCTACAAGGGGGAGTGGGTCGGGCCTTACATATGGTATCAGAGCTAAGGACGGCTCGTTCTTAAGGTAGGGGGATTGTAACATCCCACATCGAAAGAAGAGTGTCCAGAGTCAAGGCATATTAAGGCAGTTGGTACCTAACCTTGCAGGACGCGTTTTGGAGCTTGTGGGCTGCCAGGAACAAAACCGTGAGGCGTGGAAGTCGGGTTAGACTGAGTCATAGCGGACAATATTCTGCAAGGGGGAGTGGGCCGGGCCTTACAATTATGGCTTATGCTTGATTTTGAGCTTGGTATATGTTGTGTAATAGAAACATCATTAGTAGCTTTCTTTGAAGGCAACTCATACCTAAATTGTTTTTTTCTTTTACTAAATCAATCTTTTCATTTGTTTTTCTACCTCCGACAATTTTTAAGTATGAAACTTTTAGTTTTAGTTTTTTTGATTTTTCATTTATTGTTTTCATTAGTTCTCTTGGTGTATTTTGATTTTTGTGTTCTAATTTATTTTATTAGTGTCGCACGTGTGCGACATTGCAACGATTGTCCACTCAGGTATATGTCGGGAAAATGGGGAAGACAAGAATTTCTTGTCTTTTATCAGTGTATAGAAGGAACGAGAGTCGCCACCTAATATTTTGGTCACTATGAACCTTAACTAGTCTCAGAGATTGGGCACGGGGACTGGTTGCGTAAAGGGAAGATACTAGCACCCCAAATACGCCCTACCTAAGGTAAGCTGCATTGTTTAATTGTCTAATATATGCTAAGGTGTTATTGTGTTTTCTAATTGTTGGTCTGTCTAAAGTTTACGATAAGTCCTCTTTAGTAAAGAGATCCTTATCTTATTGGATAAAACATATCATTCTAACGTCAATAAAAAAGAACTACCTTTTTAATATCCGAAATACGTCTTACGTATAAGTTTGTAATCCCTGATATTAAAAGAAGACAATAATTTTTTTGGGTATTTTTGAAATATTAGCCTAGTTCTCGTGTGTGAGATCCCACATCGGCGGGTGAGGAGTTAGTTGTTGGCCTTATTAGTAGTGCTGGTGCTAACTTGTCATACGCGTTTTGGGGCGTTAGGCAAGAAGGGCTCGCGTCACCAGGAACAAAACCGTAAGGGCGGTAAGGCCCAAAGCAGATAATATATGGCAGGTTGGGTTGGGCTGCTACATATGGTATCAGAGCCGACTTCACTGGCTATCCGATGGTGCTGACGGGGTCATCGGGCTCCTTAAGGGGGGTGGATTGTAAGATCCCATATTGGCGGGTAAGGAGTTAGTTGCTGGCCTTATTAGTAGTGCTGGTGCTAACTTGTCATATGCATTTTGGGGCGTTAAGCCAGAAGGGCTCGCGTCACCAGGAACAAAACCATGAGGGCGGTAAGGCCCAAAACGGATAATATATGGCAGGTTGGGCCGGGCTGTTACATATGGTATCAAAGTCGACCTTACTAGCTGTCCGATGGTGTCGACAGGGTCGTCAGGCTCCTTAAAGGGGGTGGATTTTAAGATCCCACATCGGCGGGTGAGGAGTTAGTTGCTGGCCTTATTAGTAGTACTGGTGCTAACTTGTCATACGCGTTTTGGGGCGTTAGGCTAGAAGGGCTCGCGTCACCAGGAACAAAATCGTGAGAGCGATAAGGCACAAAGCGGACAATATATGGTAGGTTAGGCCGGGCTGTTACATCGTGACTTTAATAAACTGGTTATTAAAGCCAAAAATGCATGCTAAGACATTTGTTTTTTGTTTTTTGTTATATCAAAACATGATATGGAAATTTTTATATTTGAGAGACTTGGTCGTATGCAAGAAAACAAAAACATTTTTTAGTTTTTTCTGTGTAATTTTTTTGCAATGTTTCGGAAAAAACTAAGTATTTTAATATTGGATTTGTATCCTTATGGTATAAAAATACAAACCAATATTAAGCAAAATGGTAGAAAAATACGCGAGAAAACCATAAATTTTCGGAAAGGATTTTCTTTTAATTTTTTAGACTGGGCTGAAATCGGCACGACCATTTTTGGTCCGGGTCGGCGTTGTCCGACCCAGTGAACAGTGGAGCAGTGAATTATTCACTCTCCACTGTTCATTTTACAGAACAGTGGAGATCGCAAAGAAGAAGAAGGAAGGGAGAGGGGCAGCTGACCGAGCAGTGGTTTACAGTGGTGCTGGCGGCTTACGACGACGGTCTTGTCGACGATGAAGCAGAGTGATGATGCTTTTGTTGTAGTTCTTTTTATTCTCTGAGCAGAGACACAAGTCTCTATCTTTTTCCTTCTCTTCTTCTATTTTTTATTGTTCTTCGTCCTGTCTTGATATCCTCTGTCTTTGTTTTGACCCCTCGTCCCTTTGTCTTCTCTTTCTTCTTTCTCTCTCCTTTTTCTATCTCTTTTCTGTCTTTCTGGTCGTCCTCTGTTTCATCGTTCCCCACGTAAAATGCGTTCCCTTGTTCTCAAAACGAACTACCTTGTCCCTCTGTTTTTTCTCTTTGTTCGTCTCCCCTCTTCAAAATAATCTCTCCCCAGTTCTCTCAAAAAATGTCCCCCCGTCTTCCCCCTTCTTCCTATGTAATCTTCTTCCTTGTCCTCTGTTTTTTATTTCTTTTCTCTTAAAAACAATCTCCTCTCAAAATCTCCCTCTTCCTTTCATTTTTTCTTCTATCTGGTTTCAAAAACAATCTCCCTGGTCCCAAACCGTCCCCTTTCTTTTCGTTCCCCCCTCTGTAACCTCTTTGTTTTTTTCAAAATCTTTTTTCCCCTTTTTTATCCTCCCCCTCCCCTGGTATTTATAAGGGGCAGGGGGAGAGGGCCACCTTACCCTGTCATGACCCAGGGTAAGATGGTTAGGGCGACCTTGTCCAGCCGTCCCAAAGACGTTTACAGGGTATGGCCACCCTCTCTTTTCTTTATCATAGTGGCAGGGCATGTTAGGGTATAGGTTGTGTCGGGTTTGGGTAGGTGGGGGGGGAGAGAGAGCACGCGAGAAGAAAAAATAAAAAAAGCTTCTCCTTCCGTTATTGCACGTCAGGGGAAGAAGAAGAAAAACAATGCTGTTTAAAACGACACTGTTTTATGTTTTTTTTTAATGAACAATGAATGCAACGACGTTGTTTTGAACAAAACACGTCGTTTCATTAAAAAGGAAATGGTGCAAAAGAAGTATCAAAGTCTCAATCAGTCTTAATTTGTGATTTATTCAATCAAATCCTCAATTGCAATTTTGATTTTAAAAAATCAATTCAATTGCATCCCTACCAAATTCCAATGTGCCCTAATGTTGGCCACCTTTTTCACTTTAGTTCTTGGTCTCAGATTTATGCAATTTGACCCTTAATTGATCAATAAACTTTCAATTTCCTTAATTTGACTCCTAATTCGGTCAATTTTAGCCCCTCTATTTACGCTTCGTTTCCAGTTTGGTCCTTAGTTTCATATTTCTTCAATCAAGACCCTAATTAGCTATGAAACTTCACTATTTATGCAATTAAGCACATGATTTAACAAAATCAACTTTAAAAAATTGTAATTTGACCTTAGAAATTTAATTTCTTCCAATGAAAGCCCAAATTGACTTAAAAATCATTTTTTCTTGCAATCAAACCCTCCATAAATTCAATTAAACCTTCAATAAAATTGAATTTAGTCCATAAACATATGATTTTGGACTTTTCTTCCTCAAATTGAATTTTATTTTGTTAACAAGGCTCTCATCAATCAAAAATATATTGTTAAATTTCAAATTTTTGTATTTTCAAATCTCCTTAACCAATTTTTAGTCATTTTCTAGGAGCTCTGACATCATTTTCTCACTGCTATTATTTTTTGTTTTCTTCCGAATATATATTAATTATTTTTTTTGTATTTTCTTCTTTTTTTGTGAGGGGACCCAAAAAATGGATAACAACGATTAGGTTGTTTAATATCTTGTTGTTTTGTTCATATCTATGTTTGCCTTTCATATCTATGTATTTCATTGCCATGTTTTAGTTTACCTTTTCATGTATATATCATGGTTGTATTTTTAGCCTCTTCTTAAACATGTCTTTGAATATCCTTTTCTTATCAAATTTGATGCCATGTTTTTTTTTCTTGGTCATTGTTTAATTTATGGCTTTGATTGGTTTTCTCCTTTTTGTTTGAATTATTTTATGCGCTTTATTTTGCCTTGTTTTTTTACCTTTCATCTCCCCCATTGCCAATGTTTGTATGTATGCTTTCCTTCTCTATTTTTTTTTATTTTCATTTTCTTTATAGTGATTTTATTTTTCAATAAATATTTGGTTTCCATTCTCTTCTAACTTTGGATTTGATATTCAAACTTTTTTTGGATGTGTTATAACGAATGTAGGATACACACACACACACACACGTGTGCGTGTGTGTGTGTGTGTGTTGTTTTAGGATTAAGACAACAATATACTTGGGGGGTGAATTAGGTGTTATATTAATAATAATAAATATTGTAATTAATTTAATTAAACACAATTAACTAACAATATAATTAAATTGCATAAAGTAAAGAGTTAAGGGATAAAAATTGCAAAATCGGTTTTGAACATAGTTCAGCAAGCCTACATCCACACCTCAGTACCATACCGTACTTGAATATTGTATTCTTCACTAATTCTAGCTCAAATATACAATGTCACTTGGTGAATCAACACTAAGCTTTTTCTCACTGCTTGAAGAAAATCCCTCTTTAAAATTTTACATTGGTGATGTCTCTCACCACTATAATACTAAGAGTTTTTCACCTAAACTCTCAAAGGTTTATAATTGATGATTTTTGTTTATAATAAGATTCTCTTTTAATAGAGTGGATAATACAATTGAAAGTTTCAATTTTTCTATATCTCATAAAATAACATTTATAGGATTTAGAAAGTGTTTAAATGTAATAAGAATAAGAAAGTATACTCTTGTACAAGATTTTAAAGGTTTGATTGCCCAAATATAAGTATATTCAATAATTGATGTTTATGTAATGTCTTTGCACTTAGAAAAACTTGTTTATGATATATGTTCATAATATCTCTTTAATTATGCAATTAGACAAGCTATATATATGTTTCTAGTAAAAAAATACTAGTTGTTTTATAGCTCTTACTATTCCTCCAACAAATAAAACATTTGACCAATTCGATTGATCAAGACAATCAATTGACCAGTTCTAGTAGATTCTCAAGTGTTCCTTTTTTCCTTCCTTTTCCCTATCAATCATCTAAGCAATTATCCTATTATGTCCCAATGTTTCTCTTATTGTCCTATTTATATATTGTTTCTTTCTTATTTTGCCCCCTTTTACTTGCCATCTGATCAAGATCAAGTTCCAGCTAATCACCTTAGGAGGTTGTTTTTTACAGCAAAAAAACAAAAACTTGTCGGCTTGGCCTTCTTGCAGGTTTTTCACTTCTTTTTTAATTCAACCCCTTAATTTATATAAAATACATTCTACAAGCATAACCCAATTTTTATTACTTGTTTGTGTTGCTCTTTGTTTTACTGTACAAGTTCTCTTGCATGCTGGTTGCAACCTACGATTAGCAATTATGCTTGGTGTTTTATTTAAGATTCTTTCACTCTTTTTTTTTTCATGAATTACTTGTTGTTGCCTCACGTATCTTTGCACCCACCTTTATATATTGTTTATTCATTCATTTTCTTGCATGATTACAGCTTAATTATGCCACTAGAATCCCACTATGCCAGTTTGTTTCCTGCTTTGATTGCCAACTCCTACATCCACTCGTTATTATGCAGCTAATAAATCTCTTCACCTTATCAGAAAACATGTTATTGTCTTTTGTTCCATCCTTTCTTTTTTCTGCTAAATTTTTAAATAATTATGGATCTTCATTTGTTCCTCTTCCTTTTTGTAGCATTTATTCCCATTCTAGCATCACATGCCTTTCTCCAATCATTTATTAATCTTGGATAAAACACTTTATATTGTATGTCCCATTTCTAGAAGCCCCCCTTGATATTTACTTAAAGCTGTCTTCTATAACCTTTTTTTTCCATCATTGCCTTTTCGTGTATAGTCAAATTGTAGAATGCGTATGTGTAAGAAAAGACAAATATTTTTTTTTATTGGTCTTACAATTCATTCATAAGATTAAATTAATTATCATTAATTTGATTTTTCAATTTAAATAAAAATTTGAAGAGTCTCCCATAAATATAAGCTCTCCTAAAATCCTCTTCTTATAACAAAATATAACAAACACCCTCATTAATCAAATCCAATCCAATCCTGAACCTTCACATTAACTTTACAATACCCTTGGTCTACCCCCATAATTTCCATATCTCATCAATGCATAGTACAATCTATACAATAAAACAAATAAAATGCATAGTATAATCTATACAATAAAACAAATAAAATAATCATTAGCATGCATACACATGATTAAATACCCAAATATGAATATTAAATCTAACACTTAATGACAAAAGTAACTATAATATTAAGGTTACATCCGTAGTAACTTTGGATTTCCAAAATTACATTATTAGATAATTTACACCATTTAAATACATAAACAAAAGAAATTATGTAATATTTATAAACATAGATGTATACCTCGCCTAAAGATGAAAATTACAAACAATTTCAACTCTAACAGGTGTATGAAAAACATGAAATCCAAATATATAGTTTTTAGAATTTCCATCAATTAAATATTTATATATATACACACACACACACAACACACACACATATTTATATCGAATGATATTTCATACAACATACAATCATTACATAAATATGGCCAGCATTTAATCATCACACATACATAGCCAATATCAACGATATCTTTTTCGATCATATATCTCAAAAGTTATTTTTCTCTCTTGGATACTCAAGATTCCATTTATAATTATTTCCTTGTTGCTCAAACCTTTAGCCTTCGCATAATGAATAACAAACCAATGTTGATATCAGCTCAATTGATATCATTATCATCCACACATGAGGATTACTGATATTATTAACATCCATACATATGGATGAATGACTAATTAAGTAATTTCAATTGACTATGCAGTCCATTTTCATCCTTATTTTTTTCCCTTTCCTTGTCTCATTTTAGAGGTATCAAACATTGAAACAAAGGATAAACACAATTAAATTATTTAACTTAAAAGTAATAAGTTATGTGTCAAGCACTTACCTGTTGCTCGGGACAATGATGCTCCTCATGTTTGGAGCCTTGCTACCACAACTCCAATGTAACAACATGATTTAAATCATTATCATCTTGTTCATTTAATCCTGGTTCCACATTTAAAATATATATATTTTTTATAATTTCTAAATATAGCCATATAATTTCTTATCCATTAACATATTTGCCCCAAAACACAATAACTAACCATTCAACAATTTAGAGTAACATTTACAATTTGCCACATCTTTTTCAACACAATTCATATCATCACACAAAATTCATTCATCTCCTATATTATATTTACTCAACAAATTTAGGTTTAATCATCATCACATCATACTCAATCCAAAACTTTACAACCCATACAACAAATCAATAACCACACAATTCACTTAATTTACAAAATCAATTACTTAGGAAAATTCAACACATTTAGAAATTCTTAGCAAAATATTTACAACTTACAAGTTTCACTTTTCCCTTTCCATGCCAAACATAATACCTACCCAAATTAACACTTTTCATAAAATTTCAATATTTCCTTCCACTTCCAAGACATAAAAACCATGATTCCTAATTAAGTTTATGACATAAATTCACATGTTCAATCAAACATTTATCCCACAACCTATTCCCAACACAATTATATGAAAACAACACATAATTATTGAAGAATTTCATTCAATTCTTTCATTTCCTTTACATTGCAACTTGTTTGCCCTAGGATCAAGAATTTTATATGGTGTTTCTTTCAATTTTTCCTTCATTAATCTACCTCATCAACAATTTATGCATATCCAATTAAGCATTTAAAATTAAGATATCAATTTTCTTTAACTTCCATAATATATATAAGCCTAAGTCCAACAAAACATCCTTTAACATAAAATCACATTTCCAGCCAATTTACTTGTTTCCCCATCACATATTACGTACATACACCTCAAAATAATGTAAGATTTAACAAATTAAATTAAATTTCATAGTTCCCCTAAAATTCCACATGAACCTTAACTCCCATAAATTAAAGTCTTTTTCCCCTTTCTTCATAAAACATTAAAACAACACAATAATTAGTGGAGAAACATCTTAACAACTATTGTCCACACAATTATATGAGTTTCCTTTGAAATTTCTCTTTCCGATCTCATTCTTCTCCCTTACTTTTACTAACCCAAGTAAATCTCTAACACTAATTTCTCTTAAGACCCTTCTTTTGAAATCCTTTTAATTTTCTCTCTAAAACACACTCTTGAATAATTAAAGAAAGAAGAAAGAGAGTTGGAATGAAAAACACTCTCTCTTCTCCCTTTAAAGCTCTAAGCATGAACAGTACCATAAAAGGGTTTATTTTTTAGACCTGAAAATTACACTCATACACTTTTAAATTACATAGTCCACAATCCTTCTATCCATGTAATACTCATTTAAACTCCTAATTATCATTTACTTATTTTCTATTAATTTTATTTTCCAAAATTTCTGAATTTTCAAGAGTTTATATATTCCATGTGTTTCATGTTTAACCAATTCATTCATTGTCATCATTTCTTTAGCTTTTCCTTGCAAGTTTTACACGCATAGGAAACCATTTAGAGATAAAGAAAAACATGCAACCACCATACAAGAGAAAAAATATGTGTGGGTGCTTTTAGGAAAATAACTATTTTTCTTAATTTATTTTTTCCTATTTCTATTTTACTATTTAGTATTGTTAGGCTTTTCTAGTTTTCCTATTTAAAAGGAATAACTTTTCTATTCTTTATTTTCCTACTCAATATTAGTAGGTTTTTTTTAGTTTTTCTATATAGAAAGTTGTAAAGCTTTTGACAAGTTGAGACATGGATGAACAAACATTAAATATTATGGGCATCTCTCCATAGTTATGGTATCCTTGGTTTTTTAGGGTTTTGAGTTGTAACAAACTCTATTATCCTTTGTTTCCATTTGCGTCAGTTAGTATGAAAGCCCACAATTCCTGGTAATTTAGTTGGAGGTCGTAAAGGACATGTATCATACTCAACTATTCATAATGATTAGTTGTTGTATATTGTTTAATAACCATGACTGAAAGAGATTGAAGAAAAATTGTACTTGTGTAGGAGTGGATGAGGAAATTTCCCGTCATGAAAAGACATTTAGGAATTGATAGTTGCTGATTGAGATTTAAAATTAGGAATCTATGATAAGGTGGCCTACACAAAGGTATTGTATTAAGAACTCATAATGAAGTAGCCCACATAAAAAGGCTGTTTATGGAGGATAGTTGCTGACTAAGGTTTAAAATCAAGGACAAGTTTTTTTTCTAACTCGGGGAGATTCGAACAAGAGTTTTTTAGGAAAATAAATATTTTTTGAGTAAATTGTATTTTTTCCTATTTATAGGGTTTTGTTTTCCTATTCGAAGGGAAAAACTTTTCAATTTTTATTTTCCTATTCACTATTAATAGGGTTTTGTTTTAGGTTTTCTATATAAAGGGTTGTAATAGCTTTTGGCAAGTGGAGGCATATATGAAAGAAAAACAATATTTTAAGTTTCTTCACATAGTTATGGTGTTTTTAATCTTTGAGGGTTTTGACTTGCAATAAATTTTGTTATCCTTTGCTCTTATCCATGTCAATTGGTATCAAACCCAACGATTCTTGGTGATTTTGGTTGGAGATCATAGATGACGTGTATTAGAACTCAATGATTCTTGATGGTTAGTTGTTATGTGTTGTTGAATGACCATAGACGAAAGAGATTTCATGAAAGGATGCACTTGTATAAGAGGAGATATGAAGGACATCCCTTAAGAAAAGATGTCCATGAACTACTGTGTTATTTCTATCTCATCAATTGTTGATACTAGAAATCTTGGTGGTGGGATTTATGATGGGGCGTTCCAAACAAAAGTATTGTGTTAGGAATTTATAATGGGAAAATCCACATAAAGATGTTGTGTTAAGGACCTATGATGGGTTGGCCTACACACACTAGATGTTCATGGAGTATAGTTGCTGACTGAGGTCTTCTAGCCTAAGGAGACTTAAGCAAGAGTTTTTCTAAAAAAATTAAATATTAGTTAATTTTATTTTTTCCTATTATTATTTTTCTATTTAGTATTATGGTTTTTTTTCTAGTTTTTTTATTTAAAGGGAATAAATTTTATATTTTTATTTTCCTATTCATTATTAATAGGGTTTCTCAATTTTTCTATATAAAGGGTTGTAGTAGCTTTTGACAAGTAGAGACATTGAAGAATAAAAATTCAATAATTTAGATGTTTCCTCTTTATTATTGTGTTATTGTTTGTTGAGGGTTTTGACTTGTAACAAACCTAATTCTACTTCGCTCTCATCTATGTAAAAAAAAAAGAATAGATAAGTTGGGTATCTCCTCTAAAAAAAATCCCTTTTTGTTTCAAGATGCATATTTTTTAAGCCTTTTTTCAATGTTGTAAACCTTGATTAATAAGAAAGAAAACAAGAAAGTAACATTCAAGAAATAAGTAAAGATTAATATGAATTAAGTGAAAAGATAAAAAAAAAAAAATGTAATTGATAAGAGAGATGATAAAAAATTGTTTTGAATGTTAGCATGGGAAAATAAATAATCTAGACCCTTATCAGTATAAAAATATTGAGGTACAAGGTGACATACATCCAAACATGACTTAGGGTCAGTTAGAAGGAGTTATAAATACTTGAGTAAAAAAAAAGTTACTTTTTTTCTTCCTATTAGGGTCGTCCAGAAACAACAAGAACACCATTTCTTCTTCTTACAATTCCTTCACCAAAACTCTTGCATGTCCCTAAAAGACTACACTTAGATGAATAATAAGTGAATGAGAAGATGGAAACCACCATTTAGAGGTATAGAAAGAGAGAGAGAAAAAGGAAAGTTTGGTCAAGGGGGAGAAACTTGAAGGGACCTAAGTTAAGGAGAAGAGAAAAAGAAGAAGAGGAAGAGAAAAATTACCATACATGTGGTAAGGAAATTTCTCTTACTTCATCTTTGTTTCAATAGATATTGTTAAAAGGGATTGAAACCCCCCCCCCCCCCCCCCACAAAATGTAAAGCACTAAGGTTTTTATATGTACTTATTTTAGGAAACTAATGAAGCAAATAAAAGATATATTAGATGGGAATAATTGATTTAAATGCTGAAAGAATGCATAAAATATTTTTCTTTAATTGTAAAGCCTATGAACAAGATAATTTTCACATCTAGTTTCCAATTAATATTAGAAAAGGAAAACAATAGAATCTGTAGTATGACTCTTCATAAAAGTTATAAGTAGAGGTATTACCTTTAAATTGAAACAAGTTTTCCTTTATTTGAATTTATGGAACTCCAGATATGGAAGAAGTACTAAGGGAGGGTTAGGTTAGAAACTACTAGACAAAATTGTTGTCTGATTTACAATTAGGTTCGGGATTTGATATTGATAAATTTTGATACATGTTCCTTTATTAATATTGTAAATAAACGTGTTAAATTTTAATTGAAACAAGTTTACCTTTATTTGGAGTTATGGGACTCCAGATATGAACAAAATACTAAGGAAAGGTAAGGCTGAAAACTACTGGATATAATTGTTGTCTGACTTCTAGTTAGGATTTGATATTAATAACTTTTGATACATGTTCCTTATGAAATTTTAAAAAGATGTTTTAAATTTCAATTGAAACAATTTTCTCTTTATTTGGAGTTATAGAGCTCCAGATAAGGAAAAAGTATTAAAAAAGGATCATATGATATACCACAAGATAGATTCGTTGATTAACTTCTAACTAGATTTGAGAATAGTAAATGATAAAAGTTTGGGCATGTTCTATAATGAGAGTTGTGATTGAAGATGTTAGTTTCATTAGAAATAGGCTTTACTATATTTCAAGTTACAAAACTCCAGTTAGGAAGTGATAACCACAAATAGGTTATGCTATAACTTGAAAAATAAATTGTTTATGAGTGAGAAATGAGTAATTTTGAGTATGTTAATGGATGAATTTGATTTATCTTCCTTTTGACAGCTAAAGATGTGTTTCTTAACTATTAAAAGGATTGAATCACACTTGAATCTAAGTTTCAAATGTTGAGTTATGAAAGAAACACTAATACTAAATAGTGTTCAACATATGTGAGTCACATTGGTTAGAGTAAATAACATTTACTTTGCTAAGAAGTTCACCTTGGTGTAGAACTTTAAATAAAGGAATGTGATGATGAAAATGGAAATTACATGAATAAATAAACATATATGCATAAGTTTATGCATGTAGAAGTTTGAGATAAATAAATACTTTGGATGGAACTTTGATATAAATTAAAAGTATTGATTATGAATTGAATCTTATTGTGGTACAAGAGAGGGAGATGAAATGGTCTAGAGTACAAGCGTAGGCACACGACAGTAGGCCCCAGGTAGGTGGAGAACATCCTCAATAAGTTTTACCCTTTTTTTCAAACTTAAGTTATTACATTATCATATTTAAATGTTGAGATGCATGTATTAATAGTTAAAGCATAAGAAGAATAATTGGATTGATTGGCACTAGAAAGAAATTTCTAGAATGTTCGATATTTATATGGGATATCAAATAAATGATGGTTTGTAAATAGGAATACTAGAAAGATGTGGTTTTCAAAATAGAAAGTTAGAACCCTTGGCAATAGTTTTGAATTGCTGGACTGGATGATATTTAAAGGATTTACTGAGTATAATGAAAACTGAGAAGATTGTTAATTGAGAGACTGAAAAATAAGCTAGTTGAAATTATAAGTGTCCAGTTAAGACAAACGAATTAAGTGTTATTCAAGAAGGAATAATAACCGAAAGTTAATTATAGGTGTCCAATTGGGACAACCAGATTATAGGTTACTCAGGACGGAAGAATAACTAGATGTTAATTATGAGTGTCCAATTAGGACAACCAAATTAAGGGGTATCTAGGAAGGCAGGATAATCAGGAATTAAAAAAAAAAGATTACATCATCTTTGATGAAATAAAAGACCTAAGGTTAATCCTGAATAAGAATTGAGTGAGACTAGTAATTGGATAGAATCTTTTTAAAGAAAAAACTATTTTGAAATGTTCACTCTTAAAGTTGATTCTTATTATATTGCCTAATCATTTCAGGTACTTTAAAATCTCAACAAGGGTAGTCTTCCATAGCCATGTTTCTTCTGCACATCTAAGTGGGTCTTGTTCATGTATTAAATTGTGGTCTTATGTAAATAGAAAAGTGAATTACCCTTTTGTTATGTAGGATAATTCTCACTTTTATATGTAAAATGAATGTTAACAACTTGTAATCAATGTACAAAAATAGTATTGTAATATGGACACATATATGCTTGTATAGTGTATATATAAATATTTTATTCAGTATAAACTTTTACTTGCTCCCGAGTTTAAATTATATTAGTTATCAAGATAAAATAACTAGAAGACTGGATTGACTGAAGTCCAGGATGATTGTTCTTTTGATGATGATTAAGTTGTCAACTTAAGCGATATTGTCGATAATTTGGGAAGACAAGGATGCAGGGGAGACTGCTGAAAATCCAAGAAAAGAAGAAGAAGAAGAAAGAATCTATTTACAGAAATATGAATTAATGAGCCATTAATTAGTGAAATACCATGGATAATGAAGTTGGAAAAATTTAGATTTCTACCTATGAAGTGGGGGGGTGTTAAAATTGTATTATCATAATTTAACATTTTCTTGCAATGTAATGCAAAAATAAATGATCTATATTCCTACCAATGCATGCTTCATTGGTTGTTTAGTATGACTTGACAAGGATTACAATGTACTTCATGGCTTTTATGCATTTTTTTTTTTATCAATCTTCAAATTAAATGGCTCTTAATTTCTTTGCATATCTTGAGCACTACAAACACTATTTTGTCAATTAAACATTATGCTCAATACATCATAGTTGTGTTGACTGTTCAAGCATGAAAAAGAAATATGGTTAAGCCTTTCCTTTGAAACCTAAGCCATTGAACATCCCATATCAAGTCTTATAGTGAAACACAAGCAATGAATCTAGTATCTAAATAGCTTCTCAAGTAGAAACCTTCTTTTCTCCTCTAAACACTTAAACATGACAAATCCTCATAATACATCAAACTTACATCACCCTTTTTCAACTTTTTATCATGGTAATCCAGTTTTTTCCTAACAAAACAAACATTCTATAACTTATTGAAATGAGACTAACAACTTCATAGAGAGATTAAAAAAGAACCCAAGCAAGTTTTTCTTCCTAAAATAAAAGCTTAGGTCATAGTTCTAAAAGCAATAGATACATCAACCTTGTGTTCTTTCTTTTTTTCATTACCATATCTTCAATTATTTGTTTCCTATATGTTTTATAGAATCATCATCATTCAACCCCATCAATAAGTCCAAGAAAAAGCAACACCATTAATTATCTAAATTACACAAAGAACAAAATAGAGAATTTTCTTAATCCTAATATATTTTAGGGTCTCGAGGACACTCATATGCCATACTCCTCATCCTAAAGAAACTTGTGAAATCCTTTCAAATAAAGGACATTGAAATCAAACCACTAAAAGAAAAAGACACCCCTTAAGCATGGTGAAAAAAACTAATTCTTTGGTTAAAAAGAACAAAGAAAAAGCATTGGCACTCTCATTTCCCATCCTCTTTTTAAAACAATTGCTTGTTCACTTAAAATACTTACTTGATAGCCTTATAGATTACTCAAGAGCCAATAGTAAGCACAAGATCAAAAACCAAAAACTAAAAATCATTTATACTATCCATATGGTTAAAAAAAGAAAACAAAGAAAGCAATTTTAACATTGATATAGGTTATCTATATCAGTTAAATATGGACCACCTTTCTTTTACCCATAAATGCTAGTGTTGATTAATAAGCAAATAAAATAGCATTATCAAAAGGAAATACAACCACTATTAAGAGATACATCATCAAACAAGACCTTAACATCTGTAAAAATATAAAAAAGTTGCATTAATTGACCTAAAGAAATTTTAGGCATCGAATCGGTGTTACCACAAAGCTAGACACTAATTTAGTGTCTGCCTTTGAAAATGGAGAGGGAGGCTGCGATGCTCAACCTATAAATAGGTTGCATCCTAAAGCCTTTGTTGCATCACCAAGGAATAAAATAGAATAATCCCACAAGAACATAAGTGATACACTTTGTGAGGTATTTGTGAGAGAAAGTGTTTAAGGTGTTTACTCCTATTAGCAGATAAATTACTCCTATTAGCAGACAAATTTTGAATTATTCTCTTATTAATAGAGAATGCTTGTAATTCCCACTTTTTTTAGTGAAATTCTTCTATACTTCTATGTGTACGTAGCTTAATTGGGTGAACCAAATAGATTTTTGTGTGCCTCATTTCTTATTTTACCTTATTCTCATTAGTTACATATCATCACTTCTGCATGCTATAATCCTAATAGTGTTAATGTCCACGATATATATAATGCACACACACACAATAAGTCAATGTGGTGAATAAATATGATCTATAAAGTTTTGTCTAAAGAGATTGTGTTTTAAGTAGGATCATTTATGACCCCTCCAATCTTTCTTGGAAACTTAGTGGAAATATTATTCTTATGATACTATTTTCATATACATTATAGTTCGAAAGTGAAATAATGATATTTGAATAAATTTCAGTGAATAAAATGGCAGCAAAGTACGAGATTTAGAGGTTTCATATAAGTAATTGCTCACTATGAAAGATAAGTTTGAAGCCAATTTTAAAGAAATATAATTGCTTGGCAGTAATTGGAGATAGGCCCACAGAGATGACTAATAAAGCCAAGTGAAACAAGAAAGATGGCAATGGTATTACTAATATATATTTAGCATTGGTCAATGAAGTATTATTAAGTATGGCATAGAAGAAAACTGCAAAAGAGATATGAGATACTCTAACAAAACTATACAAGTCTAAGTCTCTACATAATAAGATCTTAAAAAGGAGATTTTATACCCTTCGAATGATAAAAACCATGTAAGTGACCAATCATAACAAGACAATAAGAACCTTATTTACACAACTCACTACGTTGGATCAACAAATAGAGGAAAATAAATGTGCAAAAGCTTTTACTTCAAAGTTTACCTAATTTGTATGAACAAATTATTATCAACTTGATAAATAACATCCTCATAGACTATTTAAACTTTGATGATGTTGCAATTATTGTCTTAAAAGAAGAAAATAAATGTAAAAATAAGAAAAAACAAAGTTAATAATTCACATAAAGTAGAGGAATTATTGGTGTCAAAAGAAAGATCAATAGAGTGTGGCTCTAGTGGGAGTCAAAGACAATGAATGTCTTAATCAAGAAGTAAGAAGACTATGAAATGCTACAACTGTGGCAAAAAAATAACACTTTAAGAAGGGTTTTTGGTACAAAAAGGGTGTTGTTAATACCATTGAGTTATTAAAAACTTAGGGATATGCTGCAAGCATTTTGAATGATTGAGAAGTTTTTTTTATAGTGAAGCATCGATAATCTCTATAGATAGAAAGAAGATCAATAGGGTTTAATTAATAGATTTAAGAGTAACATAGAACATGACTGCTCATCAATATTGGTTTCATACATATAAACCCATCTATAAAGGCTCAATGTTTATAGGCAATTATCATACCTTATAGATTGTTGGCATTGACACCATCAAACTGAAGATTTATGATGGACTAATTTGTACAATTCAAGAAGTATAGTATGTGAAGGGTTTGAAGAAGAATCCTTTATGTTTGGGATAATTAGATAGTATTAATTGCAAGTTCATGTAAATAATAACATTATAAAAATTGTCAGAGGGGCGCTAGAGGTATTAAAAACAAGACATATAGCTATAAACTTACTTATTTTAATGGAAAAAACACATTTTGAGGTACAAATGTTGATTGCATCAACAAGTTTTGTAGAAGAGATGACAATGATGTGGCATAAGAAACTATGTTATATGTCAAAGAAAGGTTTGAAACTTCTCTCTAAATTGAAGTTTCTTCTTAAGCTTACAAAGGTTTCTTTATCCTTTTGTGAGCATTGTGTTATAATTGAACAACATAGGTTGAAGTTCAACATATCAACAACGAATATTAAATGCACTTTAGACTTGATTCATTATGATGTTTGATAAGAACTAATTGTATTTATTGAATAAGCAAGATACTTTGTATCATTTATAGATAACTTATCTAAGAGATGTTAGGTGTATCCAATCAGAAATAATCCAAATATGCTCATGGTCTTTTAAACCTTCAAAGCGTGGGAAGAATTTGAATATGAAAAGAAGGTCAAGTGTTTGAAAATAGACAATGAAGTTAAATATACAAGTGATGAAATTAATAACTTGTATCAATAAGAAAGTATTAAGAGGCATTTTACAAGCTGTACATTCCATAACAATTGAAGAGGTAAAGGGGATGAATAAAACTTTGTTAGAAAGAACAATCAAAACTACCTATTATGTGATCAACCAATCTTCATCAATTGTGATTGATTTGAAGTCACCAATAAAGATGTAGACTGGGAAGCTAGGTGATTATTTTTGTTGATATATATTTAGAAGTCATGTATACATGATCTACAATACTTAAAAGTTAGTAAACTAAATTAAAAATCCAGAAATTATGTATTCTTGGATATACTAAGGGAGTGAAGGGGTATCTCTTGAATGATATCCCTACCACAAGGTAGTCATCAATAGAGATATCATATTTGTAGAAGATAAAATGTAAATGGAAAAAAATAATAACACTTTAAAAGAGACTACAAAAGTTCAAGTGAAAAATATTTACGAACATAATGATTCAGATTTTTTTAAAAATGAACTCGACCACAAATAAAATAAAGAAATCAAATCTAAAGCTCTTTAAGTTTGACAATTAATTCATGAGATAAGACCACTGGTTTGACTCTTAGAATATGTTATTAATATCAACATTGCACACTATCTTTTAATAGGGGAGAGTCATCAACTTTCCATGAGGTTATAAAAAGCATGAATGTATCTGTATGGATGGCAATAATGTAAAAGGAGATTAAAGCTCTATACAAAAATAAAATTTGGGATCTTGTTCCACTACCACAAAAAATGAAGGTCAAAAATAAAAAAATGGGTTTACAAGATAACGCGTGATGACAATGATCAAGAGGAACATTATCATGCAAGATTGGTGGTAAAAGAATAGAATTTAATGGGATATTTTTCTTGGTGGTGCAACTTACAACAATTAGTAGTCCTAACAATTTGTGCTATATTTGATCTTCATTTAGAGAAGGTAGATGTGAAAACTACATTTTTTAATAGAAAACTTGAAAAAGAAATTTATATGCTCTAAACTAAATGTTTTGTTAAAATAGGCAAGAAGAACTTGGTTTGCAAGTTGAAAAAAAAATCTATTTATGGTTTTAAATAGGAACTTAGGTATTGGTACAAGAGACTTGATTTCTTTATAATTAGTTGTGGGTATAACAGACTCAATTAAGATCATTGTACATATTATAAAAGGTTTGGAAAAGATGGTTTAGTTATCCAATTATTGTACATGGATGAGATTTTGTAGTATACCTTATAGAGATTGAGTCCAAGAATTAAAGGTGCAATTGATTAGGGAGTTTGATATGAAGGACTTGGGACAAAAAAAAACTATTCTAGGGGTGCAAACCCAAGAAAAATAGGAATATCTAGCTTTCATATATAAATATTTAAAGAAAATCTTACAACACTAATTTCTACCCTACTTCATGTGAACTTCAAATTATACTAAAGTACATCTTCTATCAATGAAGCAGAAAGAATAGAGATGTCTCGAGTACCGTATGCATTAGAAGTGGAAAGTTTCATGTTTGCCATTTTATTTACAAAACCAAACATTGCATAAGCAATTGGAGCAATCAATCGATACATGGAAAACCCTGGTAGAAAGCATTGGAATACTATTAAGAGGATCTTGACATATATCAAGGGTACCTTAGATGTTTTATTATGTTATAGAGGATGAAAATTTAATATAAAAAAATACATTGATTCTGATTTTTTAGGTGCTCTTGAGAAAAGAAAATCCATTATAGGCTACATATTTATAATACAAGAGGAGCTATGACTTGAGTCTCTAAACTTAAGATTATTGTGGTTTTATCCACAACAAAAACTAAGTACATAAAAGCTATATAAGCCTGTAAAGAAGCAATATGAATAAAAAGACTCATGGAAGAGCTCAAATACAAAAAAAGAAGATTATGTTGTATTGTGATAGTTAGAGTGCCTTATTTATTGTAATGAGTCAACATTTCATTCAAGAACAAAACACTTAGATGTTTAATATCATTTTATTCGATATGTGGTGGAAGATAGAATTGTAGATTTAAAGAAAATTCACACCAAGAAAAAACTAGTAGATACTTTGACCAAACCAGTCAATACTAATAAGTACATATGGTGTAGATCCTCTTATTGCCTAATACAAATGTAAGCATTATGAAGATAGAAGTGTAGAAATGATAGAAGAATCACAAATGATCAAGTGTGAAGACATTATTAAAAATCAAAGTCATCAAGTGAAAGAATGTATAGCAGAAGTATTAGTTTTCTTAAAGAAGCACCAAATTGGTGCAACCATAAATGTTAGGCACCAATTCATGGCTTACCTTTAAAAATAAAGAGGAAGGTTGGGATGCTCAAACTATTAATAGGTGCATCTCAAAGTCTTTGTTGTACCACCAGGAAAAATAAAGTAATCCTATAAGAGAGTGAGAGATACACGGTATTTATGAGAAAAAGTGTGTGAGGTGTTTACTGTAATTGACAATTGTTCTTCTATTAATAGAAAGTCATTGTAATTCCTAAAATTTGTAATGAGATCCTTCTCTGTTGCCTATAGATGTAGTCTAATTGGATGAACCATCTAATTTTTTATATGTATCAGTTCTCATTTTATCTTCTTCGTACTAGTTGTATATTTTTGCTTATGTATGTCACAATCACTACGAGATTTCATAGTTTTAGCAACGGACCGAATCCATCGGTATGAGATTCAGACTTCGACGATAAATTTTTTACCGACTAAATCGTTGATGAAAAGTCTCCGTCGGCATGTCTTTCGTCGGTAATTCCCCATTCTGTCGGTAAGACTGTCAGAACAAAAAACAATCACCGATGGTTTTACAGATGGAAAATACGCGCAAAAAAAGGTCCAGCTAGAAATATATCGACTGAAATATTCTGTCGGTGATAATGGCATACGAAGTAAATATTTTTCAACTCTCGGTGAAATACCAACGGATGGCATCCGTCTGTTAAGACATCGGTGATTATGGCATTTGCAGTAAATATTTTTCAACTCTATAAAATACCGATGGAATGTTTTCGTCTGTGATGACGTCGGTAATTGTGGCATTTCTGGTTAATATTTTTCAACTCTCTATTAAATATGTGATGTTTTTTTAAAAAAAAAATTAATTTTTTTAGAATAAATAATATAAAATTATATAAATTAATAGTAAAAAAACAATTATGTAAATAAAATTGTATTAAATGTCAAAAATATAAAAATAAAGTTAACTAATATTCATAACAAATTTAATGTGTTTCAAAGAAAAAATTAAATTAGAACAATGGTGGAGCGATAGGAGAAGGAAGAGGTGGTAGAGGTTGGTCGTTCCCGGGACGAAACAGCCAAAAAAGAGGTGTACATGTATCATCACCCATCTTTGATCTAATGTTCATGATCATTTGGTGGAGGTGTTGATAATCCGCCGAGAGTTGAGCGTATTGTTGTTTCAAGGCCATGAACTCCTGGGTACTCGATACTGATTGGGAGCTCTCGACGGTTAAGACACTACGGGCCGCTCGCAAGTTCTCGACCGTAGTGTTGGAGAGCCCGTACACTTGATTTTTATAGGGTCCACCGAACGATCCAACCTCCATCCACAAATCCAGATCAAAATCCGGATGGGTTGAAGGATCGTTCTCATATCTCTCTCTTAACCGGCTATTATAGGTCTCCTGAAAATGAAAAAATAAATCATCATATTCAATTCAAGAAAAATAAGAACTTACAAAATAAAATGATTGAACGAACATACCATAAAGTGTTGACCGTGGTTGTCAACGAACTGTTACACCCCCTTTTGGCGGTCTTCATTCTGCACTTGCGTCTTTACAAATAGCTCCATTGGGCTCGGCTCACATCCAAGAGACGTAGTCTATAAGGAAAAAATTAATTAAGTATTAACAAATTAATTAATGATATATATTTCATTTAAATTAATCTTACCTTCCATTTCACATGTGCAACAAACAGAACGCAGCCGCCGGTGTGCGTTGTCACCGAAACATGAATTTCCCAGTTCTGGTTGTCAGCACCAGATTGTGAGTGTCGTGTGAACCGCTCAAACGTCACGTGCTCAATATATTGCGACCATGTATCTCCTGGGATGCATAACAATTTGAAATCCCTTCAACCCACCACGTTGTTCCAGCCTTGGAGACCGTTATCTCTCGTATTTTTTTTTTTGCCTACTTCTATAGTGACAAATTAGATTTTAAAACATATTTTTAAAAAAAAATATCGTATTATTTTTTATGTTACCTAGTTGCCACGTGATTTTCCATACCCTCCTCACAACATTGTCAAACGTGTTGTCCCAGTCGAATTTGTGTTGTGCATAAATAATTTATTTTTAAAAAAATATATTTATTTACAATTATAATAATAATTTATTAAAAATAAACTGGAAATTAGAGATTAACACCAACCTCAAATTTGTCAAACCATACATCGATATAAGGTCTCTATTCAGGATGTTTGGAAACCTAACTCCATTGAAATAATAGAATCTCTATCGACGATTTAAATGCTGATGATATTACTCGGGCGGTCTCAATGTTTGTGAACCTGAAAATAAATTAAATTAATAAATATTGATTAGTTGTTCATAAATTATGTTATAATTAAAAAAAACCTAAAATTGAACAAACTTACATTGAAAGGTCGTTCTTCCAATGTGCCTCGTACGTACGGGTGAATTGATTCCGCTGTGAAGACACGCCACCTCTGCGCTATGAAACCGCACTGCAAGAGGCAGCATCGCGAGTCGGCGTAGGTGCCTCTTCTTGATCGGCACCTCAAGACATGTCATCCTCACTGCTAGAAGAACTAGCTCCGACCATAAATAAGCGACGAGCTATTGATTTTGTTCTACGCATCTATATAATTTTATACAAATAATTACATAATTAAATTTGATTATTAAAAACAAATTCGGCAGCACCTCTCCTATATTGGAGACTACCCAAATTTTTCAAACCTGCAAATATTGACAATAGCCACAACCAATTTCAAAAATCTTATATATAACCTAACATCTATACAAATAATAATTAAAATTAATGCAAATAATTAAACACATATCATGCAATAATAGAATAAAATTGAGATAAAATAATTAAATTGAATCCTATATATTCAATTACTAATTACAATTAAAATTCAACAAAGTATTCAATTAATATGGCAATACAAACAATATAATATATTGAACAAATTAAAAAAAAAAAAACTATAGACTTTAGGAATGAAAAATTCTTACCTTAATAATGTGTGTATTTCAAGACTTTATCTATATTATAAAAATATACCAAAACAAAAAACACAACAATAACTAAAACAAAGAAAAAATAAAATCATTAAGCATATTAAATAGAAATACATACCTATTTATTTGTTCAAGATTGAACTAGAGATTACAAGCCAAAAAAAACAAAAGCTTTGAAGGAAATGAGAGGAAAAAAACGAAAACGAGAGAACTCTTTCTCAAACGAAGCAAAGGAAAAATGAACTGAAGTGGCGATCGCTGGGATTTATAACGCAGTTTTCCCGACAGACTATTTAAATAATATTATTTTTAATTATTTCATCGGTGTATTTTCCAAAATCCATAGGTAAATTTTGAATTTCGCACTAAAAATTTTAAATGACCCTCCAGAATTTTCACAGTCCGTCGGCAAATACACGCAGTTAGAGGTGCATGAATACCCGCCCTTTGAAATTCGCACCTTTCATCGGTGAGTCTATCGAGAATTGTGAATTGAGCCGATAAATACCGATGAATGGTATCCGTCTGTAGAGACGTCGGTGATGATGGCATTTCCAGTAAATATGTTTGCAACTCTTTGTAAAATGCGAACAGAATGTATTCTTTTGTAGAGTCGTCGATGACTATGGCATTTCCAGTAAATATTTTTGCAACTCTATGTGAAATGCCGACGAACGGTGTCTGTCGGTATAGACGTCGGTGATACATTAGCTCTAGTAGATATTTATGCAACTCTCTGTGAAATGCCGATGGACGTGTAAGCTGTCGGTATAGACGTCGATGATCGTGCACTGTGCATGAAAGATTATGTTTGTATTGCTTATTTACCTTCCTGCAAACACTTAAATTATAAATTGTTCATCACACAAAACAATAACAACAGTTAACACTTATAAAATAAATATTTTGTGTTACAATTAAAATATCATCCATAACATATATTACATTATAAAAAAATGTTTTACACTTTCCTTGATTCTGATAGTTAGTCATAATTTTCTTCTTCTTCGTCGTCAATTAAATAGTCATCAACTCCATCACAATCTTCAATATGGATATCATCATCATCATCTTCATTGACATCTTCAATATGGACAATAAATATTGTAAATGTTGCCTACAAGGTTGTTCCAAATTATATGAGTTTATAATATTACAAAATATAAATAGTATATTCTTAACAAAGTTTAATTAGTAGTACATATACTTACTGAATAAAAGGTCTCAGCTCATCATAATTAAATAGAACATAATTGTGTGCTTGTCAAACCAAAACCATGAAATTTCTGCTTACCTAATTGGGGACCAAACACAATGTCACCGTACTCTGATACAACATCATACAATTCTTCATCAAAAAGACAAAGGGTGCAACATCCTTTTTAACTCTACCAACAAAGAAATCCTTTATGTTCTTCTTGTACTTGTGATTTGGTAGCAAGAAACGATGGTGACAGTAAAAAAAAAAACCTTTACCTCCGTTTGTTAACGTGAATGCCTTGTTGTTTCCCATGTAGTATGGACATACTAGTTTTTCATGCGTGCTCTAACCAGAAACCATTTCATAAGATGGAAAATTATTGATAGCCCACATCAAAGCCGCCCTCATAACAAAATTATGTTTCCTCGATATATATCATAAGTCAAAGTTCTGGAGGACCACAACTGCGTCAACTCATCAATCAACGGTCGAAGACAAACATCTATATTCTGGCATGGGCTGCTCGAACCGGGTATGACAGTAGATAAAAACATGAACTCCGACCTCATACAAATCCCCGGTGTCAAGTTATAAACCGTGAGTATGACCGGCCAAGAAGAATAAAGAGCAGCAAATGACCCGAATGGGTTGAATTCGTTTATACACAACCCAAGACACACGTTTCTTGATTCAGCTGAAAAATGAGGATGCACACTATTAAAGTGTTTCCATGTTTTGCCGTTAGAAGGATGCATCATCACTCCATCAACCGCATCATGTGATTGGTGCCATGTCATGTGCTCCGCAGTCCTTGGGGACATGAATAACCTCTGCAGTCTAGGTATGATTGGGAAGTATCTAAGTTTTTTATATGCCACGAGAGTCTTTTCCCTGCCAGTTCTGAGTTTGTAACGGGAATGCCCACAAGTCATGCATTCGGTCAACTCAGCATTTTCAAGGTAGTATAACATGCAAAAGTTAGGGTACATCTCAATTTTCTGGTATTCTAAACCAAGGGGTTTCATGATGGACTTTGCAGCATAGAAGTTCTCTTTTAGCCTGTTCCCTTCAGGTAAAATGCTTCTTGCCCATTCGATAATTTTGTCATAACCGACCTCACTCAACTCATGATTTGACTTGATGGTGAACACCTGTGCTACGGCTGATAATTTATTGTGGTTCATGCAGCCATCCCATAATGATTCGTCAGAATCTTTCAACATATCAAAAAACCTTGCTGCATCTAGATTAGGTTCTTCTTTTACGATTGGACATTGACTAACATTACCTTGATTCATTTTCATTACATCCATAAACATATTCCTGTAAGGATTACTATTGTCAATTGCAACTCCATGCATGTTGCAAGCACTAGAAGTTGAACCAACCACCCTCTCTCTCATGCTCTTATTATGAACAAATAGTTCTCCGTGTGCATACCAACACAAGTAATCCTCCATGAACTCTTTGTGTAGAAGATGCATCATTACAACATTTGGATGCAGATACTTTTTATTTTGACACTTCCTGCATGGACACCTAATACCGCCTCTAGTAAAATTTCTGGGAATCGATGTTGCGAAATTAATAAAACCTTGAAACCCCATTACAATAATTCATCATCCACAATCCTTGAGGTGAATCTTGATACATCCATGAACGATCATCCATGACTTCTGTCGCACGTCCCCTACACGGCGTCAATGGCAATTTTCATTCCGTTTGCTTATTTTGGGTCTTGAGAGTCGTCACCTAGTATTTGATTGAAGGTTACTCGGAAACCCGGATGTATTGGTCTTTATTAGAGATTCACGGGTAAGTGGCTGATTGTGGCTAGGGAATGCATTAGCACCCCTAGCGCACCCTACCTAAAATAAGCTGCTTTTTGATGTGATTTGAAATTTTGAAATATTAGTCAAATTTTTAAAGCTTTAATAAATCAGTTATTAAATCCCAAAATATATGTAGAAACGTGTTCTTATATTTTCACGGGAAGTACAACATGATTTTATTTGTCCTTAAAATACTTGACCATATACAAATTAAAACACTAAATTATTTTTTCTTCTTTTTATTATTTTGTCTTTTTTTAATTTTAACATTAAAAGAAAACATACATAAAAAAATACTAACACACACACTAACATCACTTTTTTACTATGCTCAACTCACACATCACTTTTACATATTACAAAATATCAGAAGTCAAAATAAATCAAATACTAGTAATCTAAATATACACAGCAACATTTGAAAATCACAAAAAGCTTCGAGAACAATGCTTGAGAATTCTGGGCATCTTCTGTGATTGTGGAATAGGGGCGGCGCGTGGATTCACGCACCGCTGCCAGAAAATCCAAACAAACAGGGGGGCCTGTAATGACCTCCTCCCCTATTCCCTTCCTTGCCGGCGGTGAGAAACAACGTCACCTGCAACAAAAAGAAAACACACAAACAGCAATGGGTTTTAATAGTTTCCTTCTTTTAGATTTGACCATCCTCTATCTTCTTTCTTCCTCCCGGTTCATTTCCCTCTACTGGTGGCAAATTCAGCCGTTGGTTCGCGGTCCAGATCTGCTACGTGGGGTTGAACCGATGAAGAAGAGTTGGTTGATGAGGAAGGGGACGATCTATGACTTCACACGTGTATGGGTTGCCGCTGTGTTCGGGCTACTCCGGGTTGGTTTCGGTGGAGGCTGGTCTGCGTCGATGATGGATTGCGGGCAACGGTGGAGCTAACTGGAGGCGGTGGCTGGCTTATGTGGAGGCCAATATGCGAGGAGATGAAGAAGAGAACGGGGATTGTCGGGTCTTCAAGAGCTGGCAGCTGGTTCAGGAGAATGGGCTGTTGGGTCTGGAAATGGCGATGGGTAAGAAAGAATGGCATTGGGGAAGAGGCAAGGTTAGTGGTGGAGATGGAATGGCCAAGATGTTTTTTTTCAAAGGAAGTGGGGGTGGCCTTTTGCAGAGAAAATGGGAATGAGGGTCGTGTGTTGAAAGTTGAAGATGAGAGGAAAGGGGGGCGGCCGGCTTGTTTTTGGTAGAGGGGAAGTGAGCGGCGGCTTCTCTCTCAAGTAGAGATGGGAAAGATTTCTAGGGTTTTTTTCTCAGCCCCCTGCCGAATGGCTCTTCCCTTTCTCTTTTTTTTTATATATATATTCAAAACGACGCCGTGTTGGATGAAATTAGGGATTTTTACTGATTTTTAATTTAGTCCTCCAGCTTTCAATTGGCTTCAGTGGAACCTCTAATTGACCCTAAACTTTTGATTTAATGCAATTAAGCCCCTGATGAATTACCGTTTGAACCCCGGATTTACGCACCTTTTGCAATATGGTCCTTGGTCTCGAATTTATGCAATTTAACCCCTAATTGACCATTAAACTTTCAATTTCTTCAATGTCACCCCCGGTTTTTGTCAATTAAGCCCTCATAATTTGCTGCCTGTTACAGAATGGTCATTCGCTGTGAATTTTGTAAATTTGACCTTAATTGACCCCAAAACTTTAATTTTCTTGCAATTTTGCCCCTAATTTCAATCAATTAACTTGGTAAAAATTAAATTTGATCTCTTAAAATTTCAATCTTCTCAATTAAGCCCAAATTAGGCTCCCAAACTTAATTTTTTACCAATTAATCCCCAAATAAAATTAATTTGACCCATTTAAAGTATAATTAAGTCCTTGCACTTAATTAAATCCTTCAATTGGACCCAAATTAATTCTTAAACATAATTAAAATTCAATTTGGCCCATGATTAAATCAAATTGGCCTATTAAAAATTTAATTATGTCCTTAGACTTAATTTTTATGCAAATTCATCTAATAATTATTCAATTTGACCTTGAATTTGCATTTTCCTTCATTTAAGGCATAATTGGGTGCCTTAAAATTTCCTCCAAAATTGCTGCTTAATTTCTTGGCCTGCTTTCTCCACGTTGCCAGCCTTTATTTTATTATTTTATTTTTATTTTGAAAAAAAAATGAATTTTGGGGAATAACCCATAATTGGGTTATGACAACTTCTATCGAACCTCTATAAAATTATGATGACAACATGTATTAATTAACTATGTTAGGTAAATAAATTTGCAAAAATATTGGTTTACCTCGAGATTATCCAACAAACTAATTAAAACTTCTCATAAATATTCATTATCAGTTATCAAGCTATATACAAATTTATACACATAAATTTATGAAAATTACAACTCCGCAATATTATTGATAAAAATTAAAACGGACCCGTTAAACAAGCTATTAATTACTTCACCACAACACATGTAATTCGGTAATTCAACAAAGTTTTAATAATTTACAAACAAATACAATTTTACAAAATCTAAAGCAAACCATAACAAGTACAAAATTATACATTCATACTACAAGTTTGTTTGAGAAATAACAATAAAACATATACATACAATAACAAAATACATATACTAAAAAAACAATAAAATTAACATTTAAATTTTAAAATTAAAAAAAGTTAGATTTACTTATAAAAAATGATAAAATCCACAATAAATCAAAACACGGATTTTGTGACCACAAAACTTAAAGAAATATAACTTGTGTTGAGAAGAAAGGGATTTTTTTTGGGGGGTTGTTGTTTGCAGTTTTGGAGGGGAGAGTTGGGATGGGGAAGAAAAAGAGAAATAGTGGAGGAGACAGTCGGCAGAGTGGTAATATATTAACTTTTGCCGATGAAATCACCGACGGACTAATTTTGTCGGTGGTTCCATCGGCAATTCTGATGGTGAATTGGTTACGTCACTGTGCGAAGATTCCGGTTTGAATTCGTCGATGATTCTATTGGTAAAATCGCCTGCAAAAACTTCAACGTCATCGAACCGCTTTTTTTTTCAAATTCTATATATTCTGTCTATAATGTCGTCGGTATATACCGACGGACCTATGGCATTACAGACGGAATAGTATCCGTCGGTAGTTATCACCGCAATTTACCGACAGAATTATTCCATCGATAATTTTGTTGGTTTTAAGTGAATTTCTTGTAATAAATATTAACAAATAATAAGTAATGAAAGAAAAACCAATTCTAATTAGCACATCCTATAGGACTTCCATCATTCATGAAAGGAAAAAGGTCATTCAAATTTGCAAACTACAACCAACAATCTAACTGCATAAAAAAAGAAAAAAAAAAACCTCATGGATGAATTTAATTACCACTACCGATTTCATAATTTTAATTTGCAAAAAAATGAATAACCAAAGTATCCAGTAGACTTGGACATGTAAGAAAAGAAATTTATACAAATCAACCTCTATGGAAAACTCAAGAAATAACAACATATACTCCTATATCTATCTATGTTCCCAGGTTTTCATACTAAGAAAGAATGATGCAAACATATATATAAGAGTTGAGATTAACTCAAACCAAAAAACAATATTACCATGAACAAAAGAAAAACATGATAGATATATTTTTGGTCATATTCCCATACTTGGTTTTGGATTGCTTTACCAATTTTAGGATTTAGCCAATTGTGATGTTATGGGCTCAACTAGGATTTGAGATTTGAATCAATGCACACTCACTTGATTTCTGGCCGGTGAGTTGAGCTTTTCCCTTTTCTTTATCTTTATTTTTTGTTTTTTATTTTGTTTTTTTTTTTTTGTTTATTTTCAAAACTCACAATGATATGTCAACAATGTTAAAAACTCATAAAATATCTAACACACACACATATATAATCCTTTATAATTAATTAGAACTGTAATAAAGTTTCTCATTATTGTTATTATAAAATTTACATCTTACTTGATTATAAGATAGTTATCGTCTCCTCACATATTGATCTCTAATTAAATAAAATATTTTATCTACTTAAATAGAAATATTTATGTAAATAAAGGCGAATGTAATATTCTATTATATAGGTTTTGGTGTGTCATCTAGGCAACTACCCCCATTACCCACTTCTTGAATGCACCCTTGTAGATTTGGACTGTTTTACTAGTAACTAAAAGGCAAAAGAGGTAAAACATTGGACTTAATTAATTTATTTCAAATTAAAAACTTATGTGAATCCTGTTACAAACATGAAAATTGAATTATACATCAAATGAATTAAATAGAATTAAATTCAATTCTATTAATGGATTGTTCCTCATCATGCTGTTGGCAGTAAAGCTTCACTCATTCACTTAAAGTTGCAATTCCATATACATATACATATACATATATATATCCACCACCAACATCACAATTGGTGAACAATATCCACTGTCATCTCTATAGTCATGTTTGGATTAAGCAGAGGAAGCCCTAACAAGAGGTGAATTAGCCTGTCCTGCTGCTATGGCAAGCTCGAACTGCCTTGAAGTTGCAGATTGAAGGGAAAGTAAATCGGTAGAAATGAGACTGTCCCAGCCCTGAACGGGGTTAGTATTTGGTGAGTCATCCCACCCTATGTGTGTCACGTGCTTAACATTTGTTGGCAACCCAATTTCCATTTCCACTTCCAATTCTTCCATCTCTTCTTTGTACGCTAGAAAAGATAAAGACCATTAATTATAACTAGAAAACAAGACTCTGCGTGTGTGCGTATCCACATGCAAGTGTGATGAATAACCATATAATTGAGAAAAAGGTCATTTTATCAATTGGCTTCGAGCAAGCAAGGACACTCGTATGCGTTAATTAATTATTGTGCAGGTATCCTAGCTAGTTTCTTTGTTTTAAAAACGAAAGGAATGAGCTGAAACACTTACCAAATAACTGAGGAAAGGTCTTCAAACCCTTGACTAGCTTATTAAACCCAGTGGATACGTTAGGCTTTGTAAGAGCAAGCAACTTCAACGAATTTTTCGTACTTTCTGTGCTTGATGAGCTTTCCTCGTCTTCTTCTTGTGTTCCTTCTCAAGGACAAAGAAACATAAATCAAATAATCAAGTTTGCAGAGATACGAAAGAACAAAAGAAAAGAAAAGAAAGGTAAAAACAATCTTGTGAGTGTGTGTGTGTGAGAGAGAGAGACTTGACGCAGATAAGTTTGTGTCTGTCTTTGCTCTTTTAGTTTGGTGCACGCCTATGGCCACACTTGACTCAGAGACGCAACCAATGGAGAAAGGAAGAAGAACAAGCCTTTCCATTCTGTCTCTCATTTCGACATGAACAAGCTAAGAAACAAAAATATAGGAACTGAGTGCGAGGAGGAGTGAGAGAAACAAAATAGGGTGGTTGATGAAGGACAGCCCTACAAGCTGGAATTGGTTTGTTATAATGGTCAGTAGTGATGGCTTTGTCATCAAGCCACTATACAGGAAGCTGTTAAGCTGCACTTACGAGTTTAGTTTGGTAGGGAGTAGGGAAAAATTAAGAGAGGAAGGGAAATTAACAGATCCAACACACGTAGTTGTTTTGGACATCCAATCAGACAAATTAGGTAGAACTGCTGTTTTTGTCCCAGTCTCACTCCAAACAACCGGAAACCTATTTCCTTCCAGTTCACGGTGGCTTAATTCGAACCTTACTTGCCACTCTTATGCATCAAGATACCATTTTCGTAAAACCCTATCTTTTGCTTTTCTTTTGTTACTTAATTTGTACTCTACACCAAACTTGTAGTAGCTAGTACGTGCAACTTAAGCAATCTTTCCGGTAAAATTTGAAATTAGCTGCTCGCCATGGAGACCAAATTTCACCTTCTCTTGATTCTAAAGAAGAAAACCATGATTCTTTGTTAGAATTAAGAGTAACAAATTTGTTGGGAAAATGATGTTCTTCGAACGGTGACAGCATGGTTCTGTAATAGCTAGCGTCTCTCACTTGAAAAAAAATTCTTTTCACAAAAATAAATAAATATGAACACCCGTTAAAATTAAACTAAAATTAAAAGGGATCAGGAAAACATGGCTCTGTTTAGTAAAAAATAAATCGATTTTCCTTTTTCTTTTCTTTTTCAGTTTTTCTTCTCCAATACAAAATAAAAAACATGTTCATTTTTAAAAAAAAAATTCAGAGCATTTTTCCAACTTAAAAAATATAAAATTTGTTTCAATTATATTTTTTTTATTTGAAAAAAAAATGATAAAATATAAATTTTCTTCAATTTAACCCTATTTTCTATGATATTCTTTACATTATAACTTGGACCAATATTTTTATCAATGTCTTAAACATAGTTTTAAAACTCGGCCCAACAAGTTAACCTGGAACTTAGACTAGTCTAGATTGAAAAGAAAATGGGTTAAGGAATTGACCCAGACTGATTCGTTCAAAACTAGAGCATTGACTTATTAGAAGAGAAAATGGCTTAAGGAATAAATCTCAATTCTCATATCAGATAAGAATAGAGCAACAACAATGAAAGTTGGCAAAAACAAAACCAAAAACAAGTAAAAAAGAGAAATTTGATAGCATGAATGAAGAATATGTATAGGATTGAAAACACCGAAACTTTACAAATGAATGGAGATTGGAGAGCCCATAAACTTGACTTATTTAAAGAGAAATTGAATTGGGTTTCCAATACCAATGCTATTTGTCAAAGCTTTTGATACTCAATTAAATTAAAGGAAGAGAAAACAAGAGATACTAAGATACCCGAAAATAGAATTTGGCCGAGTTGGTGAAAGATTAAAGCTTTAAAAGCAACAACATTCATAGAAGCCATAAAAGAGATTTCATCTAAATATTCTGAAGTTAGTGCTTTCTTTCATTGCCAAGAAGAGGATAATTTTGTTCTTCTTAATAAGAGAGATTAGATATATACAAAGAGTTTGACTATGTAGACTTGTGGGTGGTAATTGTATGGCTAAGTTGTTTTTATAAATAATAGTAATTTTTTTTAGGTCAACTTAGGTTGACCTTCTAAGCCGAGTTTTAAAAATATAGTTTTAAAGATATTATATTTTACTCATTCATTTATTTCTTTTCTTTTGAGAGAAAAACTTTCAATCTAATTAAATTGAATATCAATTTAAACAACAAAACTCTGCTTCTCCCATTTTAAAGATGGGAAACTTCTTTCGATCTTAGATCTCACACATTCCTCTTTATAACATCCTTTCTTACAAGTTACTTTCCAATAAGCATTTTGTTTTTATTTCATTTGAATCCATGATTTTCTTCCTTAGATTCTCATACCTAAATCCCAGAATGAATTAAAAAAAAATGTAAAAGAAGAAGCTCACTATGGTTTATGATAAATTTTAAACATTACTTATTGCTCAACAACTCAAGCTACCAAATGTGCTATAGAGCGAGCTGCAAAGATCAATGTTGTGCAAATAACAACTGATTTCAATGAGTTATGAAGAACAAATCTTAAAAATTTGAAACGTAATTTATTTCAATCATTCATACGAAGTTGAGAGAATATTGTACATGGAAAAGTAAAAATAAAGAGAGAATCCCATGGACCTAAAGAAATCCTAAAAAACATTAAAAAAATATTTACCTACAAGTACATAAAAAACCAAAATACAAACATAGAGGAGGAGAAAAGAGATATCAAGACGAAGATAACCGCATTAAATACACTATTACTATTTGTAGTATTAAAGCCTTGTTAGGGGATTTAGACTATTACTATTTGTAGTATTAAGCCTTTTTAGAGGATTTAGCATTAAATACTATTTCTCGCATTAAAAACTTAACATTCATTAGTTAAGATAAATTATAAATGTTGGTTGAATTAACTAAATGATTAATTTTAAGTTTTTAGAAATTATTGTTAAAATGAATGTTTGTATATTGTGATATAAACTTAAAAATTATGGTGTGAAAATCTTTGTGTTGTTGAGTTGTGAAAGATTTAATTATATAATTAAGATAAATTGAAGTAAAATTATTGGTTGTGAATATTGTTAGCATAAATGGAAAATTGAGTTATGTTAAAAATTTAAGTAAGAGAGATTATTATTATTATTATTATTATTATGAAGTGCCATGTATGAAAGATAGAGATTTTTCCAATATAATGATAACTTGTTGAATTGGGTTGTGTATTATATGATTTGTATGGAGATTAATGTGTTTGAATAATAAATTGAGAAGTTAACTATGGTAAAATGGTCAAAGTACATTATCTTAATATTTTAGGTGTTTGATGGTGATTTTGAATAAGATGAGATTGAGCGTTATGTAAACTTGAAAAGTTTAAGTATATAAGTTGGAGAAAGTTGTATATTTAGTTAAACTGATTTTACTGGGTGAAGTTGTTGATTAATTGGGTTATGAATTGGTTGGTAGGTGTTAATATGAAAGAAAAGAATGTAAATTTAATGTGTCTGAGTAAAACTAGATAAATTGAGATTATGGAGAATGTGAGAAAGCGAATATGTTTGAAATGTGTATAGATATTGATTTGGAATGTTGGGATGTCTTATTTGGAGATTATATGGAAGAATCTTCATATTTGTTGTATGAATGTTAATTTTAATTGTTTGGGAGTTGTAAGAGAAGTATATGAAGTGATACATGACTTTTCAAAAGATTGTATAATGGGAACTCAAGGTAAAGATCGCCCTACTTGCCTTTTTAATTGTTTAAATTGCTTTTGTAAAGTTAGAATGCAATAGAAATTATTTGTATGTTGTAAAAGGGTGTATCATGACAAAATATTATTATATGAATATTGCTTATAGGGCAGAAAAAATATATAATGTGAAGATTGCCTATGGGGTAGGAATAATATTATCATGTGAATATGCCTAGGAGGCCGGAAACTAATATGTAATTGTAACTTACCAAAATGACAATAATTGTTATATGATTGAGAGTGATTACGATGGTGGTTGTGTGTGTGTGTATGTGATTGGTAGTTGACCGCAACAACGGACATCCACCTTGAAATTGTAATTGATCGCAACGTCATAGAACATGTGAATTTTAAATAGACTGAAATGGGTGAACTTGATAAAGCAATAAGTTAGTCGTTTGGATAAAGACTGAAATATGTTATAAAAAAAAACAATTATTTGGATGGAGGCTATGACATAAAAGACATGATCAGGCTATGTTGACAAGGTTAAATGAAAAAGAAAAATGACTCAAGTATGAATTGCGACTGCTAAAATATTTCGATGAGTACACAATCAATGTTGAACACGAGATGCAATTATCGAAAAGGAATAATGAAAACAAAACTGAAACACAAAATGATTTAAAAGATAGAGGGGAGATAAATGAGCCAAATGAATAATTGAGCATGAATATATATATATATATATATATATATATATATATATATATATATATATGAATAATTTGAATATGAAAATATATAAATGAGTTATAAAGTAGCATAATGAATAATTGAGGATGAAAATTAGACAAATAAGCCACGAATGGGTGTGAGTAATAATGGAGAATGAAAAATAACATGGATGAGCTTTGACTAAGATATTATATATGGTAGTTGAAAAGTGATATTAACAAGTCATAAGTGACACAAGGAATGTCAAAATAAATAAATAGAAGTAAATGCGTCGAAAAAAACACCATGGGTGACTAAATCAACGTACAAAATTAGTTGATTGAAAAAAGGGATTTAAAGACATGGAAATAAGTGAAGTGGATTATGAATATGAAACCAATGATTAAGTCAAGATATGATCATGAGTAAATAAAGGAGAAATTAAATTCAAAATCATTTTGTACTATGAACTAAAAGTATTTGTGATGATTTTGTGGAAGTGGTTGAATTAGGATGTAAATGATTATTGTAATAGAAATCATGGTATTAACATGAAATTTTATGAAAGAATACTTGTGTGATATTATTCCTATGATTGATAAAATGATCAGTTGAGATGAATATTTATATATTGAAAATCTTATTTTATGTTTATGTGAGTTCTACAAGTGTTTTTCCTTTCCATCCAAGGTATCTTGAGATAATATTCAGATCTTTTGAAGGTTATTTTATTTTGAGTAAATGTTTGTAAAATTAGTATATTATATAATGAAATATTGTATGTCTATTAAGCCAACAATGATGTATAGATTGTAAAAATAATGAAAAAGAAGGATGAATGCCTTGTAATGAAAATTACATATATGAGAAGATATTGTAAATTTATTATCTTGTATTTAATATTGCGTATCTTTATTATGTGTTGATGAAAGTAGTAAGTGGTAAGCTTGAAGCTATCTTGTGATATATATATATATATATATATATATATATATATATATATATATATATATATATCCTCATTTTTCACGCACATGACAATTAGAAAGATGAAAAACCGCATAAAAAAATTCGGGTGTTATAGCAAGAATTATTCCATTATTCGTCACCCATGTCATCTCTTGCAAATAAAAAAACAAATTACGCATGTTTAATACTTTAAAAATAAAATTATTCATGTGTTATTTGTTCAACCCCCTTCATAACTAGCTGATGGCCTATAAACAATTCATGCTTTTGGAATGAACTGTTATCTTACTAGATTTCTATTCATGGTAAAGTGGTTGAGATGAAGTACAAACCTTATTCATAACTAGATGTGGGTGCTACACCGCGGGTTTGCATCATTTTTTTATAAAAACAATGTTTAGGAGCAACATGCGTATTTCAAGGAAAAAAAAAACCAATGACTCGAGTTATAGCCTCGAACAGGTTTAATAAATTAATTCTAATTTAATTAGATAAAGAAAAATAGGCAAAAAAAGTAAACAAATAAATTTTCTATATAAAAAAGATCAATAACTTGAAAAAAGAACTTTTGAAAGGAAGAAATTGGATAAAAAATGAAAAGAAAAAACAACTTAAGCTAATCTAATATAGCATGATAGACATTTAACCTAGGTAATCTGTATCATGGCCAGGTCGTGAGATCGAAATAACCTGATAGAAAGAAATTGAAGAAAATCATAAAGTCAATTTTTTAAAATAAAATAACTAATATCGAATGATGAAATTGAAGGAAAAAATAATTCAAAAAAGAACGTTAACCTGCATTAATTTTTCAAACCCGTAACTCGAGTTATTAGAGTAAAAGCAGCATTTATGGAAAAACCATAAAACACAATCTCCATCAAATCAAATGCTGAAGAATAAAATTCGATGAAAAAAAATCAATTACACGAAAGGATCTAAAATAAAAAACAGTAATTAAAAGAATTATGGTGAAAATTGAAATAAAAAATAAATTAGAGGTTAACTATAAATTTTTTATTCAATGGTTAAATTGAAAAGTAAAATAACTTTAAAAAAAGGATAAAAAAAATAATGAGTACCAAACTGGAAAACAAAATACACCATAAACTTGGATTGAAGGATAAAATTGAAAACCAATAAAACTTTTAAAAAAATAGCAAAGGAAAAATATCAAAAGAATAAGGATCAAATTGAAAAAATAAATATCAATATCAAAAATTGAAATTGAATGACTAAATTGAAAACAAATAAAAATTTTACAAAATGATAAAAAACAAAAACTAGAAGTCAAATATAATAAGGGTTGGAGCTGAAATATTAACAATAAAAAGACCAACCTATAATTTTAGGGGAGCAATGAGAAAAGAAGGAGGGAAAACAAAATAAAGGTTGATCGATGATAAATTGCCAAACCCGAATTATTTTTAAAATAAGTGAAAAACCCAATAGAAAGAAAATTAAAAAAAAAAATCAAAGTTCAATCTCCAATTACATAAATGTTGAAGGATGAACTGAAAAAACATGAGTTTAAAAAAATAATAAGCAAACCTGAGCAAATCTCACAAACCTGAGTTAATCCTGGAATTGAGTTCAATCAATAAACTTAATTTTAAACAAATTTAATATTGAAGGATGAAATCAAATAAAAAAAATCAATTCAAAAAATTAACCAAAGTGAAAAAAAATAACAATCAAAACAATGAGTATGAAATCTGATAGGGAAAAAAAATCAATGGAGGGTTAAATCCAAATTTCTTTTGAAGAATAACAATCAAAATAATAAGGAGCAAATTTGATATATAAAAAATTTAGAGGATGAAATTGAAAAAACTCTAATTTTATAAATTATTTCATATAAAATAAATGGTAATAAAAAAATAAAGATCATATCTTAAGGGAAAATAAATTGAAGGGTTATTTTGAAATTTTGAAGAGGAATGTGAGAAAATTAAGGAAGAGCGAGAAAAGAAGAAAAAAAAAATTGACCACAGTCACCAAACTAGAGGCATGTGAGACACATATGCCACCTTATCATGTAGGGTCTCCCATGATAATTCAAACATCAGAGTGGAAGGTGGTGTTTGGTTTTGTCGTAAGCCTAAAAAAGCATTGCCAACGTGAGAACGCATTGCATGTACATGTCTGGTATTTTTTTAATAATATTTATATTTATTAAATTATTAAATAGAAAATTCTCTTAGGCACAAGCATAATATTTTTTTATTTAAAGGATAATTAAGTCATTTCAATGTGCTTGTAAAATTAAAAAGACTAAAAGGCCCTAGATGCTAGTTTATTTTTATTTATTTTTTGTTTATAAATGTATATAAGTTATTTTACTATACCAAAAACTATTTATATTTATTAAATTACATCTGATCAATTTTATAATCCCTAATAAATCTCATGAAAAGATCATTTTACCTACTAATTTGCAAAACTCAAGATTTAAATTATTGTTCATATTAGAAACTTATGGATAGTACTTTATGTTATGCTTGGGGGGGAATTCACCTCCATTATATTATGTTTATTAATCCAACCTCTAGATAGCATCTGTCTAGTTAGAACCTATGTCCATAAAGATTGAAGTATTGAATACCATGTGCCAAAAAAAAAAAAAACAATGTACCGACCACTAGTTTCAAAGTTTCCTTTTTTTCTCTAAAGGTAAGAATATTGTCGGCGTTGCTGTAAGAATATAAGTTGGTATCTTTATGGCATTTCCTGCTTCGTATTGCAGCACTCTCCGTCCAAGAAGAATCCAGCATGGAATTTTCTTCTAATGTTATTGTTGTAGAAATGCTTTCATGAATCTACTTGTCATAGTCTATTCGGAAATAGTTAGGGCCTCGTGCATGGTCCTATAATTTTGTCAAATAAAGAACCTCCAGCCATAGTTCTCCTTGATCCAGGATGTCTTCAGAGGGATCCGATGTCCACAGTCACAATAACAAGTTCCCATGTTGTCGGCTGGTCGATTTGGAGTTTGAGAATTGTTGTGGTGAAGGATAAAGAGACAATGAAGATTTAACATGGACTTCAAAATCACCCACACACATGTGGTAGTGTTAAAATTTGGTTACGAAGATATGAAGATAGTGAGGATAAAAAATATATACGGTTAAAAAGATATGGATAATAATATTAAAATAAATTTATTTTTATGATAATTCTAAAGTGAATTTTTATATTTTCAAAATAGAAGATGCAAAAAAACACATGCTTTCAGAGACAATATTTTTTATTCTAAAATATTCATATAAAAACTCCTAATTTAAAAATTATCTAGCTAAGACATATAAGGATAAAAATAGTTATTATTATAATTTTAAAACTCGATCTAGGACAAGACTTAAGTCATAGGTTGAGAGGGTTAGCTCTTTTTTTATAAATAAAAAAAAAAGATTAAAATGACATCTTTTTCACCCCAAAAAAATTCCAAAAATGTCAAGTTTTTTACCTGAGTTTTTTACTAGGTTAAGACAGATCAATCCTTCCTCTATTTTTTCATAAACTCAGACTAGTCTAGGTCTTGGATCAGTTAGGTCTCGAGTTAACCTATTGGATCAATCCAGGTTTAATAACTATGGTTATAATACTATTATTAATTTCAACACTCAATATAAATTAAGTAAAAATAATAATATATAATTACTTTTTAAAATATGTAAGTTTGACAGTAGCACATATTAAGGATAATATGAACTTTTTCATAATTTATTATGTTTTTTCCACCATTAACCAAACATGATGCAAAGAAAGTCACATTATCTTGTACACCACTATTAAACGTAATTCTATTTATATTTTCTATTTTATATTGTTTTCTTGTCCCCACTGTTCATATCTTTTTGGTCTCAAGATAGTAACCAAACACTACCTAACATATCTATTTATCTTAAGATCATTTTTTATATATAATATTGAATCATATGCAAGTTAGTGACTTATTCAGTTACTATATCAGGAAAATCTTAATAGAAGAATAGATTGGAAAATTAGACATTTTACAAGTATAAAATTGATTCAATTATGGATATAAAAACAAACTAGAGACTCATCTTATTATATAAGGACAATATGAGGCATTTTCCTTTAAACTTGAGCTTGTTATAAAGCAATATAAAACCATTCCTAGAGTCTCATCTAGTGATTTAAGCTTTTAGGTACAAATAATTTTTTTAATAGGGTATCGAAACCTTAATGATCAAATGACTTTTCGTTCAATTCTCATAACTCCTACTATTTAATTAAATTAAGAAAAAAACAAATCAACACATTATAATGTGGAAGCCTATGCAATTTTTTGGTCCAAATGGTCTTGATTTGAGAAAATATATTAGAAAATAATATAAAACTATTTATAGAACATCACCTAATGAATAGAGATTCTTTTATGAGAGTTACTAAGTTTATTGGCATATACAGAGCAAATAAAACTAGATCATTGGTCTACGCTACTCCGTGAGTCGGATCAATATTTTTAAAATGTAAAAAAAAAAAAAAAAAAACAAGTTGCTTAAGTGGTTTCTAGTAGTAAAAAGAAAATCTAATCATGAACTAAAAACCTAATGCATTTTGGATGACATCATTTTCAAATATGGAGTTGGTGACATATTGAACAATATTGTTTTTAAATATTGAGACGGTAACATATTGAATCGATTTAAGTCAATATTGGAAAATACACAACTCGGATGATGAGATCATAAAAACCCCATATAAAGTAAATAGAAATAAATTATAAAGCTCAATTTCCTATTAACCCAATGTCTTAGGATAAAAATGAGAAAAACAAATTCAATTTTAAAAAAAAAATAGAACAAAAAAGGATGACTTGAGTCATAAGACCCTGATTATCCCATAAAAAATAAATTAAAAAATAATTATGAAACTCAATCTCTAATTAAAGAAATGATGAAATTAAAAAAAATAATTTAGTCAAAAAAATAACCCAAAGAAAAAAAACAAACATAAGTAAAAAAAAATAAGAACCAAAATTGACTTAAAAAATAATGAAGCATACCACGAGACTCGAGATGAAGAGAGATAAATGGAAGAGGAAGAAAAAATGGAACATTGGCAAAACACCACCATATATAATCCACCATGAGCCACCACATCTTGTAGCTATCATCAAGAAAATTCAAGAGACATTGTGAAACACAACCTTTCAAGGTCGAAAGAGATCGTATGCACCTTTACAACATGGTGACACTTCTCACATATTGGTGTGTGCATTGCATAAGCCAGCCATTCCCTCTTTGCTCGTTCAATTTAGTAATTTCTTTTGTTTTAACTTTAAATTTGATCCCTTAATACTTAATTATTTATATCAGTAAAATTTATTTTTATTTTGTGAAACGAGCATTAATCGCAACCTTGTGTTTTTCCTCGACATCGTGAGATCCCCGTACCTAGAAAATCAAAACAAACCATTAAGTCCAACCCAAAAAAACTCAATGTAAAAGAATCAAATTAATAAAAAAAAAATCAAGTTATCAAAAAAGGTCTAAATATCTTTCCCTACCTATTCAATTTAGTCTCTAATGCTAGTTAAAAAAGGGGTTATGTATTTATCCAATCTTCAAACTCAATCTCAAAAGCTTTAACTGCTTTAAATAAATAAAATTTCATATAATTTTACCAAAGTATCAACTAATCCACGAAATATTTTTTCAACATCGTAAAGTCCCCTAACCTAGGCAATCGAAACAAACCACCAAGTTTAAACCTATATAAATACAACGTTAAAAGAACAAATTGGAAAAAAAAATCAAGGGACTAAAATGAAAAAATCTAAAGACCAAAAACAAGAGAAAACATTGCAGAACACTATTACAATCCACAATGTTTTCTCTCTTGGAAAACAGTGAAAATGCCATACCTATTAGTATTTTGTAATTATTAATGTACTTGTTTCTTAATTTTATTAGATTATTAAAGAAACTTAAAAGTTAAAATACGAGGAGAGATCTTAAAAGTAGTCTTATTAAATTAGAAAGAAATTTAAAAGGTAATGGATTTTCACTATAGAAGGCATTGTATCATGTAAGAGAATTTGCTTTGGATTGTAATAATATTTTTTTATCATTTTCTTAACTATGTTAATGAAGCTTTTTTTCTTCTAAGTTTTGCATTATCTTGGAATTAGACTTTATAATATATTTTGGTTTCTTTTCATATGGTTATCGTGGTGTCAAGAAAAAAATTTGACATTGAATATATGCTCGATTTTGATTTTAATGACCGTGAAAAAATGAAAATTTGGGATCAAATTTGGGATCAAATTTGAGAATGAAGCGAAGAATTATTTATTATAAATCCATTGTTTAGTGCCTTTTGCAATTTGTTTTCCTTAAGAGTTCGGCAAATTTTGTTTTTGTTTCTATAGTTTGACACTTTTTTGTTTTGGTCTAAAACACTATTTTGTTTATTTTTGGTTTATATGTTTGGGGAGAAAAGAGAAAGTTGTTAAAAAAAATATGGAGGAGATAAAGTCATCAAATGGCTACATTTTGGTGATAAAAAAAAAAGTTGTTTTTGGTGTCAACAGATTTCATTTAACGAAATGGGTTTTATAGAAGTGTTTTGTATCCTCTATCTTGCAGAAAAAAGTAGATTCGTTATTAAAGACAAATATTTTTATTTTATTTTCTAGTTTTTTACCAATTTAGAAATGTTTTTATTGATGAGTTGGTTTATTGATATTATAAGAATGTTTATTAAGTGTTTTTAGATGAAAAAAAGTATTAAAATGAATTTTTAGATCCAAACAATCCTAGCCCGATTTTTCAACCACCTTTCTAGTGGTCGAAATTGGACAAGTAGACAATATATCATTTGCTTTTTTCTCAAAAAAAAAAAGAAAAAGAAAGGTTAGGTGTGCAGACCTAGCCTTGTAGAATCATGCGCATTACCTTTTCTTTTAATAGTTCAAACGTGTTGGGCCACCCAAACCTAGGTGCCTGATAATATTTTTTATTTAAACTTAATTTATTTAAATAAAGTGATTAAATATATGTGTGTGTGTGGCGGGGGGGCGGTGTTCGAACTACTAGGCATTCAATTTTAAGTGAGATTGATTAAAATAACTAAATTAAAAAAAAATTGTGATTTTTTTAATAAAATATAGTTTAATTTTTACTTGGTTTTCAAATTCAAATAAGATTGTAACATATTTTTTTTTCTAATACTAGTAGGTATTCTTTTTGTTCAATCCTACATAATATTTTTTTTCCTTGAATTTTATTCAATATATTTCTTGGGCGTGTCTATTTTTATTGGAGTTTAATTTAATAAAGAATTTGTTTCAAAAAATAAAGTTATTAAACTCAAACGATTTATAACATGTGTTGTGAGATCATATATCTTGGTCAATAATCATCTTCAACTTTTTGACTTGGTCTTTATTTGTGTTTGTAACTCTTTTTTGAATTTATTGGCACATTGATCTTCTTAAGTTTTAGAAAAAGAAAAAAAAAGATTGATGTTAGAGACCTTGATTGATGGTATTGATAGGAAACTTGGTATCAGAGCATAGCATATCTGACCACCACCTCGAGAAAATGGAGAACAAATTAGGCTCATTAGTTGTGGGCCAAAAGGAACTATAACAATCAATGAAGGCTAGTGAAGAACAACTCTTGAAGCATATAGAGAGCATGTTTCCTCTACGCATAGTGGAGGACGTGTGATGATGTCGGGTCTTCTCATAAGCCTCATCATAGCCACTTGGGAGGAGGCTCCATCATACCTAAAATCATAAAGTTAGACTTTCCACACTATGATAGCACGAAAGATCCAACAAGGTGGATCTGTCAAGTGGAGCAATTTTTTGAGTTTCAACGCATAAAAGAGGCAAAGAAACTTTTCATGGATGGTTACCACTTGGATAGTAATATCCAATTATGGTATCAACATTTCAAACATCAATGGGAAGATTTCAATTAGGAGGTTTTCAAGTACAAATTACATTTTTATTAACCTTCAAAATACCAAAATGTTTTTGGGGATCTCACCAAGCTTAAGCAAACAAGAAGCATCCACGATTACCTAATAGAGTTTGATCATTTGTTACATCGAGCCAGCCATTTATCTGAGGAAGAACAAGTTTGGTGCTTTGTGAGTGGATTAAAATAAGCAATACGAGTTTATGTGCAAGCATGAAATCCAATTTCCTTATCTACTGTTATTGGTTTTGCACAACTCTATGAGTCTCCTTCGTATGACCAAAAGAAGGGAGGGTACATGGAACCTTGAAAGACCCTATCAGACTAAGCCCGATAGAGTCACGAGAAAGAAGGACGCGTGGATTATGCTTCAATTGTGATGAAAAAATTTCTCTATGCCATCTTTATAAGTTATTTTTTAGAGAAGGAATCTTTCCTTCCATTGATGAATCGTTGGATGTGAGTAACATAGAATAGAAAGAGAACATTCTTGAAATTAATTTTCTTGTTATTTCAGGAAATGCAGCACCACAAACCATGCGCTTCTTTAGAAAAATTAGAAATTATATTGTTATAATATTGGTTGATCCTGGTAGCAACCACAACTTCTTGAATTCGAGGTTAGTTACTAAAACAACCACAACTTCTTGAATTCGAGGTTAGCTACTAAAATATGAATTTATCCTACAAGAAAAGGGGAATTTTCAGTACATGCATGTACCGTCCTAATCTTTAGCACAATTGTATCCATACATAATACATATACAATGAAATTAAGGTCAATTTGTTTTATATACAAATGGTCATATTATTTATTTTACTAAAATTTCATCAGAGTTTTCCCTGTACCTAGATCATACCAAGTTATCGACCACTTCACACACGACACAACTAACTCCACCACCATATTAGTCGAAACATACTGGACCTTATCCCACATCAACATCAATATTCCTCAATATTATCACACAAATTCAGTTCCCTAATATGAACCAGAAGTAATTCTTCTATAGTAACATGAAAACTAAAAACATAAGTTTACAAAAGATTTAAGTATAGGATAAATAAAAGATCATATTAACTATACATAAAAAGCATACAAGTACAAGATTATACCTAATATAAAAGTATAATCCTAATAGCTATATCAGTCATGCCCTACAGTGTATGATGGCCCTGCACATATATACATCAAAAGAATAAATAATTTAATACTGCAATTTATAAATTTACTCTGACATACATAAACAATTTGAACAACTCAAAAACATCATTAATTATTATGTTATAAATGTCCAGGGTTTCTATTTAATTATAATATCAATTACCATACTATTTTTCAATTTCAAGTCTCATATTCACCATTACTCACTCATACAGATTCATAGTAACACTAGGAGATATGAACATTGACTTTCATTCAACAATAAAAACAACATAACAAGAGTTTCCATTCAACAATAGAAACAACAAACAATGGCTTCTATTCAAAAATAAAAACAACAAACAATGGCTTCCATTCAATGATGGAAGCAACAGATTATTAGCTATCATTCATCAACGGTAGCAACATCATCCTTGAATTCCTTCACATAACCAATTTCCCGAACACAACCTTTGTTATTTCTACCTCATTTCTTTATTCTTTTCTTTTTTGTTTTTTTTTTTCCACTTCTTATACCATACTTAATTTTGTTTCAATAACAATTATCAAATCTAATGTAATTTCAATAAATAATGTATATAATTAAAAGATAAGTCCAGCTGAGCATGTTCCTCCCTTTGCAGAAGATGTCACTCTTGGTGCCTCTTCTGAATCCAAAAAAGGTACCATAAATTAATAGTTTTATCATTTCATAGCATACCACTATTCCTTTAACTTACATCCCACTATACAATTCATCTTCAAAGTCATATTTATCATTTCTCCAACTAACCCTAAGTATACTAAATATTTCTCACCTATAAATTATCATTATCCTTTCTTTATTATATCTACTCTCAGATAATCAGATTCAATTACTACTTCATTTTAAATTCTCTCCTTATTTTGTATACGTATAAGGCCTTAAGACTTTCTTCTTTTCTTTCCTTTCTAATGTTTTTCTTAAATTTTATCATAGTTCACATTACAATTTCTACATTACAAAACTATTATTTAAACGCAACACACTCATTTATACATTTTATTCATTCCAATACTATAATGAACAAACATTCCAATATGTTAACCAAAATTGATAACATGATCTAATCCCTTTCCAATAATCTCTAACGTAAACTTTATACTAATTCCTTACAATATTAACATATAAACATCGAAAGAATACTTCCTTTTTTTTTCTACACTTAGTCGACCACCTCCACTCAAATCCTCACCATGTTTTCTTCTTAATAACATCAATTTTAAATATATAACACTTCTTTTCTACATGTTTTAGCATTTCTAACACTTATTTACAAAACCCTTGAATTCTCAGTCATGAACCCTAATTCACATAATTAAGAATTTCATAAAAATCAATCAAACTTCTTAATGACTTGTTGAAGTGAGCTTAGGCCACCTTACCAAGATTTTCCTCTCCAAATGCTAGCTAAATGAAACTTTCCCAAGCTTTCCTCTTCTTTCTTCAACTTATTTACGTTCTCTCTCTAAAACCTTACTTTCTCTTCCTTAATCTCACTTAATCAATCCTAAATATGGTTTTTCTAAGAGATGATGTATAAACTATCATGATCTCACAAGGTTTCTCTTTTTTTATCATAAATTTCTCTTTTTTTATCATAAATTTCTCTTTTTTTCTTTCCCTAAATGGTCCCCCCCCACCCCCCCCCCCCCCCCCCCCCACACACACACACACATATATATCCTCAAATTTAGAACTACATGTTATCCAATAACAACTTAAAATTCCTAATAATAAACCAAAATTGCATAAAAGGCTCCCAAAAAGAGGTTGTAGTCTCTAAAGAATGAGAGGCAACTTTTTAGAGTGGTGTCAAACCAAAATACCCAACAAGCATTACCTCTCCCTGAAAAAAAAAAAATAGGTGATCCAATTGGACTTTCCAATACAACTGCCTTGTTATGACTTCACTCCAATCACTATTTTTTACACAATCAAATAAAAAGCTCCAAGGGCTTGATATTCTAGGAGCTCAAACCATATGATTGAATAATCCTTCTTTATCTGTTGTGAGTCCATGATCATTTTAATGCTTGTATTTAATTTATTCAGACTATTAGACTGAGATCCATTTTTTAGGGAATATAGAATCATTTTATCTTTTTATAATGACTAATAAAATAATTTATTTTGACTTCTTGATTCAAAAATCAAAGTTTTTAAGCACTATTAAGGTGAAAAAAAGGGAATTATAAATCCAAGATCCATCTCTAATAAAAAATAAAAGCTAGCACTCAGTCAAACCATATTTTGACTCTTATATGGAGAATAGCCAACAATAACTTGCATTGAATGAATAATGGGTATCCGAGATTCTATCAATGACTTACTATTGTGTTGAAATGATATCTATATAATTCGATTGATTGTGTAAGCTAAGTTGTAGCAACGGAACCTTAAAAAATATATAGAAAAGACAGTTTTTTTTATTCTTTTCTTTTTATTAGTACTAGATTTATTTCATTATATTCCACCCATATCTCAATTAAATTCAGAAATCAACCATATTAAAATGCCCCTTTTGGGGACCCACCCAGGAGTAAATATTTCATTTCATAGTAGCTTTATTAGACCATACAACTTTCTTGATATATCCACATAATAGGTATGAGCATAAACTAAAACATTATAGAGCTACAATGATACATATTAAATTGTTAACAAATTATGAAAACACAGTTTTGAATTAGAGAAAGAAGAGATGAATCCTCTTTTCAACTATGACTATCTCACTCCAATAATTGCTTTCTTTTTGTTCCTTTTACCACTAAACTATACCCGCTATAATGTGATTATCTTGGCAAAAATCATGTTCTGCAGAATATATGACTCATGCACCTTTAGGTTTTTTTAGAATTTGTTTAATAATTGAGTTTTTTTTATTCCATTGCTACCAAGTATTAAAACTAGTTTCCTCATGATATTCATTTGCTCTTCTTTTTTTAAAAAAAAGACCAACAATAAATGAGAATAACAAAAATAATATAAAAAACAAATAAATTTAATTCTATCTTTTCAAAACATATAAATTCAACTTATTTATTAATTAAACTTCACTAATACTTAATTTAATTTTAATTTAATTACAGTAGGTTATAAACAGCTGTTATAGAGGAGGATAGAAATAAGACGACAAGGAAAAGCAAAGGAAAAGTAAGCCTCCAATGGTTGCAACTGTCCCTTGAGAGATCTTAGACGCCAGAAGGCTTCCACCAACCACTGCCAGGGAGGTGCAGATGGTATGTCCCAAAGTAGCCCCCACAGCTACGCCGATGGCATTTTTGTGTGTTGCCAGCTGCAGGAGCCAGACATTCTTGTCAGAATATTATATAAGAAAATATTCTACAGCATCGCAATTTGAGATCACACTGAGTTCTTGAGAAATATAAAAACCCATCAAGAAGAAGATAAATCATGTTCAGTAACCTATCAAAACAATGGCATCCGTCCCTAGAAAATAAAAACAGAGAACACAATTGCTTCCTAATCACAGTATTTCACCATTCAAATCAATCTAGCCAAGTAAAGAAAACAGCAGGCATCTTAATTACGGGAGCCATGTTGATTTTTCATGCAAAATCTTCACAGCTGCTTTTGTGTTCAAGAATTCCTGTGACTGTTCAAACTATTTCACGAACACATGCAAGCCAGATGCTTAAAGAATCATATAGATAGAATAGGCACAACCGAAGAACCATGAAAATTGAAATCACGTGAATAGTGGGTGTTGGCATTTGAAGACTAAAAGCCAGGGATCTTGTGATGACAAACCTTGGTTCTGCTGCAAAATGTTAGGCAAGTGGCAATAAACATAGCAAATAAGGAGCACACAATTTAAGGGTGCTCGACAATTTGCCTACACGAATTAATTTATATATATATATATATATAAATTTTCAATTACACAAGACTTCACTGGTATAAACATCACGAAATTTAGGCGGGACTCTCAAGAAACCTAACATGCACAAACCCATGATCCTATTACATCCAGGAAGATATGCTTAAAAAATCTCATTGCAAGAACTCACAACTCCGACCTCTCTCCGCAAAACTAGGCAGTTTAGACATCCCTACAAGACTAAGACGCTTTTTGGCAACACGTTTTTACAAAATTTTAAATTTATTTTTTTGTTTCAAATTTATTTTTTTTTTATCGTTTTGATATGCTGATATCAAAAATAAATTTTAAAAAAAATTATTTTAATGCATTTCCAAACAAAAAAACACTTTAAAAAATAACTGCTATCACAACACCAAACACTACCTAAATTCTAATGCCAAAAATGTTGCTGCTTCATCTACTGTTTTTGTGTAGATGATTAGGTTGGTGGGAGCTAGCGGCTGTGCACACCATCCTAAAAGAAAATTATCTAATTGCTTTTAAGCTATGCAGCCAAAATCGGAAGACAAAGTTTCACATCACACGGGAAATTTAACATGGCATGGTGAGAGGTGTATCAAAGCCCATGCATAGTACCAATATAATCAAGACGCATCATCAGGTATGATGGTTTATGAGATTTTCTCCAATGATAAGCCTGTAACAGCAACCATAGTATATGCAAATTCAAGTCAAAGATACATAAAAACTGGCACCGAAAGTTCAACATTTACCTTTACAGTGGTTTTGAATTTAGGGCACTCTACCATGGGCATCACTAAAGTATCCTTAGAGCACAGAAAGATAGGAACTTCATTTGATTGAGATTTTTTCTTGTTCTTAGGAAGGATGATATATCCTCCATTTTCGTACTATATTAAATTTCCTTTCTCAATAAAATTATCTCTACTACAAAATATAAGGCCCAAAATCCTATTGCAGCAATCATTATGGAGTAAAATCATAATTCACAGCATATGAAAGGGAAACAGAGCACTCAAAATGACCAATCGGCACAAGAAGAAAAGGAGAAATAAAATTTTGCAAGGATGGAAGTATGACTAAGCCATGCCAAAAAAATCTTGATAAAAATATTAAGAATCAGAACATGAACTTACAGCAATTGTAGCAATCTGGCTACGGTCTCCCCACTCAGCTAAAAAAGTTAAAATAAATGACTGCATAGAAAAAACACACATGCTTCTGCTGAGATGCTAACAGTAGAATCATAATAGAAATATCTAAACGAACATAATCTTACACAGTTATCATTGTACTTAAATACAAAATGGCAAAAGGATTTGGCATTGCAAATCCCAACACAATGTCACAAAATAAAGAATCTGAAATACTTCATGAGACCGAAATGCAGAATAAGAATGACAAGTTACACATACTTCCAAAAATATTGGTGTGCAAAATCTTGAAAAGTAACGGCGGAAGGATGTTTTCCCTTGGCCAGCCTCAAGCTTTTCTTCTACCTGAACACACAATACACAATTCAAGATAAAGGTAATACCAGCCCAGGGAGGTTGATGCAGGGAGGAGGAAATTGAAATTGAAGCTTCAATAAAACCTCCAGGATTTCTTTCAAAAGAGATCACAATCATGCTAGGAACCTCACATTAATATAACTACATAATTTACATACATAAACCATATCTTACGAAAAAAATACAAAAGGTTCATGACCCAATGACACAAGGAACTTTTAGAGAGACATAAAACTGGGCAAAAACAAGGCAATATTGACTTTCACCAAAAAAAGAATGTTGGATCAAAAGGCTGATGATGATCAGGTATTTAATAGCAAATTGGCTAAGCCAAATGATTATAGTAAATAATAAATAAAGGAACAGTTCACTGGTGCACTCAAAGCCCAAAACACTAGGGAGAGGGGAGGAGGTGAAGGCATACAACTCTGCAGATTAAACATGCTAACCATTCTACCATCAATTACTCATCCAAAGAGACATCCAAAACCTGAAATGAGAGATAAAGAACCAACAAGAATCTAGAACTCTCTTTTGTTTAGAAGGAGATTTTATATATTTGCAGCAATGGAAGAAAATGTATATTCCAAGTAGACATGTAACAGGTGAATAGACAGATTTAAGAGCAATAAAGATATACTTCTTCCATTTCTTTTTTCTGTGATGATTTTGAATCCGATCTCCAGGCAATGTAAAGTAGCCGCAGGCCAAAAAATGCATAAAGAACTGCATATGGAAAGAATACAGTTGTTAGTTTTCATATTTAACCTGATTCTAACACGAATAAGATTAGCCAACTTCATTTACCATGTGAAAGCGAAATATGAAGTCAGAAGTCAAACTATGACTACTACATTTTATTGACACTAATTGTAGATTCAGAGCGATGCAACCTGTAGGACACTACATGTCCTTTGACCATACAACTGACAGAGGTCCCCTTAAAACATTTATTCAACTATAGTCGACTCTGAAAATTCTAAGATATATACAAAGTATACGGACATAAAAGGGCTGCAATTTCAAACAGAATTATTTGAAGATATACTTTTCATTGAAGTTGATTGGACACCATTTTCAAGGAATTTGCTTGTAGCACTTTCTACAAACAGAATTAAACCACAAAGATGATTGCGTTCAAACTTCGTGATGTGAAGATTCATCAAGTAAATATGAATTTATTTTTATTGTGGAAAATTCACTGTGGTTTAATTCCTATATATTATTACAAGGAAGGCACCAAGCTCCTTATTCCAGTCATTTATAGGATTTTTTGTGGAGGTAACGTTTTGGTACTACAAAGATCATGTACTTGTGGAAAATGTTTTTTCATAAAACTGGAAGTTTTCCACAAGTAGACAAAGCACAAAAATATCCAGCTCTCGTCCACATATTACACATCATGAGAGTCCAACGAGTGAAACCAAGCAAGATTTGCAACCATTTAAAATCAAAACGATACTTTTTCCTCCAATATTTCTCATGATTATAACACTATAGAAAATGATTCTATTTAAGTGACTGATAGCAAAGAAACAGTACATTGATAACACATTTCTTGATGGAGTGCCTAGATGGCATCCTCGCCCCATCAAGCTCCACAATTTCCCACTATTGATCCTGCCATACATATTTTTATATGCTATAATAGTGTCCCAAGTGAATGCATTTAAAAAACAAACACGGTGCACTGATTATTTTAATACATCCCAATTCTGTAGTAAAGTATTTATATCTTTCCATGAAGAATACTTTGGATTTCAAAGAAATAGCAGCAATTGTAAATGATGAATAGGATAGCATGGAAGGCATTTTCTAGAAAACAAGAAATTTGGCTGCACTGGATAAATGTTAATTTATATAGTACGTACCGGTGGCTGCACTATTTGTATGCTTCCTTGATATTAAATTTGGCACGATTCTACCAAGTCCAGTAGAAAGTACCTAAATTACATACACAACAGCTTTAAGCTTCACCAACATTGAGAATAAGAAAAGTTCAGTGTAGTTGCTGGCTGGACCATTCCATTCAATGCCTTGCAGTGTCAGAAGAAAGAAGGGAGAGGGAGAGGGAGAGAGAGAACAAAGTCGGAGATGGTAAGGGTTCTTTGGCTGAAGTAGAAACTGCTGAAACCAAAAAAAAAAAAGGGCAGCTTACTGTCATGACAATCAAGGCGGTGAGAGCACCCGATAACACAGTAGATTTAGGGTGTCGCATTGCCATAAGAGCTGCTATTATAAAAGTCTCATCACCAATCTAGCACGCACCGTAATAGTCAAGCAATAGAAACATATAACAAAATCAAATTAAATCAAATTAAAGCAGAGAAAAGTTAAGAAGATTAGGTCAAGCATCAATCCAAAAAAAGACAGCAGTAGAGAGCGAGAGCCCAATTACCTCGCTGACCAAAATCATTGACAAGCTGGCAAAGAAAGCATCAAAAATTCCAAGCCCCGATTCCAATTTAAGACCATTACCAGCAGATTTGGCATCACCTCCATTTCTAACGACCTGCATCCATCCATCCATTAAAAAGAAAATGAGTATATGACCAAACAAAGTAGCATATGATGGTGATGGTGAATACCATGCCACGGCGGCCCAGGTCTTGAAAGGATCTTGATTCATCTCCCTCATTTTCCTATAATAAATAAATAAACAACATCACGCATTTATTAACATCTTAAACTGAAAAGTAGAAGAAATAGATTAAAAAAAATCAAAAATAAAGAGAGAGACCTGTGCAGCGGCGGTGTGAGATAAGGACAATAGTAGAAGCAAAACAGCAGCAGCTACTACAAGGATGATAAATCTAGGGTTTGAACGAAACCCCATCAGATGTATTAACGAAGACAAAAGAGAGCACGGGCTATATGGAAATTTGGATCAGAAAAAAGTAGGAAGAAGAATATAATGGGAATTATGAGAGTGGCGTTTTTGTTCAGCTGTGAATCGCCAGGCGCATACTATTACTTGCTAGATCCGTAAGACACTGAGGAGACGTAGCGTAAGATCCTGCAGTCCCCACTATCCCCCTTAAAGAAAAAGATGTAGATTTTGCAGTATACTGAAAGGTCTTTCAATCCAAATTAACAAAAAATATAATTTTTATTCCAAGAATTCTCTTGAGATGTATAAGGATTTAATCTAAAAATTTCTCACAATTGCTCAACTTGCCTTTATCACCAGGTCACTGTCACTGCAACTACCACAAGTGGTGGTGTCCTACCTCCAAATTTGAAATTAATATTTGGATTCAAAAAACCCCTTATGGAAAAACTCATCCAAGCACCGGGCATGACATTTCAGCTCAATTATCCATTTATTTGACAAAAATTACCCAAGACTAAAGTATAACTAACGTTTTTCTTATGTATTTGTGCTAGTCTTTACTACTACTTTACACTATTTCTTCGACATCTTTACACCTCTTCCTTTTTCTTTTTCTCCTAACTCAAATCATCATTCACCAACCATTAGCAAATACTCAAAAACCCATCAACCGATTTGCTGAAACAAACAAAATAACCCCATCAAATCATTAAAAAAAAATAATGTTATAATCCATTTTTTATCCCCCACTTTTTCAAAGATTTTTTTTGAAACTCCCAAAAAAATATTTAAAACAATGTATTTTTTTTATTGAAAAGCTCTATCTTAAAAAAAATATATATATATTACTATTTCATGGATTTTGGAGATTTTTAATATTTTCATATATTATTATTATAAGATAGGCAATAAGCAATCAAAAAAAATAAAAATGGAAGAGAAAATAAAGAAAAATAAAGATGTGGGAAAATGAGTGAAAAATAAGAAGTATCAAAATGAAAAATGAGAGGGGGTGAAAAAAGATAATTATAAAAAAAAAAAGAGATAAATATATAGTAAGAAAGAGATACCTTACACTTGCTTTTCTAATCCTATCCCCGCACAATCCTAAAATCTATTCTAGGATCCCTTAAAATTGCAATCTAAATACTATAAAATGAAGGGTGGACCTAATTCCTTACTTATAAATACCCTAATTTATAATCATTCTAAGAAAATAAAAGTCATCATCCATAAAATAAAAATAAAAAAACTCTTAAAAAAATAACGTTTTTCCTCTCTTTTTTGAAACTATAGTAACCAACTCCATTTTTATTTTATTTTCCTCTTTTTTTCTCCTTTTTTCCTTCATTTTTTTCTCCCTTACCTTCTTCTTTCTTTCTCTTCTTTTTTCCACCTTTTTTTATCCACCTAACTTACTCTAGTCGAACCTCTCTCACCATTCAAACCAACAGCCACTTTAACACATCATTTACCTATTACAAAATCAAGTCATACTTATAGATTTATTAACATCGAACCAACACCTTTGACTAGCAACAACCTTGATCCACCACCAAACTATTATAGTCATAAACTCAGTCAAGCCATACACCACAAACCATAAGCCAACCTAAACTTACTCTAGTCAAACCTCTCTCACTATTCAAACCAACAGCCATTTTAACACATCATTGACCAACTATCCAAACTAACTACAATAGACTTAAACCAAAATTAGAAACCCCAACTAAATCTAACTTAAGTTGAACTAAACTCATACACTAATCTCTTTTCATGAAAGAAGACAACGACGTAGTAGTAATAACAACACGACAAGCAAGCACCACCATAGCCAAACACCATCATACTAGCACATCCTTCCACCAATAATGATAGTAACATCAGCATTCAAGGCCACCAAAGACATCAAAAAAGAAAGATAAAAGAGGATAATTGAACCCTCTTGAACCTTGATCTCCCTTCATAACACATAACATCAAGTGCTAATGATAGTAGTGACATGTAGGTCCAATGTATTAGCCATTTAAGAGTCGAGATCTAGCATTTTATGGTTTATTTGTCCTTCTCATTTTTGTTGTTGTTTTAATTTGTTTGTTACCATATATTTGTGGTTTTTAATAATATATTTCATTTCATTTCCAACTCTTGGAATTTTGAGTCAAAATAAGGTGGTGTTAACACTTTGTGATGAAGATGGGAGGATGAGAAATGTTTCCTATTGGATTAAACTAAGATGTAGATAATTGGTTCTACTTTTTTTATTTTTGCTTGCTTGCTTGTTGAGTTCTTAAGATGATATTTATTTTTATATACTAGTTTGTTGCTTGTCGATGGGTGTTAGTGTCCATTACAAATAAAAATTTGACTTCATTTTGTTGGTGTCAATTTAAAATTAGATTGGTGAGTTTTTACGTTGAAATCTTGCTTTTAATCTTAATTTTGAGTTTTTAAACCTACTAGTTTGTTTTCAAAGAATTCTTTGTCAATATTATCATTAAAAGTCTTGTTTTCAAAGTCTTTGATTTTTATGGATGCCAATTTGCTTCAAATGTGTTCAAGCATGCCTTAACTTTAAAAATCTCATTTTTAGTACTTATCCTTAATTTTGTAAAGCATTGTTTTCTTTTTTATGATTTTTAATTGATATTGATATCAAAAGTTTTGCTTCAAGTGTTTATTTATAGTTTTTTCAACTATTAGTTTTCGTAAAAGTATTTGGACTCATTTTTAACATCATAAACCTAGTATTTAATACATGTTTCAATTCATAACAATCATTAGTATGAGTTTTGTATGTCAATATGTGTCTTCTTTGTTGTAAATCATTTACTAATAATTATAAGATAGAGAGAGGGGGGTAAAAGAAATGAACTTAACCATTAAAATCATAAAATAAAAGCTAATTATATAAGAGCCAAGAGGAAAGAAATGAAGATTCAATGTTTTTTAAAAAAAGAGAGAGATAAAAACAAGATTGTTTCATATTTTTCAATTTTTATTTTTTATTTTTCTTATGTATAAGTAATTTTTTTAGAATTGATTTAAGTTGAATAGCAAAGTACTCTTATCTAAGATAGACATGTGTCATGCAACCATGATGACAACACACCTTCTTTATTGTTTTTATGAGTTTAATAAATCTTAAATATTTATGAATTTCATAATAAAATGTCCTAAATAATCGGATTAATAGTAGAGAGATCCAACTAATCAAACCTTAATAATAGAGAGGTATTGGACATAATTAACCTAACATCTTTCAAAATCCATGTAGTCATGGGCCTTAGTTTTAAGAATCATTTTATCATCACCAAGCTCTAAAGTTTTTTCTAAAAACCAAATTTTCATCACCATTCTTTTGTTTAAATTCACCATCAAGATTGTCATAACTCAATTTTGGATTTTCCCTAAAAATTATCATTTTCTTTTAAAATTCAAAACAATAATAATAAAAAAAAAAAGACTAAGAACTTAGCAAGAACAAATTGAGAAGGTTTTCAAATGCATGGAGGAACCAAATTGTGAGTTTGGACAAAAATCAAGAACCCAATTATTCCCAAGCTTGAAAGACAATGCAGATATGAGGTCAAATTAAATGATTATTGGATAAATTTACATAAAAATTAATTCAAAGACTTAATTAGACTTTTAAGAGGAAATTTTGATTTAATAATAAGCCTGATTAAAGGTTTAATTAAGTTTAAAAATTAATTTGAATCAAATTTAAAAAAAAAATAAGTGTAAAAACTTAATCAATGGGTATAATTAATTTAATTAGGGATATGAATGGTGAAAAGTTAAGTTTGGAAGCCTAATTTAGGCTTAATTGAGAAAATTGATTTTTTAGAAGATCAAATTTAATTTTTCTAATCTCATTTGGGTGGAATCATGGATAAAATTACAAAAAATCAAAGTTTGAAGGTTAATTAGAAGTCAAATTAAAGAAAATCATAACTAATGACCTTTTTGCAAAAGACATGTGAATTCGGGGACCCAATTCAACTGAAAACAGAAGTGAGATAAAAGAAATTAGAAGTTCAAAAGTCAGTTAGGGACAAGATTAAAAATATCTAAAATCGGGGACCAAGATGAAAAAGACGCTAAACTCAGGGGATCATTTTAAAACTTGACAGGGTGAAATTGAATTGATTCTTAGAATCAAAATTCAATTGAGGATTTAATGGAATAAATTAAAGATTTGGGAGCTGAAATTAAAAAAAAAGGTTAATGACTTAATTTAGGTCAAAAGACTAAAAAACAACACCATTTTATTTAAATGAAACGGTGTGTTTTGGTCAATAAAATTCAAAAATAAAAGTTACAGACAACATGTCATCTGGCACTATTTTGTCATCCCCTACCATTATACTAGAAAAGCAACTTGTGAAGCCATTTTTGAAGGCCATTTAATGCTATATCTCTCTTCCAACCAAGACAAAAGACGCACACCATCTTCATCCTCTGACTTTGTACTACAACCTGTCCTTTTCTTCGCCAGTTTGCAACCTTGTAACCACTGCAATAAATGGCTAAAACATCTAACCTGGCTAGCTTTAACAGTCTAGTTTTGTGCATCAGGTTGCTTGTTTGTAGCCAATAGTTGTGATCATTCCTAATCAAATCAATGGCCATATACCATGCCCAAGAAACACCTCATGTTCTTCTTTCATCACCTATAAATAGGGTTGAATTCCGTGCAGAAAGGGAGGAGAAAAAAAGAAGTGAAAAAGACCCTTTCACTAGAAAAAAAGAAGTAAAACCGAAGCAACAAAAAAAACACCTCCTATATCAAACCCTCTTGCATTCTCAACCTACTACCCTTACAAAAAAAAAAAAAACCTAAAATACCACCACCTTGTAAATACCCTTTATCAATCTCTTTCATTTTTTCTCACACAAACCAGTAAACAAAAGGCCCTCCTACTAATTCCACCACTGTTTTTCCCTTCCAGTGCAATTTCTCCTTCAACTTCAAGCAATTCCTTCATGCCTCATGCCAGCAGGCACCACAAGCTCCTCCACATCTAGACCAACATCATCAGCAACATCATAGTCACCACCACTAGCCATTGCCTCACTACCATCATGAGTCAACATTGTTTTTTCATTTTTCAATGCAGATCAGCCACCAGTCTTACCTACACCACAGTTGACCTCAACTAAGACCACCACACCACGACTAAAGCTCTACTAGCCAGCAATGTCTCATCCAGTCCAAGTAACTTTCCTTATCCTTTCTATTTTAATTTACTATTATAATAAACCATGTAGAATGTGAAATAATTCATGTTCTGCAAAGGCTATTAATTTGGTCACTAGGCTAGATGAGTGACTATATTATATGGGCTGAGCTGGGTCCAATCTACTTAGAGAGAGAGAGAGAGAGAGAGAATAAGCTTGTTGGATTGTCTGTTGGCTCAACAAATCAGGTTAAGCTGTGGACTTGGACCTTAAGACTAATAGGCTCAGCCCATGTGGCTAGGTCAAGCCCAACCCATACTTAAAGGCGTGTTTGGCCCACCTCATTTTTCCTTAAGAGATAATGTCTTGTTTGAGTCCTTAGAAAACATGCCTTTAAGGCATTTGTAATGTCTTTGACTTTAGGCTAAGGGCATGTTTGACAAACATGCTCCAAGCTTTTTCCTTTTAGATTTAATTTGTCTTTATTTGTGTGCATAGCCAAACATGCCTTTAAAGATTTTTAAAAAATTCTAAGAAAATTCAGGGATCATTTTGAAATTATTTATAGGTAGCTAGCATGTTTTCCCAATAGTTTTTGTCTAATATCATATTGTAGACTTATACAGTAAGATATGGACCCGGTATTAAAAATACTTAATTTTTCTCTAGAATTTTGAAAAAAATTCCTTATTTCAGAAACACAAATATGTTTTTTCTTCAAGAATTTCATTTTATATTGGATTATAAACTTGTACTGTAAGATACGGACCCAATGTTAAAAATTCCCAATTTTTCTCTCAAATTTCAAAAATCCAAAAAATTCCATAATTTCAAAAACATAAAAAAAAATGTTTTCATGCACATGGCCAAATCCTAAAGATTTTTCATGCATATCTTCTAAATAAACAAAATCATATTTTTATCATGTTTTAAATACAAAATAGATATCGTAATCAGTTTATGATTATGCATTAGGGTTTGGCCAAAATATCAAAAATCTCATATCAATTATTTTGTTTAGTATTCAAAGTGTTAGGATTTAGTTGTAAAATTTTAATATTTTGAGCTATAAAATTATACTGTAAAGTATATCCTCAAGTATTAATGATACAAAATAGAAAACAAATACGGTACTAAAAAATGAGCCTTAGAACAGTTAGGTTTTAACCCAATAAGATAAAGATTTCCTTATGAATGGAGATCTGTCTTGAATCTTATATAAGACTAACAAATAGAAACGCGGCTTAGAATAACAATCAATTAATAAAGCAGCTTACCTTAGGTAGAGTGCACTAGGGGTGATCTGTCTTTCAATTGCACAACTAGTTTCCTTACCCAGACTCTCGCAGATTATAGGTTTTCTAGTGACCATGATAATAGGTGATGACCCCCTCAAATCATAACTTTATGATTAAACCCAAATACCCTTCAATTTCATGAGGTAGTTCTGCTATTCGACATCATGCATGCCACGATAAGGATAATAAATTTATCAAACTCAACAACAAAGTTAAAGGCCTTTTCAAGTATTTATACAATTATAACAATATTATAACGAATACTACTTTTTCAAAGTTTACATCTTGATGGAAAGTTTTTAATTTTGTTGTCTGACCTTCAATTATGAAATACGTTGCAATACCATTGAATTTATAGATGTCAAAGATCAATTGATTATTTTGGACATTAGGTCATGTTTATATTGGTTTTACAACTCCAAGTGTGGTGATATATAAATAGGTAAACTTTGAAGATAAAGGTTTATAACAATAGAAATAGAGGTAAAGGTATGATATAATACAAATAGATAATATTGGTTGTAAGATTCAATTTGTTTTTAGTTAGTTAATAGAAAAGGTAGTTATTGACATTAAAAAAAACATTTTTAAAAAAAGAAACGTGGCAATAAATTTTATAATATGAGACTAACAATTGGCTTGTTGATAAGTTGGTAGGTGCATAACAGGATGCAATAGGTATGGTCAGATCTGGTGACTCGACCTACTATTTTTTTATCTTTTTCGAAAAATCATCTCTTTATATTTTTGTAGCACTTTACAAGATCACCTAATAAATTATGCAAAGACTCACACATATCCTACCAATAATCTATTTTTAAATCATATTTAAAAATTAATATTATATGTAATTTAAAAATATAAACTTATGTCTTTGAATATATTAATGATCTATACTAAGTAGAAAAATATTAGTGAATAGTATGGATGTATATATAAATCATTTAAGATTATTTTTATGTTTAAAAATTATTTATGTTGTCAATTAATCATGCTTAGGATTTAACCTATGATGAGGTGACAACTACCTCTAATAAAAAAAAAAAAAAAGGAATTCTAGACCTCGAACACTCAATAAAGATAATTTGTTGTAAAAGCACTATCATTTAAAGAAAACATAAGAGTTCTGAAGAAGACTATGTTCTTAGGGAACTTAAATGCAGAAAAATAAAGAAAACAATAAATAAAAAGTAATGAAACAAAGCAATAAAAACTCTTTATGGAAAATTATAAATAAATTTGAAAGAAACTGAATCCTACTTGCATAGATAATTCTTATCCTATAAAAATATTGATATCATATAAAGATGCTTATTAAATCTAATATAAGCTAAATTTCTTTTTTATTTATACACAAGAGAAAACTAGACTAATCTTTAAATTATAATTAGTTATTTTATTAAGAATTTCTGCTCTAAATTGGAATGTATCTCTCTAGTTGTGTGCATGTTAAAATCTGTTGATCGATCACTTCTTTTTAGCCAATTATGACTTCGAATCACTTGATTGGTAGGTCAATTACTTCTTCAACATTCTTGGTACATCAAGGACTTCTCCATTTTTATCAATTATTCTAATTCAATATCAGTTTTAGCTCACATCTTTTATTTTATAGTGTAACCAATCATTATATGTTTGACACGATTATGTTTATTTCATATGTTAATAATGACCCCTATATTACTTTATTTCTTAAATGAATGAATATTAACCCCACCACTCTTGTAGTGAAATTCTTTAATCAAATCAATCAAATATGATGTGACAAATAATATTATTCATCTAAAATTAGTCAACCATGTTTTAAAACATATTTGACATGTCAAACACTTCAACTAATTAACTTAATTTGAAAACTATGTGTGCTTTAGCTTTTAGGCGCAACATTTGGGTTTCTTAAATTACACCAAATTCTTTATCTTTTATATAAAATCCCTAAACTCTCTAAGAGCCTTAAAGATTTTTCTACAAAGATTCAATCAATCTCCCTTCTTCCTAAGATTAGAATGGCAGTTTCAAGTTTCACTTTAAAATCAATCTTCTTGGTCCAATACTACTATTTATAAATTGCCTTCTTTACTGTAATGTTTCACTATGAATGCTACTCAAAGCAAAAAAAAAAAACAAGAACATTTTAACCTATTCTATAAATAGATGCCTTAATATGAGGAAAACTTTCACTTTACCCAAGACATTGAAATAGAAAAAATTCATTTTCAAGATGATCATGTAAATCTAAACGTCTAAAGAAAAAATATCCTAATATGGCCAAGTGTTTCTCCCTCAAATTACATCGGATGGTTTGACAAAAAGCAATATTATTTTTGGAAAATAATAGAGATGCCATAAGAATTTTTATATGATTCAACTATCACAAGTTATATCAAAACCCAACAAAAAGCTTTTGATAGCCTTTTCCTTATTTTTTTTCTAAACCCAACAAAGGTATGTACAAGCCATTACTCTTTATTACTTATCTATAATAGGTGTCAACTAACTAACTAGTAAAGAACTCTTTGCAACCACAAATATCGATACTAATTCATTTGAAGACTTCGTAAAAGGTGCATCAAAATTTTCAGGAATAATAAAAAAATGAAAAGAAGACACAAACCTCCTTTTTCTTTAAAGAATATCTAGCTTTCGTGTAATACTAGGCAAACAAGTACTTGATCTGCTCTAAATCCAAAAAAAATCCACCAAAACATACTTAGAGATAATAGTAATTTTAGCAAAAGGTAGGATTGTAACTATAGCAAAATTTAGGATTATAGCTTTAGGTCCCTTGATTTTAGGCCATGTTTATAAGGTCTTAGAGAAATATTGAACAAGGTATAAAGATGAACTATTTATGATAAAAGGGAACTATTTAGGGTATTCTAATAGGTTTAGGCATGGGTAACTACCTATTTTCCTAGGTTAAGTAATGTAAGAATGAACCTTAACCCTAGTTCTTTTTCTTTTTTTTTTTGAAAAATAGTTTCCTAACATCCTTATTTCTCAAGCATTTTTTTAGAGAATACGCATAATTATTCTTGAATCTCGCTAATAGGAGTGATATAATGATATTTCCTTTGGCATCAACTATCATAGGTCCTTAATGGTTGCTACTACTATAAAACCAAAATTCAAATTAAAAAACGCTTGGTTTGGAAAAACATCCTAACATATAAAGACTTGCAATTTGGAATAGAAACTAGTGACTTCATCTCTTTTAAAAACTATACCCTCAACTACTATTGTTAAAAAACAAGAAGTCCCATTCATCTAAACGATCAAAGTTTCTTCCTTATCCACTTCTAAAGTACCATCAGCTTGAATTGTTTCTTCTCAGCCAAGTAATTATACTACAGTATAAAAAAAATCATAATGTTTCTAAGTACTATTATAAGCTCTTCATAGTAATAAAGCCTCTTAAGGAACTCTTCTTTAAGTTGATAGTGTGCCTAAACCTTAAAAATATATCTTTATATAAGCATAAATAGTATTGGATAACATGGCTGCTCATTCTATAAAGGAAGGAAGAACAACTTAATACACCAATATAATCACCTTAGGAACTGCATCCTCTAGTGAAGAAATGGGTGATCATATTGAGAACAATCAAGGTAAATGATTGACATTAATAATTGACCATATTTCTATTAACCTAGAAGATGTTATCTTGATGGGTTCTATAATGGCTAAAGTTTCCTCTTCCTCAACAGTAGTAAAAGACCATTATATCAATGCTTCTACATCTCTTATTGAAAAGAAAAATATTATGATACCCATATCAACCTTCTATGGTGATTCATTCAAGCTAATGTGTAAGTCTTTATGGTTACTTAAAGAAAGAATTTTAATTTTTATGTTTTTAATATTGACATAAATGTTTGTTCCTTATATTAGGGAACTTTAGATATCCTACTCTCTCAAATCTTTACTCCTCCACCAATGGACATTTAATCTTTTAAAACAATTCTTAAGGAAAAGGACTAGCTAAAAGATTCATTACTAGCTAATATCAAAGAGATTATGACCATTATTACATTAAAAGACAGAATATCAAAGAGGTTATGACCATTCTTATACTAGAAGACAATATTTTAGGTAATAAAGCCTCTATCGATAGATTAAAATAGCTCATAAAAGATATCTTTTCCTTAGATCTCAAAGATTCATCGGCTCATAGTGCAAGGGAAGTTTTGGCATAGTTATAGAAGGATATTAATCCTTTTATTAGTATTAAAGATATTGAAATAAAAGTGTTACATAACTATAAGACTATCCAATAATCTTTTAAAGGTTACATAAAATTATGGGAGACTAAATATTCAATTGTCCAACAAGTTAACTAGTCCTTTAAAAATGCTTCTCTCTAGGTTTAATCCTAATAAGCCAATGTGACTTGTATAAGAGAAACTAATTAAAGCTGAGAAGGGAAATATCAAGGCTAAAACTAATATGGTCTCTATAAAGATTGAAGTCATGAATCATGTAGAAAAATGTATATCTTTCTAGAAGTTAGCAAACATCACCTCTACTTTTCTTAAACAGTGAAGACCATCAAGAAACAGGGCTTTGAATGACTATGGATTTTTTAAACTAAATAATCAAACATTCGTTTGGCTATATAGTTTGAAATATCAAAATAATAATTTATTTAATAAACCTTTTCGATGGTTTATCTATATAGGTGATAATAGATCTAGTAATATGAGTTAAACCTTTGGTTGAAAGTTCAAGCCTAGTCATTCTATGGTCTGTTTTATTTTTGTCACTCTCGGTTATTATCTTTTGGTAATACTTGATGAATTGACAATTTTAAAATTGGTCTCTCATATTCACGACTTGTGACTAATTGTCGATCAAGTCATGTAAGTGAATGACCAGTGGGCTTATATTGGCCTTAGTGAACCCAACTAAATCTAAGGGAGTATCCATGAATGATGCTTCAATGAGGTTCACCAATCCTACAATACCTAGATTTCACTTGTAAATATTTGTTGAATGAAAATTATATGCCTTGGTTCTATTCAAAAAGATCTAGTGACATGGAGGTCCTTTTTGGACAAAGTTTTGATAATGACCTTTCATCTTCTTGTGGTATATTACTTGTCAATCATTCCATTTTATGTGATTTCCATTTTATTTTGTTTATTTATCAATAGACATTCATTGTGTGAACTTTTTTCAAGAAAACCAATACTTTTATTATTTGGTGAATGTTGTCTTTAGAAACCTCAAGGTTCATTTTATTACTTTGAAAACGAGGAGAATGGTGTTACTCCTTTTAGTGTTCAAGATATTCATGTAGAGCTCATGTACCTTTAAATGCTAAGAGTGAATAATCAAAGCTATTTTTAGGTATAACTTTTGAAAATAAAAAGAAGATTACTCATTAATATCTAAGATAATACCCTATGTCGCACGTCACCCGCGTGGTGTCCGTTGGCGATTTTTGTTTGTTTGCTTGTTCTTAGGAGTCGTCACCTAGTATTTGATTGAAGGTTACTAGGAAACCCGGATGTACTGGTCTTGTCACAGATTCACGAGTAAAGGACTGATTGTGGCTATGGAAGGTATTAGCACCCTAAGCACACTCTACCTGATGTAAGCTGCTTCGTGGTTTAATTTAATTTAGAAATTTAAAATATTAACCAAATTCTTAAGGCTTTAATAAATCAGTTATTAAATCCCAAAATATATGTAGAAACATGTTCTTACATTTTCACGGGAAATATAACATGATTTTATTTGTCCTTCAGATACTTGATCATATACAAATTAAAACATTAAATTCTTTTTTTTTCTTTTTATTCTTTTTGTCTTTTTTTAATACAAACACACATAAAAGAAAATACAAACACACACACTAACATCACTTTTTTACTATGCTCAACTCACACATCACTTTTACATATTACAAAACATTAAAAGTTCAAAATAAATCAAACACTAGTAATCTAAATATACACAGCAATGTCTGAAAATTATAAAAAAATAAATAAATCCTCGGGAACAGTGGTGGCACGTCCAATCCACGCGCCGCCGCAAGAAAGTCCAACAAACATGAGGGTCTTGAACGGTTTCCTCCTCTCTTCTCTTCCCTGCCCATGGTAGCTTTCACCGTGGCCTACAACAAGAAAAGAGAAACACAAGCAGTCTATTTTAAGTTTTTTGTAGATCAGTTTTCTTCTGCTTTCCATTCCGATCTGTTGATCTGGAGTCGAGTTTTGTTCCATGTGCCACCAACAGACCAGGCATGTGGATGGCTGGATCAGCAACTTCCCTCCTCCCACTTCATTTCTACGCCGGCGGTGTCATCCACCGCTGCCATGGTTGGGAGATCGGCGCACCTTTCAAGTCTCGGTTTTCTGCTCTTCCTTTACTATCCTTTGGCCTCCCTTCTCATTTCCTCATCATCTCTGTAATGAGCTGTTAGAGAAGAGATGTTGCTGTTAGCCGGTTGATGGTGGTTGGCCTCGGCAATACTAGAGCTGACGGTGGCGCTGAGGTGTTGATGTGGCGTTGTTGGCGCGGTGGGACTGAGAGAAGATTGGGAAGAAGACAGTGAGGGTTGCCGCCATGTTCTGTCTGAGGAAGAAAGGAACGGCTGTGGGGCTGGTCTCTTGTGTTAGTAGGCGGCGATGTTGTCATGGCCGCGAGGGAGAGCGATGACTAGAGGAGGGGTGCGACCGGCTGGTTTTGGGAGCAAAAATCACAAAGCAGGGGAACGGTTTTGGAGAAGAAAAGCAGAGGAAGAGGAGGGCGACGACTGCTGTGTGTTTTATAGGGTTCTCTGGTTTGTTTCAAAAGGAAAGGGAAATGAGGTGGAGATGGCCCACGAGAGGCAAGGGGGCTGCTTTGGCTAGTTCTGGTTTTGTTTTTATGGGTATGGAGAGGGAAATCAAATGAGGTCCGAGGCTTGTGGTGGTGAGCTGGGGAAGAAATGGTTGTGGGAGCAAAAATCCCAAAGCTCTCGTTCGGGTCAAGGAGCTCTGGTTCTCTCTTTTGCCAGGAGGCGGCGGCCTCTCTGTAGATCAGTTTAGGTTAGGGTTTTTTCTTTTGTTTCTCCTCCTTTCTACACCAATGGCCCCTCCCTCTGAATTTTTTTTTCCCTGTATTAAAAATTTTCTCTTCTCTTTATAGATAACAAAATTTGTTATTTTTAATTTCTTGGTCCCCAAGCAACCCAAAAAACAAATTGGTCCTTCAACCTTTTCTTTTCATATTTGATCCCTTGTAAATTTTGATTTTTTGTATTTTTGTATTTTTTTTTTAAAACAAGCAATATCAACGTCGACTTAACAAGAAAAATTAGTGATTGTAAAATTAACACGTTAAAAGTTAAACTCGTTCAAAATACATTTGAAACTTTAAATTCTTCTGAGATGGCGTTGAAAATGCTAAAAACGATGCAAATATATCAAAAATACATTTTTTGGGGTTTTTGTTTTTTTTTGCTATTTTTGGTTTTTTTTTCTGAAAACTTATCAAAAACATGGGTCAAAAATTGGATAGCAACACCCTCCATGGAGTCTATTTAACCCTAGATATTTAGAGTGAATAACAAAAAATTGATATAATTTTTTTAAAAAAAACAAGATAGGTTATATTTTTTTTTAAGTTTTGAATGTCGGCCAAATAGGCCTTGTAAACTTGTTTCAATGCTTAATATGCATGAGTGAATGATTTTGATGCCTTTTAGGTTGAAAATGAGAGTACACAACTAGAAAACAAACCTTGTTTTATGCAAATTCTATTTCTGAGCATCAACTTGATGTTGTAATAGAGAATAAATGGTCAAGAACATAATAAATACAATATGAGAGTTATTATAAGGGTCTTAGACAAATGCAGTTTTGAAAAACAAGAAATAAAGTTTGAAAGTATTACGAGACTTAGGAATACATATATCTTTAAAAAGATCTACCTTGGTTGGCATAAGGCTGACCTTTTAAACAAAATTAGATAGTCTTTGAATAACAGTACATACATTCCTCAACTAACATCCAACATCATCAATGTAAAGGTATAAAAAATTAGACACTAATAATCCATTAAAGAAAAACCCAATATACCTAGTCATGATTGTCAATAAAAGAAACATAATACATAACTTTCAAAGGGTAATGGGCAATGAACCTAATAACACAGCTCACATAAAGGGTATAAAAAGAGCCTTCATTTAGCCAAAGGAACCATAATGTAATCTTTCTCCAATGTTTTTGCTTACTAAGGGCAAGCCTTGCCTTTTTAGGCCATCAATACCATAGAATCATTAAATCCAACATAACTTAAACATGCACAAGTTTTAGATCATACCAGTTTCTTGATGAGAATCAATACATATAAAACATCAACACACACACATACACACACATATACAAACTTAAAATCGAGAAATAAATGATAAAAAGGTAAATACTGGTATTTAGACAAAAATGATAAAAATATGAAGGTATCAACAAGACTGGGTAGCCAAAGATCATAAGGCTTATGGAAACCCTAAACATTAACTAAAAGCTTCTAAGCTATAAAACTTGAAGACCTAGAAAGAAGAGTTTAAAACTTCAAGCTTTTATTGATATTATCCTTAAAAAAGACTCTCACAATGATAGTCAATCTGTGTGACTAGTTTCCTTTTACGTTACAACTATACTCTCTCTAAAACTCCCTTCTCTTATACTCTTTTTAGTTTTTTCAAAAAGGCTTTATAACCTAAGAGAAAGCAAAAGTGTGTGTGTGATTGTCAAACCTACTTGACTTATGATGCCTAGAAAGACATAACCTTAGGATTAATAGTAAGCTAATCTTAATTATTCGTAGGATATAGCCAAGAATAGACATGCAAAGCTAGCCATGGTGGTACAAAAGCAAAAATGCTCTCATTCTATTTGAAGGGAATAGTTTGTTTTAGTTTTTTTTTTCTTTTTCAATATTACAATGATTTTCTAGTTTTTTTTTTCTATAAATGATTGTAATAGCCTTTTGGCAAGTGGAGACATTGATGAATAAAATTATGTATTTTAAGAGTCTCCTTATAGTTATAGTGTTGTTATTCTTTAAGGGTTTTGACTTGTAATAAACCTCGTTATTTTTCGTTCTCAGCTACGTCATTTATAAGTGTGAAGTCTTTATGATTTTCAAGTAATGAAAAACACATATTAAAAAAAAAAGTAGATTGATAATGAAACATAGTTTATCAACACCAATTTCAATCAATATAAACTTTAGATTTATTACTTGAATTGAAATTTTATGGTTTACCATTTAGTTTCATTTCTCTAGTTTGTTATGAATATTATAGTGTTACCCTTAATATAAACATTTTTTTATTTGTATTAGGACTTATAATTAATAAATATTGTTGAAATTTGTTAATTATATTTTTTTATAAAACCCCCATTTTATTTGATCACAAGATTATCACAAATTTATTATCAATTAAATTTTCTATTTCATCCATTTAAATGAATAAATTAATACTGGTAACACTTGATAATATTGTTAACTTTTAGGCTATGATTTTACCGTCTTCTAGATCATAAACATAACTTAGCCAAGAGTTTGATCTTGGTTGGCCTAAACTCTAAAAACTAATGAAGCTTGAAATGAGTGATATCGCAACACATAGGCAACAAATTGAAACCTTTAACATATCGTAACACTTACAACCCAAACAATGGAGTAGATAAGCCTTATTGGCTATATATATAAATTATATAGAAAGAAACTAGATAGTTGGCCAACACTTCGTTGCGGGTCGGACTGATTTTTTTGTAGTGTAAAAAAAAACAATGCTCAAGCGCTGCTAGTGTATTTTAAAGAATGAAAAAAAAATCCACAACTCGACATCATAGAAAGAGAATTGAAAAAAAAACAACAATGATTGCCAATCCCCAATAATCAAGATTTTGAAGGATGAAATTGAAAAAAAAATTAATGAAAAAAATCTTAAAAAACAAAGCACCAGCAAAATCGGGTGAGGTCATCAAAAAACTTGTGAATAGGATCATAAAAATGAGATAATCCAATATAAGAAAAAACAAAGTTTAATTATAAAAAGAATCGAATTTTGAAAGACAAAATAAAAGGAGATAAAAAAAAAAAAGCAACCTAAAAAAAATGGGCCACCAGGACAAACCTCTCACCTAGATCACAAGATAAAAATAACCTAATAGAAAAGAAAACCGAAGAAAATAACAAAGTTTATTTTTCAAAATGAAAAACATCGAAAGATGTAATCGAGAAAGAAAACAATGTCAACCCGTGTTAACTTTCTAAATTCATGACCATAACTAGTGACTAAACTATAAGCACTACATCTAGAAAACTACCATTTTAAAACTTGGCACGGCCTGATAGGTTGACCCGTAACTCAGGTGACTTGCGGCTTAGACCAGGCCAAGTTTCAAAAGAAATTGGGGGAGAATTGATTCAGTGTAAAACAGTAAAAAACCCAGGTTGACCCATGTTTTGGTTAACTCGAGGCAAATCCAGTTAAAACAGGGTCAAAATTCATTGACTATTTTCCTTCATTTTTTTTAAATGGTATCATTTTGACTTTTTTATATAAAAAACAATAAGATTTGGTTGACTTAGGTCAACCCACTCGACCCGTGACCCGATAGTTGTCCTAGATTGACTCCCGAGTAAAGCCTATAAACAATGGAAAAAACCAGACCAAATCTAATAAATCAAATGTCGAATGATGAAATAAAAAAAATAAGGATAAAAAAATAGCAATTAAAAGAATAAAGACCTCATTTGAAAAAAATTGAGATGATACACTAAAATTTTGAATTGAATGGCAAAACTAAAAAAAATTAACAAATGAATTCAAAATAAAAAAATGAAAATAAAAAGAATGAGGACCAAATTAAAAAAAATAATCAAGATTTTGAATCTAAGGATGAAATTGAAAACAAATTAAAATTTAAAAAAGGGTTAAGAATCAAAATTAGAAATCAAAACATTTAGAGCCAAACCTTAAATATTGATTGAAGGGAAAATTTGAAAAGAAAAATAAAATTCATAAAAGAATTCAAAACAAAAAATAAAAATCAAGAGAAAGAAGACCAAATATGAAAAAATTTAAAAATAAGATCATGGATTAAAGGATGAAATTGAAAAGAAATTAAACTTTGATAAAAGAGCCAAGAATCTAAATTAGAAATCAAAATATTGAGGGTTAAACATGTAACATCATAAAATAAAATGACAAATTTTATATAGAAATCAAAAGCCAAATGATCAAATTGAAAAAAATTCAATATAATTAAAAAAATAAGAACCAAATATGATAAACTTAACAATTAACACACTTTTGATTTTTTGCAAGGGTTGTACATTTTTCAAGGTTCAAGAGAAAGAAAGAAAAGAGGAGGAAAATAGAAAATATTGTCGGAGCTCCATCATGTATGTGGTGGCTATACGAACCAGACCACTGTTAAGGTATAGGCAAGACACATCAAACTCCACCCCAAATATGGTGTTCGGCTACCGGTAAACATTGTATGTGCCGTCTAAAAGGCGTGAACGGTTCTTATATATCGGTGTGTGCATCACACGGACCGATAGCTTTTTCTTTTTCTTTTTTAATTTAATCCATGCAAATGTTAAATTGCTCCTGCCCCCTAAAATTAAAAAAAAAAACATAATAAAAAAAAAACAAAAAAGCTCTGAATTTTAATTTTAGAGTAATTGATTCTAATGACATTTTAGTATCTATATTATGCCAAGAAAAGATAAAAACCAAAAGCGCTCAGGCCTTTATTGTTAAAGAAATTTAATTTTTAAAGATATTTTAAATATTACATCATGCAATTTAAAAATTAAAAAAAATTCTTTTATTCTATTTAGATTTGTAATAGTAAATATGTCACGTGAAAATATTACATTTCCTTTGAAAGCATCCTATGAAACTTAAATTATTAAGTACAAAATAATAATTGAAATAACTATGTGCCCGGTGAAACACGTAGTTGTTTTAGTTTTTGTATAAATAACCCCGGCCCTCACGCTCCAGACAGACTCTTAAAAAGCAAAGTTCCTCCTCCTCTAGGGTTTTCGCCATTTATTCAAGCCAATAAATCAAAGCGAAGCAATTATGACAGGGAAGGCTAAGCCAAAGAAGCACACAGCAAAGGAGATCGCTGCAAAAGTAGATGCGGCGACAACAAACAGAGGTGGAGGAAAAGCAGGGCAAGCAGACAGGACAGGACAAGAAAAAGGAGGTCATGCCAAATATGAGTGTCCTCACTGCAAGATAACGGCCCCTGATCTTAAAACCATGCAGATCCATCATGATGCTCGACACCCAAAACTCCCTTTTGAGGAAAACAAGCTTGCCAATCTTCATGCTGTTCATGTTGCTGATTCTTCCAAACCTCGTCCTGGTGTTAAAGGAAGCCACAAGAAGTGAAGTTTATTACAAGAAATAATAACAATAATAATAGTAATTATTATTATTGTTGTTGTTGCTATTGTTGTTGTTGTTAATTGTATCTTTTCCCTTTATTTTGGTTTCTGGGTATGTTTGTGGTGTTTGGATGATGTTATGTTTTTGAGGATGATGGTATTGTGAAATAATTTTTTTTTAAAATCTTTGATGTCATATGGGTGTTTTACAAAATTTATTGCTGCTCTTTTCTGATTTGGTTAAATCTTGGATTTTGTTTCCTATACTGTGATGATGATGATGTTATTAGCTGTGTGTGTAATTAAAATCACTAGTTGGCAATTGATAAGCATGAAATTAGCCACGATTGCCAGCGTAGCAGTGTGCTGCCAGGCAAGGAAGCTAGGCAGTCGCTGCTACGGATGAGGGAAAGTTTCTTCTTCTTTCTCCTTCTCGATGGTAATTGAATAGCCTTTCTTTGGTGCCTTAGGAATGTCGCCTAGTCTAGTAAGGGCAGCTGGAAGGAATGGTCTGTTGGTCTGTGAATGAATAGACTAAAAGGAATGGAATCTTGTAGCTTGTTGAGCTGTTATTCACACTTCCAAAATTCAATATCCAGTCCACGGACTAGGAGTAGGCTTCAAAACACGTGAAGTTCACTATGTTGTTATTTCTTTTGAAATTATGGTAATCATCTGCGTAGCTTGACTTGTTGATTGTGCATTACCGTTTGTGAGAATAGAATATTGCTTATCTTGTGGTGGAAGTGTAATGATGTTCAGAATGCATGTTAATATTTCTCTATGATGTTTGCTACTGGAATTTAGAAGATATTTGATTTTGGGTCGTAATATGGATTATTTTATTTATCGATTTTGATTATTTTCAGTAATTTTGGGGAAGGAAGTTCAAAATCATCTTGACTGGAGAAGAGGGCTGGCTACTAATTAGGATATTGTCTGCACTTTGGATCATTTAAGTCTTCTACGATATCCTTCACAGGTATGCCCCGAGGGGATGACTCTAATATATGATCAAATACATTCAAGCTAGGTGGATCACATATAGATCCGTCATAGTTTCTAGCTTTGGGAAACAAGTAATGGTTTTCTGTAGTTCTTAACTAAGGTGATAATGATAGTATGGCAGATTGATTTTCATTTATTATTGTTTTTTGTTTCCTTTTGGTATCATTTATACTTGTGTGATTATCTGCATCCTTTTGCTTTCTTAACCTGTCTTCACACACACAAAATAAATAAATAGAAGAACTTAGAGTTATGGAGGTTGGTGGTCGATGGTTGAAGGTGGTTTCTGATCACCTGGAACTTCTATTTCAATGATAGTGCTCTTGGTGGTCTGCAGGACTGGTAAAGCAAGCTCACATACACTCTAATATATATGTATGTATGCACGTATGATTGCTCCTCGGTGTATATGTAGATGTTCAATTACTTCACTAAACTCTCATTTACGTAATTGTTGTTGGGCTATAATTTTTCTTTTGAACTTGTATGAGACTCAACTAAATATTCTCTAAGGAACTTTATTGTCATGCCCCATTGTTTATAGTGGAAACTATTTCAGAGTTTCTATAGTGATGGTGGAAAACTTAAGAGAGGAAGTAATACTTTGACAAAAATAATAATATGATTCTGCACTTAGATAGCTAAATGGTTACTGTCTCGGAAAAGAAGAGGCGGAGATAGTGAGACATAGGAGAGAAAACGAAGGTGTACAAGATGGAGCAACGGTCTCCGAAATCTTGTTTTGTTTGGTTGATGGTGTATAAGACATAATAAAATATGAAAATATATATTTTGCCTTTAATATGTATTACTATGATACTTACATATTTTAGAAAATAATTAGATATATATATATATATATATATATATATATATATATTTTAATTTAGTTTATATTGAGTGTAGTATAATAACTCTAGTTGTAAAACTCCGATTAGCCTGGCGGAGTTGATTAGACTTTGCTGATCTGGGGCTTGGATAGATCTGGGTTTAAGAAAAATAGTGGAAGGATTGACTTGGTTTGACCCGACCAAATCCTAAGTTGACCTGTGATTCGATTGACCTAGGGTAAAAACCGAGTCAAAAAACTCGTTGATTTTTTAAAAAATAAAATTGGTCAAAATGATGATGTTCTGATTTTTTTTTTGTTTTTGTTTAACCCTTGCTGACCCTCTTGACTCTTGTCCTGAGTCCCGAGTCCCGAGTCCCGAGTCGGGGGTTAAAATTATGATAATAATTGATTTTATCTCTACATGTCTTGGATTGATAATTTTGAAATTAAGAGTTTTTTCCATGCATATATTAGGGATAAAAAATAATAAATATTGTTTCTGGAGTTATGTTACGTTCTTTGTACAAAAATCTACTCTGAAATTGTTTTCTACTCTGAAATTGTTTTATGGATGAACTTATTTTATTGTCATTGTGTTTTCAACCAAACGCATGCCTTTTATGTTTCAGAAAAATAATGAAACACTATATTAAGTCCCTCATGTATAGCAAGGTTGAGAAGTCGGTCATTTTCTTTGTTCTATCCTATGAATGATTCAAAGTGGATGGCCCATGCACTGCTTTTGCAACTATATATGTTTGTTTGTCTGGAAAGAATGTAGGAATTACAATCTGTCACTCTGAATGAATGTGTTCTACAAGGTTAATGTTTTGTAGATTTCATGTCAAAATAAATTGAGATTTTGTTGACTGGCAAGGTTTCTGGATTGAGGATTGAGGTTTTCCTTGATAAATGTTTAAACTTCACTGTTTTGCAACAGCATACGTTTAGTAGGGTTTTAAATTTTGATCTGTATAATAGAAAAAAAAATTTTAATGTATTTTTTAATAATAAAAGTTACAATGATTTGGAAAACAAGTTTGAATAAAAAAACATTAAATCATGTCTCAATATTTTGCGTAGTCATCTAAGAAAATTGTGTTAAAAAATTATAATTTAAAATAACAAATTAGAAATTAGAAAGTTTATTTTTATCAAATATTTATAATCACATTTTAAAAAGTTTTTTGATGTTAGGTTTATAATAATTGATTCAAAAAATGTTGTAATTTTATTTGAAAATTATGGCAAAATTGAATGATATAGTTGATTAAATAATATTTTAAATATAATTTTAATTATTTTATTTATTCAAAACCTAAGGAAAAAAAAATAAAAAATCTAAAAAGCAATGTAAAAAGAGGTAGGTGAATGGGTCTAGAAGGGTGGGCCAGTGTGTTTAGCGTGATATAAGAAAGTCTAGACTTCTATAGAAGGCTAGGCCAGCACGTGTAAGGCTTATATATATATATATATATAAAGATTTGTCGTTGACTGGTGAAGTGGTTGAAAAGATGGGTTGAGTTTTTAGAATCTAGAAACCTATTTTTTAGAAAAGAAAAAACTTTACACACAGTAAGCATACTAAGAACTTTATTAGAATTTTATTAAATTCATTTTCAAATTCAAAATATTCTTTAAAAAATCTAGAATCAAATTAAATAAACAAAATCTTGAATGAAAAATGAATTTTAGGCAAGATACACCTATTAATACCAATTTTACCCTTTTTTTAATCTAGAATGTGGTCACCTTCCTATTAATATGACCTTTTCTCCTCTATCCCAAAACTAAAAAACTAAAACTAAAAAAAATAAAAATGAAGTGACCTAAATATAAAATCTTAAAATCAAAAGAATAACAAATGTGTAAATGTAGACTTTTTTGGATGAAAAATGAATTTTTTGCATGAAATGAAAAACTATTTGTTTGTTTTATTTGGTTCTTCTTCTTTTAATTGTTTTTTATACCGTAAATTTAATTTTTATTTAATTAAATTGGTCTCTAATTAAATTTAAAAAGTTGTCAAACACTTTGAATTCATTGAATGTGAAAAAAAGAAGAAGAAAATCTCAACAAATGAAATATCACCAAACAAAACATGCAAGGATGAATTTGAAAAAAAAAAAAAGTTTATTGACAATAATGAAAAATTTTAAAAATAGAATTGTTCATGGAATAATGTTGTCCACGGTGAGTTTAGGCAAATGAACAATATTGCATACCAAAAATGATATTATTTTAATTCCTTTGTGCTTGTTATTTTCCAATGTGATGTTGTGAGTTGTAAAAAAAAAAACTTCTTTAGTTATTTTACAATTAAAATATATATTTACACGGAAGACAACAATTTAAATTCTAGACAAAAAAATACATTTTGTAACATGAATTATTCTTTTCTTATTCATGTATTTATTTATGTTTAAATAAAATATTTTTTATTAGCACCACATTTTTTGGAATTAAAGGCAACAAAATTAAAATAAAGGTTCATAAAAATTTGAAATAAGTAGGGAAAATGAATCTCTTATATCTAAACTCTCTAACATAAACTTGTTTTTTTAAAAAAAATAAATTAGAAGCAATATTTTTTAAATACAAATTTATAATGATCTCAAAAGCCAATTTTAATAATAAAAACCATTAGAATAATGCCTTCATATTTTGTATAACATTGAAAGGAAAGAAATTAATTAACATGATAAATCATGCCAAAATTCTATTAAAAATAACAAAAAAGGATATTTATTTTCATTTAATGTTGATGAGCAAATTTTTATTCTTCTTGCATACCAAGTATATAACAATTAAAAACTAATTAAGTAATATTACCATAAAAACCTGTAATAATTTTTAGAAACAATAACAAAAATAAATATAATTTTAATTATTTTATTATAGTGCATTTGAGTGAAAATTAAAGAAAAAAGACTGAAGGGCTAAGAAAGAGGTCAGGTGCTTGACCCTAAAAGGTTGGGCTTGAATGCCTAGCTCGGCTTGTGCACTTGACCTTTTTTCCCCTTCTTTTTGTTAAACTAGGTGTTCTGTAAAAAAAATAAGAATAAACATGCGACGCATCGTTTATAGTGACAAACAACTCATTGTCTACTAGTAAAGTTTTTGGTAGTTAGAAAGTTAGGTTACGAGTTTTTAGACTCTAAAACCCATTTCTCAACCATTCTTTAACTAAAAACGTTGAAGAAACACCACAAATACCTTATTAAACCTATTTTCAATCTCCAAACACCTTTAAATTGATCAAAATTAAAAAAAAAATAACCAAATGAAAAAACATTTTAAGCTTTAATTTACTCTTTCTAGTAAGATGAAAGTCCTAACTCATCCCAATGGCAGTCCTCTAGTTAAGAGGAACTTATTTTTTTATAGCTGGAATGTGGTCAACCGACTACTTTTTCTCTCACCCTTTTTTTATGATTTTTCTCTCATTTCTTAAAAAATAGGGATTGGAATTTTTTTAAAAAAAGAGAGAAGCTTGGAACCTAAACTTAAAAAACTACTATTAAAGGTGTCATAATCTAATTTGTTTTCATCGTTTTATTATCAGCTTTTAAGAAAATCTAAAAAATATATATATTTGATGTATTTGTGTTACTTTCAGCATTTTCAATATCTTTTAAAAAGAATTCAAACTTATTTTCAACCTGTTCAACTATTAACGTATCCATTTTAAAATCGTTGTTTATTTTTCTTATTGAGTCGGCGTTGACGTTGTTTTTTTCAAAAATATCAAAATACAAAAAAATAATAAAAAATATATGGACAAGGGGGATCCTAGAGAGAAAAATCACATAGAAAAAAAGTAAAGGAAATACATTGAAATCAATAGAATACTTAGAATACAATTGAAGCAAAGGTGAAAGATTGTGTTTTAAGAAGGAATGAGGGCAATGTAGATCAATTTGTGATAAAAAAAAAAAAGCTGAAAATCAAGAGAGAAAAAAATAAAGAATCCAAATAAAGGTTTCTTTTTATTTGCTATTTTTTTCAAATATAGTCTTTATTCTCTTAATTACACTTTGTTATCAAACTTCTTTTCAAAAGAAAAACCCCGCGACATATCGTTGGTCTACAATTAGTTATACTGAAAGTCTAATTTCTAAGAGAATTAAGACAAGTATAAACTATTCTATAGAAATTTTATGGTAAGAAGCCGAAGACATGAATAGGAGAACAACAACTTGTCAAAAGACGCCATACATGAAATTCATTGTGCAAATTATATTTCTGTCAAGTTGTCTAAGATTAATGAGATCGTTTCTTTATTAAATTCAAGCTAATCAATTTTAAAATTAAAGTGAGTTTAGATTTAAATCCATAAAGAAGCTTGATCATTACTTAAAAAAAATAAAATTGAAACCGGTTCAAACCGGTTTGGCTTTGATTCGGTTCGGTTTTTTTAAGATAAAAACCGGTTCAAACCGGTTTGGCTCGGTTTTCGGTTTGACTCGGTTTTTTTCGGGTTTTTTCTGTTTGGGTTCGATTTTTTCGGTTTCAGGCTTATAAAACCGAAACTGAACTGAACTGGTCGATTTTTTCAAAATTTTAATCGGTTTTTTTCACAATTCAGTTTGTCATAATCCAATTTTTGACCATTTTATTTTAATTATTATTATTATTTTATTTACTGAAAATGATAAAAAAAATGATGATAAAAAAATAATAATGATGAAAAACAAGTAGCATAAAATAAATGAATAATGAATTAAAATTTGGGTTAAGGGCAACATGATTAGAAGTTTTGGGGTTTAATTAAGCTTGAAATTAATTAATCCAATCAAGGTTTTAATTGGAGAATTTATAAGTTTTGAGATTTAATTGAGCTTGGAATTAATTTAATTGATCCAATTAAGGGTTTAATTGGAGAATTGATAAGTTTTGAGACTTAATTAAGCTTGGAATTAATTTAATTAATCCAATTAAGGGTTTAATTGGAGAATTGATAAAGTTTTAAGACTTAATTAAGCTTGGAATTAATTTAATTAATCAAATCAAGGGTTTAATTAGAGAATTGATAAGTTTTGAGACTTAATTGAGCTTGGAACTAATTGAATTAATGAAATCAGGGACTTAATTGAAGAAATACCAAAGTTTGGGGTTAATTGGGGGCAAAATTGCAACAGATTAGAGTCCAAGGACTGTTTTGTAAAATGCACTGAAATGCAGGGTTCCAATTAAAGTTTATCCAGGGCCTGCTTACAAAAATTTCAAAACTTCAAGGACCAAAACGCAAATGGCCATTAACAATCGAATGATGTCATTTCAAAGAGAATTGCTCATCTTCTTCTTCACTCGACCAAACAAAAAGGGATGCATCGCCATTACTCCTGCAATAACAGTCAATTTATTACCTGGTAACGGTGGCATTCTGTGGCTATAAAGCCAGAGAAAAAAAGAACCCAGAGAAGGGGAGGGCAGAACCGAAAAGCCACTAGAGACCCAGAACAGAGAAGAGAAAAAAAAAAAGACCAGACTTTCGTTCCTCTGTTTCTTCTCAAGGAAACAAAGGAGGTTAAAGAAAAAAAAGCAACGAACAGGGGGCAAAACTGGGGAAAGAAAAAGGCGGGCATCACCGAAAAGCCCCTGGAGAAACACAGAACCGGGGGAAAAATAGAAAAAACTTTCGTTCCTCTATTTCTTCTCAAAGAAACAGAGGAGGCCATGGAGAGAGACCACGAGCAGCGGAGGAAGAAAGCAGTTAGCCCACCAGTCCTCCATCACGTTTCCGTTTCTCTGCTTCCAGAGAGGAAGTAACACCCGGAACACAACAAGATGCAAGAACAAAAACTGTACAGAGGGGAGCAAGTTTTCTGCCCCTGTTTCTTCTCACAAAAATAGAGGCGTTCGTGCCTCACGATTGTGAGGCACGAACGCGTGAAGAAAGGCCATTCTTTGGCCACAGCAGGGGAATCACGGAACCAAGGACTACAGAGAGCAGAGAGAACCCGAAGAAAAACCAGGGGAAGGAGACTAGATAGAGAAAGAAAAACAGATATAGAGAGAGGGGGGAAAAAAGGGTAGAACCGAGGGGCTGAGAGGGAGAGAAAAAGAAAGCCACGAATGAAAAAAAAACCCAAGAGAAAAAAGACTGGGAGAGAAACAAAACCAGGGGAAAAAAAAGGCCACGAATGGCAGGGAACAAAAGAGTGACGAAAGAAACCGGAAAGAAAAGGAACACAAAAAAAAACCAGAGGCTAGGCAGAGAGACGAAAAAAACGGGGATTGCAGGAAAGAAAAGCAGGGGATTGCTGCAGAAATAAAAACAGGGGGGGCAACACGAAAAGCCAGAGGACGAGGGGGAGAAGCAGGGGAAAAGGAATGAAACAGGGGCCGAGAACCAGAGACAAAAACAGAGAGGCAGAGCACGAACCAAACAGAAGAAAAAACACAAGGGACGTCGAACAAAGAATAAACCCAGACGAGGAAAGAAAAGCAGAGGAACAACACAGATAGGAGAATCGATTCTGCCATTGCTTTCATCCCTACAGAAAACAACCCAAAAATTAGTATCCACAAAAGCCGGCATCTTCGTTCTCGGTTCCTTCATCATCTCAAAATCTGCTGGAAAACAAAAGCAGACCGTGGGCACAGGAGCAAAAAACGAAAGCAGAAGGTAAGGTATCAAGCAGGTGAGAGGCATCATAGCGTTGCAGCCATCTCCAGAATCAGGTACGTCCTCTCTTCATCTCTCTGTATTCTTTGAACTTGTTCAAATTGGTTTTGGTTACAAGAACTGTGCGAAGGTAATTTAATTACCTTTGCACAGTTCATGCACACGTGAAATTGCTTCACGCGTGCATCCGACTTAGCCCAGCCAGGCCACTAGCTTGGGCCAGTGGCTGGGCCGGGTCGGCTGGGTCTAGCCCAGCTCATATAAGTTGAGCTGGGCCCAGCCCAAAAAAAAAACAGAAAAATAAAAAAGGGTAGAAAAAATAAAAAATGTGTATGCATGAATAAAAATAATGTAAATTTATTGGTTTATTCACTGACACCAGAGTCGGGAATAAAAATACTGGTTTAAATTTATATTATTTTTATTCGTCGTATTTTATTTTATTTAGCTAGAAAAATAAAAAAATATATACGTGTAAAAATAAATTTATTTTATTTGTTTATTCACTGACGCTAGAGTCAGGAATAATAATATTGATCCAAATTTATTTTATAGCTACATAATATTTACCAACGCCAGAGTTGGAATTATTCGTAGTTGAATATTCATTGGCGCCAGAGTTAGGAATATTGCAAGTAAACCATGAGAGCATAAACCAATAAATATTTAGCAATTTAAGACAAAATCAGCAATGCAGTCTGCCTTAGGCAAAACATTTAAGTGGTGATAATATTTTTCCTTTTACGTAACCAATCCCGTACCATAGAATCTCTGTTGACCAGTTAGGGTTCCTAGTGACCATAATACTAGGTGGCGACTCCTTAAACAAGACCTTTTTCCCCTAAAAGAACAAGATGCCAGATATCTGTTCTTTTTTCAATAATCGAAGATTATTTTTATGGCCGCTGCGATGTCGAGTGCGACTCAGTTTTTTTTATTATTTTTTTCCGGTTTTCTCATTTTTTTGGTTTTTTTGCTCACCCCTAAGAGATATGAGGGGGAAAAAAAGCTTTAAGCATGTTTAGAAACGCAGTACAACTTATATTTTTAAAATTTTTGATTTTTTTGGTTTTTGCTTAAAATTCATATTTTTTTAATGTTCTTGGATCGTGTTGATATACTGATATCAAAATTAATTTTTTTAAAAAAAAAATCATCTTGATACATTTCTAAGCAAAAAGAATTTTGAACCGCAACCGCTACCGCTACCACAATTCTAAACAGGCCTTACTGATGATTGAAAATTTTTTTAACAAACAAAGCATATATAAACAAGAAGAAAAACAGATAATTATTATATAAAGATAGAATAATGACAACCATTTAATAATAAGCTAGCTGGTTATTACAAATTATTGTTTGTAAATAATTATTTCATAATGAACTTATAATTGTGATATCTCTTATGAAAAATTTGTATTAGACAGGAAATAAATAATGCCAATCACTTCATTATAAATTCATTAATGCAAATTATTGTGCATGAATGATTATTTGACGATGAACACAATTAAAATATGTTTTTTAAATAAACATATGCAAGAGTTAAATAATCTACATATGTCGAAGGTATATGTGTGCACATAGAAAGCCATCTTAAGACAAGACACCCTCAAGCAGCAAGTCCAACATGCACACCAAAAAAGGTTATTTATAATAATAAAAACATAGGATATTCTTTTTCATATCAACATCTGACATTAATGTTAAGACCGACCTTTAAAGGTTGGATGAAAAAATAATAATACAAGAAAATAAACAAGCATCATGTTAAGACAAATAAATTTGATAATATTTTATTAAGTTTCATGGTCAAAATAGTTGGTATGTTTAGTGAAAAACATACCAACCATAAGTGCGCGCTCGCTCGTCTTGGCTCATACATAAGCTTGATTTGAGTTAGTTTTTTTCGGTCTATTTTGGATGAAGTTTGATTTTGTTATAAAATAATTTTTTTATTCATAAAAAATTATTTCTTACCAACTCATTTATTTATCTAGCCCATGAATAAAAAATTTGAATTAACATTAAATTTTAAAGTTAAAAATTATCAAGTTGATTTTATTTACAACAGTTATTAAGGTTGATAAATGGAAATAATTAATTTTGGTAATTACCAAAATTAACTCTTAATTTCAAAATTCATTATAAAAAGAATGTTTTACATAAATTTTAATAATCTTCTTCACCTCAATTTTATAGATTGCCCTACTTTGTTTAAAGCTTTATGTTTCCTTTTTTTTTATTTTTCCCTTCTACTCTAAAACATAAGTTCTATTATTGTTGAAAGTGATATTTTCTTGAATTCATGCAACTTATTTAAAAGTTTAACTAAATAAGGTGATGGTGTTATTGAAATTCTAAGAAGCCGATTGCTTTCATTTTATTTATATCATGAAATAAATAATAAAACTTTAAAGATAAATAATTGATATACAAAAACAAAAGATTTTTATCTGAAACTGGTTCTAAGTTCAACAATAAATTAGTACCTGTAATATACTTTGATTTTAGTTGAAATATAATGCTGCCTTTATATGTGTGCTAGCTAGGATCTTGATGATTTAAATGTAATTCTATATATTTAATTATATGATTAGGATGAATTAAAAGGTTTTTATTTCAAACTCTTTCGCAAGTTTATGTTCTTTATTTTGTTTTTGCATGCAATATAAACTAATCAGTTATATTATATCCTCCAATAACTTTTGATCAACAAAGTTCGAATCCACTGTGGATTATGGAAGTGGGCTTGCAGCCTGAGAACTTGTTCGAGCTGGAATTAGGTTTCCACTTGGCTTTTTATTCGATTCCGACGGATAATGCCAGTGGTTAGCACAATTATTAAACATGACCAGCCTGCCGGGTAACTAGATTAATTTGATGGTTGGACCGGTTCAGTTTATTAAAAGACTGGCTGGTGTAATAACTTGGCAAAACTCGGTGGACCCGAACAAGACCTGATGTTTTTTTTTCTTTTAAATGTGGTTGTTCTTCTATACTCCTATTTTTTCATATTTTTTTAGTTGGTTATTAACACTTTTTAAAGTTTACTATTTAAATATTAGAAAAATATTTTATTTCTCAATGTAGGATTTGAAACCCTTTAATATACATACTTTATATTCCAAAAAAAAAAGTTATTTTTTTTAATGTGGGATTTGAAATTCTTTCATATATATACTCTATATTTTTTATGTTCACGAGAAAAAAATTATGTTTTTTCAATGTGGGATTTAAAGCTCTTTAGTATATATACTTTATGTTCACAAGAAAAAAGTTACTTTTTCAATATGTAATTTGAAGTCATTTCGTATATGTATTCTATGTTAAAAAAATATATATGTTTTTTCGATGTGAGATTAAAAAAAACCTTTTGTTTTAAATACTTCAACTTAATATAATATCTTTTCAATGTGAGATTTGAGGCCCTTTAATATATATATGTTCATAAAAAATAAGTTATTTTTTTAATGTGGGATAAAAAAACTTTTTAAAATATTCTTTTAAACTTCATTATTTATAACATGTATAGCCTGTATTCACATGAATTTTTTTCTTAATTTTTTCATATGAAATATTGAAATTTTAAATATTTTTTTTAATTTTTCCGAGTTGATCCAAATTTATCTGTGAAATCAGGAACCCGACTTCTTGATCAGGTCATTTCTCGGACCGGGTTTAATAACCATGGTGGTTAGGAATCCAAGACGACATAATGGAGTGTTGGGTGTGGTGTCGGTGGATCACAGTGAAGGGGTCTCTTTGGCCGACGTGATTCATTTTAGTGGTTGGATGGATTGAATGAAGTTGTTTTTTTAAGTATTTTTTTAATATATATATTAAAATAAATATTTTTTATTTTTAAAATTTAATTTTAACATTAAACTAATTAAAATATATATAAAAAATAATTCTAAATAATAAAAATTAAATTTTTACCCACCTCTGTTTCGGCAACAAGGGCTACGCCAACCAATGAGATTTTGTGCCTTATGTCTATCTGCATGCCAATGATATTGACTTAAAATACCTTCAAGGAGCAATTGTGTTTTTTTTTCCTAGTTTATCCGCATTCTCTCGCAGTTGCTGTTTAATAGGGTTAATTCTCTCTTTTAATAATCACGTGATTTGCATGTAAGAATCACGTGACTTGAAAACTTGATATATTCTCTGGTAATCACTTCCAAATCATACGACTAAAAATACTTCCAAATCATATGACTAAAAATATTTTGTCCCGAATAATAAATTAGAAACTTTATACATATTCAAGGATAAAATTGGTTTTATTATAAATATAAAGATAAATTTAAACATACTAGTTGATTGGATCACATCAGAGCAATTCCAATATAATTTAATTTTAAATTTAAGTTACGTAAGAAGTTTTTCTGTTAATTTTATTTTTTTTTAATTTCTTCATAATTTTTTTACCAGATTATCTTTAGAGCGATCAAGTTAATTGAGTTATATCAAACTAATTTTTATATGATTTAATTTAAATTTAAACTAGAAAAAAAATCGAATTAAAATATTTCATCATTAACCCACCTAACTATATTTAATAATAATATTAAAATATTCTTTATAGATATTTTTTTGTCAAGTTAAAAAATAAAAATCCGAGCTATAGTGTAATGCGAGTTATATCGGATCCCTGTCGTTCAAGAAAAAGGATTGGTGCCGGTGGCCCAGGAATCTCGTTTGATAATTGATAGCCATCTTGAGTTGTCGCGCATCCGCATACATACATGTCGACATGACTGTGGACCCTACCCATGAACAGACAATACAAATGTAATGTAGGGTTATTATTCTGAAACAGTAGAGACGGATAGAGAGATAAAATAAAATATAAGTAAAAAAGAGATGGGTAATAATGTAAAAGTTTTTGTATTTTATTTGGTTATAGTGGATAAAATAGAATAAAATATAAAAAAATATACTTTTACTTTTAATATGTATTTATCTAACTTATATATTTTAAAAAATAATTAAATATTATTTATTTTATTTTAGTTTATATTGAGTATTGAAATTAATAATATTATAATAACCCTAGTTATAAAACCATGAGTGACTTGACTGGTTTATTGGGGCCTGGATTGGTCTGAGTTTAAGAAAAAAATAAATGATTGACTCAACCTGACTCGATCAAAAACCTAGATCAATCTAAGATAAAATATGGGTCAAAGACTTGTTGATTGTTTTGAAAAAAAAAAATGGTTAAAACAAGATTACCTTGATTTTTATTTTTTTTTGGAGGGGGGCCAGCTAGGTTGACCCTCGCAACCAGTGACTTGAACCTTGCATCAAGTCGACTCCCGAGTCGAGTTTTAAAACTATGATAATAACCATTTTTATCCATCTTGACCCTCTCAACCAGTGATCTAGGCCTTGCCCCAGTCGACCCCCGAATTAGTTTCTAAAACTATGATAATAACAATTTTTATCATTACATTAACCTGGATAAACCCGAGTTAACCATCCTGATTCATAACCCGAGCTTTACCTCTGGTTGACTCCCGAATCAAGTTTTAAAACTTTAATAATAACCACTTATATTTTATGCTAACTCGGGTCAACCTTCCTGACATGTGACCTGAGTCGTATCCTGGGTAGACCCTTAAATCGGGTTTTAAAATTATAATAATAACTATTTTTATTCTTATGTTAACTTAGATCTATAGTCAATCCCACTCATGACTCAGGTCTTGTCCCAGGTCAACTCCCGAATCAGATTCAAAACTAACCATTTTTATTCTTACGCTAACCTGGGCTTTGCCTTGGACTGAATCTCGAGTTAAATCTTAAAACTATGATAATAATAATAATTTTTATCATTACATGTCTAAGTTGGACAATTTTTAAATTGAGAGTTTTTTACAAGGATATTTGAGCAATAAAAAATAATAAATATTGTTTCCAGAGACATGTTTTCTTCGTACCTCATGTTTTGGAAGTATGGAAATTCACTCTAAAATTATTCTAGAGACAGATTTATTTTTATGTCTTTGTCTCTGTTTCTTCAACCAAATATATTTTTGTCTCTATTGTATCCGTTTTTTTTTGTCTCGGGATTGTAACCAAATGCTATCAAAAAGTTGGATGTGATCAAGTATTAAATTAAACTAAAAGAACCCGTGATTTTGAACAATATTAATCAATCCCAGACTTAGTTTTCTTATATATCGCAATGTTCATTTCTGTAATGTTTTTTATTTCAGAAATAAAACTTTATTTTTTTGAATTTCATCATTCAAAATTATATTAACATGATTTTTTTGTTAAGATTTTTTTTTTAATTTTACATGCTCCCACACATGTGAAGTGTAAAATTAAAGATTGATGATGTAAAATAGAATTTTAAACTGTAATTAAAAAATAAAAGAACAAGGGTAAAATTTAACACAAAAAAGAACCCTTGATCCTTCTAACTATTCAAAAAGCATGAAAAACTTCCTTTTGGTCCCTCAATTTTCAAATTACAAATCATTTGGTTCCTATTGATTGAGATTTTTATGTTTTGATCTCAAATTTTATTTTTATCGCATTTCATTTTTTTGATGTTGATGGAGGAGAGAGAAAATCACTAAAAAATATTCAATCAGTTATATTTTAACCTTAAAAAATGTTGATCATGTTATCAATGTGTTCGTTTTAAAGAGTGCACTTCAATGGACATGTTTTGTCCTTCAAACATGCTGAAAAAAGTATATTAAAAATCATGAATATTTACATTTTTTAAAGAGGATTAAATGGTGTTGAAAGTTTGGAGATGGCTTTACAGAGGTTTCTATGGATGTTTTGAAAATATTTTAGGTTAAAATAAGTTGAGATTTTGGTTTTTGGAATCCAAAAACTTGTACCTTATTTTCCAACAATTAAAGATGGTCAAAATTTACACTAAAAGATAATATATCATTCACTTATTTAAAAGAAAAGTAATAAAATAAAATCATATGTGTAGCCCTGGCTTTCCAAACCATACGCCTTTAGGCTTTTGTTTTTGGGCTAAGCACGCTTGACGTGTTTGCTAAACAACCCTTAGTCTTTTTATTTTTTTAAAAAGAAATTAGAATGAAATTATCTTTAAATAAATTGATAAAAATAATATTTAAATAATTATCCAATTATATCATAGTTTTCAAGAACATTAGAGTTTTTTTTATGGTAATATTAATAATTATTTTATGATTAATTATATATTAATCTAACATGCAGGTTTTTTATTAAAAAAAAAAAACTTATTAGTATTCAATAAGAATGGAATATCATGAACTCAGATGATTACAGAAGCCAATCTCTGCATTGTGAGATTCTTCAATCACATTGCAATATTTAACCTCTAAAAGCTTATTTAATCATTAATTTAATTATAATGACAATCCTGCAACTTCTTAAACTATTTTTTTCAGTTTATTTTTTTCTTTCACGCACATTAACAAGTATATAAAGTTTCATGAACCTAGATTTGGATTGCAAATTGTAATCTATAAAACTAAGGGGGAAGTGTTAATTTTTAAATTTGACTGCATAATTTTTATTTTCTTTTATTGATATTTACTCTCACAATCATTCTCCATAATTTTCCAATTTTAAAAAAATATTAATACAAAAAGTCCATCAATATGAATAAAATAAAAAAAATTATGTTTTTTTTTATATAACAAACAGATTTTTTACTCTAACTCAATTCATTAGAATCTTCACAAATACTCTTCCCGGTTCAACCCGCCCCAAACAAAGCCCATTTAGTTTTCAAATTAAAATAGTTCTTGTTTAAAAATGCATTGGAGTCTTACCCTTAAAAGGATAGGACGTAACCATAAAAATATTATATATATATATAAAAAAAAAAAAACCAGTGTCGGGAGTAACTTATCAAAAAAAATTTTCCAAGGGATTTGCAACTACAACCAATTGCAAGTAGCCCTCTGGATAATTCCATGCAAGTATTTACACACAAACAAGAAGCAAAGCTTGCCAATGGGCCTGTAGCTCAACCCAAGAGGTCCTGTTCAAGCCTCCCTCTCATTTGAGACAAATACTCGCATAAAATGATCACATCAGCAGGAAAAGAGAGCATATAAAAGTGCAAGTAATTATTATAGCCATAAACGGTATCATCATCATCATCAACAACAGCAAACAGGCATACAAAATATTATGAAAGCTGGAGATTTATAAGTTGTTATTATCTCAGGACATCATTCCCTACATGATCCAGCGGCACTCATTCCTCTTCCTCAGCCTCTTCCAGCCAGTTAACAAAGGGCTCCAGGGCCTTCACAAAGGTTTGCCTGTAACATTCCCAACGTATGAAATATTAGCTTCATTAATGCAGAACAAAATGCCAAATTAAGAAAAAAATAGCCTAAACTCATGCAGAATATACAGAACACCCAACCAAAAATGATGTTGAATATAGTATTGGAATGGAACCAATACACTAACCTTTCCATGTCATAATGGAAGGTTAAATATCGCATTTTCAACTAGTAAGAAAGATGTCATTCCAGGTTTTCTATTTTTTTTATTTCCAATTATTATTCTCCTACAAAACAAAAACTTCATCCCATAGTATATGCATTATTGATCTCCTCAGATTATGAAGTGAACAGAGCAATTTAAAGAATATAGAACTTCGCGTGCAAGATGCCAAAAGTGAAGAAACTTGGATAAACTGAAGTGAAATTACACAGCAAACCTTGGGCAGAGGGTTTTTAAATTCAGTTAACAAGAGCCTTGTCTGTTTTTATGTTGCCCGATAGAGTGAATGAATTGAGCTTGCATACCTGCCCTTGGGATTTGTTCCTTTGCGGAACCAGTGCAGAATGGTGTCTTCTGCAAGCACGTCCTGATCATAGAGAGACCTCACAATCTCAGGAAATAGCTTCATCAACTTAGCATCCTCATAGCATTGCATCTGAACTTTGTACAAGAGTTCCAGCTCAAGTTTGCCATTGGTGCAGAATGTATTTAAGAGTTGTGCCCATGTCTTTACCTGATTCATGAAAAGAAAACTCATCACAAAGACAGCATTATTTCATTAGATTACAACTGGTGACCTAATCAATAAGCAACTGGCATGCAGTTGCCACAGGTTAACAGAGAGCTTCGTACTTAAATAACCATATCCACACATGCAAGATCTTTAAACTCAAATTGTCCTTTTCAAGTATATACAATTAACCCATCAAACTGCACTCTGAAATAAGGTAATGTAGTCTACCTAGACATTATATGTGAAAGCATTCAAAAGTTCACAAAGGTTGCCCCAGCACCAAAACTCTTACCAATTGATCAAAAGAAGATAATGATAAAAGGACTAGGAAATAGGGATGACAAATTAATTTGAACCCGATGGATACCAACCTGAATTGATGGATTTTTTATGGATAGTTACCTTACTCAATGGGTAATGGATAAGGTATAAATATTATCAAACCCAACCCAAAACCCGACACCAACCTAACCCAGGATATTATATATATATATATATATATATATATATATATATATATATATAGAGAGAGAGAGAGAGAGAGAGAGAGAGAGAGAACATTTATATTTTTTTTGGGTTGGGAACTATTTGAATAATAAATAATAATAGTAAAATAGATATCCATATGGATACCCGATACTCGAAACCCAATGAATAGCATATGGATATCTAAATTTCTTCACCTATGGATAAGGATAGGATATGAATATAAAGAAACCCAACCCCATTGGTACCATCTCTACTAAGAAATTTAAATTTTGTCTTATATGACACTAGAAAAGACAACGCAGTGAGGGAAAAATCACTCATTAAGGCTTAGTCTTCCTAGCATGTCATGTACTCAGTATGTTATGAAAACAGAAATTCTCCACCGAACTTACCATTGCTCATAAGAACCTTAGTGTCTCTAAGTGAAGGAAAGCACAAAAACAAAGTTCATAATGAAAACTACTTGCAAGTATAACAAGTACCAAGAAAAAAGTGGATCAAATCTCGTTATGCAGACAATAAAAGCAGCAAAATAACTTTATTTTTGTAGGCAAGGGTATTTCTGCAATTTCCAGATTTTCTAGGTCTACATTTTATTTTATCAGTTCCAAAATAAACTATTAGGATGCTTTTTACATATGATAAGAAGTCCTTGCAAGACATGCTTTCTACATGTGATAACAAGTCCTTGTAGGATAAGGACTTTTTGCATATTTTTGTTTTTGCTTCTCAACCTACTTAATGGGGCCTTAGACTACTAGGAACTCTATAAAAAGGTTATGTAATTGATAAATATAAAGAGCCGGTATAAATAAAATTTCCGACAATTTGCTTTTGATTGTGCAACTCAATCTTCTCTTAGGTGTGATTTCTACAAATACTAGGTGTGAAGCTTTGGTTTTTCCTCCTCCTAGGCATGACTTCTAGAAATCTATCCCACATCCACATCCACATCCACATCCAAAGAGAAAAACCATGTCAATCTAGCCTTGAACACTCATCAATAGTCCCTAAACAGCCTCCCACACTCACCTAATCAATCCTACAACAATTACCCATCAAAGATTAAGCCTAAAGTCCCCTAAAAAAATATCATATTACTATTCAAACAGCCCCTATATTCAGACCCGGAACAGGCCCATAAGCATCCTGTGTCATCTAGTCAATTTTCCTTTCTAACTGAAGTATTTCATTCATTTGCATCAACACGAGCACACAAGTTCACTGAAAAATGACATCAATATCTTCCGTAATACAAGTAAAAAAAAAAAAAAAGGTGTGCTTTAAGCCATACCTGGCGCAAAGCTGAATTGGCATTCTGCTGCTGATTCTTCCCAGACCATTGTACAGCATCCATTAATACATCCCACAAAATACGCACAATTTCAATGTCTGGTAACTTAGCATCTTTAACCCGTTGTTTCACTGTGTCGATGACTTCAGACATGTCAGCTTCCTCTGCTATCTGAGTTGTTAATGCAGATTTCATTTCCTTCAGCTTCACCTCAAATATTTTCTTTTCATTATATTCAACCAAAGGTATCAGTCCTTCCTTGCTGAGGATCAACAATGATTAGATATAGATAAGTTCCAGATTATGGGTAATAAAAATTTAGTGTTACTGATGAAAGACAATGCATGCGAAAAACAAGTGCTAGGGAAGCACAAAGACTATAAATTTGTGCATGCTTTGAGAGTTCAAATGAGACTTTTAGATGGACGAGTTTTCATGCAACTGAATTGATAATTTATTTGTGCATAATTAATCTTTATTGCACTCTTATAATCATTTCCACCCAAGGAAAGAGTTTGGGTGCATTGTTGGAACATATAAGCCAACAAATTAAATTGACAGAACTGTAAAAGATAGGAAAAGTCAAATGGTTAAAACTAGCATCTCAAGATCTAAAACATAGAAAAGAAGTTAAGGCAGAGCGTAATTCACTTAACAATCATGAGAAAAGCTTTCTGTATCGAAACTTGGCTACCATGTATCATGAGCCAAAACCAAGCAGCATAACATCAATCATTTTACTGTTAATGTTGTAAGAATATTTTTGTTTCTTCGGAAAATATTTCATTGGCATAGGAAATAGCACTACTCTTCTGCTCCAAGCTACAACTAGAATTTCGTTCACATTTCATCAAGGGATGTCAACTGAAACTTTTTCTTCAAAATTTCTCAAGACATTTATATTTCCCAAAAGCATACACACAACCGCATCTCACCACACCTGCACACTACCATATGTTGGGCCCAAAATGGTGTACTAAATCAAGCATAAAAAATTACCTTTGCCATCTCAGCAACAAGTTTTCACCAAAATAAATCATCAGATTGGACGAGCATAACCATTCAACTCAAATCAGAAAAGCTAAACATGTTGGGCTCTTCTCCATTCCAAGATAATGAAGCAACATACCATTGATCACAGATATCTTTGCCAATATCCAAATTAAACAACTAATTTTTTTTTCTTTTCGAAACAATGAAATCTTACCATTTGCAAATGACAAGAAGACAGCCCATTTCTGGAAATGACCAGAGAGGAAACCATCATCCAAATACACGTCACAAATGACATAGTAATTTCAAGGTTAAAAGAAAGACAAGAACCACATAAAAAGTAACTCAAAGCGAGAAAAAAAAAAGGATCAGAATTGACATGTATAAAAAAGTCATGTATTTTTTCGTGGCCATGAAACATTATATATCCTATCAGAAATAGAAGCATTCAGCAAAATCAAAAGCTTTAAAGGGTTAAATCAACAAATGCAATAAAGAACCATGCCAATTTTATCAATCAGCATCACAAAGTGTAGATTCGCCTTTGAAAATAAAGTTTGTTTTAAAAATTACAAGAAAATAATAAATTATCTCTGAAAAATATTTCATTCTATTATCAAAGATCAGGTGGGAGAAAACTCACGAGAAATGCTCAGAGAAACCTTCAGCAGATCGCTTTGCAGATGGGAAGAAGTCCATAAGGTTCTCCTCCATTTTTCCCCGTTTCAGAATTGAAATCAGATCATCAAGGCTATTATCAACCAGATACTCCTTGAAGAAGTCTGTTATAAATGAAAGAACTATCCCTTTGGCCACAAGGTTATCCTTAAGCAGAGGCTGAAAAACAGTCTCCGGTGGCAACCCAGATAATTTCTGGGAGAATGCAAGAGCCGTGAAAATGGCCAGCTTCTTCCTTTCATTTTCTTCAAAAAGTTCCAGTGACTGCAGGAACCTTCGCATAACATTTTCAAGGTTCTTAATGAGAAATGGCTTGCGGCGCAGAATTTTCTGCGTGTAGATTACTGATGGTAAAATGATTTCCCGTGTAGGCTCACAATCTATTATAGAGTAAGGATGGCGTTCACCTTCATCAGGTTTTGTTGTGCCAGGTTGTGTACGGCCTCCTGTGAAAACAACCTGCATGTATATGATAAATTAGATTGTCTGAGAATTTAAGAATTCACTTTAGGTGAAAACATAGTGATATAAGCAATTTGTTGGAATATTACAGCGCCAAACAGCTCAAAATTTCCTCCAAAACAGAACATACATGACAGTAGATAGGAAACCCATTGCCTATATTGCATAGATTAGCATCTGCATTAATGTTGAGCCCAAGCATTTTAGCTCCCAACATTTCCTTTCACATTTAGAAAGGAGAAATCAAGGTTTTTTTATAAAAATAAAAAAACACGCACACGCACTCCAACTTGCAAATCGAAATTAATTTATAGAATTAGCATAGCAAGAGTGTATTAAATGCCTTAAATCCTGCAAAAGCAAATTTCATGCATGCGACTCCAAAATATTTGCTCCTGCATTCCTTAGCATGATTTTTCTTTCATGTTCTGCACATGGACCACCAGCAAGCATATGCAACAAGTATATAACTTCCCTAAATCTAATATTTTTTCACTGAGATTAACATTTCTGATTCTGAAAAAAAAAAATTAAATCTAATTAAACTACCAACGAAATGCTCCCTTTGATTTTGGAGCATTCTTTAGAAATGATATTGACAATTTGAACCTTCTATATAATAAATGATGAGCTTGCCTCAAAAAAGGTGTCACCGTATCTTGAGAAGTTAAGGTCTGCAGATTCAATGCTCTTAGCAACAAGTTCCTGCACGTTGGGAATTTCAATAAGATCCAGGTGCATGAGCCAGTGATGCATATTCAGACATGACATAAGAAAAAAGATGGTTGGCGAGCATTAGATTTAGGAAAAATAAAAAAGAAAGAAAGAGAAATTACCAAATCACCAGCATTATCCAAGTAAATCTGGACCACTGCATCAGCAAATGCTGCAGGGTCCAGTGGAGCAGCAATATTCCGTTTGCGGGTCTTAATCCGCGTGCCACTGAAGATAAAATGTTAAGTCAAGAGGTATTACAGAAAAAAGTTTTTGTAAAAATCAAGACATCCATTGACAAGAACAGACACCATCAGTATCTTAACATGTACCATGTCCATAAACTAAAAATTAGACGTTTTGTACTGTAATTAGATCAAGTAATTCAACAAAATGAAAAAAAAAAAAGAAAAAGAAACCAAACAATTCATTGACTAGAACCCAGGAACCGGAACTCTCCAACTAACTATTTGCATGTTTTTTCTTGGAATACGCGATCATATCCAATAATTTAATTGGAAATTGCCCAATATAAAAGCAATAACACAAGAAGGAGAATAAAAGACTTACCCAAGAGTGGGTCTCTCCTTCGAGCTGCATATAAGAAACAGAACATAAAACCAATCAGAAGAAAAAAAAGAAGAAGCAAACGAACAAAACAAATCAAATACGATAAAAGTGAAAGAACATTAAAAAAAAATTAATTCAAAAAATAGAATGTCAAATAATTAACAAGAAATTGCTTTAAAACCAAATCAAAACTTGAAAGAACCAGACCATTCTGCTCTAAGAACCCTAAAAGCAAAAGAAACAGTATAAAAGCCCTAAAACAAGAAAAGATGATATTTTAGAAGGAAATAGCGATGAAAAAAATAAAAACACAGATCCAAAAGTAATTATGAATATTGGCAGATCCAACGCAAGCAGGCGTAAGAGAAAGATGAACATACCTCATAAACCAAGATGAAAAAGGGATCTGCGAAGCAGAGGGTCTCTCTGAGATTTGGGGTTGAGATAATCGAGAGAGAGGGCAACAGAGAGATTTTTGGTAAGATGGGGTTTCGACAGTGATATTATATATTATTATTGATTTCAGTATTACCTTCTTCGCCTGCACTCTTTTTTTTTTTTATTCTATCCTTAAAAAAATACCTAAAACAAATTAAAATATAGAACACTTTTGAGGCAACCGTGCAAAAATATTTATATAAAATTTTGATTTTTTTTATTTTTTTTAAATTATTGTAATATGTTATACCAAAATTAAATTTTAAAAAATAAAAAATATTAAAATACATTTAAAAATTACCGTTATTATTGTTTCAAACACTCAATACTAATTAAAATATTAAAAAAGTAACATGTCAAACAATATATTTTATTAAAAAATTTGAGATTGCCATATATTATCTTGACGTAAAACAAACATGATTAACTTACTAAACTCAGTATGAGATCATAATAATTTTATAGAATTCAAATCAAAATAAAATAGAGAGTTCAATTGTAATCAACTAAATATTAAAGGCCAAAATGAAAAAAAAACATTCAGTTAAAAAAAGATCCAAAAAATATTATATTTAAGCAAATAAAAATATCATGAAATAAGCACAACAAAAATATTAGACAACATATTAAATGAAATATTTTTAAAATATTAAGATAGTGATTAATCCATAAAATATAAAATGATAACCCAGATTATACTGAATGATATATTTCAAAAAACAGAATAAGATAATAACATCTTAGCTCGACTTTGATCAATCATAATTGACCTACAAAACTCATGATTCAGGGCATGAGACTTGATGATCACATGGAACCCAAATCGAAACAAAATTAAGAGCTGAATTCTAATCAACTAAATATTAAAGGTCTAAAATGAAAAAAAAAAATACATAAAAGCTATATTTAAGCAAAAACAAATTATCATGAAGTAAGCAGCTTACTTATATTTAAGCAATTGATTTAGTTTAATTCAACACCAAAGTTTCTTTTTTAAAAAATAAATTTAACAAAGAATGATAAATAAAAATACCCTAAATAACCCATGTTATTTTTAAAATTAGTGAAAAATCATGTAAAAGGTAAATAAAAAATAACAAAGTCTAATCTATAATTTATTCAAATGTTGAAAGATCAAATTAAAAAAAATGAGCTTTAAAAAAAAAGAAAAAAACAATAAATGAACCGGGCGAATCTCCTAATCTCTCAAATTCACAACCCATTAAATTATAGACCCGGACTCAATCAAGAAGCTTAATTCAATGTTAAAGGATAAAATTATAAAAAATTATATATATATATATATATATATATATATATATATATATATATCAATTTTTAAAAAAAAAATCAAAGTAAAAAAATAGCAAAGAAGTAAAAGAGGATGAAATCATAATAAAAAATCAATTTTAAAAATGATCTCAAATAAGATAAATAGCAATCAAGAGAATGGAGGCCAAATCTGACATATTAAAAAATTAAAGGAGGGTGAAATTGAAAATAAATTTTAATTCTTTAAAATAATTCAAATAAAAAATATAAATTGAAAGAACAAGGACCAAATTCGAAGGAAAAATAAATTGAAGGGTTGTGAAATTTTGCAAGGTCAAACACGAAAATCAAGGAGGGGAGATAAAATAAAAAGAAAAGGAAAAACAAACCAACGCCAAACCGAAAGGAATTACACCACATGTATCGCTCAGGGAGGTAGACCTCGTTGTGATGAATCGGAAAACATTAAGAAGCCACACATGTTGCTTAAATATAGAGGGGCGGCTTACTCATTGATGTGTTCAATGAAAGCACCAATAACTTTTATATATATATATATATATATTTCTTAAAGTACAAAATTGTCCTCAAAACCAATGAAAATTAAAAAAAAAAAAAACTAAATAAAAGTACATATAAGCCCCTAGAGGTAAGGTAAGACAATTTGATTTTAAGAACAATAGAGTCATTTTACTATACTGAAATATCAAAAAGCCTATAAACCCAAGTTAAATATTTTTTGCTTTTAAGAGCTATTAAGTAATTATCTTATGTATAAAAAAAATGAAAAGACTGAGCTACCATCAATCAACTCTAAAATGACCAATAGACCCTAAAAAAAATATCCAATTACCCTTAAACCTATTTGTACTCTTAAAGTAGCAAGAAATCAAACCAAGACCAAAAATCTTCTCAAAGCCAGATTTATTTATTTTAAGAAAAAAGAGGACCAAAAACCTTTGCTATCAAATTCTTCTTATCGAATGGAATATTTTTATATCAACTTGATCATTTTGGTTGCCATAATTGAAACAACCAAATACTTTCTCTCTTTCCACAACCATTTTCTAGCGAGTCTCTCTCTCATCCAATGACTGAAAATGACAAAAGTAAACTTTATAATCAAAATGAAAATATAAAAATTTAGGATTAAACATATATTATCATGTCTTACATTTTAATCCTTTGTTTTTTAATTTTATAAGTATACCACAACTTCAAGGCTAATTTAATCCAATTAAGCTAGAGAAAAACTAAATTGAACAAAAAAATAGAAAAAAAAAAAAGAATAAGCAGGAGCTTCACTATTTATATGAAAAGTGAAGCTCCATTACATAATCTAGTTCTTTTAGTTTGTTTAGGTAACTATCAATTATGTTATTATGCATTATACATTATATATTAAGTATTATAATTATTAAAAAAACTAAAATAATATGTGGTTATACGGTTCGGAAACCACTTTTAACACTCACATAAAAACATATTTATTATTTTTATATTTTTTATTTTGAAGTTTGTATTTTTTTTAATTCAATCATATTAGTTATTTATTTGCAATTACATCTTTTAAAATTATGTTTTCATGGTTTTATGAGCTCTATTTTTTTTTTTTTAATTCTTATCTCACTTTTTTGATGTATTGTTAATTTTTTTACATTAAATTGCAAATAGATTTTATGAAATATATAGTTTTAGCTTTCTTTTAAAAACCACTTAGGACCAAGATTGACATAAAGGGAATAAACCGCTTAGATTTCTTTTCCATAAATATTGCACAAGAATTCCATTTGATCCCTTAAGTTATGTTTTGTTCATATTCTTTTAGGTTATTACATTTTAGTGTTGGTTTGATATTATGGTAGATTTTCTTTTTAAAGTGTTTTTTAAATTTATTTTTGCCTGAAAAAGCATTAAAATGATGCTTTTAGGTGTTTTTTTTTTTATTTTGATGCATTGACGTCAAAAATAAAAATAAAATCATTTTGATGCATTTTCAAATAAAAAATACTTTTCAAAAGCATCATACACTACATTACCAAATACAAACTTAGTCCTAAAGGTCTTTTTTTAAACATTTCAATCCTTGTAAGTTAAGAGGAAAAGAAAAAGTCATTGAAAAAGTTGAAAAGAGAGAAAGCTCTTGGATGAAAAGATTTCGACCAACACTAACTTTGATTTTAATGTTTATGGTTTTGACTTAGAGAGAGAAACTCTATAGAGGTAGTTTCCACTTTCAATAATACTTGAAGAATATATTTGATCTTAGAAAGTTTTTTTTCCAATTTGATTATGAGTTTGTAGACGTATGAGAGAGCGTTTTAAGGTTGATAATAAGCATATTAAGCTCTCCAAAATGTTTTTTTAGGTGAAAATAGGTGAGAAATTAAGTTATGGAATCCTAATACACTAGACCCTAATTTTCGATCACCTGTGATGGTTGTGGTTTGAACTATAAAGGAGTCATTGCATGGATTTTTTTTTAAAAAAGGAAACTTCCTCATGAATATTTAATAATTTTTTATATTTTATATTAGTTTTTATATAATTTTTTCAAAAAAATTATTCTTTTATTTTTTATACTATGATGTCATAATTATCATGGCATTTTTTCTTACATTAAAATTTTGTTTTTTATATGTTGCTAAGTTATTATTTAAAAAAACTATCGTCTAACCAAAAAAAAAAGACATGTTTTCAATAGTAAATAAATATGAATAAGGTAAGAGGGTTTTGGAAAGATAAATGCTTATTTTTCTCCTCAATTTAAATATTTTGAATTCTTGTAAATATTTATTTTAATTGGGTTAGGTTTTCATTCAAAAAAATCATATTACTTATAAAAAAATACATGCTTTCATCAAAATAAAAAAAGAATGCATTTATACAAAAAATAAATTTTATACTAAAAAAATACTTTTCTCTATAATTTAAATCATTTGGATTATTAAAAATATTTGTTCTAATTATTGTAGAATTTAGTAAAAATAGAGTTTGAGGATTGCCCCAAAGTAGCTCACGAGTATGCGGCTAGTAACATAATATAATATGAAGTAGTTGCTTACAAAATACTATTGTGTTTTTTTAATTAAACTGAAAGGGTTTATTAGCCATATATCTCTGTGGTGATATTTGATTAGTATTTCATAATAAAATATAAAAAAATAGCTAGGAGAAATAAGACAAGATGGAATAGAAGACAAAGACAAAGTTGTATTTGATAATGATATACAAGACAAAATGAATATCTATATATTTTGTATGATTGATAGGGGATAAGGTAGAAGAAATTATAGAAAAGTTTGCTTTACTATTAATATACATTACTATTAAACTTGCCATATTGTAACAATAAATAGAGATCACTAGATGGGGTGCTCACACTTCATCTCGAGCTAAATACAAATGTTGTTAATGTGTTTTATAGGGCAAGAAAAACTTTGATTTTGAACTGAAAAATTAGTGCATATGTCTACTAAACTAATCAGGAACTATATATGTCAACAAATGTTAAAAAAGCTTTAACGCTAACCAAAGTAAGTTATGAGACTAAACAAAAGATACATATTAAGATATTTAATTTTAAAATGTGAGAAGCCTCTCAAAAAAAAATTCTAAACAATACATCAATAATTTTTTTTCAGGAAAGTAAATAATTTAAACTAAGTTTTAAAAAATGTGGTATATTTTCCCCTTTCCTTATTAATATATTTTTCTTAAACCCTTTTCTTTTTGTCCTAGGTTTATAATTTAATAAATATCAAAAGCAATTAAAATAAGTATAGAAATATTTAGATAATTTCAAATAAGGGGGAAAAACACCTCTCTAATTTTATTTTATTTTAAAAAATAATTTTTGGATGATTTAAAAAATATAAAAACAATGCATCACTCGCAAATTATCATTGAGATGTTTTTGGAATCCTTTTTGCGAAGACAAGAAGAGGAAAGACAACAAATAAAATTTAAGTAGGAAAAAAACTTAAGAAGGGTTGTATGGAAATAGTGCTTTCTGATATTATAAAAAATATCGTGATCCCACAAAAAAAAAAGTTAAAAGTGAACAATATGCAATAAAATATTATAATAAATATATTTTAAATAATTTAATTTTAATAAATTTAAATAAAAAAAGTGGAAAGAATCAAATACATTTACAAATTGAGCCTAAATGCATAAACCCAATTCATAAAAAGAAAGCGAGACATGCATGGACTTGCAAGCAGGTCATTTGCTCATATTTTTTTCCAAAAAAAAAACAAATGATATAGAGCTATAGTGGCACAAAACACATTGCATTGTAGCATGATCTTTGGCCACCTCGAGTGGTCGGAAACTCAAGTTCCAATAATTTTCATACAAAACCGTGCATAGTAATATTTTTCTCACCTAAAAAAAACCTTTTAGACCTTAGTAAACATGTTAATAACATCCAATCAACCTTTTATCTCCCAAAAAAGAAAAAAGAAAACAGTGTGGATCATGATTGTAATACATAATGTATTATGTCCTCCTCCAATGTTGCATTTTTGTTTATTTTTTTGGAATATTTCTTCCATTTCACATCATTTTACGTATTCATGATCTCAAAAACAATCCCATGGTTTATTGAATGTTGATTCTGCAAAACCAAACTATATTTGTTGTTAAAAATTACAAATAAAAGAATGAGATCAAAGTTGACATTAAAAAAAAATTGACAAGCCTTTTTTTTTTATTTTAGAGAGAGCTAGACACAAAAACTGATGAGCAAAGAGATAAAGAAAAAGGAAAAGAAAGAAAAGAAGAATGAGTTTCTAGAGCCACATCGAAGCTCTTTAGTCAAGACGTATCACGCGATAAGAAAGCCATTGTCAATATGATTCTAATAGCACCAACGAAAACCGCTTTTGAAGCTTAGAGGAAGCTACATGCGCCACCACAGTGTAGTGATTTCCCTCACATGCTGGTGTGTGTGTGTTACTTGTGCAGTCACTTTTCCTTTTTAGTCCTTGATTTGGCTAAAAAATGACTAAAACTTTATTTAAGTTTCCAGTTAAGTTCCTAAATTTTAAATTGTTTTGAATTAATCAAAATTAAGTTAATTTTGCTCAATCAAGCATTAACCAAGCGTTTGATTTATTTGCTGACATTATGAGAACCCTATACCAAGTTAACCAAAACAAAAAAAACAACGCCCAACCCTAAATCAATCTAATATAAAAGGATCAAATAAAAAAAATCAAGTGATAAAAAAAGAAAAAAAAGAAGAAGAAAAATGTCGTGGATGGTAGATTTGGCTCCTGGATTGAATAGGGTTTTGAATGTGTTGGGACAAATCATAAAAATATGATTTTAAGGGTTTAGGAGTCGCCACCTACCTATGGTAAGTTGCATTGTTGATTGATTTTTTTTTTCTAAGATCATGTTTCTATTTGTTGGTCTGTCTAAAGTTCAAGAAAAGTCCTTCTAAGTAAGAACGTCCTTATCATGCTAAAACCTAACCATTCTAAAGCCCAAAAAGTTATGTATAATACATATCTCAAATTTAAACAAAATGAATTTTATGGTGTTTTTTTGAAATTTTGGTCAAATCTTAATGAATAATCACAAACTTGTTGTGATACCTATTAATTGTTTTTTTTTTTTTTTGTATTTTTCCAAGTATGATAAAATGCAATTTTTACTTTTTTATAAAATATGCATGAAAATTTTAGAATATGACCATATACACACAAATAAAAATGTATTTTTGTATTTTTTAAATAAGGAATTTTTTATTTTTTCTAAAATTGTAAAGAAAATCAAGTATATTTAATACTGGGTCAGTATCTTACAATGTAAATTTATAGTCCAAATATTCAATGAAATGGCTAGAAAACATGTGAGGGACCCACAATATATATTATATTGATTTTTCCGTAATGATATTGATTTTTTCATGATGTAAAAAAATCACTTATTTAGTAAAAAAAATAATTTTTAATAAAAAACATTTTTTCATTAATTAATTTTATTCAATCAATAAAAAAAACTTATTTACTCTAATTCATTTCTTTTGAATTATTATAAATTATTAAATTGCATAAAATAATTTTATATTTATTTTGAGGAATTTAGTTTCCATACTAATTCGATGAAAAGAAAAATCCAAAATTTTAATGCATCAAATTCTTAAATGTTATATATATATATATATATATATATATATATATATATGTGTGTGTGTGTGTGTGTGTGTGTGTGTGTGTGTGAGAGAGAGAGAGAGAGAGAGAGAGAGAGAGAGAGAGAGAGAGAGATAAAACATATTTGAAAATTAATAAATTAATAAAAGATTTAAGTTATGGAATGTTTAAAAAGACATTATGAAAACAAATAAATAAAAGATTGGTTAATTTCTAAGCTTATTTGCAAGTTATTTATTGTTGGTAGATATTCGTTGAGTTAGTGTCAGACCTTAAATCAAGAGTCTCGCATCTCAATGATTTTTCTAGTTTATTTATATATTTATTTATAAACATTTGTTGACCATGTTATCATTATTATTTATTTATTTACAAAACATATTGAAAAAAAATAATACTATGCTCGTCCCACATTGGTCTTTCTTGGAGAAGTCTCGTCGACTCATTATTGAACTCGTTTTAAAATTGTAAAAAGCATGTTAGGCCTATACCAGTTTCTAAAAACTGGGAGACACGTTGACATAGTTTTACAACCCAAGATTAATAGTAATAAAAAAAAAACATGATGAAAACTCTTCGATGTTGTTTTTGTTTTTTTAAAATAAATATTTACACACACACATGTCAAAAAATAAAAGAATATTTTTATAAAATGCAAATAATGTTAACATGAAGAAAGTAAAAATAAAATAAAATAATGCATAGGTGAATAGTAACTTATTTCCAATAAGGTAAGAATATAGTTTTACAAAATAAAGCTAACGAGATTGTGAAGTGAACAAAACTAAACTAAAATAACAATAAATGGATGTATACTAACCATACATAAATAGTGTAAAGTAAACTATTTTCATTCATGAATAGTAAAAACAATGCAAAAACCCTACTAAAAAAATAAGAAAACAAGGATTTCGCTTACCTTGGGGTTGGTTCCAGAAAGAAAAGGGAGATGTTATGATCACTAATGGTGTAGTTTTCGGGTGGTTTTCTCTCTACTTCAAGTTTCTTTCTCTCTTTGGATTTTGCCTTTCTTCCTTCTTTTTTTTCCTCTTTTCTTCACCTTCACCCTCTATTTCTTCTTAGTTTAGATCCATTCTGTTTTCAACTTAAAACTATCTTCTTTTATTTATTGAATTTCAGGTTTTTTCCTCTTTCTTTTCTTTTTTCACCTTGCCTACCTTTTAACTCAATTTACCCTCACTTTTTTTTTCCATCTTAAACCTTATTTTTCCTTCCTCCCTCCTTCCCTCTATATATATCTTAACATTTTCTATCTATAGGGTAGCTCCTTTCATTCCTTTTTTTGCCCCTGTATTTATAGACAATGATGAAACTTTTTGAACCTCTTTTGGTGGAATGATTGTGGTCATTTGTTCCCTTGGGTTAATCTTAACCCTCCATCATGGTTGTACACTTTGGCAAAACATGTATGGGTTTGCCTTTTTATACCAGTTTTATAGCGGTTTTAAAGGGTCCGAGCATGTATTTATTAGCTGAGAATGTAGTACAACGCAGAGTAAAAGAACCAACATCTCTTTTCTAAGCTTAACCCTTTCTTTGTCTTCTCAATTAAATTCATCAATCAAACCTTTGATTTATGTGATAGGCCTGCATTTAAGATGAACATTTACCATAAATTAAAGGTATCTTATATTATTAGACATGTTATTATAAAACATGTTCTAGTTAAGGAGTTATTGATACTTCAAGTGTAAAATGATGATATAAAACCTTGATAAAAATGCACTTTTAAGTACTGATCACACCCCCCAACCAGCTTATTACTAGTCCTTAGTAATCAAAATGTTAAAATAGAAAAATAATTTGCAAGTTCCACAAAGCAAGGCATTCATCATTCAACTTCCATTAATCTATCCAAATAAACAAACTCTCATTAAATTTATATATCTGCTTTGTACTGTTGAAACAAGATATTAATAAACCTTATTTTTATGTGCTAAATTTATGAAAACATAGATGATGAGACTTTTATTGGAAGAAAACAATATTATGTTCTAATGTTTTTCTAAGGTTATTTTCTTAGGTTGGGATTACTATCTTTTTTTTAAATATATATACATATAACTTAAAACACAATGCATCTTTAACCCATGTAACGAGCTTTCAACTAATGACTCCCAGACCAGTTGGTCTTAGGGCATTAGGTGTTGAAACACCACTACGAGCTTAGTAACTCGGGTTGCAGATACTGATACATAAATAGTGCAATGTTTGATTCCCTTAAGCTTTTCTCCTTAACCCGTGTAACAAGCACTAGGCCAATAGCTCCCAAGTCAGTTGACTTTAGGGTATTAGGTGTTAAAACACACCTTCGAGCTTAATTGCTTAGGTTAGGGAGGCTACGAAACCAAACTTATCTACGTTTTTATTATCATCAATATTTTGTTTTTTTGTTTTTTTAATGCAAATTATAAATTATCCCTTTCCCTTAGTTCTTACCTTTAACAAAAGAACATAAATAATGTAATAATCCAATATGCAACCCACAATCATATGTTAAAGTGTGTGTGTGAAAATGCAGGTTTAAGAATACTTGTTAAATGAGTATATGAGCATAATCAAGTGATAACAATGCGAGAGTTTGTAAATCTGAATATTTCAAGAAGTATTCTAATAGACCTTAATAAGAATATTTACTAAGATGCGTCTCAAGAGTCAATAAAATTCCTTCTTACTCTGCCATCCTAATAACAGTTTTGTCAAATGGTTTTAATAATAGCAAAAATAGTTAGTAAGTTAGTATTTTTTTTGTCAACTACTACCCTCTCCCCCCAACCAAAACGAGACATTATCCTCAATGTTCTAAGGTAGAAAGATAGAGTATAGAAGACATCACCTGAAATAACGAATAATGACAAACCTGAAAACACACTTAAACAAATATAAGAAATAATAAAATAAAATAATATGCTATTAATAAAACCAAAGGACACAAGGTTTCACAAATGAAGGCTCAAATCCAATCTAAGCTTTTTACGGCTTTTCATAGTTGACCAATTTATGCGACTCATGGAGGGATCAAGTACAGGGATGAAAGATTGTAGTTCGTCAATCAATTGTTCAGCAGTAACAGCAGAGATTATGATTTGTCGTGCTGAAGATGTTAGAAATTCCTGTACCATAGCTTGATCAATAATAGACAATAAATTTTCATAAAAACCATTAACATTTAACAAACCTATAGGTTTATGGTGAATGTGCAGTTGGGTCCAAGAGGAAATATGAAAGATCTCTTCCAATATGTCCAGACCACCTGGTAAAACAATGAAGGAGTCAACATGGTTAAACATTGCATTTATTCGATCAGACATTGTGGAGACTTATAGTTCCTCTCCAATTGTTTTTCCAATAATATCCCCTTTTACTAAAGTTTTGAGGACGACCCACAAAATTTGATTGCCTTCTAAAAATACAGCTATTGACACACCCCCATTAACCCAAGGCTGCCTCTCTCATACACTAAATGAATCTTTCTTACAGCTAGTACTTGACCAAGATGATTTGCTGATTCTAAAAACTCATTTTCTTTCCCAGGACTGGATCCACCGAAAACACAAATATTTCTTATGTGATGACTTGAGGAACCTGTCATTTCTACACACTTCTTTATCTGTTGAATATATGGGTTGAGTGAAATGAAGGGAAGGAAGATAAGATTTTATAGATGAGAAATTGAAAATGCAATCATACCACCTATTTGTAGGCCAGCTGGAGTTTCTCCCTCTCTCCCTCTCTCTCTCTCTTTATTTATTTATTTTGAAAAAGCATGTATATGTACAAGTAGTTATGATTGTGGCTCACATCTTCCCTTGATTTTATGTCCAAGAATGGCTTAAACGCCCTCTATGGGTCGGGGATAGGCTTCCCATCTAGTTTTCTTAAAAACTGGCAAACATGTTCTTTTTTAGTCAGATTCCCAAAACTATGTCGAGCATGTTCTTTATGGAATTGTGGCCATAAATCATGAATTGCACAATGCACATCTCTACTAGGATGTGTCTCAAGAGTCAATAGAAGATTATCTAAAGACCACTTACTCAGGCCATCCTTAATGCATTGTATTTTATCTTCACGGTTTACAGATACCATTCCTAAAGAACGAAATGTTGCATTACAAGTCCATCTAGCACATCTGTGACAGACTTTCAGTCGTTTTGCACGACGTTTCTTTACAAAAGTGCTTCTACCTGTTCTAGGCAAGTATGAAATGAAAGAATTGGATGACTCATTTGATAATTGGACCTTTGCTTCAATTAGTCAGCGAATATCTTCAGGAATTCCATGATTCATTAACAACCTCAATCTTTCACACCTAGCACGATAAATATTTGTAATCGTATTTGGAGGCAAAACGGGAAAATACTTTTTCAATTTTTCAAGAGTGGTGTCCATTTTCAAATGAGAATTGGAGAAGAGATGCAAAGAAAGGAGAAAGGGCAAAGAATTGCATAAATATATACACATATATCAGTTATTATGGGAAACTGAAAGAACCGACTTAAGAGTCACGGAGTACCGTTATCCGCCATTTGACTGGGGTGAGAGAGACTAACAAAACAAAATTCACACAAAAAAGAAACACAAAAACAATGTGAGAAAAAGAATCAATCTTTATATACATGATCACTCAATTCAATAGAGTCATTTTCAACTGAAAAATTGTCAAACTAAACTTTCAAACGATACCCATTTACCTTGAAAATATTGTCATTCTTTGGATTCTCAATATCTCAGGCCCCATATGGATACATATGTTTCACAATAAAAGGACCGCTCCATCTTGATCTTAGTTTTCCAGGAATAAATGGAGTCGAGAATTATAAATCAAGACTTTTTGACCAACATTGAATGTTTTTCTCAGTATTTTCTTGTCATGAAACTCTTTAATTCTTGCTTTATGAATTCTTGAATTTCTTATGCATCATTTCTTATTTTCTCAAGCTCACTTATTTGTAATTTTCGCAGCTGACTAGCATCATCAAGGTTTGAATTAAAAGCTTTAATATCCCAATAAGCTTTATGTTCAAGTTCCACAGGCAAGTGACAAGGTTTTCCATAGACTAATCTATAAGGTGACATACCTAATGATGTTTTATCTCTGAGGGTAAGGAAGGGGTTGAATCTAAACATTGCAAAGAAAAGACTGATTCCCCACCAGCACTTCCATTTCCTCATGTCATGACCAAACAAAGGAAAGTCAATCACAACTCTGAAATCTTTGAAACTTTCAAGCAGGTAAGGATCAATATACCTTTGTTGGATGCTATTAAATAGGTACCTTCTTATGCTAAATTTTTGAAAGATCTGTGCACTGTGAAGAGAAAACTGAACGTGAAAAAGAAAGCCTTTTTAGTCGAACAAGTAAGTGTTATTCTTCAAAACAATAATTTTTTGAAATATAAAGACCCTGGTTGTCTTACAATTTCATGCTCTATTGGAGAACATAAAATTGAAAAAGCTTTACTTGATCTTGGAGCTAGTGTGAATTTACTTTCATATTCGGTTTTTCAAAGTCTCAATCTAGGTGAGTTAAAACCAACTTCTGTAACTCTTTTACTTGCTGATAGATCTGTAAAAGTGCCTAGAGGAATAATTGAAGATGTATTAGTACAAGTTGATAAATTCATTTATCTTGTGGATTTTATTGTCTTGGATGCACAACCTGTTGAAGCATAATTCAATTCCAATTATTTTAGGACGACTGTTTCTTGCAACTTCTAATGCATTGATTAATTATAGGAATGGACTAATGAAGCTATCATTTGGAAACATGACATTGGAGATGAATATTTTCAATATTTGCAAGCAACCTAGAGATGATAATGATTTATAAGAAGCACATCTTATTGAAGAATTAGTTTAGGATTAAATTGAATCTACCGTGAGTAAAACATAGTTTGACGAATATGCAGATTTGCAAATGATTTATTCTGGAACAAAAAAGTCAAGGACAAGAAAGGCATCGACAATGTTGTCGTAGATCATTTATCAACATTGATAATAGATTTGACATTTGACATCCCACGAATCGATGATTACTTTCCTGATGAATCTTTACTTTCTCTTAGTTTAATACCTTGATTTGCTAAGAATATCAATTTTCTTACCAGCTCATTGGAGTACCCAAGACAAAAGAAAGTTTTTGAACGAAGTGAAGAACTTTTATTGGGATGACCCTTACTTATTCAAATATTGTCCTAATCAAATATTTCAAAGATGCATTTCGAACAATGAGGTAAGTAGTGTCATTAAACTTTATCATTCTGAGGCATGTGAGAGTCATTTCTCGTCAAAAAAGACAATTGCAAAAATCTTACAAAGTGAATTTTACTGGCCCACCATATTCAAGGACTCACATGCATTCTGCAAGACTTGTGAAAATTGTCAAAAGTTGGGATTTATTTCAAAACGTCATATGATGCATTTAAATCCTATTCTTGTCATTAAGATCTTTGACTGTTGGGGTATAGATTTCATGGGTCCATTTCCTCCATCATTTGGTTTCTTGTACATATTAGTCGAAGTAGATTATGTTTCAAAATGGATAGAGGCAATTCCAAGTCGAAACAATGATCATAAAACAATGATAAAGTTTTTGAAACAAAATATTTTGAGTCGATTTGGAATCCCTCGAGCCATGATAAGTGATGGTGGAACACATACCCCTTATCATCCTCAGATAAGTGGACAAGTAGAACTTACTAATAGGGAGATCAAATAGATCTTTGAGAAAACAGTGAACCATAATAGGAAAGACTGATCTTTAAGACTTAATGATGCACTTTAGGCTTATCGAGGATTGACTTATCATCTTTCTCATAATGTTCAAGAGAGGATTCTTTTTTAGTCTTGTGAAAGGACTATTTAAGATGACTTTTTTTCATTTCAAACACATGTATTTAGGATTGGTAAGCTTTGCTTTCTTTAATGTGATCATGCGAAATGGTTTTTCATTATTCATTCTGCTAAAACTTAGCTTTAAAGTCGTCTCATGGTATTGTTATTCTTTAGGTTTTTTAGGCATATGGTCACCTTTCTAGGAGATCACTTGAATTTTTAGAACATGTTTGTTAGAAACAAACATCAATTTGACCTTTTTCTTTTGTACTAAAACTTTGATTTTCCAAAAACCTTTGTGAAAACATGAGATTATCTATAGTTTTTGGAGAAAAAGAAAAACATACCAAATAGTTCTTTTGTGAATTGATGGAACTTTTAGGATTTCTGAAAGTGTAAGAATGAGGACAGTCATAAACACACAAAAATGCATGATATTATTAAAAGAATGACTTATTTAACAGGGAAAGTCTTTTGACATTATAAGTCAAATTACTGACAAGACTGAAACATGACAAAGTCAAAACAATTTTGCAGACATAATCAAACAAAGTCAATTACTTTTTAAACACAATATGAGTAGGCTTTATCTTCCAATTTTGGCCAGCCTCCTCACGAAAGCTCTTGCATGGATCTCATTTATGGCGAGGATAAAAACTAAGTGCTTGCTCGAGTAAGCTAGCAATGAGGGCCATGTTAACTTTCAGGGAATCTAGCTCATCGCGACAAGCGTGTTCTTTTTTTCATGTTTCTTTGTCAAAGTTAGGTGTTGTAAACTCTGTGGATTTGAGCTTTTTTGGGGACATATATTTGAACATGTCATATGCTAACATGACATTTAAACTTCAAAGCATGAATACATGTATGCCTATAGATGTAAGTGTATGTACATGTACATTGAATATGGATTAACCCGTTCGAATGGCTAATCCATGACTTCTTTTTTGAATATGGGAAAAAATCATAGTTTGATTAATATGGAAAGATCTTTTCCAAGTCTTTACCTCGGTTAAATCTCATACACTTATAATTTATTCGTAGTAATCTCTCAAACTTGGTCCTTAGATAATTACACCATCTCAGATTCTTACCCATATTCAAAAAACAAATCATGGTCTTAGCTTAGAAAATCCTGCGGAGTTAAGGATTATTGACTATGTTTGCCTTAATACAAAATGAATTACTAGGGTGTTCATACCCAAAGGGAAGGTTCTAGGCCATTATATAAAAGGTAAGTTTTCTACCTTATCTCAGAAAGGGTATTTGAGCTACCCAGTGACCACCTTTCATAAAGACAGTATAAGGGTTTACAAGGAATGGTTGGGGCACAGTATGACCGCCATTACTAAGTAAACACTCAGCTTATAATTGGATGTTTCACGAGTCTGAACCCCGACTGAAAGTTATGAGGCAGACTGTTACTCCCTACCTAACCTAAAGTTTGGTTTATTCGTGAAAATTAAAATGCATGAAAGCATTAATCCATACCCAACGTACATATACGTGCAGTATGTAAAAATGCATGTTAAATGCTGTAGAATTAAACAGACCAAAACAAATAGGCAAACAATCAAACAAGCAAGGCTTAGTCTAACTAGATAAGGCGTTCCCTAATGGAGTCATCATCTTGTCATGACGGCGCGGCGTCGAGAACGACGGGTCTACCTCCCAAATGGTGTGTCAAAATGGGTTTCGGATATAATCATAAAATTATGATTATAAGATTCAGGATTCGCCACCTAGTATTATGCTTACTAGGAAACCTATGGTCTGCGAGAGTCCAGGTAAGGAATTGGTTGTTCAAGGGAAAGACACATTGCCCCTAGTGCACCCTAACTAATGTAAGTTGCATTGTTATTTCATTATTTTTATAGGTCATGTTTCTATCCATTGGTCTTGTCAAAGGTTCAAGGTAGATCTCTTTTCGTGAGAAAGTCTCTACCTTATTGGGTTAAACTTAACTATTCTAAGGGCCACATTTTAGCACTATATTTATTTCCTAAATATAACTAGTTCCTAACGTTCGAATAGAATAATTGTTATGGTTTTTTTTTGTATTTTAGTCAAACCCTAATGGATAATCATACACTGGTTATGATATCCATTTAAAAAATATGATAAAAATGATTTTATCTTATTTTTTTAGAGAATATGTTTGAAAAACTTTTAGAATTTGTTCATATGCATAAAGACAAAACATATTTTTTTGTGTTTTTGGAAAGAGAAAATTAATTTTATTTTTTTTTGAAAATTTTTGAATTTTTTTAAAGAAAACTTTCGAAGAAAATCGAGTATTTTTAATATCGGGTCTGTATCTTACAATATAAGTCTATAACCTGATATTATGAAAAATAGTTGGAAAAATATGGGAGGAGCCCACAAATATTTTTAAAATGTCCTTTGGAAAATTTGAATTTTTTTTAAAAATAATTTTTTTTAATATTTTATTATTATTATATGGGGTTGGCTCGGCCCAGCAATATATGTTGGGTTGAAACAAGTCTAGCTCATCATTGCATGGTCATTGGGCCAGCCTAGTGACCATGCTTAATTAGTTGTGTCACTGCATGTAGAATGAAGTGACAAGGGGGAGATTTGAGGTGAAAAATAGAGAGAAACCTTTCCTAGCTGGAGGTAAAGGGTTCCTGGTCGTGCAGGGAAGACCAACATGTGGTTGGTGGTGGCAACAACGGCTGAGATGTGGTGGTTATGGTGTCGTAAATGAGGCTGGTGGAGGAGAATAAAAAAACAAGGGAAAGACTGATTTTTCCCAACTTTGACCTCTGATTTCTTCTCCCTCAATGCCTAGAATCCTCCTTTATTTATAGGGGGTAGAAGAGGGACACTTTATTTTTATTGGGGACAATCTTTGCCATTGATTCAACTAGGAAGGATCCCAACTGTTGGCTTAAAGATGCAATCATGGACTGAAAAAATTAGCAACTAAAGGCTTTATGAGTTGGTCTTTTTAAGGTAGCATCACGATAGCTGTGGTGACAATCATTCAAAAAGAATCATACCATGATGTAGTCAAATGTCAGGCCATCATGGTGGTTTATGTTTTGTCAAATTTAGTGAAGAGATAAAACATTATATACCTTTGAAATGTTGTCACACAAGCAACTTTTTTAGAAAAGAAGAAGAAGAAGTTGATGAATAGTAACCAGACGACTTGTCGTGTGGTCTTTTTTTTGGTATTGTTCGGTTAAAACAACGTTGTTTTGGTCAAAACGTGACATTTTGGCTTTCAGGGTTTTAATTTAGGGAATTGGCCATATTCAATTTAGTTCTTTGGCTTTTGATTTCTTTCAATTACACCTCTAATTGACCCCAAACTTTTTATTAAATGAAATTTTACCCCTACTGAATTTCAACATCAGCCCCGAATTTCAGCGTCTTTTTTATTTTAGTCCTTGGTCTCGAATTTATGCAAATTGACCCTCAATTAACCATTAAACTTTCAAATCTCTTCAATTTCACCTCTGAATTTAGATCAATTTAGTCCCTAGTTCGGCATCCTTTTCAAAATGGTTCTTAACTGTGAATTTCTTTAATTTAACCTTTACTTGACTCTAAATTTTCAATTTCTTGTAATTTTACTCCTGATTTGAACCAATTAACTTTATAAAAAGTTTATAGAAAAGTGTTCTTTATCGGTTTATATCAAAAGCAACAATTCTCTAGTGTTGTTCACAATTTTAACACAAAAAACCATTAGAATAACATTAGCTACATAAATTTGTTCCAAAAATTTGCAATAATATATCTTTATCTCTTGACACCAATTCTTCACTACAAATCATGCAAACACACACTCTTTAAAATTACCAACCCAACACAAAAAATCATCAACCACACACACTGCCTAAAATAGACACAAAATTACCACAATAATTTCATCATATTTATCAAATGCTAATAGCTTACAAACTTGTAACAACTAGAATGGATTAAAGTTCAAGAACAAAAAGTGCACGAAATGTGAAAAAAGAACAGTAGTCAAGATATCAGAAATAGATGCAAGTAAAAACAAGTCTTTTTTATAGGTGCGATGAAAGGTTATGCAAGAACACATTCATTGATTGGTGCAAACCTATTAATAATATTGAATTAACCACTGTAGAAGGAGAAGGTGTTAATGAAATCAATCGAATAGTAGATGAGGTGAAGAAGACAAAAGATGAATTACAATGAGTTTGGATCATGAATTACAATATGAAGGCTACCTTTAAAAGTGTAAAGTTATTATTGGTTTGTAATTTAGTGTATGTAATTTTACTATTCCTAACTATGATATTGTTCATCATATTTAAATGAAATGAATAACAATAATGAATTTATGAACTAAATATTATATCTCACAATTCATACTTCAATAAAGCAACAATCATCCACAAAGCTTACTTTAATCAATGCAACTAGTTTGGGTTGAGTGTTTGAGATGATGATGTTTCAACATCACTGTAATTTCCTGCACCCTTCAGACCCTTTTCAGTACCTTTTAAACCCATAGAAACACCCCTAGCAACACTTATCAAACCCTTTCTAATATTCCTCATACATGTGTAAATACCCTTTAAGCCCCTTCCAACACCTATAACACCCTTGCCAACACCTTTCACAGCTATATCAACACCTATAACCTCCTGTCAGTATCAATAACACTAACATGACCCTTTAGACCACTTGCATCACTTTTTAGACCCCTGCAAGCACCCCTTATAACCCTTATAGTATCCCTCAAACCCTTGTCACCACTTAAACCCATTGCAACACCACCTAAACTTCTAGCACTATTAAGTTGTCCAATTTGTTCAACAATATCTCTTTGACAATTCCTCGTGTAACATCCCCCATATACCGAGATAAAAGCAACAATCTTATGTCAATCGAAAACAGAGTAATAAGAAATTTTTTTATATATATTCATGGTCTTCGTATTAACATCTACTAAAATTTCAACAAGGTCCCCCCTTATACCGGAAGGTTCTAAGTTATCGACATGTAACCTGTTTACACTTCTAGTAACTCGCATCTCATAACTCAATCCCAACCCAATCAACCCGGTTTTCAATTCTACAAATATTATCACACCGACCAACCACAATATTTATGATACACATTATATAACAAAATATTATTGTGGATGGATAAAAATATAAACACATAGACATTAAATATGGTTATATGAACTACAGAGCTAAGTTCATTCATTCAAGTTTAGACATTAATGATACAAATTCAATTATATAAACATTTTCATGTTTACAAAGTATAAGGTATACTCCCTAAAACCTAGATTACAATAATAGAAATATAAGCTAGGATCTACTCTTGTTGTGCATGCGATGATCCTGAAACAAAATATATATTATTGAAATGTGAATATCACAATAAATATAACAACATGAATATCTAACAATTTAAAAAGGGTAACATGCATTCATATTTTGTTCACTTTTCCCTTCTGGTTTTTCATTAGAATCTCTTCCTTATTCAACTATTAATAATCGTTCCCTCTTCCATCGTCAACCTTCATTTCTGACTTTATAAGATCAACCATGATTATTTTTGTGTAACACATTACCGATACCAATTTCACTAGTATCATCATCATCACCCCGTAGTAGTCGATGCAAGGTGATCCCTTCACCCGGGATCCTAACATACACTAAATGTATGTTAGCCATTACATGGTGATCCCCTCGCCCGGAATTTTAACATACTTTAAATGTAAGACAATACATGCTCGATCCCCTTACCCGGGATCCTAACATACACTAAATGTATGCTAGTCAATACATGCTCGATCCCTTTACCCGAGATCCTAACATATACTAAATGTATGTTAGTTCATGCCTCAAATCACACTTTTCATATTTCTTTTGTCAACGATGATTTCACCACTTAGCAATTCACACAACAACCTTTCACCTTGATTACACATACATTTAGTAATTCACATTTCACATCGATAATATATATTAAATCATGGAATTTAACTTAGAAAGTATTGGTGTGATTCACCTACCTGCAATAGAAGCTCTACTCGTGCTCCCCTACTGCTGCTGTTGCACCACACCTGTGGTCCCTCCTGCAAATCACAGGTTTATCTCATAAATTTTCCTTACCCGGGATATTTTTTATAGTAACCATAACAACAATCAATAAATCTTTATTTCAGTCATTTCTTAATATTTTATGTTTTTCTCATTTCACCCATTAATAATGTCATTATTTGTCCAACTATAGTTATCATTCTTTTCTTTATATTTGGACTGTTACTGTCAAACTGTTACTGTCTTGTTTTTGAACCGTTACTGTCTTGTTTTGAACTATTACTGTCTAAACATTTGATCTGTTACTGTCCAACTGTTACTGTCTAGACATTTAAACAGTTACTGTCTTGTTTTTGAACTGTTACTGTCTTGTTTTGAACTGTTACTATCTAAATATTTGAATTGTTACTGTCCAACTGTTACTGTCTAGGCATTTGAACCGTTACTGTCTTATTTTTGAACTGTTACTGTCTAAACATTTGAACTGTTACTGTCTTGTTTTTGAACCGTTACTGTCTTGTTTTAAACTGTTACTGTCTAGACATTTGAACTGCTACTGTCCAATTTCTCCTCAGATGTTTAATTGTATCTAGAGTTATAGAACTCCATTTTAAGCGAGATTAGTCTCGTTGGAAGCTAAGACATGAGGCTATAAGTTTTCTGAAGGAAGGAGAACCCAAATCTGCCTCCAAGGCAGTTAAAATGGTTTATCAACGAACCAGACCTATTACCCTACAGGGTCTGTCGTGACCCAGTCTCAGTTGGTGACCTATAGCTGGAGTTCTATAACTCCAAATTGAGCAAGACCAATTTTCTTAGTTAGTCGACATCTAAAACTACAATTTCTATGAGGAACCTGATCCTAATTCCTTCATCCTCCAACCTGAAATCCCTCTGAAAGTGAAGAGATGAAACTGTCCAGATTCGTCTACCTTAATACACACAACACCTAAAGTTATTTAATTTAGCGACTCATATATTTTCCCTAAATTCAAGTCTAAGAACCCTAACTATAATTCAACATCTAGGTATCAATTTATAATCGACTTTGATATAACTCATAAAACCATGTTTAGAACACTTTACCCGGTACGAATCAAGGTTTCAATCTTCAACTCCCTCCTTTTCTTTCTAATGACAGCTGACCCTCCCCTCTTCTCTTCTTGTTCAAATTTTCTTTTTAATCCCTTGCCCACCAATGTTTATTCTACGAATAACCCTTAATCTTGGATGAGTTCTTGGAATTTTTTGTGTTTCTCTCTTGATTTGTAAAAAAAAAAGTGGATACAAAAACTCCCTTTTTTTCTTTCTTTATGATAGTTGCAGATCTTTATTTATTTATTTATTATTATTATTTTCATTTAGGCTCCATTTTGTTTAAGTGTATTCGTTTTACCCTCACTTCTTTTTAGTTTAGTTTATTTTTTTAATTTAATCCAGCTTTGATTTTTCCCGGGATTTACACCTTGAATAATGTTCATATTGCTTATATATATTGCACCTCAAAATAGATGCTTTTTTTTCTTTCTAATATTAGTAGTATGTTCTTCTTTTTGTTTCCTCTTTCTATTCTTTCTAAGTCTACCAACACTTTTTTTGAGAGTATAAAGTAGAATAAAGACATCATCTTATAGATCCAGATCTACCTTAGGTAAAGAGTAAACAATCTTATTATATGTGTAATATACATGATACAAGTTAAGTCTCTTGTGTTGCACACAAGGGACCATGTGCCTACAAGGAATGTTTGTCATCCTTCATTTACCATATGAACACTCTATTTTATCCAAATCTATAGAAAAATTTGCTCGGCCATTAAAAACTTTATATTAATTTGAACTAGCTACTATCATTCTCATTTATCTAGACTTTTTAAGTTATCTAACAGCTTCCTAACATTAGGTGTGGAGCATGTTTCACAACATGCAACCTTTGCATATATGTCATGAAACTTAAACAGAAGTTTCAATCTATTTTTTTCTAGTAATAAAATAATTGGCATACTTCTATATTTTCCACCCCAACCATTAAACGACTTACATAATTTTTTGTTACATTTTCAACCTTAATCTTACTATCAAACAAATGTCTAAACTATGTTTTTGCATTGATGTTATTCAACCAACCTGGAGTTGCTTTGTCAACATCACCGATATCCTTCAAAAAGGACTTATACGGTAGATTTGTATAAGCTTTTGATGCTCCTCAAAATCCAATTTTCATCTCCAAACTATAAAACCCATTGTTCTTCATATTAGCATAGATATGCATTGTACGATGTCTCTAAATACAACTTCTAGTAAACTTTGCATTCAAAAAGACAAGTTAAAACATTACACAACAAAGAAAAACATGTTTAAATATTATGAATAATATACCTTTTACCTATTATATATAATGTAAAAACACCTCTAATATACTTCGTGTTTTATAAAACCATACAAGACATATAAGAACCATCTTCAGGTGTCATTGTTTTTTGCCTTTATAATGGCATACATAATTAAAAAAAAAAGTCTATTATTATCACCCAACCCCACTGTTGATAAAAGGACACCTTAATATAGACCTTTTAGATGGCATTCATCAATGCCAATGAAAGGTTTACAACCATTCATAAAAAACTCCTTTTAAGCTATCAAGCACACATATATTCTTTAAAACTTTTTTGGTGAATAACCTTCATAATTGAAATTAGGATCATTTCTTAGAAATACATAAGAATATGAGATACACGTTTTTTTTTAACAAATGTATATCTAGGAAGTCTAATGAATGACTCCTTTTGAGTTCCTTCCATAAACTCATTCTTTTTTGTCCTAACCCTTCAAAGTTGCATTGGATGTGGTTTGATACCATACTTTTCCTCTAAGATTATATCAAGTGCTTCTTTATATATGTTTAGAACAACATTAATAACAGATAGTATCTTATTTGCTATCCAGGTAAAATTGATACTTTTTATAATGGAAGTTCTAATACAAGTATACTTATCTTTAAGAGTCTTAACCATGAAAGTATTACTCTAAAAAACAAGTGAAACATAAATCCTTCATTCACAACCAACACCTAAACATGTGAATGCAATCTTCTTCTTCTGATTAAGGTATCTCTTCAAATGATAGCCATGTTTATCTTTTGTATTATCTCAACACTTCTACAAAATGATTGACATTACGAAATATCTAACATTCCTAGAAATTAATTGATCTATCATCTCCCACTTTAAATGTCTTACATTTGAAACCATATATAGGATCAAACTTTACCTTCTTATACTTATTCTAATTTGCTCTACTTTTATATTTAGAACCCTCAAAACTACTATTTGATTTTGCACTAAATGCAATATTATCATAATCTTTGTCGCTGTTTATCTTCTACTTATCCTTTAATTATAAGTCACTTAACAAACTTTAACCAAAACATGTATCACCTTTTAAGCTAGCAATCCATTCATCTTCTTTTTCGTTAACAAATTAAAATCCTTACTTATTAGAAGGAATATAATCATCATTTGCCTCTTCTTCTTCCTTTTTATCCTCCTCCTTATCATCGTCATTTGAATATTTATCGTCACTCTCGTCATGCACACTACTATTCTTTCACTTTTTATATTGACATTATTAAAACTCTTACCAGCTTCCACATTATCACTATCATCATAAAAAAGATTCAATTCGTCCATATCAAATTCTACTATAACTTTATTACTAATAACAACATCATCATTGAAGTATTTTACCCCAATTCTCCTATTGCCTTCAACCTTGCTAGTGAAAACCTTGTCATACTTATTGTTATAGGATTAACAACATCATCAGCATCAATATAAATATATACTTCTTCTTCCTTTTAGTTCATATTCATCAGCGTCAATGTTGATGCATCGTTAAATATTTGATTTTATTTGTCATCTCTTATTCTAAAACCATATATATTTACGACAAAAACTTGTTTACATATGAACAACATGTCCATATAGACCATATAGTCATAGCAACAACCTTTCTCAATGCATAATAGGCTACCATGGTGAGCAATAGTAGATGACATCTTGTATCTTTCTGTTACAAATAATATAAACCTAGTTAAAGATCTATCTAGTATAAATCCTGATTACATATATATCTAGAAGTCATACATGTCAAACCCTTAATTTTATTAATTAGGTTTACTATGAAGAATAACCTGAATTGACAAAATTAGGGGATTTATGTTTAGTTAACAAAACATGAATTACAATAAGAAAACAATAATTTAAACATTATCACAACACTTAATATTGTAATCAATCAAGCCAAAAACATATTAATATAGGGTTTTCAAAGCTTCGAGATTAGGTTTAGTGTAAATTAAAAATTATTTGTTTTTTTGTTAAATCAAGTACATATTCATAATACTTTAACCATTACCCACAGTTTACAAAAAATAACACCATGCACATGCCACTAAATTAGGATTTCATTAAAAAAAAAAAAAACTCACCTCTCCATTTTTTCAAATGAACAAGGTTGAATAAAACAACAACATAAAGAGGTTTCAGTCTCCTAGTACTCGTACAAAGAGATTAAGTGTAAAAAAAATAAAGGATCCTACTTCAAATCTATATGTGTATCACGTTTGTAGAGAGAGAAAAGAGACTAGAGTGTTTGGGAGAGATAGAGAAATGAGGTTTGGGAGCAAATTATAAAGATTTACATTTATTATATATGAGGCAGAACATATCTTTTTATCTAATTTGGTTTTTCCTGTTAACCACGAATACAGACCATAATTTTCAAACCCTAGATTGAAAATGAAAAATGAAGGAGATTTTTTTTGTAATTATCCCTTTATAAAACTAATAAATACATATTTTAAAACAATTTTGTGACTTATCAAATAAAAATTGGTAGAAATATCTAAAACAAAAAGATCAATATATATACTCTATAAACAAAAATGCCAAATTTATATGTCATTTTTTAACACATGCTAAATAAAACTTTATCAAACTTGTATACATATAAACGTCTTTTTTATAAAAAAAAAATATTTGATAAAAAAATTAATATATCAATTCAACAAAACATTTTCTAAGAATGAAAATTACAAATATAAAAGAGGTGGGAAAACATTGTATACCAATTCACGAAATGCCTTGGATTTCAACAATATTCTTTTTTTTTTGTTTATGAACCATTTTGTACTCTAGTTGCCAAACACTTTATTTTTTCAATTCCATCCTTCCATGTCATGTTGATTGAGAATTGAACCTGATAATTCATTTCAATTTACTTGATGTGGGGTTTTCATAGTGTCAAAAATTATGTCTCGACATTAAGTTGATGCTCAATTTTACAAAATAGAATTTGATTTTATTTCTTATGAAAAATTAAACTACATGGCTTTTTTTCCTTTTTTAATTGTTCATGAGGCACTTTGTAAAAATTGTAAAAATTTTGATCCCTAAACTTTTTCCCTATTTCATTTTTGGTCCTTTTTTTTATTGAGGTTTAGATGTTTCAGTGCTACACTTCAATGTGTTTTTTCTTTTGCATTTCAGTTCTTGGAATTAATGAGATGAAAGAGAGTCAATAGAAAACATGGAAGAAGTGATAAAATTATCGGATGTCCATATTTTGACAATAAAAAAGTCAATCTTAGTGTCCGTGGGTTTCATTTGATGATAGAAGTTTTATTGCAGTGTTTTGGATCCTTCATCTTACCTAAAAATATAGATCAGGGTTTGGTAAGTTTTATAGATTCAGATCATTTTTTGACCGATTAAAGGTTGATCTAAGACTAGAAATGGATTTATTGAGGTATTTATGGTGTTTCTTAAACATTGAGAATTTTGTTTTATTGGTCTTAGAAGTCTGATCCTAACTTTCCAAATACCTAATATAGCAAGCAAGTCAAATAGTGAATGACACATCATCTACTTTGTTTTTTTTTTTTCAAGAAAAAACAGGCCAAGAAACCTGAACTTTTTTTATAAAGCCTTTTTTTCTTAAATTTTATTTAAAATTTATTCATATAAATAACTAGAATTATATGAAGGATATTATTAAATTAAATATCTTTCAGTTTTATTTTTTTCAAATAAGATTATATTTTTTTTATAATATTAGCAAGCCCTTTTTGTTGTAGTCTTTCAAGATTATTTTCTTAAAGTTTGATCAAAATCAAATGAATAAGATTATATTTAAGATATTATTTTATTAGATGTCATTCATTTTAACATTTATTTTTTTAATATTGGAAATTATTTTATTAATTATGATACATGAACTTGCTATGAAGATTTTTTTTTTTATGTTTGTGGTCATGAATATTCTATGAAAATAAAGTTTAAGTTATTATTGTCATCGCAAGGATTGTTTTTTTTTTTATATAATTATTATTACTTTTTATTCAATAAACTATACTTCATGATAGAAAAAAGATTTTGTTTTTCAAAAAATAAATTACATGAATTGAAAAGGGAGGTTCTAACAAAAAAAAAAAAAACTTTTTCTTTATAATTGTATTTGTCTTCCATGTGAATGTCTTTTTTTAATATCATATTAAAAAATAAATTCCTAAAAGCTTTTTGTGACAACGCGTGAGCATTATATTATTTTATTTTTTTATATATTCACGTATTATCAAAGCCTATTTTTTAAAAAAACCTTTTTGTACTAAAATTGCTTTTAAGGTTCTATTAAGCTATTTTGTTTTTTTAAAAAACAATTATTCTAGTAAAAAGATGTCAATAAATTGAGTGCATTAATAAGATGAATAAGTTTTAATTAAAGAGATATTTTTTTATCCTCATTTTAAAATTTTCAATTTTTTTTATATTAATTCTAATTGTTCTAAGTATTTATTGAATAAACAACATAGCTTAGAAAGCTAATAAAGAAGGAAGGAATTATAATAGAAAATTATTTTATTTAATGAAATTTGAATTATTATTATTTTTACAAAAAAATCTATATTGCCATATAATTAGATAAAAAATTAAAGAGGTCCTTATGATATAAGATAAAATATCTTAATTTATATTTATCTTTCAACCTCCTTACTTTAGTTTTAGTTAATGTTAACAATTATTTTTTTATATTTATTAGAGTATATAATATTTTTATTTATTAAATGCAATAATCATCTTTTCAATTCATGATTAAAATTTTTCTCATATTATAAAATGCATTGACAACAATCACATGTTTTTTAGGGTAAAAACTTTTTAATATGATTCATAGCAAAGTGCAGTTCACCAATTAACACAACCGATATCGCAAATTAGAAAATTTTATGATGCTTAAGTAGTAACTAGTGATATCTTATTAATTACTTTTTAGGGTCCATTTTGAAAAAAGAGACATACATAAAAATAAGAGAGAATATAAAATTCATGACCCGTAAAAAAATATCTCAATTTCTCTCTCCTAGTTACATTTTTTTATTTTTTAAAGTGGATTCTAAAGAGTAATTAATAGAATGTTACTATTTACTCGTTGAGCACCATAAAATTACTCAAGCAAACCTATTTTCATCTTATAAAATCAATTTTTATCACTTAATGCACCTTGGATGGTATTATACCCTCCAACCCCTCGCTCGAAGTAGGTTGAAGACCCGTTTAGTTAGAGCCCGTTTGTTATTGTGGTAGTAATTGTTTTTCAAAGTATTTTTTGTTTGGAAATGTATCGAAACAATGTTTTTTTTTTTAAAAAAATTATTTTTAATATCAGTACATTAAAATGATCAAAAAAATATAAAAAAACTTAATTTAAAGCAAAAAAAAATTAAAAAGTGTTTTTAAAATGTAAAAATTAACAGGCTCTTAATGTACGAGCTCACATGTGGAAAATCGACTGAAGGCTTTTATTTCAAAACGTTGAAATATTTTTTTCTTCTAAAGTTAGGTACATCTGAAAACTGCATTAAAACTTTCTTGGGGATTGAATTCACCATTCTTTCAAAAGGAAGTTCTTTATAGAAAACACTAGTATATTGGCTCGCGCTCTACAGTGGGTCAATATTATTATTTTTTTAAAATTTCAAAAAATAATTAAGAGTATAGAGAATGTTTTAAGCCCATTGGGTCTGGCGGCCATGTCAGGCCCAACAGACTTGAGTACCCAAGTTTACATGAATAATAATAATAATAATAATAATAATAATAATAATAATAATAATAATATAGTAATAGTTAATTGTGATTGTGATTGTGATTGTGATAATAATAATAATAATAATAATAATAATAATAATAATAATAATAATAATAATCACACCAACAACAACAACAACAACAACAACAACATGCTTGACCTAAGTCTTGGGTCAAGCAACAATGCCAGGCCCAAGACCCAAGAGCTTTGGGTTCGGCAAGTATGTCAGGCCCAACAAACTCGGGTACCCAAGTTTACTTGAATAATAATAATAATAATAATAACAATAACTAATAATAATAATAATAATAATAATAATAATACAGTAATAGTTAATTGTAATTGTGATTGTGATATCAATAATAACAATAACAATAACAATAATAATAATCATACTAATAATAATAACAATAATAATAAGAGTAATAATAAAAATAAAAATAGAAATCATACTACTACTACTACTACCCAAGTTTTTCGCAGATTTCAAGTTCTCTTCTATATGGTCCTACATTTTCATGAAGCCAATCATTTTCTACTCTCGGTTGGTTGATGTTATGTCTTTTTGCTTTGTCTTCTTGTTGTGCTGTGTCTTCTTGCAATGTTTTTGATGTATTTGGATAAGAAGCTCATGGGAGGTTATGCTTTAGTGGTTGGTTGCTGCTGCTGTTGTCTCTTTGTTCTCCTAGGAATTACCTGCCGAAGTTCCTTTCAAACGATTACCTTCTATTGTTTTGTTCTCTGCTGGCTATTTGTCTTCTGTTGTGCTGATCATGTTTCAAGCAGTCCATTGTCTACTATGTTGTATATGTTGCTGGCCTGTGATAGAAATGTTCCTCGCTTTGTTTTGCTGTTATCTCTCTTTATGTATGGCGAATGCTAAGTTCCTTTTGTTGCCTGCTATGAAGTAGTCCTAGCCTTCCTCAGTGTGCGTCTTGTGTTTGATTGTTGTTCAACAATGCTATTTTGCCTTCCACTTTTTGGTTAGGAAGGCACCTCATCACGGATTTGGTTCCCCATTTAACCTATATTAGCTCCTCCTTTTGATTTGTTAGCTCTTTTTAGATGGGCTTGATGTAAATGTTTTGTTAGAGAGCCTGTACCTTTTTGTATATTCTTGTATATGATCTTGCTAGTTCTTCAGCCTTGAATATTTTTTATCTTTTATATATACTTACATTTTGATCAAAAAATAACAACAATAATAATCATGCTAATAATAATAATAACAATAGCAGCAGCAGTAGTAGTAGTAATAATAATAATAATAATAATAATAATAATAATAATAACAAGAACATATCTGATCCAAATTTACTTGAGTCTGACAACAATGTCGAACCCAAGAGTCTTGAGTACCCAAGTTTACTTAAATAATAATAAAAAAAAGAACAATAATAACAAAAACAAAGAAAAAGAAGAAGAAGAAGAACAACAACAACAACAATCATAATAACAATAACAATAAAATAATAATAACAATCATGTCAGACCCAAGCACCTGGGGTTTGTCAAACATGCCTGAGCCAAGTTTACTTGGAACTAACAACATGTCAGACCCACATTATACTTGGGTCTAATAAACATGTCCGACCTAAGACACTTAGGTTTGCCGGCCATGCCAGACCTAAAAAGCTTTGGTGTGGTGGCTAAGCCAAACCCAAGCGGCTTGGGTCTGACAGTCATGCCAGACCCTAGAGCCTTGGACCTGACATTATTGTCAGACCCAAGGACCTTGGATCTTGCGCAGTATCCAGACCGAAGGAGCTTGGGTCTGAGGTGTTTGCTAAACCCACGGTGCTTGGGTGTGACAACCATTGCCTGACCCAAGCAAATAACAAACAAATAGAGGACAATTGTGCACTTTAATTGTCAGGAGAAAGAAAGGAAAGAAAAAAAAACGCAAACAACCAAAGAAATGTCTCGTGAAAAAATAAGATGACCCAAGACCAAATGCCTTGGGTCTGACGGCCATACTAGGCCCAAGAGCCCTAAGTTTGATCGTCATTCCAACTCAAGAGATTTGGGTCTGGTGGCCATGCCAAACCCTAGAGCCTTTGGCCTGTGACATTGTTGCCAGATCTAAGGGTCTTGGATCTGATGTATTTGTCAGACCCAAGCAAATAATAAATAAATAGAGGACACTTATGTACTTTAGTTGTCAATAAAGAGAAAAGAAAGAAAAAAACGCAAACAATCAAAGAAATATCTTTCAAAAAGATAATACGATAAATTAAAAGTGAAACATTATTACAATGCATAAAAAAAAATCTATTGATCTACAATGATTTCCCCACGACATTTAACTTTTGTTATAATATAATTATGAACTATCCTTTCTTGAACAAGAGTTGTCTCCACGCTCCATCATCTTTCATTTATTCTTTTCTAATTTAGCAATTTAGTTTTGGTAAAAAGAAAAATACTTATACAAATAAACTACCACTGAAAATATTTTGTGTGTCATTTTGTACAAAATTAAAGAGGATCAAATGTCCTTTTCTTGTGAATAATATTTATTATATATTTAAGAATGAGACAAACCTTACGTAGATGTCTTACATCTTAGTAAAACTATTTTTTTTAAATATTAATATGTTATTAGTACAAAAAAAAAGAAGCTTGGCCTATAACCTAGAAGACCTAACAAGTGTGCGATCACCTCAAAAGCTGACATTTTTGTGATTCCTTACCTAATTTTTTTTTTTTTATCAATACCCTATTGACTGGGAGAAAATACCAATAATTTTTTGACCATAAAAAAGAAGAAGAAAAGTTGAATGAATAAAAAATAAAACAAATAAATGCCAATCTTTCAATTTCGACATGCGCAGGCACATAATCCATAGACCGTAGACAAAAGTCAGTCCGGCGGATTAAAAACGAATTAATAATCACAAGGGATTGAGCAAGAAAATATGTCTCTGACCTCTCGCATTCTATTTACTCCTCCCACCACCATTAAACTCTCCCCTTCCCTCCCTCCCTCTTCTGCCTTTTGTCCTCTTAAAACCCCTTCCCTCTCTTCCAATTCTCCCCATCCATCCTTCCTCCGCTTCACCCATATCACAAAGTCGCCGTCCTCTCTATTTGCGAGGGTCTTTTCGTCCTTCAACCCCACCGCCACCACCACCCCCCCAACCATGGGTGACGCTCCTGATGCTGGCATGGATGCTGTCCAGAGACGCCTTATGTTCGAGGACGAGTCTGTTTCCCATTTTCCTCTCCCTTTTCTCTTATTTACATTGCTCCCAATATCTCTCTTTCTTTCTTGGTTCTTATCGTGCTACTTGCTTTAATTGCTGATCTGGGTTATGTCTTTTTTTCCCTTTCAAAAACAATTTATAAAGAAATGGGACTTTGAGGTTTTATTGGTTTGTGTATAGAGATGCATAAAGAAAATCTCTGTATTTTTTTCTTCTTTTCGTGCTCCTGTTTGCTAGCTTCTCGAGTTGACTTTTTGGTTGAGCGTGGGATTAAATGGGATTTAATTAATTTGTTCAATATATATAACGATTTGATGGGCTTCTTTCATTTCCTCCTGTTGTACGATCATTTTCATTAGTGAAGTCAGTTATATCCCATGTGTAAATTTTCAATATATATGTTTATTTGTCAATTTTATTTTTATGTTCAATAATATGCTCAATATAATTCTAGTTTATAATTAGAGCTTGTAAATTGAAGGATCAGTTCTGTGTGAAATAATTGATGTCAAAACAATAGTAAGTAGTGATAATAAAGGAAAGGATATTTGATTTGAGATCTCACCTTTCTAATGTTGGGGGCTGCAAGCTCTTGCATTAGAACATAGACTTTGTTAGAGATCTGGTTTTTTTTTTTAAAAAAAAAAAATTGCTTTCCGAACTTTTTAATTCTTGTTATTTACTACAATTGATTGCATACCTATGTTAGGTTTGATTATCTTTAATTAATTCTAATTGGCTGCAGATGCATTTTAGTGGACGAGAATGATCGGGTTGTTGGTCATGACTCCAAGTATAATTGTAAGTATAATTTTCGTGTTGAAACCTTTTGCAGATTTAGTATTTGGTAGTTTAATTAAATGGATTACCAATGAAATTACCTGTTGCATATCGTGTAATCTTTCCTACCTTAGGCATGTGAGTAGTCTTTGAATGGCAATACAAACAGCTAACTTGCAGGGTTTTTTTTTTCTTTTTTGATGGATCTATCTTAAAATGCTTGTAGACTAGATTATCTTCAGGTTGGTTTTCTCATAATTCATGCTTTTGAAATCTACAGGTCATTTGTGGGAAAATATTTTGAAGGGAAATGCCTTGCACAGAGCTTTTAGTGTGTTTCTCTTCAACTCAAAACATGAGCTACTCCTTCAGGTATGTGGTCAATATTTCCAGACCATGTTTCTGGAAAGCACTGGTTCGAGCCCAGTTTGTGACGAGGCCTTTTTGGTTTTGAGAATATTAGTATTTCATTTTTAGAATTATAGGATCTTGCATGTTAATTGTTATGCCTAAAGATTTTGTAACCTAATATGACTTGATATGTTATTAGCTTTTTCTCACCTCAATGGAAGGGAATGGATTGTTCTTTTATTGCTTTAAGCACTCTTGCACTCGTAGTTAGAAAATTTCCGCAAGCTTATACCTTTTATAACCACAGTCAAAAACTGTAAATGCCAAGGAGACAACATTCATGACCACATGAGCGGATCTACCCCAATCCATCAACAGCCTAATCACTAAGAGAATCCAACTAAATAACTTGCACATTGTAGGAGCTGAAAAAATTAGAAAGACTTTTGCTAAGAAACTGATTTTGTGACTGGAACAACATTTTTCTTATTCACAATTATTCTGTGGAAATTTATGACTATTGAGATAACATATTTATTTTTTTGTTCTATTGATAGCAACGCTCTGCGACAAAGGTAACATTTCCCCTGGTGTGGACTAACACTTGCTGCAGCCATCCTTTATATCGTGAATCTGAGCTTATAGATGAGGATGCCCTTGGTACATATTTGTGCATTTGTCCATACTCCAGCATCATCTACTATACATGTTTCACTGGAGTGGGTAATAAGTTCTTTAACTTTTCTTCTTTGTAATTGTCAGGGGTGAGGAATGCTGCACAGAGGAAGCTTTTCGATGAGCTTGGTATTCCTGCTGAAGATGTGCCAGTTGATCAGTTCAGTCCGCTGGGGCGTATATTGTACAAGGCACCTTCTGATGGAAAGTGGGGGGAGCATGAACGTAATGTTCCCTACTTGATATGGTTTACAGCTGTTTGGTGTTCTCATCATATTTTTCCTGTATTTCTTGTCAATTTGCCTCATTTCCTTCTGAGTTGGGGACCGCTGGTTGTGCTGAAATCAAACTGTGTTTTTCTAACTAATGTTGCAGGCTTTTATTGCTTGTATTTTACAGTTTGATTTCATTGTTCATATAGAATCCTTCCAACTTCCTGTCATGATAGCATTTTACTCTTAACTGATTTGCTTAACTCTTATATCTTTCAATTTTGCAGTTGATTACCTGCTCTTCATTGTTCGTGATGTTAGCGTAAATCCAAACCCCGATGAGGTAGCTGACATCAAGTATGTTAACCAGGATGAGTTGAAGGAGCTTCTGAGAAAAGCGGATGCTGGCGAGGAAGGTTTGAAGTTGTCACCGTGGTTCAGACTAGTTGTAGACAACTTCCTGTTCAAGTGGTGGGACCATGTCGAGAAAGGAACTCTAGAGGAAGCAGCTGACATGAAAGCGATTCACAAGCTGACTTGAGGCTCATCTGCAACTTTATTTCAATAAACTTGGACATGAAACAGTTCCAAACAAGTTGGCATTCCATCTTTGTTGTATGTAACCTTGCTATTTCCTGAAACAACCTCGTTTGGCCTGGCTATGGCTATGTATTTCTTAGAACTTGGGTTGCGGAAATTGAAGAAATAATGAAAGACAATAAATCAACGGGCGTATTCCATACTCACAAAAGCCACAAGTGGCTATATATTCTATTTTGGTTGGTTTATTCATAGAAAAGATTATATATGATCCATACTTATAATGATAAATCAAATACATTATTACATAATAAATTATTTATCGTAATAAATCTTTAGATTGATTCTTGTGATTTAAGAGAGTTGAAAGTACTTTTCAACGTTAATTGAACACGAGTTAGTCAAAACTGGGCAGGTATTGTTTCTTGCAAGTTTGATTTAGGAACCTGAAAAAAAAGTTGTGGCCAAACGTGGATTTTCTTGTATTTCTAAAATAATTTAATTTATTTTAAAATTAATATTTTTAAATTGTTTTGATACTTTGATATAAAAAATAATTAAAAATAATTTTTTTAAAATAAAAAATATATATATTTCAAAGTAAAGTTGATATAAAAAATAATTAAAAATAATTTTTTTAAAATAAAAAATATATATATTTCAAAGTAAAATAATTTGCGTATAAGAATTGTTTGAACTGAGTTTTTAATCAGACAAGGCTACATGCAAAGTATGTTGGGAATATTCGAAAATATACAGTGGTTTAAAACTTAAAATATTTTTTATTTAGAAATATATTAAAATGATATTTTTTAAAAAAATTATTTTTTATATTAATATATCAAAATAATTTGAAAATATAAAAAAAAATTAACCTTTTTTTAAATACAATTTTAATCACATTCTCTCCCCAAAACATATAAAACTTGCAAAAAAGCACAAATGCATGAAAATTTTTGTTAAAGATATAAAAACAAATAAATTTTCAATTAAATAATAAAAATTAAAAAAACTACCAAAATCAACCGAGAAAAACTTACCACACAGACATGCCTAGCCTTTCACAAAACGCGTAAGAATCTCTTTGTCGAGCTCTACTTGCACATTTTGTGCAAGAGCTTAGGTGTTCTCAATCTCGTTTGGACTTGTGATTCCACTAGGGAACCTGGCCTCGGAGGAGACGCCTTTTTGTCTGGTCAGGTGGGACAAATTGATTCGTTTGGCACGGGGTTCTGAAAATGTAAGAAGTGATTTGGTACCTTATTTTCTATTTAATGCAAAATCTAGACGCATGGAGAGCTTGGACTTGGACTTGCATTTTAAACAAGCACAAGCACTCATTTAAATATAAAATTGCTCCGTGCTACAGACACTGTTGTATTCGTTAAACTTAAAATTCATCATATGTTTATAGATTTGGGTAGTTGATCTGATTAGGGAATTTTATGAGTTTAATTTTTTATTATTATTAAATATTGGATTTATTAGAAATTTAGTTTTATAATTGGTTTTGTTTTATTTTCTATGAGATTATCACGGTCTTAAAAAAACATCTCGATATAGGGTTGGTGTTTGATTTTGTAATATGTATTTTTTATTATATAATTAAATAAAAAATAGTTTTAAGAAAATATATAATCCCATTAAAGTCTATAACCCAATACACAGGTTGCTAGCCAACTGACTAGATTTGTTTTTTTTTTTTTTAGTTCTTTATTTTTTTTTCAATTTCGTCATTTAATATTGGATTGGTAGATAAATAAACTGTATGATTTATTTTTATTTGCTTTTTATAGGGTTATTACTATCTCAAATAAGTATTTATTTTTAGATTGGTGGTCAATTTTGTGAGCATATATTTTTATCATATAATTAAATAAAAAAAGTTTATGAAAAAAAGTTATTAAACTCAATAAAATCCATGACTCGGATCACAGGGGGACCGTGATCGATTAAATCTTTCATTATCTTAATATTTTTTTAAATCTAGAATAAAAATACGGAATAGAAATGCAACCATATCCATATCTTAGCAAGATAAATCCAGAATAAAAACTCAATTTTGATTCTTATAGCGAAAAGGGTGAGGAAAAAGATATGTAGGATGGATGACTACAAAACCATGCTTTCTGAATAATATAGAGTGGATTTGAGGGAGAGTAAGGGCAAAACAATCTAGAAGGTATTTGTCTAGGATATGGGTTTTTTTCATCAACAGAGAGGAAAGATTGGATTAACTCAAAGAAAAAAAATGAGAAAAATGGTAGGTTGGATGTTGGATTTTTCAGGATATCTTCATAAGAGATCAGGAAGGAAGTTGTATGCTCTTTTGATGTGTTTAACACCAAACTGATATCTATCAAACCAATATTTCTATTAAAGTAATTCCAGTTGAGGAAAGAGCTTTTACTTGGTTTCAAGCATTTTCAGAAAGCTTGACTTGTCCATTTCAATAAGAAAATTATGCCCTACTAAATAGAATTCAAACTTCTCAATTCCTAATTTCATTGTAAGGATTTCCTTGAAAGTTTAGTGGTAATGAAACCCTAATTGCTTGAAGGCTTCACTTTTATAGCCATAGATTTTTTGCTTACCATTATTTTTTTTTAGCAGTACTGCACCCTATTAATTATCACTAACATCCATCTACAAAATTTTTTTGCCATTAAAAGGGATTTGTAGGAATGATAGATTTTGTGCTATTAACTAGAGTTGTTGAAGTGCTTGGGAATGAAAATTTGATCATTGCTCTGGTTCCTTCTTTAATAAAAAGGACAAGATATTCATGTGTTGGGCAATATGAGGAATAAAGTCTGTCATATAGCTGATTATAACCAGGAATTGTTGAACTTCTCTCTTAAAGAGATAGCTAGAAGGAAAGTTGAGCGGAGCTTTTACAATGTGTGGTTGAAGCATTATATGGCTGTCTTTAATATTGAAACCTAGAAAATCAATGGGAGATTTTCCAATTTACATATTTCTTTATGATATTCTTGTCTGGCTTAAGATCGGAAGTCAACCTAATTACTAAGGAATTCATGATGGATACCGCCAACAAATTCATTAATAGTCTTCTTTTTCATCATTTGTTACCAATAAGCACCAAGGCTACCAATATTAACAAAGACAACCTGGAAACCTGGTATAAATTTTTTTAAGTGGATCTCTTGATTCATTATATGTGGCTTTCAACCAAGCATGGAATTCATAGAATCTACCTTGCTATTTTTTTTTTTTTATAGGAATATCTTCTAAAGTAAATCCTTTACTATGATCTAAAGAGGATTTTTATCAAGGGTTAGTACTAATATCATTAGATTGAAAGACATATTTTTCTGGATCATCATCCTCATCAACTGCTAAAGTAGCAGCTTACTGAGAAGTATAAGAATGCGGTTGAAAGGGGTAATGATCAATCATAAAAACTTCAACAAAGCTTTCTAAAGTTGAATTATAGTAATTATAAGTAATGCTTTTTGAAGAGGATGAAATGTTAGAGGTTGATATGTGGAGAATTAGTTTAGGAAGTTGAAACTTCTCAAATCCTCATTTTCACTATATGGATTTCCTTAAAAGTTGAATGGTAATGGGATTTTTATTTCTTGAAGGCTCTGCTTTAATAGGTACAGATTTTTCGTTTGTTATTTCTTTTTTTCTAGTTGTACCACACCCTAATAATTATCACTAACATATATCTGCATGATTCTTTTACCATCATAAGGGATTTACAGGGATGGTAGATTATGTGCTATCAACTAGAGTTGTTAAAGTGCTTGGGAATGAATATAGGACCACTACTCTGACTCATTCTTTAACAAAAAAGACAAAATATCTGGGTGATATGAGAAACAAAGTTTGCCATGTAGTTTGACTATAACTAGGAATTATTGAACTTTTCTCTTGGAGAGATTGCTATAAGGAAAGTTGAGCACTACTTTTCCAATATATGGCTAATACATTATTTGTTCGACTTTGATATTGAGACCTAAAAAATCAATATAATATTTTTCAATTTGCATATTTCTTTGTGAAAAGCATGATGCCATCTTTTGAATATAATATGGAATTGATGTAGAAGTTTAATATGCTTTTCTAGAAATGATGAAAATAACAGGATTTCATCTATATAGACAACAACAAAATAGAGTATTGACTAGAATATCTTTACCATTGCTTTCTAGAACTTTGATGGAGATTTTTTCAATACAAATAGCATGACCGACTACTGATAATAGCCATTAAGTATACAGAAGGTGATTTTGTGCTGCTCATTTGGTTGGATGCCAAGTTGCTTGAAACCTTATTTGAGGTCAAACTTTGAAAATATTTTTGCTTTTAGGAGTTTCTATAAAAGGACTGTTTTTCTTAAAAGAGGAAATCTAAGATATGCCAAAAAAGCATTGAGAGGCTTAATAAATAACAAGTATGTGCTTTCCCTTTACTTGTTCTGCTTTGTTATTGATATACAAGGCTTGACATGCCCATTAAGAATTGATATCTTCAATGATTCTATCTTTTAAGTTTTGTCAATTCTAGATAGATAGATAGATATGTTTTTTATATTATCAAAAAGAAAATAAACAATATTCAAGTTAAAAAAGACAAAACAAAAAAAGATGTAGAATTTAAAAAAAGAAGGAAAGGAGGTAGGTCTGGTTGATATATTAGGCAAATGCTAGCAAGCCTAAGTGTTACTAAGGTAAGGGCATCAAGTCCAGCTTTAGGAAATAAATAAAAAAACAAACAAAGAAACATGTGTCAAAACATTACCTAAAATAGCTATGCGTCACTTCCTTCATCTTATTCAACGACTTTCTATGGTCAAAGGTGTTTAAGCTTGTGGTGTCAGCTAGTTGTCTCTTCTTATGGTGATGATTGATCATTGTTATACGGAAAGTTTTGTAATAAATCACTTAGAGGAAATAATATGTTTTATGATTTAAGAATATTATAAGTTTCCATATGATTTACATTGAATTATTCATAATGTAAAGGCTTATAATTATATTATATTATAAAAGAATCCGAGAGATGTATATATTTTATTGTTTTATGGATTTGTTTTATTGACTTATTTTTTTATTTGATTTTTTCAATCTTGGTCTTTAAAGTTTTTCCCATACTCTATTTCAATCAATGAACTTTATTTATTTTTAAGGGAAAATTCTTTTCAGCATCCTATAATGTAAAGGCTTATAATTATTTTATATTATAAAAGAAACTAAGAGATATTTTACTATTTATGGATTTTTTTTTATTTTACTTAATGTTTATATTTGATTTTTTTTTCATTCCTCGTCTTTAAAATCTTGTCCTCACTCTATTTCAATCAATGAACTTTATTTTTTTAAAAAACTTTTTAACCTAGTTTTTTAACATTAAACTTTACAACCTGAGTCAAAGCAAATTTTAAAAATTAACGAAATGACAATAATATGTGTGTGTGTATCATAAAAGGTAACTACTAACGCATAACTTATTCTCTCTCTTCTCCTACGCTCTCTTTATCAAACATAAATCTAGAAGAAAATCCTAAACACAAATCCATGGTTTAAGGTTTCTAGTTTGATTCAAGGTTAAATTTCTTAGAAAGAACAAAGGTTTTGACAAAAATATAGAGCGACCTGTGATGCTGGTGAATGTGAAAAGTAGATAAGCATGAAATATATGAAGAGTTAGAGTATCTGTAAGAGGTGAATGATGGTTATGGTGAGTATGGGTTTATGATTGTGATGGTGGGCAGTAAAAGATGTTGGGTGACTTTGATTTTATGAGGAGATCAAGCTATGTGTTTCTAATGGCTAGATATTAGAGGATGAAGATGACAACGCGAGTCTTGTGATGATGAATGAGAAAGGTTACTGTGCAAAAACAAAAGAGAAAAAACTTGTTGAAGAATCTTCATTATTGGTTTAGTTTTACAGTTGTCCTATAAGAATTTACTTTAAGCAACTAGTGGTTTCTCTTCAAATAATTTGATAGGAGTAGGTAAGTTTGGTTCTATATATAAGGCAATTCTTGATGATAAGGAAATGATAGGGGTAATAAAGATACTGAATCTTTAACATCATGAAGCTTCAAAAGCTTTCATGGCCAAGTCCAAAACCTTAAGAAGCATCAGTTATCAGAATCTTGTCAAAATCCTAATTGCTCGAAACAACTAAAAAGAAAGGAAGAGATGTGGTGGAGATGGTGGTCCATAGCCGGGAAAGATAGGAGAGAAGAGTTGCTTTTCTTTTCCTTTCTTTTGTGTTTTGTTTTGATTTCTTTCTGTCAACTTTTTTTTTCAAGTTTTTTAGTGATATTTTTGTTACTTTTATGCTTCTGGACTCTTTAATCATTATTTCAAATATAATGGTAGTCTTGTAAATAAATACATATTTTTTGTTTACTTGTTTCTAACACCAACTCCTAAAGATGTAGAGTGTTATTTGCCTTCAAATTTCAGGTTGCAAAATATAATATTTAAAAATTGTATTGCAAAGTGAAAAAAGACCAAATCATAGAATACTCAAAGTAATTTTTCTTATTTTTAATTACTATGTTGACATGGTTTTATTTGTTTTTGTCTGTTTTAATTTGTATGATCTCGAGTATTTGATTTATCATTAAATATTTAAACATTGGATTAAAGACCAAATATATAAGAATGAATTTCAGATTGTTCTTAAAACTAAAATTGAAAGAACATGTGCCAAAATTGATATTTCAGAAAAAAAAACATTTCCATGCGTTAATTGTTCAAATGGTGTTAGGATGTTCAATTTTGTCCCTCCAATTTCACCTTTTCATAATTGTTATGTATTCTTTAGAATTTTTATAGTTCGGTCCTACATTCATTTTTAATTTGTTCGAAGAAAAAGTTACTTGTAAGAAAAAGAGACAAAAAGCTCTTAGCCAAATTTCTATAGCCAATAATTATAATTTTGATGTTTTTAGATTTGTTTTTAAGAGGAAGACTCAATGAAGATGATTTTTTTTCTTTGTCAAATGGCCTGATTGTTTTATACATTTTATAATAATATTTACTTTAAATAAATTTATACAAATGATATTTAAATAATTATCCTATTATGCCATATACTTTAAATAATATTATATAGTTTTTATGGTAATATTAACAATTATTTTTTTTAATAATTATCCTATGAATATCTATTGTTATTTCTATTCAATTAAATTCAAAAATTGAAAAACAATACTTGTGTCCCTATACAATGAATATTAAATTCTCGTTTTAATCTTTATTTAACATTAATGTTTTTTTATATATGAATCATTAATGTTTTTTTATATATGAATCATTAATTTATATATATATATTTTATATATGAATCATTAATTAAAGATTCTCATGATAGTAAAAAACATATCCATAACGTTCTTCTTCTTCTTTTTTTGTTTTTTTGATTAACGTGGGTGTCCGGGTCAGCTTGCGCGGTCGACTAATCCCACGGACCCTGAAGTTAACGACTATGTAAGCCTCCAATGGCCATCATATGAGTAACCACAAGACTCGAACATGAGATCACAGAGGAAACAAACCCCTTGGCCCCAAGCTCTTACCACTGAACCACCACCTAGATGGTTAACGTTCTTCTTTTTTAACTTTCTTCTTTGTTTTAGCACATTAGTTTCAAATAATCCTATCCGTAATGTATCGCTTGGTCACACAGACTAATTATTGTTATATATTTGGGAAAGGCATTCCAAGGGATTTATTGCAGTTGGGGTGTTAAAAAAAATTGGTCTTTTTGTAATATTATTATTTTACTCGATTTAATCCATAAAAATTGTATAATATACATATTGCTTATGTTAACGAGTCATAAAATCTAAAAAATAAATATTACAGGTTAGGAAGACATACGGGTCAAGATTTTTGAAACTTTGTTAACCTAATATAACCTCTACATCTAATGTTGATTTTGTTTTTATATTTAATAATTTGTGAATTAATAATTTATTTTTATTTTATTTAGAAAAGTCTCAATTAAAATATTCTTGTTAGTGAAATTTTTATTAGATTTTTTTAACATAACAAAAAAACTTGGTTTTTACCAAAAATAAATATAACTAGAATTTAATGGTGTGTTATGTATGAAAGTTAGATCTAATATTAAGGTATCAGAACACTTATTTTCATGTTGTAGGTCTGTCTTTAAATACAAAATCATAAAAATTAATAATATAAAATCGACTTAGTAATATTTTTAATATTCATAAAAAATATAACCTAATTTGATATATTTAGTCCACTTAAGTTTTTTTTTTTTAATGATTTATATTTGTAAAATATCGTAAATTAAATTTACTACAATTATAAATTTAAACCCCATACAACTATGCAAGCCATTTTAAAAGCCGCCATGATTCATATGATATGAGTACCATCACCGCGTTTTCCACTAGTTTTGACATTTCTTTTTTTATTACGGAAGCATTTACTAACCCATCTTGACATCCCCCTTTTTCAACGAGATCATGGCCTTGTTTGGTGTGTTTGTCAATTCTTGAATATTTTTATATTATTTTAATATATTAAAATTAAAAAAAAATATTTTAATATATTTACAAAAAGTAAAAATGAACCGCGTAGGCATACATTTATCAATGGAAGCCATGGTTTTTCACAGCCACATATTTTTCAAGTCTTCCTGGGCGCGCGTGAATAGCACAACCTCAAGTCCAAATTAAAGTAGCTCGTTCATACTAGACAATTACATTTACGAGCTTAATTCAAATCTTAAATTAGTAATATAAAAATAAATTAACTTAACAAATTAAGCTAAAATCTTTAAAATGTCTCTTGGGATTTTAGATAAAAGAAATATTAAATTTAAAGTGGTTCAATTTATATTTAAACTAATTATATTGTAATAGCAATCATCTAGTAGGTGGTTTTATAATAAGAATTTGAGATCGAAATGTTTGTTTTTCTTATGATTTTAGGTTTGAGTCATGCGGTTGCTAATATGATAGACACTAGAGGTTTATATAGTCGTTAATTTCAGGGCCCATGAAATTAGTTGAGATACGCGTAAGTTGGTCCGGACAATCCATGTTAATAAAAAAAATTATATCTTAATAGTGAAAAAATCATAGCATTATAAACGAAATCTTATAAAAAGAAATAACAAATTCTTGGTTTTCCTGTCTCTTAGCTTCAAATTTACTCCTCGTGAGTAGGGAGAGGACATTTTGTGTAATTTATTCATAGCCATTCGAAAAAATCATATACCAAATGTTTCCGCTTCTCCCAAATTATCTTATTTTTTATTCATTTTTAATATGATTGTTTTTTATAATCTACTTGTACATATATTTTAAATAATATAAAAGTTGATTTTATTTATTAAATAAATCTAAAAAAATTAATTCAATATTGAAATATAAAATTAAATAAAAACACTATATTAAAGGATAAAATTTAGAAAAAACAAAAAAATCCAAAGAAATTATTAAAAAATAAAATTAAAAAAAAACCAAAAAATTAAAAATTGGGGCCAATAAACTTTTATAATATAATAAAAAAATACAAAAAATAATTTATTATTAATTTAATATTAAATAATATAATTAAATAACATCTATAATATAATTGAAAAAAAAAAAATCAAGACAACCACCGGGCCAATGACTAGAACCCGCGTGGGAGCAGATCAACCATTGACCTCCTCTGCGTGCACGCGCTTTTTACTTGTCCTTCCCCCCTCCGAGATACCAATCTCTCTCCCCCTCTCTCCCTCTCTCTCATACAAACACAGAGTTTTCAGTGACCGAGTGCGTATTCTCGAATCGAAGGCATCTTTCTAAGCACCCCCGATAGCAATTTGCAGGTAAAGTTGAACGAACATCCAGATCATGTTTTTTTTTTTAAAAAAATTAGTTTCTTTAAGATTTGATGCTTGTAAACTCTCTTTTCCATTATTATAGCCCGTCCGTGAACTGCCTGTCTCAAATCTCTCATTATTGTTATTAAGAATGCTTGGATCTAAATTAGATGCCATAAATTACTTGGGATTTATGTGAGTGAGTCTTTTGTAAGTTAACTAAAGAAATTTATTGAGAATTGTTCATTTTTTGAGCGATCCGTTTAGACCAATTGCTTTCAAATGAACGATTGTGCTGTCCAAGATGCGTATTTCTGATGAGCTTTCAGTACTGGGATTGGTATGTTTACAAGATTATCATTGCGTATTTCCGTACTAGTGCTCCCCTCCCTCACCCTCATCACTCCATCGCTCAATTTTATTAATTACCGTGTGTTCAACGTTGCAATATAAATTCCTAGCTTGTTTCGATTTATGATTTATAAGAAGAATGATACAAGTTTTATGTAATTAGCTTCTGATCTTGCTCTCTATTGCTGTTCAAATGTTAGGTTTTTACCTTTCTATTCGAACTAGAAAGCCCATATGCATATGATTTTGTTTTGGTGATTTTTCTCTAATGCGTGCCTCTTCTTCAAGGAACTTGGATTCAATGGCATTGGTTACGACTGCCGAGGTTTGTGACGCAAATCCGCAGCTAATTGTTAGTGGTGAGCTTCGAGCACTCCAACCAATCTTTCAGGTTTATGGACGGCGCCAAGTCTTCTCTGGTCCAGTAGTGACTCTTAAGGTGTTTGAGGACAACGTTTTAATTCGTGAGTTTCTTGAGGAGAAGGGTAATGGAAGAGTTCTTGTTGTTGATGGCGGTGGCAGTTTGCGCTGTGCGATACTTGGAGGCAATCCTGTGGTACAAGCTCAGAACAATGGATGGGCTGGTATAGTGGTTAATGGCTGCATAAGGGATGTTGACGAGATTAATGGTTGTGATATTGGAGTGAGAGCCCTGGCCTCCCATCCAATGAAAGCCAATAAGAAGGGGATTGGAGAGAAACATGTTCCTATTACCATAGGTGGCACCAGAATCAGTGATGGAGAATGGCTTTATGCAGATACTGATGGAATCCTGATTTCTCGAACAGAGTTGGCTGTCTGAGCCGCCTCTTACTATGAAGATAGTTCTTCAAAAACGCTTCTATTAATTTTTCTAGCGATGCTTTACTTTTAAACCTATCTTTGGCACTCACATTTACATTCGCTGGTCTATTTGTGATTTGTAGATTAGAAAAAAAAGAGAAAAAAGCAGAGCTGTTTCTGCCTTTCTGGTATCATGTCAGCAAAATTGTCGTTGATGTTGCAGAATACTTCTGCTTGGGGATTTATCTGGTGGAACTCCTTGTGTTAGATTATTTGATATTTGCTTCTGCCCCCCTTCTCCGAGTTTTCGTACTTTTTTCCTGCTGAGAATAAAATCTCTTCTCATCATTATTTTGCGAATCAGAAGGTGGGGAAAGGAGGTTCGATGAACCCCCAGAAAGTTTTTGGGGAAACAAGCAAGATTGGATTGAATGGTGATTTGTTGACCAATGGCTTTTAACTATTCTCTCTTGCTCTAAGCTCTTTTTAGGACCGTTATCTTCTTGCTGTTTCGTCCCGCGGAATTGGAAGTGTCATGCTATGGTTATTTGATATTGAACTTGGTAACATTCAGTAATAGGTGTTATTGATGTAGCTTCGGCTTTTTGGCTGCAACTCAGAACTCTGTTTTGCATTTAGCAACCAGAGAGCGGAAAAAATAGTGATGCCAGTAAAAAGTACAGCATATGAGGCTCAGCCATCAAGAAAGAGCAGGAAAGATTCTTAGAGCCCATTTGGGAACTCCCAAAACGGAGCCTTAGTCGTTATAAGCCATTAGGTTTGGGTGGCAGGCAACAACTACGGCTGAAAACCTACCGGACTGGCATGACTGCTTCCATGCAGGCGGGCCAACATAACTTAAGGTAAACCTTTTATTTCTCAAGTAAGCCTAGTGGTTTTCGCTGCTCATTGTGGATGCATGACAAGACCACTTCCACATGCTGTTACAACTCGCATGATTTTTTTCTTATCTTTTCCAACATGGTAAGAAGTGCTAGTAGCTTGTAAAACCTTCCGACATCCCAGGGTGGTACATGACATCAGAGTACTGTCATGTAACTATTAAGAGCCTTGTGATTTCAACCTCCGCAACCCAGATCATTACCCGTGTCTATCGAAGTGTATACGAATCCCAGAAAACAAGCAAGCAATGTTAGCAATCATTCGTTGCTAACAATGGAAACTAGCTAGGACTTGAAATTTAATGAAAGGGTTCAACATCTAAATTAGGCTTCTCTCGCTGGCCTTTTCGACTGAACTTTTTCTTTGATTGGAAGTTCAAATCAGTCCATAAATTTGTAAATTTCTCATTTCCAACCAAACCATTCTACACAGAGCTTTGGAGCTTGTCTTCCGATAGCTAGATTTTGCCATTGATAAAACTTCTGCAGTCAACTGAAGTAGCAACAAATGAGAAATTGAGCCGCGCATATAGGTAAGATAGAGTCAAGTTCATGCATGCCTAACTTTCTCCAGTTACATTCTCATCATCTCTTTACATACGTAGACATACATACACATAAAGATGTACACAAATGCATGCACTAGGGTGCTATTGGGTGTGAGTCGTTGATAAAAATTTACTCATGAACAATATGATCAAAGGGAGAGCTCTCGGAAACAAGTCTTCAAAATTCAGATGGGGCATAGAGGTAAGCTACCGAGAGAAAATGCTTTGTTATAACCAGATATTAGTGCTAACAATTGTCTGTGATATGTGATGATTATCTAAAAACATCATACATCATGTGACGTGGAAAATAAATGAATACCTTAAATAAAGGAACAAAGTCCAAGCTTCTTCACATAATTTTTTTGGGAGTATGCTTTACAGAACATAGGGAGGTTCCTCACCTTTGTTTGTTTTTTGAACAATCACAAAATACAAACAAATCTCATGCACTTTTTCCACAATTCCATCTTCCATTTGAAACAACAAAAAATGAATGTGAAGTTAACAGATAGAACTAGAGCAAGAAGATACGTGCATCAAAGACTTGAGGAAATATATATATATTTTGGGCGTGGCTGAATCTCGCCCGAAATTTTTGTTGCCCGAAATTTTTGGTATCTCCTTATCTGGTATCAGAGCCTATTGGGATCCGGGTAGGAATAGTAACATAAAAGTCAGTATTCTTAGAAAGAACAAGAGACCATTAGAGTATAGGTATGCAACTGAATGGTGTAAGTCCCGTCTGAGTTTTGGGGCAATAAATCCATATAACCTGCAGCCTGTTTCCTAGTTTATCTTTTCTTTCTATGGATTCCGTCTTTCACAGGACTATTTCCATTTCGGCTTCCTCTACCTCTGAATCTTCTGAAAACAGAAGGATAGTACAAAGTGAAGAAATAATTATTGAAGACTTTACAAAAAAACATTGATGACTGGAAAATTCCAAAAATTTCTCAAACTCATATTTATAAAAAATCTAAATATGATACTTTCAAAACAGATTTTACTATCAAAACTGAAGAACGAGATATTCAGCTTACCAAACCTTTTGAAACCATTCAACTCCTCTCTCAAAAATCCCTACAAAAACATCTCGCCCGAAACTATAAATATATTCATGTTGGCCTTGTCCAGGTTGGAATAAAACCCTTTACAAAAGAAGGCCTAAACACCTCCATTCTAGCTGTCCTCCGCGATGCTAGATTTCAAAACTTCCAAGACTCCCTCCTCAGTTCCATTGAGTCTAGCCTTTGCAGTGGTCCGGTATCATTTGACTGTTATCCAAACATAACCATATCCCTCAAAGATAAAAAAAAATGTTACAAAGTATGCTACTACAAGTAAAGACCCACAATTATGACATGCTCGAAGGATTTATCCCTGTTGCTCTCATATTCAAAATCCATTACAAAGCCATGTTCTCAGCCTTTGCCAGCAAACACAAATTCCAATCTCAAAAAGGCGAAACACTCCTACTACAAACAGATTTATCCCGCTCAAACACTGTTGTCCCAAAAGCAATCTAATGGAAAGACATATCCCTACCAGAAGATTGGATCCTTGAAGGTGCAGCACCACCAGAAATACCACCACCACCTCAACCCAATGTCCAAATTAAAAATATTACCCAATACACAGATGGAAAAGTCAAACTGTCTTTCCACCGACACTCTACAAGTTCCAGATTCTCAGAAGCCTCTTCCTCTTCCAGTACAATAAATTTGGAAAGAATTTCTAAAATCCCTTATGTTATCAATACCCTTTATCACGAAAACCTTCTAAGAAAATCTACATCCGATATCCCTTCTCCTAGTTTTCAAAATGCAGACTATACTACAAATATACCAAAACTTGTCTATACAAACCTTGAGCAACCATCTCCTCCAACTTCATCGACCTTTTCAGCTATTACTGAAAACATTCAAAACGAGCTGAATGTTTTGACTTCAGAGAAACATTTTGTTCTTGACAAAACACTCTTAAAAAAGGATTTCTATTCGACCTGTAACTCTACAAAACGAATTTGGTTTTTTCAAAACTTTCTCGAACACAGAAGTGAAATACAAAAACAATTTTATAATTTCATTGAGTTACACAAAATACAGATTCTATTTTTTGATTGGTTCGAATTATATTATGCATCTGAACATCACATTCCATATCCTTTTGCATCTGTTAAACATGCATGCCCAGTCACATCAAGGTCAAAAACCCCTATATGGAACCTCACCAGTGGACCTACAGTTGAGTCTGAACATCCACCTTTGAGAAATATCCAAATAACCCATAATAACCAGACTGTCGAGGCAGCTCCTTACAAATTATCCACCGACGACACCCTTTCCAATACAAAACACATCATTAACCAAAACAACTTTACAAACACCAACCTTAATACCTTGGGAAAGCAGCTTACACGGCTTGAGAAACAAATACAAAGAACTGCTACAAGTTCAGTTGGCATTAAAACCTCAACTGACTTAAAACTCAAAAACCCAGTCTTCAAACCTTACCAAATTACAAAAACCAGCCAAACACAGATCCAAGAAAACCAAACAGATTTTCTTAAAGCTATTAGAACACATCTACAACACCTTGACAATTCGTCTTTAACTGTCCCCGACACACCACAAACAACCAACCCTTCTACCTCCACCAATCAAGTCAACACTTTACAGAATAGCTCCGGGGAATCTTCTGATGAAAGTACTTCTCCAAACCAACCTCTTACCCTAAACAGACTTACCTGGCAAACTCCCAAAACAACCATTGCCCCAGACATTTCCATGACTACTGAACCAACTATCCTTACTCAACACAAATATAATGCCTTCTCCCTCTATGAATGGAATATAGATGGAATGTCCGAATATAATATCCTCAACACCCTCCAACAAATGACTATGGCAGCCAATGCATACAGAACCCAGACAGGAACCCCTGATAAAGCTATTGCTGAGCTTCTTATTGATGATTTCTCTGGCCAGTTAAAAGGATGGTGGGATTACCATCTCACTGACACAGATCACCTATATATCCTAAACTCCTTCCAAACATATGAGGACCAAACAACCATCCTTGACCCATCCGAAAACACCATCCAAGACGTTGTGTCAACCCTTATTCTTACAATTTCCCTATATTTTATTGGAGACCCTTCCCATTTGAAAGACAAAAATGCTGAACTCCTTTCCAACCTTAGATGTAAGAAATTAAGTGACTTTCAATGGTACAAAAACACCTTCCTTACCCGTGTCATGCTTAGGGAAGATTCAAACCAACCTTTCTGGAAAGAAAAATTCCTTGCAGGACTACCTATTCTCTTAGGGGAAAAGGTTAGAAACAAAATCAAAGATACCTTTACAACAAAAACCATACCATATGACCAGCTCACATACGGTGAACTTGTAAGCTTTACTCAAAAAGAAGGTCTGAAGATCTGTCAAGATCTTAAACTCCAAAAGCACCTAAAGTGGGAAATGAAACGTACCAGGCAAGAACTTGGTAGTTTCTGCCACCAGTTCGACCTCTCCACCAAAAAACCCTTCTGCAGTGGAAACTGTTCACATCCCAAAAAATATTCAAGCCAGAGACCTTATAAACGATCAGTACATAAAAACCGACAACAATTCTATTATAAACCAGATCAACCTTACTACAAAAAGCCCTACAAATTTACCAAGCTGCACAAACCTTTCTAGTCGAAACCTAAAACAAAATTTGACCCTAAAAACATTACCTGCTATAAATGTAACTAGAAAGGACATACATCCCATTTCTGCAAGGTCAATACTAAACTTCATGAACTCCAAATAGATGAAGATATCATCAACCAAATACAAAATCTCTACATTAAGGCTACAAACACTGACCACTCTCCTTCAGACACTTCTGAAGAAGAATTCCAAATCGATGAAATAGCAACCACCAGTGCTACTTCAGATGCCTCTACAAATTCAAAACAAATCAACGTCTTGACCCAAGATCAGGAGTTCATTCTTGAGGCTATCAGACGACTTGATGATCCTTAACTTCAAAAAACCTATTTGGATAAATTATTGAAAGACTTCAGGCAACCGGAGCACCCCCCGTCTAAGCGCTCTATATTACTTTCTGCCAGCACCAATACCTATGATCTTACAAAAATTCTTGGCAAAAAGAAATCCAAAACCACAGCCACCATTCCAGAATTACAGTCTGAGATAAAAACCCTCAAATCCGAATTACAAATCCTCAAACAAGCCCAACAGAAAGACTCTGCCATACTACAACATCTTCTGTCCAAAATTGAAAGCCCGTCTGATACTGAGTCTGATACAGAAGATCAAACCATTGAATCTCATGCATTACCACATACACTTACAAATATTGAGCATATTCCAGATGATTTCTTAAACGTACTAACCCATATATCGTCCAAGAAATATTTAATTAGAATTACTCTTGTTTTCTCAGAAGATTTCAAGCTTGATACTATTGCTTTATTTGACACAGGTGCAGATTTGAACTGCATCAAAGAAGGCGTGGTTCCAAAAAGACTTTTACAAAATACCTCTGAAAAACTCTCTACTGCTAACAATTCCAAATTACATATTGCAGGAAAAACCCAAGCCTCCGTTTTCAACAACGGCATTTCTCTTAAAATATTTTTCATTGTTACAAAAGACATCAATCATACCATCATTCTTGGCACTCCATTTATTGACATGATCACTCCATATCAAGCACATCATGACTGTATTACTTCCAAAATTAATAACACCAAACTTGTTTTTCCATTCTTAGAAAAATCTAAGACTAGAAATTTAAATTTGATTAAAGCATGTTCCATACATACCTGTCATATCAATGCACTGATTCATGGGAAACAATTCCATCTACATGATTTACAAAACCATGTTTCTTTTTGTCGTATCACCAAACAATTACAAAGTTCTAATTAACAAAAGAAAATCATTGATTTCCAAAATAAGATTGAACAACAGATATGTTCAGACTTACCCAATGCTTTTTGGAAGCGAAAACAACACATCGTTGATCTTCCTTATGAAGATACATTTTCAGAAAAACTCATACCTACAAAAGCAAGACCTATACAAAATGAATGCTGACTTAGAACAGCATTGCAGACTTGAAATCCACGATCTCGAGTCTAAAGGTCTTATCCAAAAGTGTAGATCACCCTGGTCGTGTGTGGCCTTTTATGTCAATAAAAATTCTGAAATAGAAAGGGGCACACCAAGACTTGTGATCAACTACAAACCTCTAAATTCTGCTTTAAAATGGATCAGGTATCCAATCCCCAACAAAAAAGATTTATTACAAAAATTGCACTCCGCATTCATTTTTCTAAATTTGACATGAAATCTGGATTTTGACAAATCCAGATTGATCCCAAAGATAGGTACAAAACTGCTTTTACAGTTTCTTTTGGCCAATACGAATGGAATGTAATGCCCTTTGGCCTAAAAAATGCACCATCAGAATTTCAACGCATCATGAATGACATATTCAATGCACATTCAAAATTCTGCATTGTTTACATTGATGACGTGCTTATTTTTTTCACATTCCATAGAACAACATTTCAAGCATCTACATACCTTCTTCCATATTGCCAAACAAAATGGTTTAGTTGTTGCTAAAACAAAAATTTCTCTTTTTCAAACCCGTGTCCGTTTCCTCGGTCATTACATCTACCAAGGTACCGTAACACCAATAGAGAGATCTTTAAACTTTACAAATAAGTTTCCTGACAAAATCACTAATAAAACCCAATTGTAAAGATTTTTAGGTGGTCTCAATTATGTTTTGGACTACTACCCCAATATTAGTCGTCTATCCAAACCCTTAAATGACAGGTTAAAAACCAACCCCATTCCTTGGTCTGACCTCCATACCAACCTGGTCAAACAGATTAAGAAACATGTCCAAACTATTCCTCTCCTCCATTTAGCTAACCTTTTAGCCCCTAAGATTGTAGAAACTGACGCCTCTGACCTAGGATATGGTGGAATTCTTAAACAGTTACAAGATAACAAAGAACAAATACTCCAGTACACATCTGCCCACTGGAATGACTGCCAGAAAAATTACTCTACTATAAAAAAGGAGATCCTTTCAATTGTTCTTTGTATTATAAAATTTCAAAGTGATTTATTAAATCAAAAATTTCTCTTACGTGTTGACTGCAAATCCGCAAAAGAAGTTCTCCAAAAAGATGTCCAAAATCTTACTTCCAAACAAATCTTTGCCAGATGGCAAGCCATTTTAAGTATTTTTTATTTCGATATTGTTTACATTAAAGGAGAATCAAATTCCATCCCTGATTTTCTAACCCGAGAATTCCTTCAAAACAGGTCCTGAAGCCTCCTAAAGCAAAAGCTAAGGACAAGGGAAAAGCCCCTCAAACACAGCCTACAAAACCAGAGAGCCCCAAGCCTTCTACCAAACTCATGTCTTCAGCCATCCTAGCTGTCAAGCTTATCAAATCTTGGTATGAGGCAGTTATTAAAGACAAAGAAACTACAAAACCACCACAGGTACAAACAGACGCAGTTCAACATTGGGTTGACACTATATCCAAATCGCCAGAATTACTCCTGGCATTGCAAAAAGTGTCCCAACAAGCCTCCAGTGACTCCGTATCTCAAACAGGTAGTATTTCCAAATCACTTTCAAAACCCCAAGGAGGCATTTCATCTTCAAAACCCCTCCTTTCCTTGCAACAAACCAGTTTTCCAAAAACCAAATCCAAATATATTTTCAAAAATGCTTTCCAAAATATTTTAACTATGGAAGAAGGATTTTACCATGAAAACCCTTCCATTGCTGCTTCAAACATATTCTCTCCAAAATGGCATTACAAACCTTGGAATCTGGCTCAACCACAATCCTATTATGCAACTATCCTTGAAATTACCGATTCCGTCATATTCAAACACTTCAAATTACATTCTGATCACACTGAACCAGCATACTCTACATGCATTATTCACAAAGTCATCCACCCTCAAGATTGGGGACAACCCCTGCATCAACCTCTCTCCTTCCCCATACAATACCGAACAAGCCCCCAAGACTTCAATACCACCTACACATATTGGGATTACCAACAGGCATGGTTTAATGCCTTCCTCATACAAAATCAAAATCATAGCCATTCTTGGCTTTTCTACTTCCACAGTACCATGAATACTACAAATCTCCCCCTCTGGTTCCTTCAATTGTGGGACTTTTATGGTTGTCATGTTGACTACCTTAAAGAACATCCTTTAGTTGAAAATGGTTATCTACATTTCAAAAACAATTTCCAACCAGCTCCTTCTAAAAGAAAGTTTTCTTCCCTCCTTATCTTCTGTACCAAATTTTTTGTTCCGTGGGTATGTTCATGGTTCTATGATTATAATCTACAAAACGGACATCCAGTACTTATTCGCAAATTCAAAATCAAGTGGTGGGATTCCTTTGCAGTTGAGTCCAAAAGTTCAAAATTAGCTGTTACGGAATGGTTACAAAAACATCAGACAGCTCCCATCATTGATCCTCATCCTCAATCAAAGTTCTTAGCCAGAAAGGCTCAAACGGCAGCTTTCCTTGCCTCTGCTAGAACTGAGGAAGAATACCTACAAATAGTACAAGGAATTATACAAAGCCAAGACCCGGAAACGGTCTTGTCCCAATCCAGCTCATCTGGCTCGACATCTCCTGCCATTTCCCTTGGCAATGATAATGAAGATGACTGTTTTGGTATCCTGCCATCCATCACAAGACGTTAAAAAAAAGAGAAAAAAAAGAGAGTATTTCAGGTCTTTTTAGGCTCATCTGTTTAGGGCCCATTTCTTTTAGACTCATATGTTTTGAGTCCTTTTTATCTCTAGGCCCATCTGTTTTAGGCCTTTTTCTACAAATATTACCTGCTATTACAAACCAACAAATCAAGTGTCGGTGGCAAGACGACAACAAAGGCAGCTTCACCAAAAACATGGACAATTCCTATTTTGTCATCATCCAATCAAGACAGACAATACCACATGGGTTCACATGGGTGCTGAAGAACTTTTCCAAGGGACAGTTTGGCCCCTTCCATGCCAATTCGTCTATAAAAAGCTACTCCAAATCCTTAGGAGGCAGACTAATCTTTTCCCTAGAAAATTTTACTCTCCCCAAAAAACTCGAAACTGTAACCCATCTCCATTCTCCTCTGTAACCAATATCTCCTGTATTAATTTTTGTTACAAATTTAAGTAAGATAATCTTATTTTTATCTGTTATATATGTTCTCGTTCTTTTATTCTTGTTACATTTAAGTATGCTCTGTGTTTGATCAAGGATCCTGACATTGTTGGTCTTGCCTTGGTCATTCGCATCAGAAATCTGTTTATATTATTCCTTTCATAAAATCAGTATATAGGCTGGAAACCTGTGACCCGATCTTTTAAGATCATTCTCAGGTATAACAGCGCCACGTACCGTTTACTGTTTATCTCCTTATATATATATATATATATATATATATATATATATATATATATATATATAGAGAGAGAGAGAGAGAGAGAGAGAGAGAGAAGTAGATAAGCATCATAGTAATTGTTAGGTTTCGTGAAACACAAATACGCAATAAAATAGTAAATTTAAATTTTTTTCAAGAGTTTCAATGATCCCATTAGACAAATCTAGAATTGTTTAGGGTTTATATGAATATTACTTGAAGATCAACTGATCTTTTCAGCTTTGAATAATTGCTTTAAGGATAGATTGTCTCAAATCGTATATTGGATCGAGTTGACTTTTTATAAGAAGAAACTAGATACATATAAATATTTTATGATAAGTTTTAAGGTCAAATGGAGTTCAAGAACATGTTATTTTAGAGGGTCAAAGTTACTAGACGAATCTTGTCAAATATGTCAGATTAGTCATTCGTGTATTATTTGGAACGAATCTGGAGCTACGAATTTAATTTTGCTGCGATTTAAGTTGTAATGGAAACTAGACATCTTAAGATTTTCAATCATGTATGGTAGGCCCAGTAGTTCATCCAGACAAGAGAGAACGACGTGTTTGAAGTCAAGAATGAAATCGCTAAGAATGTATGAAAATTAGAGATTTAGGTTACATAGAGGAATTTTAATATGAAAACTTTGTTTTTATTATTTTATTTTATTTATTTATTTTTGAATAATTATTTTTTAATTTGGATTTGTTTTGGCCCATTAGATATATTTTAGGGATTTATTTGATTATTAAACTTATGTTAATTGATTTCTAATTTAGGCTCATTAGCTTGTAACCCAAAAAGTAGGGTTAGTTAAAGGAGACTATATTATTTTTTTGAGCTGCAAATCTCAGCAGCAAGTTGAAGAATAAATGTGAGTTTTCTTCTTCTTCTTCTTCTTTTTTTTGCGTGGCAAAACAACCTTTCTTTGTAGGGACAAAGACCGTACACTTATTTATTAAAGATTAACTCCCTTCATGACTTCATTTGTATATTTAAGGTTCTTAGATACAATGTTATATATAGGTCAAAGTTTTTTTCCAATACCTTTGGTTCTTAAGTACAAGGTTACCTCTGGGTCATGATTCTATCAAACCTGATTTTCACCTTTACGGATTGTTATCTACTTCATTAGGAGTTACTTGATTACGTGATCAAGAGGTCCGTATCATGAAATGCACCTGCTTTAGATGCCTTTTCTTTTTTTTTCTTTTTTTTTTTTATCTTTTTTCATTTCCATTTTTACCTTTCAATCTTAGAATTTTTTTTTTCACATTCATTTGGGGTACTTTTAAATTGACTAAGTTGACTATATCATATTAGGCTAACTCTTGCATGGTTTAATTTTAAACTCAGGCTAGACAATGAGTCAGGTTGAGTGATTTTTTGTTTTGTCAATTTTGATTTTTTTTCTCAATTTAATCCTCAAAATATTTTTACTATTTGACTGGGTTGCTTTTGGATTAACCAAGTTGACTAAGTCATGTCGAGAAAACTCTTATTTGGTTAAATTTAAAACCCGAGCTAGGTAAAGAGTTGAATCAAGAGGTTTTTTATATCAATTTTATCATTTTTTTTTATTTCATCCTCATAATTTTTTTTTATTGGTTGGGCAAGTTGCCTCTAGAATGGCCTAGTCAACTAGTCAAGTTGGGGCAATTTTCATACAATTTAATTTTAAACCCGAGTTAGGCAATAAGTCAAATCAAGAGGTTTTAAGGTTAACTCGTTGGGTCAGGTTTAATAACAATATCAAATATTTCTTTACAACTTAGATATTTATTTATTACATTAAAAAAATGATTGGACTTGTAGCGTAGCGCAAACCTGTAAACTAGCATTAACTTCTAAGAGAGGTGTTAATATCTAGATCCAATTGGCTTCGTCATGAAAATACTTTAATAATTGGTTTAGACATAAACTAGATTGGTGGTCTACTATGACACGAGTAAAGCTATTTTTTTCTAACATAAAAAAAAGGATGACCATGCGATGTTATTGTTTTTAAAGAGGCAAGAAAAATTTGAAACTCGAGTAATTGAATGGACTAGGTTCAATAGGCTCGGTTAAATCAATAATATGATTAAAAACAGGAATGATAATAACTAAATTGAACAAAAAAAAATTGACAATGATTAATTGAAAAAAATAAAAGAACACTTGCCAATATTATGAAAAGATATTCCCACATAATTCTTAAAAGGTCTCTATGACTTAGTCAATAACAAAGCAAATATTAAATGAGAACATAATAACCCTATAAAAAAATAAAAATTAAAGTTCAATTCTCAGCAAATCAAATGTTAATGATGAAAATGAGAAAAAAATAATTTAAAAAAGACAAAAAAAACCAACTTGAATCCACCCGAGTCAACTAGCCAAATTCGTGACTTAGTCATCAAATCAAAATAACCTTGTAAAAAGCAAATTGAATAAAATCACAAAGTTCAATTATCAAACCCACCTAATATTGAAGGGTGAAAATAAAAAAAAAAAACTATTTTTTTTTTAAAAAGACTTGAGTCAACTTGAGTTAATATATCAAACTCGTAACCTAAAACATGAGATCGAGATTACCTCATAGAGAGGAAAGTGAGAAAAATAACGAAGTCCAATCTCTAACCAACTCAATATTGAAAGATGAGAGTAAATTCTTTTTTTTTAAATGACCTAAAAAAGGACTAAAGTCAGCTCGGACTAATCTTACAAACTCGTGTTCTGGGTCATGAGACTGAGATTACCTCATGGAAAGTAAATCTAAAAAAATCACGAAGCTAAATTTCTAATTGCCCAAATGCTGAGGGATAAAATTAAAAAATAATTTAGTTAAATGGGATCTAAAACAAAATAAATAGCAATTAAAAGAATGAGGATTAAATTTGATATAAAGCTTAAATGAAACAACATGTTAAGAGGTGAGATTGAAAAACAAAATTAATTAAAAAAAATTAAAAATAAAATAAATAACAATTAAAAGAATGTGAACTAAATTTGATACAAAAACAAAATAATAGGACATCTTTCAACTTTGGCAATCCAACATGAATTCCGAGGAGAGGAGAGAGAAAATATAGAGAAGAAAGAAAAGGTTGTCAGATCCTCACAGATGCACAACTGTTGACACGTGCCCCACCATAAAACATAGTCTTGTCATGATGGCTCTAACAAATTTGCAGATGTTGCTAGTCTTTTTCAGTATCTGGATTTGTTTTAAAAAAAATGAATCCATACAGTTTTAATTGTTTTATATCAATAAAATTATATATAATTTTGCAAAAATGAGCGTCAAACGCCGATAGAGATTTTTCATCGACATTGTGAGACCTCCATATCTAGACAAAAAAAAAATATCAAGTTCAATCTCAAAAAAGTACAGCATAAAAGGATCAAATTAAAACATTATCGAGTGAAAAAGGATTAAATCTCTCTCTTAATTATGCAAATTAGTGCTTGATGTTTGCAAATAAATAAAAAAAAAAGAGTTTCAATACTTGTTCATTGTTCAAATTAAGTCTCTATTTAATCGTTTTAATTTAATTTAATTTAATTTAGTTTTTTTCAATTCGAGCATCAATTTTGAGTCAGTGTTTTTTTCTAACACCGCAAGTAGCCAAAACAAAGTTAAACAAAAAATTAAAGTTTCATCCCAAATTAATTTAATACAAAAGGACTAAATTGAAAAAATAATAAGTTAAAAAAATAATTAAAAAAAAGGATATATTGTTTTAATATACAGTGCATCCCCTCACGATCAACAATAAAAGACCAATACCTTTTAATTTTTTTTTCTCTTTAAAAGAAATCTCGGGTCTTTAACGGGTCCGTCTCAAATGCAGTTAATTACAGTCCGTGTGGTTTAAGAAAACAAAACAAGTGGCCTTCATAGGTTCCGTACACACTAACATATACTGCTCAAAGCCAATTAAACATGAAACGACATTGTCCAGAAGGAGAGAAGTTTATCCGAAAAGAAAGATTCACGAACAAACAAAGCCTTGAAATAATAATAATAAAAAAAGCTTGAAAGAACGAGGGACGTGTAACTCTTGCACTTCCTTCCCTCTCCAATCCATCATCACCGTCATCAAATCCATGGACATCAATCCTGGAGCAGCAGCGTCGGTTAAAAGGGAAAGCAGAAATGGTGATGGTAATACCAGAGGCATTGTTAGTATTGTAGAGAGGAGAGCAGCAAAATGCGGGTTCAAAATGAAGAAATCGGAGAGGATCAATACGGCTCGCTTTCGAACCACCAGCCCTTTGAACTCTCCTTCCGCGACTCCTTTTACAATCATTCCTCCCGGCGTCAGCCCAACCGCCTTGCTTGATACGCCCGTTGTGCTACCCAATTCTCATGGTCAGGTATAATTAAAAAATATTATATTCATTATTTTACTCCAATGGTTTAAAATCATACAGTACATTACATTATAGTCATCTTCTACCACCGGAGATTTTCCATCATCCCCTCTTCTTAAATATGGAAGTTTGTTGCTCAAGGGAATGGGTGGTTGTGGTGATGGAGATAGGGGCAGTAGTAATTCAAGCGGTCTCTCCTTCAGATTCAAGCCTTATGGTTATGGGGATGCTCTTCCTGGCTTTTTTACTTCAGGAAATCAGGTACTTAATTATACATTTCAATTTGCTATATTTAAGCTTCGTTACTGTAATGTATCCCTTGGTTCATTCATCTGTAACAATGCATTAATTCTAGTCTAGGAACTATTTTCCATTCTAGTCAAGGTAGCAGATCCTGTTTATTCCTGTTTTGAGACAGAAGGGAAGAATACAGTGGAGATAAAAAAAAATTGTATTCCTGCTTTGAAATGATAAAAATTCATTCCCAAACTATTTAAAAATAAATTTATTTTTATGTTTAAGTCTCTGTTTTTCTAACTAAACATGTTTATGTCCTTCTCGAACACTAACCAAACACATAACCTATGTTACTCTAGTAATGATCTAAAAGATATTTCATGCTTGTGGAGTTTGGATAGGATGTGCCTTCATTTGTAAATTTTGTAGGAGGGTGTGTATACTAGTTTTCAATTTGTTTATTTTCGCATATTTAAATTTTAATTTACGTGTTTTATTTTTTTCTTCTTGCACAGGGTAATGATTTTGATTTTGAAGCTAATATCTTGTTGAACCCAGCAATGGATTTTCAATTTCCGGTGGGGTTTTCAGAGGAAGCTGCTCCAGAGAAATGCACCAGTGGTTCACGTACTGATGTGAATGTCTTAGATAGCATGATTGGAAATGCCACTTGCTCTTCTGATTCACCTAGTAATCCCATTTATGTACAAAGCGAAACTATCCATGAAGAAAACATTGAGTCGCATCATCACCTTTTGGAAGAACAGAAAGGAACATTACCGGCAACAGCAATCGGAAGGACTTCAGATGACGGATACAATTGGAGAAAGTATGGGAAGAAACTGATTAAAGGTAGTGAACATCCAAGAAGCTATTATAAGTGTAACCATGAAAATTGTCTGGTCAAGAAAAAAATAGAGTGTGCCCATGATGGTCAAATAACAGAAATCATTTACAAAGGTACACACAATCACCCTCAGCCTCAGCCAGGTAGTGGAGCGCCACCTGGACCAGCATCTTCATTATATGAAATGCCAGAGATGGGTGAAGGTGGAAACAATGTTAAGGTTAAAGGTGGATCAGTTCAGAAAAATAGAGAGTCAGGATCCAAGGATATAAAAGTTCATGATGGGAAGGTTGATGGCCTGGAAAGGACATCCTCAACCTCTGTTGTGACCGAGCTTTCAGATCCGTTATCAGCCGCTCAAGTCAAATCTGTAGGAACATCTGAATCAACAGAAACTCCAGAGCTTTCCTCCACACTTGCTAGTCATGATGATGATGATGATGATGGGGTTACTCAGGGAAGCTCATTTAGTGTTGATGTTGATGAGTCCGAGTCAAAAAGAAGGTACCCTGTTTAGCATTCAGTGCTTCCAGTCCAGAAGACATGATAGATAGTTTACAGTTTTTCCCCCATTTCAGGAAGATAGAGAGCAGTTTGGTTGAAACAAACATGGCATCAAGGCTTGTCCGCGAACCAAGAGTTGTTGTTCAAGTAGAGAGTGAAGTCGACATACTAGATGATGGGTATCGCTGGAGGAAGTATGGGCAAAAGGTTGTCAAGGGGAATCCAAACCCAAGGTACTGACATTTTACAGCATTTTATGCGTGTGTGAATGGTCTTTGTTCTAAATTATAATGGTATCCTCGTTAGATTGGCTAGCTCTGTGAGATGGACATTGATGAAACAAGGGTGCGTGGTTGAGTATACATTTATTTGATTGGAAATAATCAGATATTTCTCTTAGTTTTGCTTTTGGAGGTGGATGGAATGATCTTATTGATAATTGGACGAAACGTCAAATGGTAATGGATAAAGAACAACCTTTTGGGTAAAAATTGACAGAATCCAAATTTTATTCTTACATATATGCATGTATACAGTAAAATATTTGGCTCATCTCCGTTAGAATCCTGGGTTTTTTAGTCCCTTTTCTAGCTTGCATATGTTTTCAATTCTGCATTTCTTCATGTTGAATGATGCGTGCATGCAGTTGGCAGCATCTTATTATTTTTCCTCGACATAGGCAAGGTATAGGCATTCAAAGTTGGTGTTTCTCATTTACTTCACAGGAGCTACTATAAATGCACAAGTCCTGGATGTTCAGTAAGGAAGCATGTGGAGAGAGGCTCCCGCAATCTAAAACATGTAATTACAACTTATGAAGGGAAACACGATCATGAAGTGCCTGCATCCAGAAACAGCAGTCGCGGATACTCAGCTGGTAGCAATTTGTCCCTGACTGCCAGCGAGACACAGCCTGCCCTGGCATTGGCCAGAAACACCAAGGCACAAGTTCAAGAGTTCGCACCCAGTTTTGATAGAAAACCAGTGTTTAACAATGACTATTTGAGATCCAAAGATTTCCCTGGAAATTTCAGTAATGAAATGAATCTTTGGTCTTCCTCTATTTACTCAGTGAAGTTTCCTCCCATCCAAAACGTCATGCCATATGATTCATTTGGGTTCAACAACCACCACCTTGCTGCCAATCACTCCGGTTCTGTCGCCCCCCCTGTTCCAGATTTCCCAAGATCTTTGTCACCATGTCTGCAAACAGCTGCAAATCTTTCTCTGGCTAGAGATGATTGTAGGAGTCATGGGAAACCAGATGGCCAAGCTCGGACTTTCCTCCAGGGACAGCAGTGGTAACAAGAGCTACAGGATGATAACCTTTATGGTGCTAGCCCACTTCATCGTGGATAATCTAAAAAATGCAGCGTCCTCATCATTGTCCGTATATCATCGCCTCCTGGGGAACTTTCCGTCTTAAAGAACTGCGTCTGCTTTGCTTCTAAAAATTGACACCGAGACTCGGAGACTGTTTTCCTTCTGGTGTTTAAAGGTCACTATTGCGTAGTAATAAATTATTGGCCCCATGGCCCATACCTACAGAGAAAGCAATTTAAAACATACATATGTATAGGAAATTGCCTTTATTCTTACAGAAACTGCTCACAGGTATTTGTATGAATTTTTATCAACAGGTTTTTCTTATTCCTTTTCTTTTCTTTAGAGGGAGGTGGGATGATAGTTCCCAATCAGAAATATTAAAGTATTATCAAGATATATGCTCTCTTCGGGTGAGAACAAACCACAAATTTTGGATAAATAATTACTTACCTCTTTTATTTCTGAACCAATCTTTAAATTATTTTTGAACTAATAAATAAGTTGTAGCTTAACAAACTACCTAAAAGCAAATAACAACAGAAAATGAAGCAAATAACAACAGAAACAACTCTTTCCCCATCGAGTGGATCCTTGTCCTCAAGATCCACAATAGGAAACTGTTGCTGCAGCTCTGAGCATTTTTCTAGGTAGCCTCTTCTGCAGGTAAGCGACGCCACTGAACCAAATGCTCCATGATAAACTTCTTGCCATACTTGATCTAGCATGTATCAAGGATTCTTGTTTGCTCAAGCAACACAGCCCTGTCATCTGCTATCGGTAGTAATTCTAAACTCACATCTTTGTTATCCCCAACATATTTTTTAAAAAGCAGCACATGGAACACCGGATGTATGCGCGCACCCTTAGGTAACTGTAGCTTATATGCAACTTGACCAATTCGACAGAACCGAATACGGCCCAAAGAATCGACTTGCTAACTTATGATGAGCACGGTTAAAGGTGGTATGCTGCCGATACGGTTGTAATTTCAAGAACACGATGTCACCTACCTGAAATTCCACATCCTATCATTTCCGATCAGCCCCCTGTTTCATGCAATTACAGGCCACTGCCAAATTGGATTTAAGCTGTTCAAAAAGTTCATCCCTGCGAATTAAAATTTGGTCCACGTCGTTCACAGGTGAGTCTCTTGCTTGGTAGTAGGGAATGGTTGGTGGAAGGCGACCATAAAGAGCACGAAAAGGCGTCATCCTAGTGGAAATGTGATAGGTGGTATTGTACCACAACTCAGCCCATGGTAGGTACTTTGTCCCCTTCTTTGGTCATTGATGAACAAAGCTTTAGAGGTACTATTCAAGGTAGCGATTCACCACTTCCGACTGCCTATCGGTTTGTTGGTGATATGTTGAGCTAAGCTTGAGTTTGGTGCCTGACATAATAAAGAATTCCTGCTAGAATTTACTGATGAAAATGGGGTCACGGTTATTGAGTATTGAATGGGGCATGCCATGAAGCTTGATTACACCTTCCATAAATTTTTCGGCTACCACCCTAGCAGTGAAGGGATTAGTTAAAGACATAAAATGGGCATACTTGCTAAGCTTGTCGACAACCACAAGAATGGTACCCTTGCAATGAGACATAGACAGGCCTTCAATGAAATCAAGTGTGACGTCATCCCATATTTGACAGGGAATGGACAATGGCTGGAGAAGACCTGCTAGTGTAAGAGCTTCAGATTTCATCTTTTGGAAGATCTCACAAGTAGAGACATAGTCTTGGACATCTTTATACATGTTTGGCCAATAGAATTGTATGGCTAGCCTCTTATAAGTGTGCAAGACTCTAGAGTAGTCTGCAAGCTTACTATCATGAAATTCAGCCATAATTTTCTTGCGAATCTCTTGAACTTGAGGCACCACTACTCTGGTTTTATAAAAATCCAGGCCATCACGTAGCATGTAGGACGCTCCTGACTGATCTTGGGCGGCGTGACTTAACTGGATAGTGTACTCATCACTACGTGTAGCTTCCTTTATTTTTTCAAATATGCGGACCTACGGCACAAATAAATTATTAAGGATTGGGTTGGCTGGCTTGCGTGAAAGTGCATCTACAATGGTATTTTCTCGACTGGGATGGTATTTTCATAGTTATAGCCCAGCAGTTTTGCCACCCATCGTTGTTGATCAGGGGTTGTGATTCGCAGTTCCAGGAGGTATTTAAGACTCTTTTGATCATCTTGAATGATGAACTTGTTGCCAATGAGGTAAGGTCGCCATATGCGAATGGCTTCTACTATCGCCAATATTTCCTTGGTATAAATAGACCATGATCGCTTTAAGATTCCCAATGCTCGGCTCATAAAAGCAATTAGCTTCCCTTGTTGAGAAAAAGACTGCACTGATCCCATCACCTGATGTATTGGCCTCAATGGTGAATGAGTCGTTGAAGTTTGGCATTGCTAGCGTTGGCATGATGGTCATGACACTTTTAAGTACGAGGAAGACGGCTTCTGCTTCATCATTCCAGCCGAACTAGCCTTTCTTTAGGAGATTGGTGAGAGGGCGGGCGATGACACCATAATTTTTCACAAATTTCCTGTAATACCTAGTGAGTCCTAAAAACCCAAGTAATTCAGAGATGTTAGTACGAGGCCATGCTACCATGGCTTCTATTTTTCCCATATCTACCTTGACCCCTTGTGATGTAAAAATATGTCCCAAATATTCAAGCTCATGCTATCCAAAAGCATATTTTTTTGCTTTGATAAAAAAACTGATGGTGTCGTAGTACTTCTAAAGCTGTTTTCACATGTTGCAAATGAGTTTCCCAAGTTGGGCTATAAATTAAAATGTCGTAAAAAAAACAAGGATATATTTTCTGAGATAGGGTTGAAAGATAGAATTCATGATGGCTTGGAAGGTGAAAGGGGCATTGCACAGGCCGAAAGGCATGACCAAATACTCGTAGTGGCCATTGTGTGTTCTAAAACCAGTTTTAGGAATGTCTGGAGAATGAACCCTTACCTGGTGGTATCCTGCCCTGAGATCCAACTTGATAAAATAGGTGGCACCATGCAACTCGTCCAACATATCTTCTATTGTCGGGATGGGGAAGTGGTCTTTGATAGTCACTGTGTTGAATGCACGATAGTCAATACAGAATCGTCAACTGCCATCTTTCTTCTTAACTAGAAACACCTGGGATGAAAAGGGGCTAGTACTTGGCCGTATGATTCCTTGGTTGAGCATCTATTGCACCTGTTTCTTATTTTCCTCCTTTTAGAAGTATACATATCGGTATGGTCGTACGTTAATTGGTCCGGTTCCTTTTTTTAGAGGAATGAAATGGTCTATTTCTTTTGCAGGTGGTAATTGGGTGGGTTCGGCAAAAACATCTACATAATGTTCTAACAATTTATGTATGGCTGGTTACATGTCTTCCTGCGCCATGCTATGGGAAGGGCATATAGGGTGACACAAAAGGAATACCCTGTAGGTTGACTGGTACCTGTTCAAATCTCCCTTGGCAACTCAACTTCTCCCCGTCGGCGACTCGCACTTTAAAAGGGTATGTGAGAACCACGGGTAACCACAAAAGGCAAGCAATACGATCACTAATGATGTTATGAGTCAAATCACTATCGATGAGGGCTACTACCTCCAATGATCTGATCTTGGCTGCCACCCTCATTGTCTTGGGTGAGGACCATCCTATTAGTGCATGCAGTGAAATCTTGGGCTCTAGCTCTTTTTCAGGTTCACTCTCTACGTGATATTCATCTGTCACTTTTTCGCATTTGAAGGAACTGGTTCCGACAGGTGCTTCCAATAACATCAATTATGGTCGTTGACATTTATGACCTGCAGTGAATTTATCATTACAATTAAAGCACAACCCCATGGTTCATCTTTTCTGCATTTCTTCCCACGATAAGCGTTTGACTGGGAAGGCTGGTTTGATGTCGGCTGGATTGGGAAGATTTGGTTGCGGACGGTTGATTTGGGGTGGTCGTGTGAATCTTTATTGTCGAACCAGTTGTTCATCCTTCATCCTCGCAAGGTTGATAACTTTTTTCAGTGTTCGTGGTTTGATTATCTGAATACCTTCAACAATCTCGGATTTTAATCTGCTCATAAAGGTCCCCACCAACACCTTTTGAGTTCACCCCTGAACTCGATTGCCCAACTTCTCAAATTCTTGCTGATACTCTCATAGAGATCCTACTTGTCATATGTGTGAGAGGGCCTTATCAAAATCTTCGTCGTCCGTAGGTCCAAATCGAGCCCGCAATTCCTCCTAAAAAACTACCCATGTGACCTCTCTTTTTTCTTCATAAAATGTATGGTTCAACCATCTCCACCATTGGTTGGTTTCACCTTCCAGGAGAAAGGATGTCAAAAAAAACCTTTTATGCTTCTGTCGTGGTTCGGAACTCAAAGAATTAGTCCACTCAACCAAACCACTCTGTTAGGTCGCCCCCTGAAAATTTGGGAAACTCGAGTTTGGCTGTTTTAGAAGACACCACCAGACGGGGTCCCTCATTGTTATCTTTGTGAGAACGTGAATATGCATCTTGCTCATGAGTGCCTTGGTTGGTGCTTTCTTTGTTGGAAAAAAGCATTTCAGACATACAGTTGAGTGCGGCCTCCAGTTGACTAAATTTGTCCGCCATTCCCAGCTCCATTTAATGCACGTCATCTTGCAGTCCACCGAGCCAAGCTTTCAGACTTTCAATATATTCTTTATTGGTGGACATGATAACAACCTGGCTCTGATACCAATGATAGATCCCAATTAGAATTGTTAAAGTATTTATCAAGATATATGATCTCTTCGAGTGAGAACAAACCGTAAATTTTGAATAAACAATTGCTTGCCTCTTTTATTTCTGAACCAATCTTTAAATAAGTCATAGCTTAACAAACTACCTAAAAGCAAGGAAACTAATAGGAAGCAAATAAAAACAGAACATGAAGCAAATAACAACAGAAGCAAACTAAGCTAGAGTCTAACATAACAACTTATTTGAAATAATCAGAAAACCTTCAAAAGACTTGGTCTCTTGTAATCCACATCTCCCATAGGTTGATTCGTGCATGCAACCACTCTGTCACTAGTCAATCTTCGCCATAATATTTGGGATTCTGCCTGCCACGTCTGGTGAACCTTCATAGTGGCTTATCATGGGACTGTCGCATATGATTGGGCTTTCTACTTCTTTTTCAATCTTTATTCATAAGAGGATATCAGGGGCTGGAAATCTTGGTTGCCCCACTATTATTTTAATCATATCAACTATTTTAAAGTAATTTTTATAGTTTTTAACCTCTTTGTCCACTTTCATGAACGAGATAAAATTAAAAGAAACTAGATTTAATGTAGCTATTTTACTATTGCTCTAGACTTATAATCAATGTAGATTGTAACAGTGAAAAGATGAATTTTTTTATTGACAACAGCACATAAATGCTCTTGGCAATGGAGATATAATGGTTTTTTTTTGTTTATTGAATAGTAAAATGACTTATGTTGCCTCGAATAAAAAACCAGTATGTACCGACGGGTAGGTTTAATTTTGACTTTTTAATTTTATTTACACAGTAAAATTATTATAAAGTTATTGGATGAAAATTGTATTTGCCTCCAGGTCAAAGGGTTTTTTGTTTTTTTAGTTTGGTTTTTTTTTTGTTATTATAGATTTTAATCATGGGCATTTTAGCATTTTACCATAAATAAAATATTATTTATTCTTAAAAAGTGGGATGCATGTGATTTTCATGCAGACATGTGTGGGTTCCCTCTTAGACAGCGCATACGACGTCGTTTGGTGACCAAACTCTAGCTTCTACAATGACGTTTTAATCCCTATAGCGTCGCTTGTGGAAAAAATATGTTAGGTTTTGCGTCAGTGACCTTTTTTTTTTCTTTCCTCTCTCTTCCTTGATTTTAGAGCCAACCCCTCCACATTTTCAAAACAATCCTTCAATTTATTTTTCTTTTAGATCTAGTCACTATTCTTTTTATTTCTATTTATCTTATTTTAGATTATTCATGCAATTGGAATTTTCTTTCAATTTAATCCTTATTTGGTTTTTTTAGCTTTCAGATTTGGTCCATATTCTTTTCATTTTTATTTTTTGTTTTAAATTATTCTCTTAATTGAATTATCTTTTCATTTGTATCCCTTAATATTTTATATCATTCTCTTAATTGAATTATTTTTTGAATTGCATCCGTCAATATTTTAGTTCATTTTATTTTATGTCAAATTTATTCCTTATTATTTTGATTGCTATTTGTTTTGTTTTTAATCCTTTTTTATTTGATTTTTTTTTATTTCTTTCCTTAGCATTTTATTGACCGGGATTTTGTGAACCTTTCAGGTCATGAGTTTGAAAGATTTGATTGGGTTAGCTTATATCTTATTTTTTTCAGGTTCTTTTTACAATTTGTTTTTGATGGTATCATTCTTCTATAGGGTTACCTCGATCTTATGTGTCAAGTCACGAGTTTCACATGTTAACCCAACTTTGCCCAGGGCAATATTTTTTTATATTTATTTTTTGTTGTTTTTGCCTTTTTTTATCATATTATTAAATTAATCAAAATTTAACCCGGTTATCAAATTTTTATTACTTCTTTAAAAACATAATCATCTCCAAAAAAATTTTGAGGTTATAAAAAATTGGTCTGGCTCATGACATCGCGCGGGCTCCAATCGAGTGTTTTACTAAATTTGTTAGATAATGTTTTGGGGCAAAAAAGATGGAAACAAAAACATATTTGATTGAAGAGACAAAGATAAATATATAAAAATAAATATGTTTTTGAGATAATTTTAAAGTGAATTTATATACTTTTAAAACAGGAGGTACATAGCAGATATGTTTTTTAAGATAATATTTATTTTTTATCCCTAAAATGTCCATGTAAAAATCCTAAACATGTCCAACTAAAGTATTTAAGGATAAAAATAGTTATTATTATAATTTTGAAACTCGATCCTGGTCACGAGTTGGAAGGGTCAACCATTTTTTTTTTAAGACTGAAATGTCATTGTTTTGAAAAAAAAAGAAAAAGAAGTCAATGGGGTTTCATAACTAGGATTATTATACTATTATTAACACTTAGATCTCGTTTATTTTCTGAAAAGTAGTTTTTTTTTGGAAAGTGAGTTCCTAAAAAGTGAATTGTTTTTTTATGTTTGGTGGTGTCTTAAAAAATGAGTTAACAAAAACTTTACAGTATTTAATTTAGTCATAGAAAATGAGATGAAAAATAATTTATTAATATTTTAATTTTTTAAGTTTATTAAAAAAATAAGGACCAAATCTTATAGATAAAAAAGTTGGAGGATAAAATTAAAAAAATGTATAATTTTATAAATTATCTCAAATAAAATAAATAACAATTAAAATCATGAAGACCAAATCTGACAGATAAAAAAAGTTGAAAGATGATGAAATAAAAATAAAAATATAATTTTATAAATTATTTTAAATAAAAATAAATAGCAATTAAAAGAATAGGGACCAAATATAAAAGATAAAAATTTTCAATTAAGAAAATGATAAGAGAAAAGAAAATAACAATAAAAAGAATGAGGACAAAAATTTATATAAAAATCAAATTAAATTTAATTCTAAGTGATGAAATTGAAAAAAAATTCAAAACAAAATATATAGCAATCGAAAGATTGATGATTAAATTTGATATAATCATCAAATAACAAGACATATGATTTTTCCACAACTTCTGGAAAATATTTTTCACCAAAAATAAAAGAAAAACACAAGCTATTTATTTTACCAGAAAATGTTTTTCGGTGACCATTTTTCATAGAATAAACATGCTCAATGTAAACTAAAATATGTAAAAAAACTATATATATATATATATATATATATATATATATATATATATATATATATATATATACACTTCTTGTCTGGTACGTTTCATTTCCCACTTTAGGTGTTTCTGGAGTTTAAGATATATATATATATATATATATATATACACTTCTTGTCTGGTACGTTTCATTTCCCACTTTAGGTGTTTCTGGAGTTTAAGATCCTGGCAAATCTTAAGACCTTCTTTTTGGGTGAAACTTAGAAGTTCACCATATGTGAGCTGATCATATGGTATGGTCTTCGTTGTAAAGGTGTCTTTGATTTTGTTTCTAACCTTTTCTCCCAAGAGAATAGGTAGACTTGCAAGGAATTTTTCTTTCCAAAAGGGTTGGTTTGAATCTTCTCTAAGCATGACACGGGTAAGGAAGGTGTTTTTGTACCATTGAAAGTCACTGAGCTTCTTACACCTAAGATTGGAAAGGAGTTCAGCATTTTTTTCTTTCAGATGAGAAGGGTCTCCAACAAAGTGTAAGGAGATTGTAAGAATAAGGGTCGATACAGCATATATATAAAAGTGGAATAACAACAATAGTTTTCCAACATTGTCCTGTACTCGCATGTTGCCCTACCAAAAGCCATTAACAGGAGCAGAAAAAAAACCCAAAATAGAAATTTGATTCACACGAGGAACAAAAAATTTTACAAATGAGATTATAATCATAAAATTATTTTTGCATCAAAGTATTATTTTTAATTATTCTTCATCAATACTTTATTAAAAAATAACATTAATTTTAAAATTAATATATATTATATTATTTTTCTTTATGAAAAAAAATAATTATTTTTGTAAATGCTTGTTATATATATATATATATATATATATATATATATATATATTGATTAAAAAAAGAACAAACATAATAGGCATGTGGGGTTGAAAAGGATCTTTTTTTTTAAAGTCAGATAATTTTTTTTAAGTAAAATAATAATAATAATAAAATCTAAATAACAAAGGATTTTTTTTTGTTTTAATTTCAAGGGGCAAAGTACATAAAGTAAAAAAATTAAAAAAAAATTAACAATTAGGTCAAGTACATGTCCCACCCACAAACATGGCCATAAAACTAGGAATTGAAAATAAAAATAGTCAATGAAAAAAAGTTTTAAACAAATACAGGAGTGAACTTGGGTCAATATATTATATCTATGATACGGGTTATGTTTTTAACTAAATTTAATAATATTTGATTTATAAAGTTATTTTTCATTTAGTTATACAAAAATAAAGGACGCGCGGCAAAAAAATAGTTGTTTTTTAAGTTAAATAAAAAATTAATTTTTTAAGCCAAATAAAAAAAAAGAATTACATGTGCCATCTGAATAACGATTCAAAAAACAAACCAAACAAAATATTATAAGTGAGCATAATTTAAGGAATTTATTTAATTTAATTTATTTTTTTAAAAAGCTAAATTTTAAAAATATTGACAAAAAATAGATAATCGAGTCAACCAAGATCATTTTTAAAATCAATGAAAAATCCTATGGATATCAAATAAAAATATAATGGAGGCCAGTCTCCAATTTAATTAAATGCTAAAAAATAAAACTGAAAAAACAAGAGCTAAAAAAACAAATGAATCTAGATAAATCTTCTAAACCTGTGTTAATCTTCCAAATTCACAACTCGTTAAATCTTAAGCCGAGGCTCAATTAAGAAACTCAATTCAATATCGAAAGATAAAATAAAAAAAATATCAATTTAAAAAATTTATTTAAATAAAAAAATAGCAATAAAAAAATGAAGGATGATGAAATCATAAAAAATAATTTAAAAATGATCTCAAATATGATAGAATACAAAAATTAAAGAATGATGAAATTGAAAACAAATTTCAATTCTATAAAATAATTCAATCTAAAAAAATTAATTAAAATAATAGGGACTAAATCCAAAGAAAAAAAAATTAAAGAGTTGCTGTGAAATTTTGAAAGGCTAGCATGGAGATTGAGGAAGAGAGAGAAAGGAAGAAAAAATAAAAATTCAATTTACGCAAAATTTGAAAGCATTACATCACACGCGCCACCCACGGATGTAATACCCACCATGATGAATTGAAAAACACTAAGGAAAGCCATTTTTTATTGTCGTAAGCCACTGCAGACACCGTTTAAGCATGATAGAGTGACTTACTCCCCGACGCCTTCAACAAACATGCCAACCATTTTTTCTTTGCATTAATTAAAAGATTAAAATTGCCTTTAGAACTACATGATAATAACAAAAAAAAAGAAAAAAGAAAAAAGAAAGTATGAATTAGCCCTAGGTTAGAAAAATCTTGATTCCTAGGGCAATTAATCATTCTATAATGTTATAAAATGTAAAATATCAAAAACATCCGTAAGACTCATGTATATAATTTTTTTTGCTTTTGGAAGCATTTAATTAATTATACAACATGAAAAGTTTGAAAAGATTAATATACCCCTTGTTAATTTACCTAAGATAAATAGACCTTATGAAAAGACCGTATTATTACCGAGAAACAAGATGAGAGGGGCAAAATAACAAAATCCACTATTATAATTTACATAATTTATTAACCAAACCAAACCAAACCCAATCCAACCCAATTTAAAGTTTGGCTCACTCTGATTCAAAGACTTGATCCATCTATTATTAATCAACTCCTTATTTAGGGTGCAACCAAAGACAATATTTGTAAGCAGTGTTTGAAAATGTGGTTGAAACTGTATGTTTTTAAAATTTAAAATTTTATTTTTATTTAAAATTAATTTTTTAATGTTTTTAGATCGTTTTGATATGTTGATATCAAAAATAATTTTTTTAAAATAAAAAATTATTATTTTAATATATTTTCAAGTAAAAAATACTTTAAATTATAATAATAATAAAATTAATTTATAATATTTTTATATTATTTTAATATACTTATATTAAAAATAATTTTTTAAAATAAAAAATATTATTTTAATATATTTTTAAATAAAAAATACTTTAAATTACTCTGGAGAATAACTCTATTTGCGGTAGTTAATGTGTCGACCACGAATAAAACAGAATAGAAAGAATATAAGATAGGAAGAAACCTTATAGTGTAAAGAAGCTAACACCATCGTATCAATCCATCGAAATTCATATCCCTTTTGAAATTACTTGTAATTTTTTATCATACAAAAAATGGTTCTCTTTTCAGGAACCAAATCCTACTTTTACTCTTCTCCCATACTCTGCAAGTCCACTGCTAGTAACAGCAACCACAGCCATGCTGCCCATTCTCTGGACTCTGCCTACATCAAACGCGCCGCTCAAATCGCTGACAATTCCGCCGGATTCTCCTCTCCCCACCCCAATTTCGGGTGCGTTATCGCCACAACTTCCGGAATTGTCGCCGGAGAGGGCTATCTGTACGCGCAGGGGACCAAGGCTGCGGAGGTTCTTGCGGTGGAGGCTGCGGGCGGTTTTAGCAAAGGCAGCACTGCTTATTTGAATATGGAACCTGGTGATTGCCATGGTGACCAATCCGCTGTCTCTGCTCTTGTTCAGGTTTTTCACTTGGATTTTTAATTGTTTAGTTTGTTGATATGTAAGATAAAAAAAATTTAATAATCATGATGATAATTAATTATTCTGTGATAATTAGATATATACATTGTGACGTAGTAGTTTGATTGATTGACGTTTGCGTAGATTAGGCAGGAATTACAAGAGTTGTGGTTGGAATCAGACATCCTTTGCAGCATCTTCATGGGAATGCTATACGCTCACTAAGAGGTCAAGGTTTGCAGGTTGATGTTGTTGGTGAGGATCTAAAGAGTAAAATTATGGAGGTAAGATTTTTGTTTGTCTGTAAACAACCATTTTATTCTCCGAGACATTGAGGCTGTACATCTGAGTTTTGCAACTCTACTACTGCTTCTTTACTGACCATGTCATTTGCTAAGTTGGTCCTTGCTGATTCTATTTGCCAACCATATATTTTTTTTTTCTAGGTTTTGCTAACAATTGCTTTGTAAAGCACAGTTTTACGGCACAAAAGCAAGCTAGTTCCTGGTGAATTGATTCACTCCGGTAGAGCAGGAAAAAAAAAAAATTAAATTTCACTTAGTCAGCTAATCGAGCTTTGGGACAACAATTTATTTGAACAATAAAATCCAAACATGGTTTTTCCAAAAAATCATCTACGGAGCTCTAACAACTCGGCATAGTTTCTTGATTAATTGCTTACAGTTCTTTGCCATCAGTGCTAATACTAACTGTATTTTGATGTGACAAGAGAACAAACTGATCGATTCTTCTATGGATAATTTGTCTAAAAAAAAGAAAAGAAAAGAAGGGCAAACAAGAACAACTTCAAACATTCATGGTAATCATCAAACATATTGAGTAATATGATGGATAAGTACAGATTGTCAATACATGTACCCCCATATCAAGTAGGTTATTCAGTTGCTTGTTTTTTGTGTCTTGATTCAAGTAATGGCTGGTGGATTATTAGAGCTTGAAGAGGTACAGTAGGCTTGCTTTGAATTTTATGAAAAGATGCATATGCATTAACTTTAGGTACTAATTTTTGTATATGGCATACTTCTTTAAATTTGACAATCATTTGTGTAAACTTGTGAAAGTTAGTGGCACGTGCTTTATATATTCTCTCTTTCTTTACTCTATGTACTCAGGAAGCTCGAAAATCTTGCCTACTTGTGAATGCTCCTCTAATTCATCGAGCAACTTCCCGAGTTCCCTTCTCTGTTCTCAAGTATGCTATGACTCTTGACGGTAAGCATTATGGAGATACAGAGATCTTATTGACTCTTAGGCTAAACCGTGCAAACCCCCCTTGAACTATTAGCCATTTTGATTAACATCTTTATTTTTCTGATTTCATCAAACTATAATGTTTTTTATTGACACCCCTTCTGTTATATTCCATCTAAGTTAGCTGTTAAAGATCACATGCAAGTCTCAGTGTTTTCCTTGTAAGAATACTAAAAAGTCATCAAAAAGTCATTAAACCATCGATGGTTGATTTCTTGATGATAGTTTTGTCATATCATTGTAAATGATGTTCTTAGCATTATATTGGGGGAGTTATTAATTTTGATGCTTTTTTTCAATCTTTTTATGATATTTTGTAACGAAACTTTTGCAACTCACTTGTTATTTAATGGACAGATGGACGGACTGTAATGGAAGGGGTGATTTCAGGGGTTGAAATCAGATAAAAAAAATTCAAGGGGTGTCAATAGTAATAGCCAGGGGGGGTGCTTGTATGGATTAACTTGATTCTTAATTCCTTTTCAGATTGAGGGAGAAGTTTAGTAAAAAATTTTTTTTGAGGGTGAAGTAAATTATCTTCCAAATTACTTAAACAGATACCTTGAACTTTTGGTAAAGAAGTCTGACAATAGTCTTCGTTGATGCAAATAGGAAAAATTGCCACTACTAGTGGGCATGCAACATGGATAAGCAGCAAGAAATCAAGGAATCGAGTTTTTGAACTACGGGGTAGAAGCGATGCCATTATTGTTGGGGGAAATACTGTACGCAAGGACAGTAAGTATGATCATTACCTTTTGACTTTGTAAATTTTTTGCTGATTATGTGGTATTAATTTGTTATTTGAATTAGATCCACGTCTGACAGCCAGGCATGGAGGTGGGCATACACCCATACGGATTGTAATGACACAAACATTTAATCTTCCTGAGGAGGCAAACCTTTGGGACATTTCTGATGTATCTACCATTGTTGTGACACAAAGGGGTGCCAGAAGGAGCTTCCAGAAATTACTTGCATCCAAAGGAGTCGAAGTGGTTGAGTTTGATATCCTAAATCCTAGAGAAGTTATGGAATACTTTCATGATCGTGGGTATCTTTCCATATTATGGGAGTGTGGAGGGACATTGGCAGCATCTGCTATTTCATCTGGTGTGATACACAAGGTTCCTATTTTTCTTTTTTCAAATTTTTTATTCTCTTTGCGAGATATCATATGTCGGTGTGCAAGCAGCATTTTAGATGTTTATGTATAATTTGGAAGCTTTTTTTAGTCTTCAACGAGGCACATTTTTTTCCAAATGATCATCTATAGAATTGAAGCATGGTTAGTCTCTAGAAATTTAATTCCAGTGGAGTAGGCGCTTTTGTTTTTAATAATGGTGGTATATTCTAAACTGGTCGATTAATGCGGCCTCATATACAAATAATGTAGTATTGGTTTTTTTTTTTTTTTTTTGGGGGGGGGGGGGGGGGGGGGGGGGGGGTGGGCAATTAGTGTGGCGTCACATACAAACAATGTAGCATTGGTTGGGGGGTGTGGGGGAGCAGGGGTGTTGATGGGTTTAGTAGTTTTCAACAATTACCCTATCTTATGACATGTGAAAATAAAATTTACAATCCTTTGTAGAGTGGGGAGCATGGTTTCTCTCAGCTTAAATATGTCTCTGTGAATACTGCCATTAGTTAAGTCCTTTCAACTTCAGCTGAATGCCTAAAAATCAGCAGTTCATAGTTTTTTTTTTTGTTTTTTTTCTTTGACTTCTGTCAAATCCAATGTTATAATTAGCCACTGCCATATTGTGTGATGCTTGCAATTTTGTTACATTTGCAATCAAATTTTTTTCAGTTATTTCTTATGAATCTAAAGTGGCTTAGTTTATTTATGCGTGGGTGTCTTCTAAATGTGCCATCAATTATTAATTTAGCTTTTATTTTTCTAGCTTGATGCAAATGTATCTTACATATTTTGAGTATTTTTTATGGACCAAGAACTTTAATGCAGATTGTTTGTTTGTCTTAGTTGACCAGTTTTTGAGTAGAAACTTGGATTGGTTTGGTTAACTTTGACAGGCGAGTTGTATTAAGCAATCACCTACATCAGCAGTTAAGTTTTAGTGTTTGGGAGATGCTTCTATATCAATTACTCTTATGCATGGGCTCACTTTCCCCCAATAATGAGCATAGTCTGTAATACTGGTAATTTGAGAAGTGAATATGGTCCGAATGTAACACTTACTGATCTAACACCATGCTGAATAATTGCTTCTAGTTCCTGTTCTAACTTCTTGTCCACCAACCGCTTTCTCAAAAAGTCCAAATAATGGAGAGACAGAGAGTTATATGCTAAAAAATTGTCAATTGACATGCAAGGGTGTTGAGAAAAGTAATTTCTCCAACTTTTGCATTGCAACTCCTATAGGGATTTGATTTCCATTAATGTTGTTATCTTACTACAACTCCATTGCAGGTTTTTGCATTTGTTGCTCCTAAAATTATTGGTGGAAAGAATGCGCCATCTCCTGTAGGTGAGCTGGGAATGATTGAGATGTCACAAGCCTTGGATCTAATTGATGTTTGCTTCGAGCAGGTTGGTTATCATTCCTCTCTCTTTCTCCCTTGTATGCATAATTAGTTTTAGTTGTTTCCAAGATAGTTTATGATTAATGAACATATTTTCACAGAATTTGCTTGTAACTGATTGTATTGCAGCGATACATACTCTGCTTAATGCTTTAATCCATAATCTAGACCTGTTTGAGAAATTTGAAATCAGTTCCTCGTTCTTAATTGGCTTTTTATGATTAAAGTGTTTGCGATGTGCATAGTAGGAATAAGAAGAGTTTGACAAGGAACAGGGAATGACTATTACTATAATGTCTTTACTTTGTTAAGTGCATATATATGCCTGTTGCCTCAGTTAAACATGGAAATCTAAACTCTAAAGCCTTAGGATGCCTTTGATGCAACAACACCGAGGGTAAAACCAGCAACAGGGTTATCACTTGATTTCTGGGCTTTGTTTAACAGCTGACCATCTCTTCCACTGGACTTAGAAGAGAAGACCATGAGTAACAGAAGTGTTACCTGGGCTGGATTATAGAGAACAAAGTGTTAGCTATTGGTTGCGGGTGATATCTGTTTCCACAGGCATTTCCCAGAGGTTTCTAATAAAGGTGCCCTAAGTACTTTGAATATTTAAAAAAATCAAGAAAAAAACCTATTTTCTATAACTTACTTGGAACTTTGAACCCAGACATGCATTGTAAATGCATCCAGTATTAGACTAGACCCTTATTAAGTTAATAAGGAGCATACCACTCAAAATGCAAACTGACACTTTATGACAGTTTTATCACTATCCTATTCTGAATACCCTCTGTCCTCTTTTTTTTTTATTTGTGAATAATTGCTGCTTGATTTATTAAAATATAAGATAGACGTAATTAATACTAAAACAGGACTTTTTGTCACACAATTGACCCTTGTGAGTTAGTGTTGGAAGAGGAAAACAGCAGAAAACAAAAATCACAGCAGAATAATGGCTAAATTTAGGGTAAACTGAAGTTGGAACGAGATAATTAGGGATTAGGGTCATAAGAAACCTCTAAAATCTGAATAGATTGATAAAATAACAAAAAACTACTTTTTAGAATAACCTAGCAGGAGCCAATTTATGTTAGTCTAAGGCCTATATCGCTTTAGACTAAAAGGATTCCTAGTCTTAGTCCTGAAGTAAAACTACTTGGCCTCTAAAGGAAAAAAATTAAAAAGTCACATGCTAATCACATGATCCTAAATTAATTAAAATAATTCTAAAGAGAGCTCCTGCATCACCTTAATATGCGATTAGAGTCATGAAATGAATATTGCCCTCTACTCTTGTCCGTGAAAATACTTGACCTGACTTTAAAGCTTTGTATTGTTTGTGCCATATCCTTGTCACCTAATATAAGCTATAAAAAATCTCTCCAGTTCGCTGAACATTTTTGTTTATTGTTAGTATATTGATTATTAGCAGAAGTCATTGTATGTTATAATGTTTTCCATCCAGTTTAATGAGGCATGTGGCAACGCAATAATTTTCCTCATTTTTCCAAGTGAGCTATAATTCTTCACCCATCTAACTTCAACTAATATTTTAATACAAACAATTGTTCATGTAAAAGCATTTAACTAGTGAATATTAACCTTTTGGATCAACTGGAGTATGCAATTATTATGATGCTCTTTTCCCTGAAATGGCTACTTGGCTGGTGAAAGTTTCCTTGATTGCATTGTTTTATATGTCAATTATTTTTGAAATGTCAATGTGAAAAAAAATAGCAAGCCAATTGTCTATGGACGTTACAATTGAGAAAACAACCCTTCAAGAATGAGAATGAAAGGAATTAAAAGTATGTGCATATTTAAGCCCTCCTTCTAGTAATAACTATACTCTGCATGTATGTTTTGCAAAATGTCTTTCATCCTCTTGATTATGTGTGCATTGATGCTTCCTATGCTTGAACAACAGGTTGGACCAGACATGCTTATCAGTGGATTTTTACAGCCTGTTCCGGACTTGGTACCAGTTATTCCATCAGAGGATGAAACCTTTGCAATTGATCCTTCTATCACCCCTTATGAATCGAGGATCATATTCTTCTATAAAACATGGGATCCTTATGGAGCTTTTTCGAATTTTTCTCCGCATCCAATTCAAATGCCTGATGGAAGTGGTGCTTATGCCACATGGTCAAGCGTAGAGCACTATTATCAGGCACTCAACTTTTCAGCATCAATCTGTTTTCTCTTTGTCAATCTGTAAAGGCTATCATATTTTTATTTTTTTTTCTGAATTTTAGGCACACAAGTTCGTGGGGGTGGATGAACCTGTGGCAAAGGATTGTGTTGAGAAGATCAAATTTGCCAAGAGCCCTGAGGAAGCAGCACGAATGGGAAGATCAATGCAGAAGCAGCGCCCAGATCTGGTGAGTTTCCTAGTTTTAACAGAAATTCAACTTGGGCCCTTTTCTGACATATGACTATTTGTAATGGGCAGAAGCTCATTTTGTTATGTTTGCATACTATCTCTGAACCTTAGGAGGAATCAACATGACATAACTTAAGTAAACTTGAAATACAAGAGTAAAGTATCTCACAAGTCTTTTCTTACTTCCTCTCAGCAGTTGTGCAAAACGATTGACAAACATATACTACAAACATATGCTAAATACTATATAATTTAGAATTGTATGATAGAAGTTATTAATGAGGGAGACTCAAGTTCCTTGATCAGTTCACGTGAAGACATTGATACTTGTAGGTTGGATGGTTATGCAATCCAGTGTGGAGTGGTATGGTACTTAATTAAAACATAAAACTCTTTGCCCTGAATTGTTAAGAAACAATTTTGTGATTTCATGTCCGTGATTTTTTTGGGGTACTTTCTAGCTGTCAGCATCTTTTTAGGGAGGAGAGGCTGGGACCTTGATATTATAAAACTCTACAGAAGTAGCAAATAGGGGCAATTATTTATGAACATTATGTTCTAACATAGGATGCCTGCACACCTATTTCCATGTCTTTCTTCCAGTATAAGAAGAAGATACTCGTCTTGGGAACAGCATGCATGCTGGAATTAAATAACTTGAGTATATCCTAGTGGTAATCTGATAGAAGCCAATACTGTGATGAACCAGGTGAGGTCTGACTGGGAAGGTTTGAAGATTGATGTTATGTATAGAGCATTGAAATGCAAGTTCTCAATTTATCCTCATTTGCAATCCATGTTGCTATCAACTGCTGGATCTGTTCTTGTTGAAGCTTCTCCACATGATCTTTTTTGGGGTGGTGGGCGGGAAGGGGAAGGCCTAAATTATCTGGGCAGGCTGCTGATGCTCATAAGGTCAGAGTTTCTTGGTGAGTGCTCCTCACCAAGTGAAATCACTTGCGAAGCTCTATAATATGAAGAAAGCATGTCGAGAATGAATATAGATTGTTGGTGTAAGATGAAGTGTTATCCAAAGTGGTGAGTAAATTCTATTGCTATCATAACTCACGAGTCAATCAGTCCACTTCTCCATTTGTATGCAGGACGGGTGTCATCATTCAGACAATCTTTTTCAAATAAGATTGGTCAGATAGGTAATTCAGAATAATTTAAAGATTTATAGAGTATTTTGCTATGTTCGAAGCCTGGGAAGCGTTTTGCGTAGAACTTGTACTGAATGCCATTTGGCTGCACACTGAGTTGACATCCGCTCTGTGAATATCCTATTACTTATCTGAATCTTATCTTCTTTCAAATAAGGTATTTTTTTCGTATAGGAGAAAATAAGTTTGTTAACCTTCGAGATAATGACTTCTTTCATTTCCCTTTTGCAAAATTAAAGCTCACTTGCGTCAGACCAGTGTGAAATGAAAGCATGGCTTGCCATCATTTTGTGCGTTCATATTTGTTTTCTCTCTCTACAATGCGGGGGATAGATGTCCATCGTACAAGGAAGAAATGTTGTACAGATTTGTGTGGTTAATTCACCACCCAATACATGTCCCTTAAACTAGCTCGAAGATATCTTTCATTGCCGGCTTGTCGATCAAGTAGTAAAATTGTTTATGTGAAGTTCCTTTGTAAGTATATTAGTAAACTTGCTTTGTGGTTGGAACATATAATATACAAATCATTCCATTATCAATCTTTAATTTCTTTGATAAACTGTTTATCAACTTCCACATGCTTTTTCTATCTTAAAGACTGAATTGTGAGCAACTAAGATCCTGCCTTATTGTCATATTATACCTTCATGGTTTGGAAGTTAAGAATCTTCGAGTTTTCTAAGAGTCTTTTAATCCACACAACTTCACAAATCTCAAATACAATTGCTCTAAATTCAATTTTTGCACCACTCCTTGCTACAACACTTTGTTTTTGGCTTCGCCAATTAACTAAATTCCCTCCAACATGGGTGTAATAACGAGATCAATTTGCATCATTATAGACTTTAATATGTAAAATCCATGTTTCTTAAACAAAAGACCTTCCGGGAGTCCCTTAAGTGCATGAATTGGTTAGCCATACTTGCTATAAAGGCCATATCTAGGTGTGTGAGCCAAAAAAATTAATTTGCTTTGTGAGTCTTCAAAATTATTGCTCCTGATTCGTCACTTCTACAGTTTTGGCAGATTAGAGCTCCAAGTTGGTTTCAATTGGTGTTTCGGTTGCTTTGTATCCTAACAACATTGTTTTACCAAGTAAATCAAATACATATTTATGTTGAGTGATGAATATACCTTAAACCTAAAAAATCCCATTCCAAGTCAATATTTCAAACCACCTAAATCCTTGATCTCAAAATTAACAACAAGTTTCTTTTCAAGTCATTCTAGCTTGACATTGTCTCAAGATTATATCATCTACATAAATAATCAAGATAATAATTTTACCTTCTCTTGAACGTTTGTACTTAACTTTGACAATAACAAGAACAGTGTACAACCTTGTCAAAATGCTCAAACCGTGCTCTAGGAGACTGCTTGAGGCTATATAAAGATTTTTTTTTTAGTATGCAAGATTTATCTCTGTCAATTTCGTTTTCAAACCTAGATGATATACTTATAAAGACTTTCCTTTCTAAGTCTCCATCTAAAAAACATTTTAATATCTAATTGATGTAAGGAACAATTAAAATTTACAGCTAAAGATAATGACACTTAAATTAAGTTTATTTTAGCTATTGGAGAAAATATGTCCTTATAGTCAATATTGTATATTTGAGTGAAGCCTTTTACTATAAGTCTTGACTTGTAGTTTTCTATGCTTCCATGAGCTTTGCATTTAATTATAAACACTCATTTACATCCTACTTTCTTCTTTTCCCTTGGCAAGCCAACTACTTTCTAAGTGGCATTTTTATTTAGAGTGTTCATTTCTTTCATAACTACTGACTTTCAATTTGGATAATTAAGAGCTTATTGAATATTTCTTGAAATAAATAATTGAGATATCTTAGAGGTAAAAGCTCTATGATTATTATAAAGTTTTTGGTAAAATAAATATTAAGTAGTAAGATGACTAGTACAAGATTAGACTCCCTTTCTAATAACTATAGGGATGTCAAGGTCTATAGGCTCATTATTACAAGGAAAAATAGATGGAGGAGTAAAAGTAGAAATACCTGGAATATTCTCGGGACCATCTTTTAGAGAATATGGTTTATTCACGTTCAAAACAAATGCGGGTATCCTTTAATTTAACCACATATATACGTCTGATCATATATGTATTGTTGTTATGTACTACAATAATGAATACAAAAGGAGGATTTTCTTAACACCTGAAGTCCAGGGAAATTTGTTAATGTAGCTTTGTAGCTTCGTAGCTACATAGCAATGTAGCTTTGTAGCTACTATAGCTAAGCTTTTGAAGGAATTCCTTCTTTGTAGCTACTATAGTTAAGCTCCTGAAGGGCTTCTACCAATCTTTACTTAGCGTTAAAAGATAGGAGCGGAGTTGAGACTCTCACACTTATACATAGTATATCAAACACACTCTACAAGTGGATTAGTTAAGTGATTACACCGAGACTTAAGATGAATCACTTTTCTAAATCTAAAGAAATTGTGGTAGAATAATAGGTCTTTCTTTACCTTTTGTATGAGATCTTCTTCTAATATAACTTGAAGGTCGGGATTTGAATCAGTTTGATCCTTTTATAGTTTTTCAATTATTCAACCATTTCATTTTACTAAGTTCAATGTTAGTCAGATTAGTCAATATTTATATGTTTCGATGCAACAACCAGATGTTATTTGTAACAAGTAGTTTTGTTGGTTGGTTAATTGGTCACATTTTATTCATGAAATAGGTTGGATTGATATTAGTCTAGATACAACAAAATAATTCTTTTAGATCGAATAAGTACATTCGATCTAATAAATACCTTGTGTTAGAATTGAGAAATTCTATGGATTGCAATACATTTACACCTGATAATGATTTACTAGTATTTTCATTTGTTTCAATACCATGAACATTCTTTTCTCTAGATTGTGATATTGAGAGAATATTATTGTTCATAATTATATTAGGTAATGGAACAGATATGTCCTAAAAATCATCATCTTTCCTTTTTTTATCCCCTTGAAAATGATTTTTTGTACAATAAAGTTGATTTTTCTATAAAAAAAAAAAAACATTAATACTTGCATGAATTTCTCTGGTTTAAGGTTGTAACATTTGTATCATTTTTTTGTTTGGGGCATATCCGATGAAAACATATTTTTCAATTTTAGGATTAAATTTAGATTGAAATTTGCTTAGTATGTGAACAAATATTATGCAATTGAAAACTTTTATTGGCAAATCATTTATATTCATGTATAAGGAAAATATTATTTTAGGCAATCTAATGGTGTAAGAAATTTCAAAACTCGAGTAGGCATCTTGTTAATCAAACATGATTTTGTCAAAATAACTTCACTCTATAAATACTTTGTAATCCTTATAGAAAACATTATGGCACAAGCCAGTTCAAGTAAATGTTAATTTTTTCTCTTGGAAATTCCATTTTGCTGAGGAGTGTCATAACATATAGACAGATGTTGAATCCTTTTTTCTTTCAAGAAATCCCCTATATACTCATTAGAATATTTTGTCCCATTATCATAATGAAGTGTGTTAATTCTTGTCTGATATTGGTTTCTATCATTTGATAAAAATCTTTAAACAATGTTACTACCTTACATTTTTCACACATAAAATAAACCCACATAATCTTGTGTAATCATCTATGAATGTCATAAACCATTTTTTTTTTACAGATACAATAGTGATCTTTGATGCAACTATCGCAACCAGGGGCGAAGGTTAATGAGGTTTATTATAAGTTAAAACTCTCAAATAATAAAAATACCATAATTATAGAGGGACCCAAAATATTTATTTTTAATTCATTTACGTCCCTGCTTTTTGAAAGGCTATTATAACTCTTTATATAAAGAAAAACTAAAAACCCTCTAGTAATACTAAATAGGAAAAATAAACTAGAAAAATTATTCCCTTCAAATAGAGAAATAAAACTAGAAAAGCACAATACTATATAATAGGAAAAAAAAATAGAAAAAAAAATTATCTAAAGAAAATATTTATTTTCCTAAAACAGCTCATACATTAATCTTCTCGGGTTGGAAGAAAAACTTATCCTTAAGTTTAGACCTCAATCAACAACCTTTATGAACCACAAATATCCTTTTAATTGTGGGTCACCGTATCATGGGTTCTTAAAACAATATCTTTGTATAGGCCACCACATCGTGGGTCCCTAATACAATACCTTTGTGAGGGTCACCCCACATTGGATCCCACTACTAGGATTTTTAATAACAGTAATTGACACAAATAGAAAAAAATGCACTAGTTCTTAGATGTCCTTTTCTATAAGGAAAACTCCTAATCCCCTCATATAAGCACGTCTTGTTATGCAACTTTTTTCATCCATGATTATTTATCAGAACACAACGAAAAACCACCAGAAATAATTGAGCTCTGATACACATCTTTTATGACCTCTAACCACAACCACCATGAATCGTTGGGCTTCGATATCATGTAAATAAAGAGTATTATTTGGAAATCAATATATTGACTTAAATCAAAATAGTTTGTACAAGGTTCCTATTTAAATGAGAATAAGGCATGAAACTATGAACTAAATCAAATCATATATCCAAATTAGAAATGACTTTTAATTTGTAGGAGTTGACTAATATCAAATCTATCTACAATTATAGACAACCTAATATAGAATATTTTCATAACATATTTCCAGTTCATTTGATATGAGTAGTAGACCAAAAACAAATTTGAAGATGTTGATGATCATACGATATAAGAGATGAGAGGGGTTAGGGGATTTAATGATAAGATTTTATAAGATAATCTTAACGTTGATATCAATAATAAATAGTTATAAATTTAAAAAGGCTCTTGAATTGAAGGAACCTAAAATAATGAAGCAAGTAGAAGAAAAAAAAGGCTAAATGATATAATCATCTTGAAGAAGTGATGGGTGTCACTAGAAACCGAGGAAATATGAAATTAAAAAAAGAATAGATGAATCAAAAGAAGAATAAGGAAGGAAAATGTGATAGACAAATCTGGAGGAAGGATCAATGGTCTGTAGGCCTAACAGGTAGGTATAGAAAGTAGTTGCATAATCAAACTTCTTTGAATATAATTCAAATAAAGATGTTCCTTATTAACATGAGTAGATAAGATATTCATTAGCTAGCAAGAATTATTTGCAAAGAAAAAAAAAATAGGGTTATTACAAGTTTTATAGGTGGTATAGTCACAACATTGGGCACTATAGAACTTTAAAAAAGAAATTAAAAACTTTACTGGGGAAGAACTTTTAAAGAACCTTTTAAAGTGAGAATATACATGGTTTGATGTAAGACGTGATTGTAAGAGAAATGATATGAGAAATACACGGAAAGGAAGAATGTTACCTAGAAAGGATAGATAGGCCCTAGTTACGTGGATGAAAGACTTAAAATAAGAGATAGGAGTCAAAGTGGAAGGCTTGAGAAAAGTGAAGGGATCTTAAAACAAAGGCATAGTAGAGTTATCGATGCAATTATTAGTGGCATAAGAATTACAAATGGAAACTTGGAAAACATAAAAACCTATATAAGGTCAATTATAACCATTAAGTCTAATTTTATGAAACAAAAGTTAATGGAGAAAATATCATTAGGAGAAAAAGACTTCATATATGTGACATTCTTATGGATGATATAATAGTCAAAACAAATACCATCAGAAATTTTATAGTGTGAAGGATATTTATTTTTAATAGGGATTAATGTTGATATTTTGTACTATGATTTTTTAAGCAGGGAAAGGTTGATAAGAAAAAGATTAAGCAAGTCAACATGCCTTTACATACGTTTTCTGGAGAATCAATATTGTTAATAGGTTCGATATCGCTTCCACTTACTATAGAGATCCTAACTATGTGATATAACATGATCCTAATATATTTTCTAGTTATAAAGAAGTTATCATTTGTAAATGTCAAAAAGTTTGGCTTTGATTAATGAATGATTATTTGCGTTGTTAAAGATGAATTTATTTAGATTGTTATTTTATCCAAAATAAATAAAGAATTAGTCAAGTTTATCTTATAGGGTATAACATTATTATTTTTGTAATTATCTAGTTTGTTTATAAATTATTTAAGAAGTTCAAATAGAATTTATCAAAAAATGATAAATACAAGTTATCCAAAGATAACTATCAGATAAGTTTTTTTTTTTTGAAACACGAATAACAATCTGTTAAGAATGTAATGGACTAGGAAGCTTGAAGATAATATTTATCAAAGGTTCCTATCTTTACCATATAAAAATTTATATAAGAAAAGACAATCTGAAGCATTAACAAATCAAGAGTATCACTGGGCAGAGCAACACTTACAGTGGAGTAAGATTGCCCAACCAACTAAGGAATTACATAAAATTTCACAGCATATACTTTTGACACATGAGTGGAGTATGAAAAAAGCTTTCCTCAAATCACTAGAAAAAGAAAATCTAACACTCAGTTGAGTATAAATGGACCAAGCCTGAAACTCCTTTTAACAATTGGTTCAGAGATGAATGCACTGATTGTAATTGGTATAATAAAGGCCTAAATGCTATATTCATAGCAGTGTCTCCTGATAAATTTAAAAGAGTCTTCATGTGTGAGATAGCCAATGAAGCTTGAGATATTCTTGAAGTTACTCATGAAGGAACCAAGACAATGAAAAACTCCAAATTATAAATGCTAACCTTAAGACTTGAAGAGATAAGAATGCTGGAGGATGAATCTTTCAATGAGTTTTATGCAAAACTTCTTGATATTGTAAATTTCATGTTCAATCTAGGAGAAAATAGTGGAGGAATCATGAAGAGTAAGGAAGATTTTGAGATCCCTACTAGAAAGATTTCAGCCAAAAGCTCTATATTGCCTTTGGAGATGCAGAAATCCTTTTCCCCTTTATGGAAATCAATCTGTTCTCTTAAAAGTCATTTGATAGCCTAGTTTGCAGGTATTTTGGATGCTATTGATATTCTTCAGGGTTGGCATCATGGATCGAGGTCTTTCATTGCCAATGCTCACGAGTTCTTTCGGGTTAAAAAAAATCATGTCAGCTAGCATCGTGTGGTATAGGAGCAGTGGTCCTTACCATAGTACAATTTTATTATATGGCTTACTGTCGTAGGTAAGCTCAAAACAAAGGATCAACTCAGCTTCCTCTATATTGACTCAATTTGTGTCCTATATAATCGGGAGGAGGAATCCTATACTCACCTGTTTTTCAGCTGTGATTGGACTTCATTGTTATGAAGTCGTGTTAAGCAGTGACTTCGTCTAAATTGTTCTATATCTTCCCTACCTTGTACAATTCGAGGTCTCTTTGGAAGAAGTAAGGGGGTGCACCAAAGAATGAGACGAGTTGCTCTCCCTCTCCTTGTGCACTTAATTTGGAATGAAATGAATAAACGTTTATTTGAGCATGTTTCCAAGTTAGTTGATGCTATTTTCTGAAAGTTTCAAGTTTAGTTATTCATGGTTCTTCATTTCCATGAGAATCGTGTTTCTTCTGCTTCGTGAATGCATGGCGGTGTCTTGGCCATGCAAGCTTTGCATGAGAGCTATTTATTGTTGTTCCTGCCAGTTTGGTCTTGGGGGCTTGTCCCTATCTGGTTTCTCTTTGAGTAAAGCTTGTATTTTCTATGTTTTTTCTAATGGTTTCTTTAGTTGTATTTATTTAGTTAGGCTGGGCAACCCCTCTAGGATCGGGTTCCTACCCTAACCATGTGTTGTTTTATCCCTGGTTTTTTCTTTTGTCTAGGGATCCTATTCCCTTTGTTTCATTTTTTGTTTTATATTCTGTTTTCCTATGGGTTCTTGAGTTGTAATTTTTTATCTCTTATATATACTTACATTTGATAAAAAAAAAAAAAAAAATTCAGCCAAAAGTAATAGTTATAGAAGAAAACAAGGATTTTGACACTATACGTGTTGAAGAATTTGGCCAAAAGTAGCAGGAAGAACATAGCCAAAGATACTGCAACTAAAACTGAACTAAAAACCTAAAAAAAAGAGTAGTGAATGGAGGGGCGAGTCCAAACACTCAGTGAGAGATAATAACTATTATGCATGCTAACATACATTATGAGATACATGATTACAGTTGTACAAAGCAGGCTATATAACAAACATATAATGAACAAAGGGGGTATGCATGTCAGAATAACATATCATATTACTGACATCCTATTCGTCAGCTAGGAAACATATATAAGTGTAGGGGGGTCAGTCCGTATAGTATTCACATCCTACTCATCAGCTAGGAATCAAAATACCATGTGTACATAGGCTAACTATTCTCCATTAGCATGAAGTAACTAACTACCCTCTGTTAGTTTGGAGTTTTTGACAGCAGTCTAAATGGGGTAAAAAAAATCATGAGCTCAAATGAACAAAAACATGGATATAGGGTTCATGGTTTATCATCAACTTTAAAGACTTGTCAAATATCTCTAAAAGGGATGCAATATATGATCCACCAAATCTGCGACCAGTTAGGAAGATGGTGTGTGAAGTATGTTAGGAAAGAAAACAATCTAAGGCTCAACATAACTATTGACATTCTGACCTCAAGACGCCTTGAATTGTTATATATGGACCTAATAGGTCCAACTCAAACTGAGAGTCTGAGTGGAAATAAGTATATCATGGTCATTGTAAATGACTATTCAAGTTATACTTGAGCTATTTTGTTAAAAGAAAAGTTATAGTCCTTTGATCTTATAAGGAAATTGTTCAGAAGACTGTAAACAAAAATCTTTCCATTTCTAGAATTTATAGTGACTATGATAAAGAATTTGAAAATAATAATTTTTCATCTCTTTGTGATGAACATGGTATACATCAAGAATTCTCTACTCTTATCAATCCTTGGCAGAATGTTATAGTTAAGAGGAAGAATAGAGCCATACAAGAAAAGGCTTGAACTATGTTGAATAGTAAAAAAAAGTTATATTATACTTCTAGGGGGAAGCTGTCAACACTACTATACATATTTTGAACTGTATTATGGTTAGACCTGGAACAAAACTCACTTCTTATGAGTTATGGAGCAACAAGATGCCTATTGTCAAATACTCCATAGTGTTTGGAAGTTCTTGCTATATCTTAAGAGATCAAGAAAACTTATATAAGTTTGATAGCAAGAGTGATAAAAGAATCTTTCTTGGATACTCATCACACAATAAAGCCTACAGAGTCTACAACCTACGAACTCAAACTATCATGAAGTTAATCAATGTGGTTATTGATGAGAAATTTTAAGGAATATGTCAAGAAAGGTCTCGATAACATCATTGAGATAACTGAAGAAACCTCATCAGAACATGATAAAAAAGACCACGAGGAGAGTTCTTCATATGTTTTTGAATAGTCACGAGAGAAAGAACCTTTCTTATGGATAAAACACAATCATCCTAAGAAAAGCATTATTGGGAATTTGAATAAAGATATGAGGTTAATAAAAAGAGTTACCAATCAAGTCTCATATATGTGTTATTTATTGCATATTAAACCTAAGAAGGTTGACAATTCCCAACAAGATGAAAGTTGGATCAAAGCTATGCATGAGAAATTAAATTAGTTCACAATAAATGATGTATAAGAATTGGTTTCATGTCTTGATAGTTGTAATATAACTAGAACCAAATGTATCTTTAAGAACAAATCAGACGAGCATGGAACAATCATTAGAAACAAAGCAAGATTGGTAGCATAAGGATACACTTAAGTTGGAAGGATTGATTTTGATGAAACATTTGCTCCAATAGCTCGTTTGGAATCTATTCACATATTGCTTGCAATTTCTTGTCACTTAAATTTCAAACTATATTAGATAAATGTGAAAAGTGCATTCTTAAATAGAATTATATAAGAAGAGGTCTATGTAGAACAACCCAAATGTTTCATTAATAATTTGTTTTATGATCATGTGTACCAGTTGAAAAAATCCCTTTATGGTTTAAAACAAGCATCGAAAGCATGGTATGAATGGTTAACAAAATATTTGTTAGATAATAGTTTCAAAAGAGGACAAGCTGACATGACTTTTTTTGTAAGAAAAACTAGTAAATATTTACTCATTTCTCAAATTTATATTAATGACATTGTGTTTAGAGCTACTTGTGACTCACTTTCTCATGAGTTTGCTATATAAATGAAATTAGAATTTGAAATGAGTATGATTGATGAGTTAAACTTCTTCCTTAGCATACAAATGAAGTAAAAATAAAAATATAATTTTTATTTCTCAATCTAAATATAATAGAGATATGGTTAAAAAGTTTGACATGGAAGGAAATTGTCATGATTGTACACCTATAAGCATATTTGTCAAAATCAACTCAGGTTTTACAAGTAAGTGTGTTGATTCTACATTTATAGAAGCATGATATGGAGTCTACTTTATATTACAGCTAGTAAACCTGACATTGCTTTTAGTGTGGGTATTTATGCTAGATTTCAATATGATCCTAAAGAATCACATCTTACAGTAGTTTAAAAAATCTTAAAATACCTTGGTGCTACAATAAACTATGGTGTATGTTATTCAAAAGAATTAAACTTAAATCTAGTTGGCTATTCAAATGATGATTAGACAGGTAATGCTGAAGATAGAAAAAGCACTACATGATGGTGTTTTTATATTAGTGGTAACGTGGCAGTATGGATGTGTAAGAAATAGAATTCAATTTCATTGTCTACTGCAAAAGCTGAGTATATTGCAGCAGGTAATTGTTGCACATAAGTTTTTTGAATGAAGAGGATGCTAGAGGATTATGGTTTCTCTCAAGATTATATGACTATTTATTATGATAATTCTAGTGAAATTGGTATCTCTAAAAATCTTGTGCAACATTCAAGAACCAAGCATATAGATATATAACATCACTTTATTATAGACATGGTTGAATAAAAAATTGTGTCATTAGAACATGTGAACACCGAACATTAATTGCCTAACTTATTCACGAAACCTCTAAATAGTTTAAGATTTTAATTTCTTAGGAAAGCCATTAGTGTATGTAAAATTCTTAAAATCTTAAAAGAGACAAAATTTGTAAAAAATAATAATATGTGTACATAATTTTGTTTGGGTTTTTATATGTTTTTCAACAGGTGACAGGTTATTAACATTGAAGCATGAAAAAAAACCTTCTAAGTATACTTAATTTAAACCTTTAAATCTCATAAATTTAATTTTGCTCGGATCAAGGCAAATCTTATTTGGTATGGTCCTCACTTTTGAAACAATATTATTTTGGAAGACCAAATAAAGGTGTTATCTTAAGCATTGTGAGGGATTCAAGTTGTTCTATGAACTGTTAGAAAATGAAAAATTGATTTAAATATAGATATACTAACAGTTAAAGGGAAGTAATATGTGCTTTGAATTGACTAAAGTTAGTTCAACCTAGAACACAAGCCATTAAGATGACCCTTCTAATAAATCCTTTAGAAAAAGTCAAGTGTTCACATCATCGTGAAAATAGATGAACACTTCAATATGGATCCATTCTACTCTCTAATTCCTTGAACAAAAAGTCAATTTCTCATTGTAGAAATAGATGAGCAATTACATAATAAAAATGATAGAGTTCAACAAATCTTATGTGAGGAGTGAAAATCATATGTATCTAGGCCCTAACATAAAGTTTGACTTTTAAGGTATGCTCACACCTTGCTAGCATATCTCAGATAAAAGAAAAAATAGATGAAGAATGAAAATTTTAAAATAGAACTGTTGTTTTTCTCACTCATACACTTACATCTTGATTTGGTCATAAAAAAGATACGTGTTCATAAATGAAGATTGACCAATAAGGTACATATCTCATTTTAAATTGTTATTATGAGTATTTTCAGGCTAGAAAACTTGGTTACTTTATGTAGGTCCATATCTTTGTCTAAGTGTACAATTAGACACACTTGTAAGGAAAAAAAATGAAAAAATGATGTGGTCTAACTAATTTATGAAACAAAAAGAGATATGGTTGTCTAAGGAGTCAATCTTTTTCATAACACTGATGTGTCATCTTAAAAGAGACTATAAGAACATATCACGATCCTTTATGTAAGCAAGAATGAGAGAAAAATGTTTTTTCAAAATATAATTTATTAATGTCGTTCATTAAAACACACAATCATCTCTCTCTCTCTCTCTCTCTCTCTCTCTCTCTCTCTCTCTCTGCTTCTTGTTTTAATGCACTCATCTCGTGACTTTTCAAGTAAATCTCTTCATCTTTACTTGACATCTTCTGATAAATATAAAAGAAATTTTTAAGACAAAGCATATGCTCATCCTTTCCATCTTGTATTTAACCTTTTTATGAAAATAACAAGGATATTCTATCTTGATCTAAAATTTCTTGAGAAGATTATTAAAAAGAATATGTCCTTACAATCATTTATACACCACTTTTGTAGTACATATTTCTTTCGGTTTATTGCTTCATGAATAATGCATTTTCTTGTTACAAGGTCGTTATAAACTAAAAGCCAAGAAAAAACTAGAACCTTTATTTTAAGTTCTTCTAATAAAGAAGAACATAAGACCTCATCCCTTGAAAAGAATCTAATCCAGCCTTCTAAAATTTAAAGGAAAAAAAAAGGGCAAAACAGTACCTGGTTCCTCTAAATCAGTAGCACAACTTAGAAAAACTAACCACTTCATTTCCCCTAGTACATAGATGGCTTATAGAAACAACTTCTCTATGAATAGCATACTGAGTGAAAGAGAAGTTTCGGTATGTGATCTTTCTGACTCCATATTTATGTTCATAGAAGAAATCTTTAAGAAAAGGAGCACTTACTCTACATGTTAAAGTAGTTAGGGAGTTTTATGCCAATTATGAGTGTTTCAATCTTGATGACCACTCCATTACTGCCACTATTAGAGTTTAAAACCTTAAATTGTCTCCTACTATCATTATAAAGTTATGTGAGCTACTTGAAAGCACAAATCTTGGCTTTCACTATACTAAATAAGATCCCTTTTCAATACCTGGATGAGTGATTTATTTGTTAGCCTTATAAGACCAAAATAGTCTACCAAAGCACATAGATTGCCTATGACTACCTCCTTACCGACTATTAGCAAAAATTATGGTAACAAACCTCTAGCTTATTGGAAGACATACTGAGCTAACAATTGAGAAAGCTAAGTCCATGTATGTTATTACTACTAATGTTCCTATTGACCTAACCACTCACTTTATTGATGTAATACAAAAGGCTAAAATTAAGAATGAAGTGAGTCTAACTTTTAATGAGTTGATAACTATGATAAAAATCATGGCTAAAATACCTTTGTATGATAAGGAGCCAACAATTAAAATGTATGGAAAGATCTCAATTGTAACTGTTGTCAAATCTAAAGTTGTGGTTAGTAAAAAAAGTCATATCATGAATAGCCTACCTTTTCTCAGCCTGAGACTCCTCAAACCAACCCCCTACTCCATCTTATAATAGAATAATTAAAAGTACTATCAAACAAGTTTGATAGTTTTACTGATAAATGGGAATATGGAATTGATATAATTGATAAGTTGCTAACAAATATGCAACAAGATATTGTGAAGGTTAATGACAAACTTGTTTGACTCGGCTTGGACGTCAAACAAATGCATTGGTCTATTGTTCATGAAGATGAGGAATATGATTGGTGTCAAACCAAAGGGGAGACAATGATGCATATAAGGGAGAGGAAGCATGCAAGCAGCTAGCCAAGCCAACAACCCCGTCAATTTTTTTTTAACTATTCTGGAATTTTATTGATTTTTTTTACCAATAATAAATGTTGAATATTCTGGTCTGTAATAACTAGAATATGTTTTTAGCATAGGAACCTCTATGTTGAATACTTGATGCACTTTGAACTTGATGCATATAGTTGCATTGATGCATATAGTTGCATAATAATATCTCATGCATAATAGTTTTTTTAATATATTATGAACTATTAGGATGCCACATGTGAAGTTTTTCTTAATAGGTTATGAATTGTTTGCATGAAACATGTTAGGAACTGATAAGATATTATTGCATAAATATTATTAATTGCTCTCATGCTATATAACATTGTTTCAATTGTGCTTATAGAAATACTTTGATGAAGTATTTGTTTATGATCAAACTATCTAAACTACTTGCATACTAATTCATCCTTATAATGTTTTGTCATAAATCAGACAAAAAAAGACATAGTAAATGTCAAAATGTTTGGCTTTGATTAGTGAAGGACTATTTGCATTGTTGAAGATGAACTTGTTTAGATTGTTAGTTTGTCTAAATTAGATAAAGAATTACTCAAGTTTATCTTATAAGATATAACATGATTATTTTTGTAATTATCTAGTTTGTTTGGATATATTATTTAGAAAGTTCATATAGGTTTTATCAAAAAAAAAAAATACAAGTTATCCAAAGATAATTGTTAGAGAACTATTTTTTTGAAACATGAATAACAATCCGTTAAAAATGTAATAGACTAGGAAGTTTGAAGATAATGTTTATCAAATGTTCTTATCCTTATATATATATATATGAAGCATTAAAGAAGCTAGAACAGCACTTGTAGCGGAGCAAGATTGCCCAACCAGTTAAGGAGTTATATAGAGTTTCACAATATATACTCTTGACACATGAGTAGAGTGTGATTCTCAATGGGAATTGTTCGCTTAAGAGCTGAAGAGCTTGCAGACTCATAGGGGGAGTTCTTGTGTTAACTGTTAGCAACTGGATGTCCCAATTAGAATGACAATAGTTTGAAGATCTTCAAGTGTTCTAGCAAGCTATTGTGGTAGAAGAAAAAATAGAGTGTTTGTCTTGACAAATAAGGTAATATAGTTACAAAATATTTGTAGTAAAAAATATTCCTCTTGTAATCTTCTAAACTAATTTTTTTTAATTTTGTTTTTTTAGCATGATTACTAATATGTTATTATTTGACAAATTAATCCCACTAGACATGACAATTTATTTTATCAATCATTGATTTTTCAATCAATATGCTACATGTTATTTGTCTCTTTCTTCTGATAAGGAGAAACTACAATTAGAATTTTAATGCTAAGCAGAGGCAAGTAATAGCCTTGCAAATTAAGCAAAGCGTGAAATTCTTAACTTAATTTAACATGTTAATAGATTAAAAAGGTAATGCCAAGAAACTATAAATTAGGTAAAAATAATAAAGAAAAGCAATAAAGAAAATGATGATTGTAGTAAACAAGAGAAAGAGAAGGTGATAAATAGTAGAAAGCTTATATATACAGACCATTTTTTTCAGCTGCTAAGATACAAGATGACTAATGAATAAAGACAAAATTCCTTCAGCAAGGGAGGATTTGTTTTAGTAGGGTAGACCTTTTTCAAAAAAAATTACACAGCACAAAAAAGATAAATTTTAGTTTTATAAAAATTATCGGATAAAAGTTTTTTAATATTAATTTTATGTGTTATAATTATAATTATACTATTTTTTTTAATAGGACTTGATTTGGAATTGAAAATGTAAATCTTAATTTCTTGACTAATAGTTAATTTTAACTTTCTTTTTTAATTTCTTTAAAAATACAAAGTTAACCATTATTGTTTTTATTAAAGGACATGCAAATATTTATTTTTATATGATAAAATGAAAAGGTTAAAAAGCCGTACATGAATAATAATTAAGCACATGACATCCTTCTCATTGATTATAAAATCCCATAATTTGATGGTCAAGCTAATTGGCTAGAGATCCGAAAGTGTTAAAGCAAGATTGTTTTACATTAATACGTATTTTTTAATCAAATTCCACATATTTTAATTAAATTCAGTTTTCCAATTAATCAAAAGACTGACTATTTATGTTAGACTTAAATAATTGATGAGCCTTTTTTTTCTTATAATGTGACAGAGAACATATATATATATATATATATAACAAGAAACAAAGAGAAAGAGTAATTGAGGGCTTTACTGTACACGTCTGTCGTTCTCGTGGTGTCTTACATGTTTATTGAGTTTACAGGATGTTCAGTGAGCCCGGGGATTAGTTATGGTGCGCGTAAGCTAACCCGAACACTACGGTTTTTTTTAAAAAAAAAACAAAGAGAAAGAGAGTTGTTTGCATTGGTGTGTTTTAATTTGGCGTGTAAAGAAAGAAAGAAAGAAGAACGGAAATCAAAGATGGCTACGAGAGGAAGGAACCAACCACTTTATTTAGTCAAGAGACGCCACTTTGACATTAGATTGCCCAGGGAAAAATTGAAGGAAACTTCTAGATAATGAGGTGTATGCATGTATGAATCTACCTGTATAGGGACAAGTCTGTGTGCCATCACATGTGAAATTTTTTTATTAACTATTGATCGAAGAAGAAAGTACATAAAGAAAACTCATGATGTATTTTTAATATGATCAAAACATAATGAAAAAAAATACACTCAGAAGATGAAATTGATAAAGGAGTTATGACAATTTATGAAATCGGTGTTTCGAATTCCTAGTGATGAAATTATTATTAAGGCTTCAGCAGATACGATGTTGTTTAAAATTATTATTGGAGAGCCTCGAATAATAGAGAATACTAGGTGATATGCCCGTGCGATGTTGCGGGCTTGTGGCATGCTTGTGTATTATTGTGGATTTATAAAAAAAATCAGATAAAAAAAACTATTACTATTCACAATATTTTAAAGGAAAAAACTAAAAAGCTATATTCTCAACCAGCTCAATATTAAAAAAACAAAATCGATAAAAACAATTAGAAAAAAAAACATACAGGGAAACACTATAACAATATATAGTGTTTCATGAGAAAATCTACAGTTGTAATTTTTAACCAGCTCAATATTAAAAGCAATAAAAACGACAAAGACAATTTAAAAAAAGCATAAAAAAATCATATGGAAAAACACTGTAGCAATCAATGATGTTTTAAGAAAAAAAAGCTAAATTGTCAACCGGCTCAGTATGAAAAAAAATAAATTTGACAAAAACATATTTGGAAAAAAAACATCGATTAAAAAAACATGTGGGGAAACACTGTAGCAAGGCAAAAATCATGTGGGAAAACACTGTAGCAATCTATAGTGTTTTAAATAACTACAAAGTTAAATTTTCAATCAGCTTAATATGAAAAAAAATAAAATCGACAAAGATAATTCTAAAAAAAAATATCTAATAAAAAACCATGTAGAGAAACACTGTAGCAATCTAGTGTTTTAAAAACAAAATTAAAAACTAAATTCTCAATCAGCTCAATAGTAAAAAAATAAAATCAACAAAAATATTTATGAAAAGAAAAGAAAATATAAAGAAGAAAGACAATTTTGGGAAAAATTAAAAAAAAAACGTGGGGAAAGCTAAAGCGAAAGCTAAATTCTCAACCAACTCAATATTGAAAAAATAAATTCGACAAAGATAATTTAAAAAAAACATGTGGGGGAAACACTGCAGCTAAACAAAAACCATGTAAGGGAAACACTGTAGCAATCCATAGTGTTTTTTTTTTGTTAAAAAAAGCTAGAAAGCTAAGTTCTCAACCAGCTCAATATATAAAAAAACCGACAAAGACTATTTAAAAAAAAGTCAATTTTTGGTAAAAAAATGAAAAAAAAAAACATGTAAAAAAAAGGAAACAAAAGCGAACAAAAAAACACGTGGGGAAAGCTATAGTGTTTTAAAGAAAAAAACTAAAAAACTAAATTTTCAACCAACTCAATAGTAAAAAAATAAAATCAACAAAAATAATTCTGAAAAAAAATAAAATAAAAAAGAAAATATGTAAAAAATGACAATTTTGGAAAAAAAAGAAAAAAATAAAAAAAAAACAAGTGGGGAAAGCTAAAGCTAAATTATCAGCCAACTCAATATTGAAAAAATAAATTCGATAAAGATAATTTTTTAAAAAAATACGTGAGGAAACATTGAAGCAAAACAAAAACTATATAGGGGAAACACTGTAGCAATCCATATTGGTTTTGTTTTTTATAAAAACTACAAAACTAAATTCTCAACCAACTTAATATAAAAAAAATAAAATCTACAAAGACCATTTTCAAAAAAAAAGAATAAATAAATCATAAAAAGAAAAAAAAAACAATGTATGAGAATATTATAGCAATCCACAATGTTTTAAAGAAAAAAACTACATAGTTAAATTTTTAACCAGCTCAATATTTAAAAAAATTAGCAAAGATAATTTTGAAAAATAAAAAAAATAAAAAAAAGAAGAAGAAGAAGTCAATTTTGGGGGAAAAAAAAGAGAAAAAAAACATGTAAAAAAAGGGAAGAAACAAAAGCGAAAAAAAAAACTGCTACAGTGAAAAACCTACGCGTTTTAGAGTATTTGTTAACTAGACTTTTTCCCCGCACTATGTTATGTTGTAGAGCGGGTCAATTATTTTGATATAAAAAGGTATTTAAACGATGATAATCTAAGTGAATTCTGGTTAACTTGATTAATCAGTGATCCGAAATAACCTCAGAGGAAAAAAAGAAGAAGAAAGAAAGCTCAAGGTCCAACAAAGTTAATTTCAAAAGATAAAATTGAAAAACAAAAACGTGAAAGAAAAAAACTCGAATCAACTCAAGTTCACTCTATTAACCCACCACCTGCGATATGAGATTGTGATACGAAAATTATTTTTTTAAAAAAAATAACCTAGAGAAAAGGATCAAAGATAAATAAAAAAACATTTTAAAAAAATAACCCAAGTCACACGAGATTAACCTAACGAAACTACAACTCGGGATAACCCTATAGAAAATAAAAGCATTAAAAAATAATAAATCTCAAGACCCAATAGCTCAACGTTAAATGATAAAATTAAAAAGAATATAAAAAACATTGATAAAAAATCCAGAGCAACCCGTGTTAATTTGATTAACTCGCGACCTGGGATAACCCAGAGGAAGGAAAGGGGAAAAAATAGAAAGCTCAAGATCCAAAAACCTAATGTCAAATAAAAAAAAAATTCTTAATAAAAAACCAAAATTAAATCAGGCTAATTTTCAAAATCAACAACTTTAGTTATAAGATTGAGATGACACTATAGAAGACAAAAAAAAAATAAAAATCTTGAACAAAATTCTTAACCATCAAAAAATTAAAAGAAAAAACAAATAAAAAATGAGGATCTAGTCTGGTATAAAAACTAATGAAAGAAGATAATGAAGGACTTAATCACAAAATAAAATTAAAAATAAATTAAAAAAAAGAGTAATTAAGAGAATGAGGTACAAATTGGATAAAAAACAAATAAATTAAAATGTTGAGAGAAAAAAATTGAAAGAAAAAACAAATTAAGAACAGAATTAAAAAAAAATAAAGACCGAAATTTATTAAAAATACAAATGAAATAAAACGTTGAGGGACTAATTTAAAGAAAAAAATTAAGAAAGGGATAAAAAAGTGCAATTAAAAAAATAACGACTTAATCCGGAAAAAAAATATTGAAGGATAAAATTAAAATAAAATAAAATAAACAAACCAAGAAAAGGATAAAATAAAACAACAACAGTTAAGAGAATGAGTAAAATATTTGATATAAAAAATCAAAATCAAGTAGAAAATGATGAAATTAAAAACAAAATCTAAAAATGAATAAAAACTAAGAAAGATTAATTAAAAGAAAAAGGATGATAATTGAAAGACGAAATAAATGAGAGGACAACCATAATTTTTGGTTGACCTAGCATGAATTTCAAGGAGTGGAAAGAGAAAATAGGAGGAGAAAAAAAAGTCAACTACTGCCAGACTGTTGTGATTTGAGCAACACCCACTGCCCTATAAGCTTCACCTCTTCTGGACGCTTCAAACGACACGGTGGTTGGGAGATTTTGGTCGCCACACAACGCTGCATGTGTTGCTTGAAGAGCGCGAGCGGTGTCCACTCCACCAAAAACCTTTTCTTTATTATTATTTATGAAAATATTAATTTTCCCCTAATCCAAATAAAGTATAACAAAAAAAACCAAAAAACAAATACTAAAATACCTTTTGACCCACCCTTTAATTTTCTTGACTTTAAGGTTAATGAAGTAATTATACTATTTGTCAAAAACAAATTACGCAAAAACTTTCTTGGCCTTTTTTTTTTGCCTTCTAAAGGCATCTATGTGATTCATTTGTACAAAAAAAAAATATAAACTACTAAATTGTCCCTAATTAATTTGCAAATAATCCTTGGGTTCTATGGAAAATATGATTCTAGCCCCGCAAGCAAGACAAAAGCTTTGTATACATAAGGGAAATATAGTAATTATATTGTGCAAGTCCTCACTAAATTACCTCATAGTCTATAGTAAAACACTTATAAGTTTTAGAGTGTTTACTAGTATATTGGCCCGTGTTCCGCAGTGGGTCAATATAATTTTTTTTTTAAATGTAAAAACAATATTAAGAGTATAGAGAATGTTTTAGATCCATTGGGTCTGACAGTCATGACAGACCCAAGCGAATTGGGTGTGGCGGCCATGCCAGACCCACGAGGCTTGGGACTGACCGAAATGTCAGGCCCAAGTTACTTGAGTCTGACGCCCCTGCCTAACCAAGTTACTTCGGTCTGTTAGTGGCAGACTTAAGTTACATGGGTATGACATCCCATGCCAAACCCTAGTTCATAGGGTGTAGTTGTGCCAAACTCAGGTGTGATCTTATTACTATTTTTTTTTTCTAATAGTAATACTATTTTTTAAATTTTTTTAATAATAATAATAATAATAATTTTTAATTATACCCTTCAAATCAAATCTATAGTTTTTTTTTTTCAATAGTAATGATATTGTTTTTCAAATTTATTAATAATTATATTAATAATAATGAAAATAATAAAATTTATAATATTAATAATAATATTAAACATGTCTGACCCAAGTTCTTATTTTTTTAATTTTACACTTCAAATCAAATCTATGATTTTTTCTTCAATAATAATAATAATAAGACTCATGTTCCTTGGGCACGTCATCCCTTTCCAGACCTAAGTAACTTGAGTGTGGCGCCCAGACCTTAGTTCTTGGGGTTCGGTCGTGCCACACCTAAGTTCCTGGGATCTGGCCGAGCCAGATCCAAGTTTCTTGGGTATGACATCACCTTGCAGACCCAAGTAAGTTAGGTTAGGCGCCTCTGCTAGACCCAAGTTACTTGAGTATAACATCCTCTGTCAAACTCAAATTTGGGTATGGCATCCCGTGCCACACCCAATTAACATGGATCTGGCGTCCCTGTTATACCCATGACACTTGGGTCTAACAGCATTTCCAGACTCAATACGTTGGGTTCTAGCAGTCATATTATTATGTATCCCGATAATTTATGATGCTTCTTTAGGGATGCAATGAATTTATTAAATGAAAAAATATATATGTGACTCCACATTAATTTGTTTTTTTTTATATACATATTATTGCAGGTGAATTTTTTTTTCTAAGTAATTAATGAAAAAAATATATAACATGAATGTTCTAATTTATTTAGGGATAATTATAAAAATCCTTTTATATTTTAGTTATTTTTATATTTTGTCTTAATTCTTTTAAAAATTATATTTCAAAGTTTATAAGTTCATAACACTATATATTTTTATTCTAGTTCGCAAAAACAATATCAGATTATTTACACAATTATTATTATATTCTATTTAATAACTAAAGAGCTCTTAATTATTAAAATTATAAAATTACTACTAAAAACACTAAAACTTTCACATTGATATTTTATTAAACATTTTTCCTACAATACAAAATCAACACTAATTTAATAACTCTTTTATAATAAAGAATAACGATAACTTAGAACAAAAAAACTCATTAATAACATTTACTAAAGCTATTATCAACAAGGTAATTAAAAGTGTAATCATCACAGTTGTAAGTAAATTTATTGTTGCAGAAGGAACTAAGTTTTTTAAGAGATTAAAAAGCTTTGGACATGAAATTTCCATTTTAACTCAGTTTAATCAGCATGAATCACAATTTCTTAACAAACAAATCGTAGATCAATGATTTTTGGCTCATTTTTTAAAATTTAAAATTTAAGCTTTTCAAAAGAGAGATCTTAGATGGATTTTTGTTTTCTTTGTTTCTTTGTTGCCATGAACAAAATTTGAAATTTGATCAGTTAAGTTGTTTTGTTTGATAGTCAAAGACAACTAGTTGTGACAAAAAACCTACAAACAAATTGCCATTTAGAATCCATTATTCACTATGAGTTCCCAATCGCAAGTGCAAGAAAGAACCATTAGAACTCCTAAAAAAACCAGCAAATCTTTTCCAATTTACATTATAAAATCGTTGATCCTCTAGAGAGAAAAAAAGTAATATGAATTAACTAAAAGAGAGGCATTGGACTTGAAACTAAAATTTTTACTATTTTCCCTCTCTTTTTGCTAGAAAAAAAGTCCTTGAACCAATCAAAATCATCATACACAACCAAAAAATTAAATAAAAAAGCAACAAAAAGCTGACATAATAGAAAAAATAAAAAAAATCAATAAAAAAATTGTTGACAATTTAACATGTCATAAATGCAGACAAGGCTCAATGGAATTTTCATTGGTGATTTTAAATGAAATAAAACATAACAACTGCTCTTCTCCTAGCTATTTTTTCTTTTTTCTTTTAAAACAACAACCCCTCTCTCCCAATTAATTAGCAAATCCAGTCACCCCCTTCACAAATTTGATCACCCAACCTGTCGATATCAACTTATATTTGTTATTAGTGTTAATTTCTCTCATTTGAATCCATTTATTGTCAAGCTTTACTCCACCAAGTAAACAAACCCATCCATTTTTTTGTAACCCATTTATGTTTTAAATTGATTTATTGATAATTGTTTGTAGTATTTGTAGTTTGCTTATACATTTAAGTATTTTAAATCTTTTCTCTAGATGATGTTGTTGAATTAATGTATGATATGTATTTTGGGGTAAGTTTGGGATTTGGAGGAAATGGATTTTATTTGTCACTTGATGAAATTGAGTTTGATTTTGTAATTAAGGTGTGTTATAATTGAAGAAATGATGGGTAATTTAATGGGTATCAATTTTATTGTTAAGTTGGAAATTTGAAGAAAATTATGTTTTATGGAATTGATAATAATTAAAATATATTAATTTAGGTTGAATAAGTTTGAATTGAATATATATTTTGTTGATTTTCCTAGGTGTTTGATCTTTAAAGGCTTTTGTTTATATTAACATTTACATAAGAATTCACTACTCAGAGGTTTGTCAACTATAATTTTAATTCGGGATTTAAGATATTTATATTATTTAAAAATATATATGAGATCTTTCATCATGTAATAAAATTGGAAATGTGCAGGGTATTTATTGGTTCATTATATTTATATTTGTTAGATAATTTTGTTGTATATTTTTTAGATATGTGTTCATTGATTTAATCATTGCACAAATGTTTTTTTAATTGTTGTTGTGATTTTAATTTGAACAATTGTTAGCTTGAAGATTGTTGTTGTTGTTGTTGTTGTGTGTTTAGATTATAATTGTTGGCATGGTGATTTATAACAACAAACCAAAATAAAATGAAAACACCAATGGAATCGCTGATAGAGAGGCAATTTCATTAGCATCTCCATTAGAATCTTGTTAGTATTTTTTGATAGAATCAAAGATGAAAAATTAGTTGTTGATGAAGTTTATGAGGAAAATGGGTGGCGGAATATGTTTTTTGACATGAATATTCCATCCCCTATTTCAAATACTTTCCAACAATGAATTTCCATCAATGATCTCATCAACAATTAAAATACCAATGGAAGTTTTTCTTAAACCTCAAAACATTGGTGTTTTCTAATTTTCTGGTAGTGACACTCTGAAGTGTCATGGCTAATTGACCTTTTAAGGGAAGACTATGTCATAAGCCTTCAAATTTAAGGTTGTAAGAGCATCAACATATTGCATGTATTAAATATCACCAACTAGGCATTTGGCTCAGTGGTTTCACAAGTGATATGCTCATGCTCATGCTTTTGAGGCATCTATATATGTTTATGGGTATTGAAATGTGTTTTGACTTGAAAATAAGAATCTTTATGACGGAAGAACTCGTAAATATTACAAATTCTCTAATTAGGTTAGCTTCATGATAATGTGTTTCCTCTTTTTTGGGTCATGAGCCAAATACTTCTTTTTTTTTCAATCTTTTGCATCTTTGCGAGTCTTTTTACAGTGAAAGAGATGAAAATAGAGAAAGGAAGAGAGAAAAGGTAAGAATAAAGGGAAAGAGATTGGAAAAAGAAATTGACATGTCATTTGTGTATTTGTGTTGTATTATATACAAGGGTAAATTTAAATTTTTGGTTTATGTTTAAAATTAAGTTGATAAAAGAAGTGAAGTGTAATTTATGAAAGAATTAAGGAAAAATAAAAAAATAACTAAACTACATAAGTAATTTATAGAGTAGGGTCAGGTAGAGTTTCGGGTCGAGTGAGATAATATTTGTACCCTACCTGAACTCAACTTGAAGCTAAATGGGAAAAAAACATTGTTATCCGTCGAGTCAGTATCTATTGGATTCGAATAAAATTGTTATCCTTATGCTGAATACAAATTATATTTCAGGATATTCAAGATACATTTTTCCTTTGAGGTTGATTTATTAGATTAGAGTGTTATCTTGAAATTATCACAATCAATAAACTTCTAATTGATAATAATACCGCTTGAATCATAACATGCATTTGTTTTGTGAAAACTTCTTGATGTTTCTATAATTGGGCTTGAGCCTCATATTAAATTGTGAGGGTTATTACCCTCGGTTAATGAAAGGTTACTATTTAGAAAAGGAAAAAAAACCATTATATATATATATATATATATATATATATATATATATATATATATATTGAATTAGAAAATTCATTGAAAAACTTTCATAGTTGAGCTAAATGAAAAGCTAGATTAAATGGTCTGGAGGGATTAGATTTTAGTGTATAGTTGAAAAGGGAAGAATGAGCCATAATCTAAAAAATAAAAATGAGCCATAATCTAAAAAAAAACATTAAAGAAAACTGGGAGAAAAAAGAAAAAAGAAAAATAGAAGCCATACAAATGATAGATGAGAATCTTAGCCAAGTCAACATCCACGTCCCTTACTTCAAGAGTTGGGTCGTCACGGGCTTGGACAATTCCAAATCTAAGATTCCTCAATAAATGATAAAAAAAAAAACAAGAAATATTAAAAAAGTCCAAGACTATTAAAAACATTAACCTACAAGTATTTGAAGACCAAACCTAGCAAAGAGATTCATGATCAAAAGTATTCCCTTGATATTGGTAATGTTTAAGAGATTTTTATTCAATCTATAAGTAAGGGATACATCTAATAAATGGCAAAATATACTATAAATGATACGATTGTTAGAAGTATTCTACAAATAATTTCATATGATTTTCAAGAATCATATTAAAAAAGAACTATAAGTAGGTTGTTTAAAGTTTGCTGAAAAAACATAGATGAATAAAGATCATTTCTTTTTAAAAAGTGAGTATGGTCATGGCTTTGTTAATCTTTAAAGATTACTTGCCCTTAAAGCAATTAAAAACTTTCACTTGACAATCCAAGAATAATAATACAAAAAAGATATAAAGTAAAACTGTGATATATATTAATTAACTAAATACTTTGAAAATTACAGAGATATAAAATAAGTTTCATCCATAACTCACCGCATTATCATAAAGATTTTTAAAATTAATTTTCTCAAGTTCAGAAATTTTCAACAAAAAAAAAATACTAAAAGAACTAATAAGTATTTATTTCATTCATTAAAATAGAATTAACACAACATATATTTCTTATTTGAATTAACACAATAAAATGGCTAAGGAGGTTTTAAAAGGGTTAAAATTCATTACATTAAATGCATTAAATGAAATGAAAAATGAAATTTTTAAAGAATAAATATAATCAAACTCTTTTTTTTTTTTTTTAAATCTTTACCTTCGACCGTCTAGCCATTGTTTTTTTATATAAAAATACCTATCATGCAAGTAGAATGGAGGCCCCGATTCTTACATCATTGATGTTGAATACGAATTATACGTTTTTTTTTCTTCTGGAAAGGTCAATTTATTGAAATTATCAAACTTCTAATTTCATAAAATAATACCACGTGAAATTGTGTGGGTCTTTTGGCATCACCCATGTGAAAACTATGGCATGCATTTGTGCTGTGAAAACTTCTCGAAATATCTATAATTGGGCTTCAGCTCATGTCACATTGTGTGGGCCATTGCCCTAGGTTACTCTTTCGAAAAAGAAAAAATTAAATTAAATGAAGGTACCAAAACCTTGAAATATATATATATATATATATATATGGAGGGACCGAACTTTATTGTATAGTTGAAATAGGAAAAATAGTAACCTAGGAAAAAAAATAGGAAAAATAAAAAAAGATAAAAATATAGGAAAAATAAGCCATGATCTAGAGGAAGAAAAGAAAAGAAAAAAACAGAAAAACAGAAGCCATACAAATGGTAGAGGGGAATCTCAGCCACGTACCTCCAAATCCCAAATCTAAGGTTTCTCAAAAAATTAAATAAATAAAAATTAAATAAAATCCGACCATATCACAAATGAATAATTTGCCCACTGCTGTCCTCAATTAATTCTACCATATCATCTCAATATTATTATTATTATTTTAATTTTCTACTTATAGCTATATTATTATTATTATTATTATTTTATTAATATGATTGTCCGGATCAGTTTGTATTTATTTAACTAATTCTACGGACTCTGAAATTATTATAAACCTTTAATAACCCTGAAGTTTGTGAGACTCGAACCGGTAACTTATAGAAAACAAATCTAAAATCTGACTAGTTAAAACTATACCATCAAAGTTTTTTTTTTTTTTGTATTATTATTACAACTCATGGTTGATACATGCACACATGATTATTCATAAGAACACATGGCTTTTTACCATAAAATATAGATTTATTAATTAATGATCCAATTTTTATAAATAATGTCCCTGTAGAAATTTAATTTAATTTCTCCTCTCTCTCGCTACCCTTATTAAGAGCGGAATCTGTGCATCTGTTCCTCGTCTTTGACGAGAAGTAGTTGCTATTATTTCTGGTAATTTATGGATCTGTAATCACTCCCTATCTAAAGAAATTCACTCCCTCTAAACCTGCAATCTCTTGGATTGTTTTGGCCTCTTCTGTGAATTGAATTCAGTCCTTTTTGTTCCCATCAATGAACCCTGCTTCTCTAATCTCTTTCAAATTTCTGGGAGCCCAAATAGCTTATTTTTTCTGGGCCTGGCTTCAACAGAAAACACAACTTGATCTGGTCAAATATTGCTCTTTCGGTGCTTCAGCGAAGATTTGAAGCTTTACTTTTTATTGATTTTGCGTTCAGTACGAACAAATATAATTCTTTTTTTTTTTCTTATTATAGATCTCCTTCTTACATAGATCTGCTCTTTATGAAATATATGTCCTTTTTGTAGCTTTTCCAAGTATTTTTCTGAATATAAAATGGAAAGGACGGAGCCCAGATTCTTATCCCTTTTATCAATCTAGCGCTTCTTCATCAACACCCAAAAGGGTCATTGAAAAAAGATAGTTGAAAGCTTTCCGTTCCGTTTGTGTGCTTCTTTCTTTCTTTCTTTTTTTGTGTGGTGCAAGGCAAATCTTGATTTTTGGGCTGTAGAATTCAAAAGGGTTATTAGGTGAATCTGGTCGATTAATCTCACCATTGGGTCTGTGAATTCCGAAAAGGTTCTCTTCAAGATCTTCACCCCATCAGTTCTTACGGATCCGTCTTCTGAAAATAGTGGGTGTGATTCTCTGGCTGGTCTGGAGTGCATATTAAATATTATCAGGGCCCTCAGGATGGGGTCCTGCTTGTCTGCAGAAAGCAGGAGCCCTCGCCCTGGTACGCCTTCCTCTCCTGGCTTCGGGGTTAGGAAGAGGAAGAACTCCAAAAAGCGTCCAGGGTCTCGGAATTCTTCGTTTGACTATAGGAGGGAAGAGCCACTGCATAGGATTCCTGGAAGGCTGTTCTTGAATGGGTCTAGTGATATCGCTTCATTGTTTACCCAGCAAGGCAAGAAAGGAACCAATCAGGATGCCATGATTGTTTGGGAGGTTAGCTCTTTCCTCGCTTTCATTTTCGAAGGATTCTTCTCATTCTAATGCTCATAATAATAATAATTTGAAATATATTTTAGTTACCTTTCCTACCTCTGAAAAGTAATTAGAATTTGTTCTCTTCTCGAGTGCAATATTCCTATCCTGATGAAGTGGCTAGTCCAGCCAATGCAATACTAATATATTGATATATAATTCGTTCTTTTCATTTGTTCTTCTTTTCTGTGTATTTTCTTGCAGAAATATATTTCTGGACCTACATCACATTCTGTTATTTTTTAAAGCAGTAATCACTTCTAGTATCTTTTTCTTCTTCAGCGTAGTAGCGAATAATTGAGTTTTTAATTTAGCATCAATGACAAAGGAAACTGACACCTCCCTATCTAGTTGCATTTGCTATGTCTCGTTCTCTACAAAAATAAGCTATTTTCCTGTGTCTTGCTTCTCTTTTATTTATTAATTTCCTGCCATGCATGTCTAAAGCCAGATGGTCCTGTTTGTTTCCTTCAACCAGAAACTCTCTCTATTTGTTTTAATCTATCCTACCATCATCCTATTATCCTTACTGGGCAAGGGTTCATTCCTGAAAGGTGATTAATTTCTTAATCAATTAATCATTTCCTTGTTGTGACTCCTCTTTAGTTTCATGCGATGTCTCTATCTTGTAAACGAGACATATCCTACTTCTGTTGGTCTGGATTGATTGTAGTAAAACACTTGCATCATCTGTGGGAGCATGCCAATCTGTCAGGTCATGTCTATATGCACTATAATGGAAAATCTCATCTTTATCTGGTAATCGAAATCATATGATGCGATTGAATAAGTCATCTTCATTCTTGAGTGTTAATGGACTTATTTTTTGTAGAGTTAAATATTTTTACTTTCTTTTGTTCTTTTTAATTTGGATAATCGTAGAAGACATCAATATCTTTTGAAGCCTTGCTATTATGCAAACTCTGTTTGTTTGTTTCTTCTTACATGTCATCTGGATTCGGTATTACAGATTAAGAGCTCCTGCTATATCTCTGCTGTGCAATATTGCTGGCCTCTTCTCTGTATTAGAAGCATAATGTTATTTATTCTTTGTGCTTTAACATGAAATCAAAGAGAAAAAGTAAAGAAAATAAATAAATCTCACTCTTTGATGGTTTGTATGTTTCCAGAATTTTGGCTCTAGGAGAGATGCAGTTTTCTGTGGTGTTTTTGATGGCCATGGACCTTATGGTCATATGGTTGCTAAAAGAGTGAGGGATTCTCTCCCCCTGAAACTGACTGCTCATTGGGAAGTGAATATAACCAGTGAAGATGTTCTCAGAGAGATCAGCCTTAATACCACAGGGAGCATGAACTCGGAAGATACTTCCTTTATATCTGCTGATGACGAATCTAGGGCCTCTGTTGATCTTGAAGATGCCGAGAAGCACCCAGAGATTTTCCAGACACTGAAAGAGTCATTTCTGAAGGCTTTCAAAGTCATGGACCGGGAACTGAGGGTGCATACTAATATTGATTGCTTCTGCAGTGGGACAACAGCAGTTACTTTAGTCAAGCAGGTTTTTACTCAAGAAGACCTTAATGTCAACATATATAGCATACTTAGGATCTTAAAATTTTGTGGCCTTCTTCTTGATCATAATTATTTGATGTTTACATAGGGTCAATATCTTGTCCTTGGAAATGTTGGGGACTCTAGAGCTGTATTGGGTACAAGGGACAAAGATGATTCTCTTGTTGCTGTTCAGTTGACTGTGGATCTCAAACCAAATCTTCCAGGTAACTCCCCACCTTCATTCTCTCTCCATAATGAATTCTTTTCAATTGTATTTTTTTTTTAATCGAGTACAGCTTTGTAAGGCAGGAATAGTTTGTCCATCACATACAGTTCATATTGTTGAAGGAGATAAATGGCAAATTCATCCTATATATGGATATAATTTTCTTTTTTCTATTTCAATTGACATCAGGAACTGCAGTAGCATAGAGCAGGAAAATCAAGACATGCACTAGAGTACAAATCTCATGCCCTTATGCCTTGACATGGATTATAGGCTTGCATCTTCCTATAAATAGTTCAAATGTTACTGATATTCCTTGGTTATCTAGATTGCACACGTAATTGATTTGTGTTTGATCTGTGGTCTATTTCTGAAGCATAACAAGGGCAATTTATGTTTTCAAACTTGATTGATGATGGATCAAATTTTATTCTATTTAATTAATCATGGTCAAGAGAAAAGTTGAGATGGCATAATGATTGATGACCTATGATATCCTGTGCTGAGAATACTTATGATGTAATAGAAAAGTGGTGCCAACTATGGAAGAGCTCAAGTATATATATTGTATTAATTGCAAGTGAAGGATGTATAATGGACAAGACAAGGAAGAACTAAATGATCTTGAATGGATACGGGCACTGCATCAGTCCGACCATACTTGATTGGTCAGATGTCCTTAAATGATGTCAATTGTGTGGACAACATGTAGCCTAATATCTGATCTCATCTTTCCTTCTTAGACAAAATTGCAACTTCAAATCTTCCTCCATCAGAACTGGATAAAAGTTTGCCGAATACGGTTGCTTTAACATGTTTGCTACTAGCTGACTTCCATTTCCTTTGACCATTGCTTTTGAACATGCATTTTCTTGCTATATGGGCTGCTGGTTTTATTGCCCAATACTTAAATGAAGGTGACAGAGATAGCTAGAGGGGCTGTAATCCATGGTTTCCATCATCTAAATACAGTCTTGTAACTGACATTTCAACACTAATATGCTTAATGCTACTAATTACTGGGTGATGCTTTCCGTTATCATCATGTAATACCTGTGATCTGTGACACAAATACTGTGACTGCATCTAAAATTGAAAACTGTGCTGTAATCTAATTTTGTACTTCTTACTATCAACTTTTTAGCTTATATTTTTTTTTTGGTTGCCGACAGTGGAAGCAGAAAGAATCAGGAAGTGTAGAGGACGGGTTTTTGCTCTTCAGGATGAACCTGAGGTATCTAGAGTCTGGCTACCGAATAATGACTCTCCTGGCCTGGCCATGGCACGGGCTTTTGGAGATTTTTGCCTTAAGGATTTTGGTCTCATCTCTGTGCCTGATATTTCTTACCGGTGCTTGACTGAGAAGGATGAATTTATAGTGTTGGCTACAGATGGGGTAAGTTATTCTTAGACCATCCTCTATTTTTCTGTATATTCAATGAATTTAACATTGTGTCTCATTTACACGGATCTTTTTCTGTTTTAATTTATTATAGATTTGGGATGTGCTCTCAAATAAAGAGGTGGTGGACATTGTTGGATCAGTCCCATCACGTTCCTCTGCTGCGAAAACACTGGTTGAGTTGGCAGTTCGAGCCTGGAGATACAAGTACCCAACCTCCAAAATTGATGACTGTGCCGTAGTTTGCCTCTTCCTCAACTCCAATGATTTATCTACCGCTTCTAATACCAAGTCAAATGAACAGCTTACATCAGTGGACCAAGTTGACAGTGGCAGGCAGAAAGAGGATGATCTCTCAAGTCCAACCGGTCTTGACCGTGCAGGTACTGTGCGGACTGAGAAAGAGGCCCTCTTAGGAGGAAATGCAGAGGAAGATTCCACAAAGCAAGATGAAATGCAATTAGAATATGGAATAGAGTGGTCTGCTCTTGAAGGAGTGTCTCGTGTCAATACTCTGTTGAATCTACCGAGGTTTGTGCCAGGAAAGGAAGAGAAGAAGGCTGCAGGAGAGGCAAAGACTCGAAAATGATGGAAGGAAGGAGGTATTCTTAATCTTGGATTTCTTAATTAATTTCTCTTCATTTTTCTTCCTTGTTTCTGTTTTTGTTTACATTTCTACAGAAGGGGAAAAGATTTTAGGGCCATAAAATGTTGAAATTGGACCGGAGAGGTGGCCCCGGCTATATTAGCATGTCTGGGAAATTGTCCTCTCTCTAGTTGTGGGTAGAATTGGAATTTTGTGTAAAATCCAACTCTCCTTGTATTTGTCAATTTCCTTTTTTTTTTTTTTTCTCCTTTAAATTGTGTGATCTGTTGGAGTTTGTCCATGCTGATGATAATAATCTTGTGATGATGAAGCCTCCTCCCTTCGAGGTTAGAACTTAATATTTTTTTTTTGGTTTCCTAGTCGTGGTGGGGGGGAGTGGAGAAAGCAACAGCTATGTTATTTTTGATTTCCAGCCACTTAGCTCTATTTGGCTGAGAATTGTTTGAAGGACCTAACCATAAGAAAATGACAAGTGGCTTTGTGAGCCTATCAGGCTGCTGCTAGTGTCCTGATCTTAACCATTTATTTTGACTTGAAATAAATATTCAGGACCCTTTTGATCTCTGGTCCCCAAAACGAGAGAAATGTCCTTCCATTTGTTTAGAAGATAGATATTAAATTATGTTTCATTTACACTTCTAAAACTCTTATATTGTTCATCTTCTTGATATGTTCAAAGATATTGTTCATCTTCTTGATAGCAAATCTCTCTCCCGTGTGAGTGTCTACGGCGAATGCGACAACGCCATAGCTTCCTTTTCCAACTACTTCTTGAATTTCATAGGCTTTTTTCTCCATGCTCGGAGAAAAGAAAATTGAACAGGACCAGCAATTTATAAAAGAAATTCCAAATCCAATCTTAATTAGGTAAGAAGAAAGAGAGAGAGGATAGAAAAAAACGCTACCTTAATTGATCGACGGTGAGAGAGGTATGGAAAGAACCAGGCAAGAACATAAATGGGATTTTAATTAAAATTCAAGAATATGTTCTTTGTTACCCATGACGAAACGGGTATTCTGAATATATTGGGTTTTTTGGTTGCCGACGAGGATTTATTGCTAATGTCTGATTTATTGGGTTTTCTTGGTTTACTTGATAGCTATTTGTTTATTTTTTAGATTGGGAGAGAATTTTGTTTTTGTTATATGTTTTGATGGGAGGATTTGCACAAGAGAATGGAGAGAGATTTAGTGCGGTTGTTATGGTTATCTTTTGGTTTAATATATGGAGATATTATTATTATTATTTTAAATTTTTTTTATCAAGATTGTAAAGTATAATATTCAAAAACTTGATTGAAAAATAAAAAAATAATCAAACCATAAGATATTCAGGGTAATTTATCAAGAGAGTTAAAGAAATATATTTATTTTTCAACACTATCTACTCATCCTTTAAAATACAAGAGGAAGAAGGTGTGTAAATTTCAATTTTATCCCTCAAACTTGTAAGACTTCCTGTGATTGATAAAGAGCTCATTTTTATTTTTATTGATGCTTTCAAAGATCTATACCATCAATTCTTTATTAGTAATTCAACATCTTGTTTTATGGGTGTAATGACTTTAATATAAATAATATAATAAGATTTGAAGTCAGGAAGGATTAAAGATCCAATTACGAACCTTGATTTCATATTGAAATATCATAAGATGCTTTTTAAGTTGGTAATTGACGTAGATAAAAAAAAAATATAAGAAAAACAACAAGCATAAAAATATATATTTTTTTATTTTTTAAAAGGATCGCATATAAACCCTAATTCACAATTTTATTACTAAATATTTATTTTCAAGTAGTTTATCCTCTAAGAGATTTACAACAACTTAAATAAAATAAAAAATAGCCGAAGTAAACTAGGAACCCGAAAATAAAGGAAAAGCAATAAAACTCCAAAAAAACTTGAAAACTTTGAAAATAAAAGAAAAGAAATTAAAGTCCTGACCAAACTAGGAAAAATAAAATTATTAAGTATATTATTTAAAATTTCTAAACTAAATACAAAAAAACATGAAAATAACTAATAAAAAAATAATTTTTCCTAAAAATCCTCCCACATCAATATTTCTAGGTTGAAAAGAACTCGTTCTCGAGTTTAAAATATTTTTGTCTCGATCAAGAGTGTACAACTTTTTATGTGCTCAATTTTCTATTAGAAATATCATATTTGTCAAGTTTAGTCTCCCTAACAATAAAACCAATTTTAGCGTTAGGAGAATATTAGGAAATTTATTTAACAACTTTTATGTGAAGTACAAGAACATCAACTTTGATCCCATCAATTTAAAAATTCTCCTCAAACACATGTGAGGAACATCCTTTATAATTTGTTTCATTAAAAATCACTTCTAAAACTACAACTAGTTTGGTTCTCATCTAATGGACATCATAAACCATAATTTTACATCTAAGTTAGTTTCTTTAACATCATCTTCATCATCCTCATCAAATCGCAATGGTTGAATCTAATTAAAAAAGGACCTAGAATCATTGAAACTTTCAGTTTCAACATCATATTCATCTTGATCAAGAAGTTGCTTTCTCTACTCATGCTTTTAAAATAGGTTCTCAAAATTAGCCATGGATTTGTGATCACTCCTTTCAAGTTCCTTTTGATTCCCCACCTTTACCAACTGACGAGTTGATTTTGTAATCTATTTGTGCATGTCTTCTATGACCAATTCCCAAACATCTTTTTTCAATTCTGTAATTTGTCTCTGCATATCTTCTATCACTAGTTCCTGAACGTCTTTTTCTCAAGGAGAAACCTCCTCATCCTTTGCTATACAATCACATCATATTCTACGACCACTTCTTTTATCCATGATTATTTAACAATGCATAACAACTAGCCACTAGAAATCATTGGACTTTGATACCAACTAAAGCAGATAGAAACAACACAAAAAAGACAACAAACATAAAAACATAATTGTTTTTTTAAAAAAAAGATCATACAGAAATCCGGATTCATAATTTAATTATTGAATATTTCTTTTCAAGTAGTTTGCCTCTTTATGAGATTTATAACTCCTTAAATAAATCCAAAAAATAACCTAAATAAAAGAAAATAAATAAAAGTCCTAACAAAACTAGGGGATTTAAAAATAAAGAAACACAATAAAAGTCTTAAATAAACAAATAAGTCTCTAAAAATCCTAACGCATTAGTAATGTTCATGTTGTCCTAGTTTTTTTTACCTCAATATCCTCTCCATTCATCATAAATCCCACTAAGTCAAGAGTTACCATTTGCTCCTTAGGTGTTGTAATAAAAAATCACAATACCTTTTAAGCATTTTTATGAATACATTTCATCCAATGAAGTTTATGAATACCTTCTGAGCATTGAACACATTATTCATGTTCCAAAAAGCCTTATACAACTAATTAAACCCTCATTCATAATTTAATTATTAGAAACATCATATTTGTCACACTTAGTCTCCCTAACAACAAAAACAATTTTAGTATTGGGAGAATATTTGGAAATTTATTTAATAACTTTTATCTGAAGTATAAGAACATCAACTTTGACCTAATTAATTCTAAAATTCTCCTCAAGTAAATGTGAGGAACATCCTTTATAATGTGTTTCATTAAAAATCACTTCTGAAACTACAACTAGTTTGGTTCTCATCTTATGGACATCACAAACCATAAATTTTGCATCTAAACCATCTTCTTTAACATCATCTTCATCATCCTCATCGAATCTCAGTGGTCGACTTCAATTCAAAAATGAACTAGAATCATCAACAAAAACTTTTGAGATTAAATGTGATGCTTCAGGTATAGGTATTAGAGCTGTTTTAATGCATGATAAAAACCCTATAACGTCTTTAAGTGAAAAGCTTAATAGAGAAACTCTAAACTACTCAATACATGATAAAGAGTTGTATGCATTAGTGAGGATTTTGGATACTTGACAACATTATATTTTGCCTAAAGAGTTTGTGATTTATACCGATCACCAATCTTTGAGAAACTTGAAAAGTCTAAGGTAAGTTGAATCGCAGACTTATCAAATGGGTGGAATTTATTGAGAAATTCTCATATGTCATCAAATATAAGCAAGGTAAGAAAAATATAGTTGTAATTGCATTATCATGAATGTATGTTCTTCTTAATACTTTGAATACTAGACTTTTAGGATTTGAGTATGTGAAATAATTATATCCTAATGATATTTATTTCAGTGAAACTTATTTCTAATGTGAACTTGTAGGAACTAATGTGTTTTTTAGACATGATGGATTTTTATTTAAAGATAAAATATTATGTGTGCCTAATTGTTCAATGCGTGAATTACTTGTAAGGAAAGCTTATGGTGGCCGATTAATGAGACACTTTGGGATTACTAAGACTTTAGAAGTTTCATATGAATATTTTTATTGGAATAATATGAAAAGAGATGTGCAAAGAATTTATGGTTGGTGCATAACATGTAAACAAGTTAAGTCTAAAGTGATGCCTTATGGTTTATATACACCTTTACCTGTTCGTAAGAAACTTTATGTTGATATTTCTATGGATTTTATTTTGGGTTTACCTAGTTTAAGGAAAGAGAAGGAAAGGTTTCCTAAACAAAGGAGATTAAAATTTATGCCTCCACAAGATGATCCCTTTTCATATTATAGAGAAGATTAATGACAATACTTATAAAGTGGATCTACTAGATGAGTATGGTATTAATACTACATTCAATATTTCTGATCTCTTTTAATTGGTTCTAGTAATATATAGAACACCTTCTAATTCATTAAAACAAGAGAGAATCATGCATTTGAAGTTGAGTTTTAATTCTGCTAGCAGATTACGAAAATGACTTTAGTCTTATTTAAATTTGTTAGGATATTGTTTTATTTATATTTTAGTTATTATTAGGCATTTTATAGATATTAGGGCTTTTATTTGAATTTGGGTTCATTGGATTATTATTATTGTTGTTGTTTATTAGGTTTATCCACATTCCTTAGGGATATCTCATTAGACTTGGGATTCTTTCTAGTATAAATACTTTTTTGTATAGACTTTTTGAGGTTAGACTAAAAGACTATTTTAATATATAAATTGGTATTCTTGCTATCTTGTATGTGGTTACGTGATTCTCATACTAATTTCTTAATTGAACTTACAAACTCTTTGAAGGATTGATCAACTTCATTATGATTTATATACTACTCATTCACGTTTCTTTATAGGCGTAAAACGAGAGTGATCATTGTGTATAACTTTGGTTCTCCAAAACAGGTTCTTGTTAGGTCAAGTTGCAAACTATTTAAATATGATTTTGGCATATCTTAGGAGGTGTCTGCATCATGGTTGTAATACTAATATTTATATTGTATTTTCTTAATTTTTCTTATAGAATGTAAAGTCTTGCATAAGACCTAATTAATAAGAAAATATCCTGTTACTAAATTAAGTACATGTTAAGAACAAGATTTGTTGCTTCTAATTTTATAAGTATAAAATGAGATTTCTATTTATTGTTAATTTATTGAGATACTCAAGGTTGCCTTAAATCAATTATTTAATTATAAAGAAATTGGATCCTATTTAACTAAACTTGTATGATTCAGATGAGGCACTTATGATTATATAAGATTAGAGGTGTATATATAAAGAGTTTTCACCTAACTTATCTAGGAATCACATAGAGATATGATTGTCAACTTATATTATCTATCTAGTTTAATTTATAATGATTTGTTAAGTCACTCAATGTTATATAATTAAACAAGATCCCGACCCACAAGAAGATCTAAATGAGATCTTTTGAATTAATAGGGAAAAATATTAATTTTAATAAAAATAATGGGATATTAAATTATGATTAAAGATCTTATCTTAATTTGGCTATTAATATATATCCATGAAACTAATACATGTAATATTTATATGAATAAGTTGATAAATCACTATGAGTAGCAATATATCCCTATGCAACACACTTGATGCTAACAAATTAACTAGATAAAACATCTCACACCAGTACTACAATGTGAAATATATCCTCAAACAAGAAAGAAGGTTATATGTTCTTGAAAATCCAATTCCTCTAGTCATTGATAAGGACATTGATGATAAAGTTAAGACTAAATATCAATGTCATATTGATAAAGATGGGTAAGCTATATATATGATGTCAGCTGGCATGTCATATGATCTTTTTGATGCTTCTAGTAGGATAGAAAGGTATAAAACCTTTAAAGAATTGTTCTGCTGTAAAATGATAGAATGTTTCTCTATAGACACCTATGTTCTAAAAACAATTTTGTATATTGATATATTTGGCCAATTGGGCTTTGTCATAGACCATTAGTTAAGTGTTGAATTGGTATTGTAATCTTTATCTCAAAACACTTCGCAGTTCATCATGAACTATCACATCAACAAGTTGGATAGTTTTTTTTACCATAATTGTTTAATACGATTAAAATTGCTTAAATGACCTTTTAAAAGGAAACAACTATGTTCTTCTAGTTCACTCTTCTAAGGCTAATCACCAAAAGCATAAGAAAAGGAACAAAAAGAATAAGGGCTCTTCATCTAAAGCACTAAAACCTAGTAAGACCATAAAAAAGACAAGAAATAAAAAGAGTAATTGTCATCATTGTGGCAAAGAAGGTTATTAGAATAGGAAATGCAAAAGGTATCTTACAACCTTGAAATCTAATAAGGTTATTGAATTCTATACTTTAGGTATGTTTATGATTAAAAATTATCTTTCTACTTCATATAATAGTTCATAGGTATTACATATCGAATGTTGTTTTCACATTTGCACGAATGTGTAGGAACTAAAGAGAAGTAAGATGTTGCATAAAGGTAAAGTGGACCTACGAGTTTGTAATGGAACGAGAGTCATTATATTAACTGTAGGACTTTATTATCTTACCTTTTCTAGTGGACTGATACTAGAACTTTATAATTATTATTTTATTTCAATACTTTCTAGATACATAATATTAATTTTTTTTATTTAGCTTTAAATGAATTTAAATTTATTATTGAGGACAAATATTGTTCCTTTTATAATAATAATATTTATTATGAATCTAGTATTTATACAAAGAGTTTGTATATATTTGATTTTGATATGCCCATACTCAATATCAATAGTTAGAACATTAATTTAGGAAAATAAAATTTATCATATTTATGGCATTATAGACTAGTTCATATCAATAAAATAAAAATCACTCACTAAGTTACATAAAAATAATATTTTGATCATTTTAATTATGAAATACATGAAACTTGTTATTGGGTAAGATGATGAAAATGCCTTTTACAAGAAAGATTGAAAAAAAAATAATGAATTGGTTAATCTAGTACATACACCTATGACATGAAACATCTATGTTCACCTCATTTATTAATGACGATCATAAATATGGTAATTCTTATTTAATAAAATACAACTTTGAATTATTTAATAAGTTCAAAGAATTTATAAATAAAGTTAAAAAATAAACTAGAAAGAATATTAAGACACTTTAATCAGATCAAGGTGAAGAATACTTGAGCTAGGAATTTTAAGATAATCTAAAAAAAAAAATTCTCTCACAATGAACACTTCCTGGAAAACCATAATATAAATGGAGTTTCTAAAATGATAAATCACACCCATTAGATATGGTTCGATCCATTATGAGTTATATAGATCTTAAATCATTCTTTCTAAAGCTAAGCCCTATAAACTGCTATTTATTTTTAAATAGAGTTCCAATAAAATATGTTGATAAAAATCCATATACGATATAAAAAGGTATAAGATCAAACTTATCATACTTAGATATTTGAGGATGTGATGCTTATGTGAAGTGTATCGTATCTGAAAAGTTAGGAGCTAAATTAGATAAATATATGTTTGTGGGATCTGAAAAAACAGTTGAATATTATTTTTTCCGGCTTGTTAAGTACAATGTTTTTGTCTAAAAAATACTACCTTTTCAGAGATAACTTATTCTTAAAATGAGCAATGGGATGAAAATAGAACTTGAAATGTAAGAACCAGAAATCGACATCCAAATGGAACCCAAGCTTGAAGCTACAATGTTAGATGTTCAATAAAAAGTTCAAGAAACACAATAACTCCATAGATATGGTATGACACATCATGCACCAATGTTATATGGATTTCTCATGGAAGTTAGAAATGATGAGTTGCTCATAATTGATGAGCCCACCAACTATATGGAAGTGATATCTAATATTGATTTCATGAAATGCCAAAATATTTAAAATGAATTTCATGTACACCAACTAGGTATAGTCGTTGGTTGATCTACCTAAAGAGATAAAACTCATTAGATGTAATTAAGTTTTTAAAAGAAAAACTAACATGGATGGTAATGTATATGCATACAATATCAGACTAGTTGATAAAGGTTGCAAATAAAGACAAGGAATTGACTTTGATGAAATCTTCTCACTGATAACTATGCCAAAATCTATAAGGATTATGCAAACTATAGTTGCATAACATGATTATGAAATTTGGCAAATGGATATCAAAATTGCATTTCTATATATATATAACTTGAAGGTTTTCACACCCATCTCTCTAAGAATTATGTGTCCACGAAAGAGAAATTAGACAACTATGATGAACTTACATACCCAATAGTACTCATAGAAAAATATATAAAGCAACCTGGAGCTTATAATACAAGATTGCAATACCATGTTCAAAATCTTTTCAATGACTTCCCACGAGTCTATTAGGCATGATACCATAGCTTAAAACCCAACTATCACTAACTTTCATAACCTTTATGTAAAACTTATCTCCTATTATAGTACTAGCATACCAATTAAAAAAAAGCACAATTGAGCTATTCATTATCACACAATAAGAATATGAGAGCACCAGAGCATATCAATAAACATTTAATAAGGAAACACTTAATATGGAATGTCTAAATGAACCCATTACCACCGAGAACCTGATTAATGGTGGCCACAATTATACTTTATGGAAATGATTATAAACTCTTTTAAAAGTTAAAAAGATAATGGAAAACCACATTTTCATATATAAGACTATTGTTACCAAGTAAGAAAACCACTGGGTTCAATGATAAAATAAAAAAAGAATCTCCCAAGCGACATCAATTTCCTCGTAGGCCTATAACATCTAAAAACAACTCAAAAGGTTTCATTCATGATTGGTTGATATTCTCATATGCTCATAATGATACCTCTAACTAACATATGTACTTAGGTGTTGGCTTCCAATAAAAGTAGAGAATTTGTGTAATAATTCTTTTCTATAGAAAGTGATGTAAATATACAAAACTCTAATAAATTTTGTTTTATTCATCATAACAATTGGCATGATACAGAGGACTATTATGCCCTAACAAGAAGATGGAAATATTGATTTCCAAGGGTTACCTCCAATAATTTTTCATGAAAGAAATACAACCCGAATAAAAAAGAAAATAGATCGACACAACTTACAATGCATTACCTGAGATTAAATAATTTTCAAGAATTGTATCTCTATTGCATAAGTAAATCATTTGAACTTTTCATGATATTATCTCTCTAATGAGTCCATGTTATGTTTTTATCCATAATGTTGTTCATCTTCATATCTCTGTACGGAGTCTCTTTATGATTATTTATTAGGAGAAAAATAACTCTTTTGGTTATGAACATCTCTATTTAGGCATGTACAATTACCAACTTATGTACAATATGATCTCTATTCGAGTACTAGACAACATGGCTTGATTTCAAAATATTCTTAAAAAAGTATTAATCTCAACATCTCCAAATTACATCTCCATACAAAATCTTCAAATCTCTAAATAAAATCTCCATACAAAATCTTCACATCTCCATATAATAACCTCCCTAAAACATCCATTATAGTATTTTCTCCATGGTATTCTTCACCCCTAGCAAAAGTGGACTTTATGAAATTTCTTCCCTTCCTAGGTACAAAACAAATCTTCATTCAAGCCTAGGCGCCAAAAGTCTTCAAGTTAGTTTAAATACTCAAATAATCACTTTACTCACAAAATTAGAAAAATCCTTGAGCAACAAGAAAGTCTTGACGGAAGCTCTCCACCAAATTCTCTATCAAAACAACCTCTATGAAAAATCTTCATTTAAAAAATGTAATTCATATACATGTTCAAGCATACTCTTACTTTATGAAGTAAAATAAGAACAGCAACAAAAAAATCTGGAAAATACATGCATTTTCAAAGACTAGGAGGCAACTAATGAGGGAAGCCCAACGAGGTCTATCTATTGGTCCAATTGAGCTTGAAAGGGGGGGAAATGAAAGAGAAAGAAAGAAAGGAGAAAAGGAAAAAAGCACAACACAATCAGGCTCACCATTTGGCTCACTCGAGCCTAAGGGGAAGAAAAAGAAGAGGATGAGGGAAGGATAGAAGGGGAAAAGAAGGGAAAGATAGAGAAGCTCTAGGGGAAGAAAAGGACAGAAGGAAATGATGAGGGGAAAGGAGGAAGAAGATTACGTATATTGACAGACGCATATGCTTATTGCAAGTTTGTAACATAGTTCGTACGTAGTTGTAAATGTATAATATAAGATTATGCAGGAACTTGTCCTTCAACATATGTTAGCTTGGTATAAATTAATTCAACATCCACAATTGTAACCCTTATTAAATAGGTTTCCTTTAAAAAAATTCATATATAAATAAAAAAAGGGTTCATTTTATTATATAAAAAAAGATAACACAAAATCAGAATATGTGTATGCTAAGACCCCAATTATTCAATCCCCTAATTTTTATATTGGCTTCCCATCCAACCAACGACTGAAGAAATCCAACGACTCTCGTGGTTTGTATTCAGGAACTGTATGCCCTGCCCCCTGTGCAAGAAGATTGCATTTTATAATTAAATAATAGAATTTGTAGCCTTTCACATTACACGACTTAAATACAACAATTATATATTTTTTTTCTATGAACAAAGGCTATAGAGGTAATAATCAACCATATTCAAAATCACTTCATCATATTATTAATAGCGTGCTTAAATGTTTTGCAATTATAATCCAAAGTACCTTGGAATTGAGTAGGGGTGAGCAAAAAAACCGATAAACCGATTAAACCGAGAAAACCAGAAAAAAAATAACCGAAAAAACCGAACCGAAAAAAAAAACCGAATTAACCGATTAAAAAATCACAAAAAAATTCCGGTTCGGTTCGGTTTCGGTTTCCAAAATCTGAAACCGATTGAACTGAACCGAACCGAACCGGTTCAACCAGACCAGCACTTAAAAAAAAAAACAACTATAAATAGGATGCTTTTTCTAACCATAAGCCAACTTTGCTCTCTGCATTCCCTAAACAAAAAAGTAGCCGCCCCTCCCCCCTTCTTTATGCATCTCTCCCCTCCCCTTTCCTTTCTCTCTGCATGTCTCCCCTCCTTTTCTCTTTGCTTTTTGATTGGAGAAGGAGACTGAGTTGGTGCAACAGAGTTGGATCGGTCACCATTGAGAGCGAGTTTAGGGTTTTTTCTTTACAGGTGTGTGGTGGCGGCTCCAAAACGAAGTGGAGGGAAGATTAGAGAGTAAAAAAAGGGGATTTTTTTAACTAGCATGTAAGGGTTTGGCCCTTCCTCTTTGATTTGTTTCCTCTTGTTCAAATAATAATGTTTTGATGGTTTTACATTTTAAGAACAAATATCTTTTGATCTTTTCTTTGTTTTTTTTTCTCCAGTCAAATTACTTCTGTTCTTTCCTTTTGTGTTTGTGTATCTTTTTGCAAAGTTTAATTCTTGGGCAAAGATCTAACAAAAAGAAAATCGGGATTGAATTTCTGGATATCATGCATGCCCAACCAGTTAAAAAAAGAGTCATACTTGTTGAGAAAGCCAAGATTTCTCAGAAAATAAGCATAGAAAGCACATATATGTGAAATTAAAAATAAAACGAAAATAAGATCCTTGAAAAAATATGAACAATGAAAAAACTCAGAAATAATGTTCGGTTTAAATTGGTTTGGAAGGGAAAAAAACCGAACCGAACATGGTCGGTTCGAACCGGTTTTCGGTTCGGTTCGGTTCAAAAACTTGAAAAAAAAAATTCGATTTGATTGTTTTTTTTTGCCCAAAACCGGACCGAACCGAAAATGCTCAGCCCTAGAATTGAGTCTAGGCTATATCTCAGCATTGTTGGTGAAATATATTATATATTGTTAATGTCATTCTACATGCCATCCATTTATCATACTAAAAATCAAATTGTTGGTATTTGTTTTCCCTTTATAGTCATGTTCATATGATCAATTTATAAAGTAGGGTGAGATTTGTTTTTTTATTAATATGGGTATGCAGGTCAGCAAGAGCGGAGCAAGAAAAAAAAAATTAAAGGGGGGCAAATTAAAAGAACTATTTTAAAAAGATTAAAATTTCAGTTATTTTATATAAAGGAGGGGCTGGGAAAATTTTCCTTGCAGGGGCCGGGACTCTTTCCAGCGCCCCCCCCTTCCGTCTCTGCCACTGCAGGTTAGCTTGCGTGTATCTCGACTAATCTTATTGATTATTGAAGCAAACTCAAGATCTGACCAATTGAGCTTCCCTTGTGATTAAGCAAGGTGGCATTTGTTATCATACATAATGGCACTAAAGAATACACTTTTTAATAACACATTAATTAACCCTCACCTGGGGTATTTTACAAAAAATATAAAAGGTTAATGGCGAACAAAAACCAAGCAGTTTATAAAGTTTTTAGTATTTGGTTTTTTAAAGACCCCATTAACCGTGCTTAGGCGTGGAGGAAAGTTCTTGAGAAGAATTAATAGCTTCAGATCTTATTGATCTAGCTAGCTGTTTGTAATGGGAAGAATGTTCACTTGTGACAGGATTAATGGCTTCACCTGGTCCTTTTAGCTAAAGTTTATGTATTAAGACTTGTTCATGATTTTGGCTTTGGTTTGAATGCTATAATAAGTGTTAAATTAATCCACTAAAGCTGAGTCGTTTAGGCTTTGTTTAGTTGCAACGACAACTAACCTTTAGAAGAAGTGTATTTTGTTTCTTCTTTCTTGAGATTAGCTTGGTGTGCTGTTTTATATGGATTCTGGAAGGATCCTCTCCGGTCGATGTTACAATCTAGGTTGTTTATTTCAAATAAGTTTATTTTTGTGCTTTAAAAGTATTTTTAAAACAATTTAAATTTTTTTATTTTTTTATTTGTTTTAAATTAATTTTTTTATATTTTCAAATTGTTTTGATGTGCTGATGTCAAAAATAATTTTTAAAAAATAAAATAATATTATTTTAATGTATTTTCAAGTAAAAAACACTTTAAAAAACAACCGCTATCATACTTTCAAACATCCCTTAATAACATGTAGATTTGTTATACAAAAATTTTTCAAAAAGTTTTTATTAATATTTAAGCTTGATTTTGCTAAAACTCTTTTTAACCAATCATATAAAAAACATTAATTTAATATTTTTTTATCAATTATCTCCTACTATTTTGGTTTTTTAATAAATGACAAGCTTTCATATTTATTTTTATTTTTTTAAAATCAAGTTTGCAAAAAGGCTTAATTTTGAAGTGGTTGATGGGAGTGTTCGGGTCAGCTTACGCGTACCTCGACTAATCTCAATAATTATTAGTAATCAAACCTAAAATCTGACCAGTTGAGCTACACTCAATGTCAAGCTGGGTGACATGTACTGGAAAATACACCTTATCCATTATCTCCTACTATTTTGGATTTTTAATGAATGACAAGCTTTTTTTAAAATAATAATAATAAAAAAAAACACAAGTTTGCAAGAACGCTTAATTTTGAAGTGGTTGATGTGCATCCGAAAATTATTATAGTAAGGAGATGAGGTTTTCATACCTTGATGGTGAGAAAGGTTAGGTTATTGTCATATCCTTGCAAGTATCTGTAACAGTAAAAATAAACATACAAATCAGCCACGACGAAAGAGTATTAGTTACACAGTGTGTGTGTGTGTCTATATATATATATATATATATATATATATATATATATATATATATATATATCCTTGCACAGGTCAAAGATGTTTACGAGTGAGAAAAATAAATAGAATGATCAGTCTTAAGACAAAAGCAATCCTTTGCAACTTGTTTTGTCCGGAAAAATACTGTATCTAGTAATGAAGTACTTAAGATGCACAAGATTTTGCTTACAGTAGAAGAGTGATAGTAATTATTTTTTAATTTGTTTTTAGAAATATATTAAATTAATATATTTCTAATTTTTTAAAATTATTTTTTATATTAACTCTGAAAATATTAAAAAATAAATAAAATTTAAATTTTTTTAAAAATATTTTTAAATATAAAAACAAACAAAATTAATATAAATTTGATAACAATAATTTTACCCGGCAACTTGATCGTTAGACATCCAAGACCTCCATTCATCTATTATCTTGTATCCAAGTGACCTTGTCCACGCTTGCGTACCCAGTGAATGGCACACACATATCATGGTCTCCACTGTATGTAAAGTAAATAAAACTTAGATTTTCACAGACGTCTAAGACCAAGAATTAATTACTCCTATTCCCCCCCCCCCCCCCCCCCCCCCCCCCCCCCCCCCCCCCCCCGAAATTGTGGAAACAGAAGGAGGAGAGAACAGAAGGATTTCTATGAGCAAAAGAAGAACAGCATCCAATGTTTATTGAGTATAATTGGAAAACTCCCTCAAACTTAAAAGACTTTTGTATCTGTAAATGAAAGCACTTTAGATCCTTGAAATATTTAAATATATATATATATATATATATATTGTTATGGTTTTATTTTAGTTAGAAAAAGAGAATAAGAATTATTCATAAAAAATAAGAGCGGTAGAATCCAAATTCAAGAGCAATAAAAATAATCAATATTTTACTAAATTAAATGTTATTTTTTGTTTTTTTTATTAACGTGAGTGTCCGGATTAGCTTGCGCGTACCTCAACTAATTCCACGGACCCTGAAGTTAACGACCATATAAATCTCCAGTGATCTTAAAGTTTGTGGAACTTAAACTAGTAATTTTTAGAAAACAAATTTAAAATTTAACTAATTGAGTGACAACCTTCAAAGTTAATTAGACGCTATCTTGATTGAAAAACTTACATTATTATATTTAAGTTTTAAAAATCGATTTTATCACATACGAAGTACATTACCTGTAAATAAGGGCTCGATATCCTTGGGCGGTAAGGTTTTTATGGTATGGAAGCATGCTTCCGGCACCGTATCTATAATCTATTCTGTCTGAGCATATTTGCCAAGGTCCGGCGATGGATTTCTATCATTTGAGACAAGAAGAACATTAAACAAAAGAAAGCTAATTCAAATCTAGATGCATGCCAGGATCTCAAAACAAGATCGTGAATTCGGAAAACTTACCGGCTCGGCATGAATTGCTGTCCTAACGGATTCGTCATTTAGCCATGTAGTTGCGACTTCGTCGTTCTGTTTTATAGCAAACAATTGGTAAGAACAAATAGGATCGCAATATAGATTAGTTTCCAGGGCTTATTAAAAGGGTTTTGAGTGGCTTACAACACATGGGACACTTCCTTGCAAGGCAAGTTCCGACCACGATGGGAAATTACCGTCCTTTTCAAACGCCCAAAGCGGCCATGCACGGCCAAACATTCTCTTCCTCACCTTGAGAGGCCTGTCTGTTGCCCCCAATTGCTGGAAGCTAATCGGCAAATTTGAGCTTGTGTTTCCTTTTGCATGTTGATCGGACGCTGGATCGTGGTAACAAGGCTCAAGGATGTCATAAATGTTTAGCCCCGAGAGAGCCTGAGAAGAAACCGAAGGTACCAAAATTTGATTAACTTGCTTGAGATGTTGAAATCCAAACTATTAAAAGGCTAAGAAAACATCATCTTACTTGGTCAATTTTACCAATACTATTATAGCAACTATCACTTGCATTTTGATAATTCCCTTTGCAAGCACGTTCAATTTCCTGCAAGAGTTTCCATGATCGGCTGCATTAACTAATTAAGAATGATTTGGGAAAGGTAAACATAATTTAAAATTTTCATTGTATAATTGAAACTATTATATTTCAATTCTCTAATGTCCCGAAGGAAGGAAGGATATATGACACATCATGTGATATAATATAACTAGCTACTTCACTTTATAAAATAAATCAACAATCATCTATGTAAATAAATAAAAACAAAAATCATTAATAAAAACTAAAAGCAAAACTGAAAAAATAAAGAGATAATTGTAGACCAAGATATTTGATCAATACAAACACTTAATTAACTAAATCAATAACAATATGTGTAAATAAATAATCATTAACAATAACTAAAAGTAATATCAAAAAAATTAAGAGATAATTGTAGATCGAGATATTTGGTTTGCAACATAGAACATTTACCTAAATATGTTTACCGAATTTATTTATTAAAATTATTCTTTTATTAAATTAAACGATAATAGAAATATACATCCACATGAAAATAATTAAATAAAATAAAAGGAAAAAACTTATCATGTAAGGTTGCATATATTATAAATATCATCTAAAAATAAATATTTTATATCTTTAAAAATAAAGTTCATCCATATAAAATAATAGATCAAGCAGAATAATAACTTCAAAAATATTCACACAAATTGTTTTTAAAAAAACTATATTAAAAAAAATCTTACAAAACTCATGGCATACGTTATGAGGTTGAGATAAATTGATAGAAAAAAAATTAAAAATAATAACAAAACCAATTTTTTTTAAAAAAATAATATCAAATGAAAAAACAAATGAGCCCAAAACAAAATATGAACCTATATTAACTTTTCAAACTCGTAACTTAAGTTATTAGACTAGAAGTATAATAAATAAAAAAAATTATAAAATTCAATTCTTAATAGATAAAATTAAAAAAAAAACCACACAATAAGAAAAAAAAATGTAATTTAACTTTCACAATGAATAGTCTTATATATATATATATATATATATATATATATATATATATATATATATATATAAGCTATTTATTGTTTTTGTTAATAGCGCCAGATGAGGAAAAAATAATATGGAATGTGATTTTCTTACCTCGAAAATGTCGTCCGAGACAAGGCCCATCCCATGTGCAAAAGGGACAAGAGCACTCAACCCCTCAAATTGGCTGCCGGACACTCCATTTCCTATCAGGTAGCCCTGCATAAAGAATTACACCTGCGATTAGCAGTTTCACCATTTATTTTTCCCATTTTATTTCAATCGGCCCTGCTTGTCGCCGTCGGCATTTTCTTATTACCTTGAAGTTGATGACTGGATCTTGACCTGCCTGTATTCCTGCAAATGAAAGCAAAGTTGTCCACTTTTTTTAATAAAATAGCAACCATATTACCCTTTTTTATTGTTTTTTTTTTTTATATAGTTTTCATATACCAATATAAAGATAATAAAAAAATTAATATATTATTAATAAAAAAATTAATATATTTTGAATTGTCAATGCTACAAGCGATCGAGACACCTTTCACCACTTCAGCAGAAAGTGTAGGCACGTAAATCCCAGCATATGACTCTCCCGATATGTAAAATTGATTGTTGACGAACTCTGGATATAGCTGAAACCACTATATTGCAAAACAAACAAATCTTAGAGCTGAAATCATTAATTAATTAAAAAAAAACCCTTTTTGTACAGAATTTCATGGTATTTTTGAACTAGTTTTAGCACATTAATCCTAAATCCACCTCTATAATATATATAATTAAAGATAAGTTGTTTTCTTTTATTTTCCTAGCTGGTCTTGCGTTTGTCGATGAACTTAAATTACCTGGAGGAGAAAACTATGCGTATCAGCAGCCGTTTGCAGGTCATCGTTTATATATTTGCTTTGGTTTTTGGAGTAAGACATGCCTACCCCGCAAGGAGAGTCCAGATAAATAATGTTTGAAACCTATTTAAAATAATTACAATAATATAAAGTTAAGAGAAAATATAATTGAACTATAATTAAGAGGATAAAATTAAAAAACAAATTAAAAGAATTCAATAGAACTATTAAAGTTATGACCTTGGACCAGCTGTACGGGTTGAGATGCAATATTGGCAGGCTTCCTTTAGGTTTCCCTTCTTCAAAATTGAATGGCCCTGCAAATATTCCAATGAAAAGGAACCAATAAAAGAAAATTTAATACTGGTTAATGCACAAACAAATTTGAGGTTACTCTTAAATATTGAATCAAGAAAAGAAAATGGGGATTATATGTTTGTTTGTATGTAATTCTATACTATATAATTGAAGTTTTACCCATCATAAATCATAGAGCAAAAGAACAAAGAAAGGTTAAACATTAAAATTTTAGTTTTTTTTTTTTAATTAATGTGGTGTCTGAACTAACTTGTATGCGTTTCGACTGATCTCAAAAGCTCTAAAATTAATGACTATATAAATTTCTAATAAACTTGAAATTTGTAAAACTTGAACTGGTGATTTCTAAAAGAACAAACATAAAATCTAACCAGTTAAATTACACACCTCAAATTAGCTATTTTAAAGCATATAATAGTTTAGTTAAATAATTTCTTTCAATATACTGTATTATTGGCTATATCATACACAAACACCCACTAACATTTGTTTAACATCATTTCTATTAATTAAAGACCATGACACGTCCAAATCATTTGTTTTTTCTAAATCATATTTTGTATATATTTTCATCAACGTAACCTAGAAATGAAATAAAAAGGAAATAATTTTAGAGAACAAAAAAAAAAGATGGCATAAAAAGGAACATAGCTCTATCCACTTTCCTTGGCTCTCCCTATATGGCAAAAAATCATCTTCGCTGCCTATGGTGAAAAGATCCTTTCCCCCCTCTATTTCTCCTTAACTCGTGACCTCTTCCTTTCTTTCTCTGTGTTTACTTCTTATATGATCTAGATCTTTCGTGCTCTTGCGTTTAGGCTTGTTTGATGTGCTCTTAGAATATTGTTGCGGTTGTGTTTAGATCAGACATATGATCCTAGATTGTCCCTTCCATGAATGAGATGGACAACGAAAGCAGATGTCAAAGCAAAGTCTTCTTCTTCTTTTTCCCTTGAAAGAGCTTGTCTTGTTCTTTCTTACACAGTACTTACTTTTTTCTCCAAATTATTTGAAGTAATTTGTAGCTTTTATCAGCATCAATATATGGGAAGCATTTATTTGATTTGTGCGTGCGCTGTGTGCTGTGTGTGTGCCCCCACACACACGGGGGGGGGGGGGGGGGGGGGGGGGGAGCACTTGTTCTTCACTAAAACCACAGCAGAAAGGCCAAAGCGTTGGGCCCTCGTCTTTGTTTTTTATATCATCATCACAAAACAGGATTGTAATGAATCCTTGGCCTAAAAAGTTAGTTTGTAGAGCAATTACATGCGCCACCGAGAATGGTTCTCAGTGGTGCATGGTGTTGATAGCCATTTAGGCAACTTGTGGTTCGAGTCTCTGAGAGAGAAAAGACTTAAAAAAGCCAATTCGGTGTGAACTGATCAATCTTTGGACCTAATCCGTCGTTATCAACGAGGAAACAGTTCCTTGTCATAAAGTCCAGATTAATACGAGTAATTAAAAACATCCACGAAAATAAATTTGAAAAACAAGATGTCCCTCTCAATCTTTAAAAGTTGAGGTTGTGAAGCATTACCATATCCTCATCCTCCCAAACTAGCAAAGTAATTCTATTGGATGAACTTTATATATATATATATATATATATATATATATATATATATATATATATATATATATATATATATTACTATTATTCAAGCCCAGAGAAAATATTAGGAAACAAAAACCTAAAGGGCTTAATTTGTGATCGTGAGATACTATAAAACCTAGCTACAGACTTAAATGCAATAATATATATAAGTAAATCAATCTAAAATGATGAAGAAAGTAATAAAAGAATGAAACAGAGTAAAATCTTGGTGGTTGATGGACAAAGGCTTACCATGTTCATAAACGAAGCCGTCGAAGCTAGAGCATCCAGGCCCGCCATTAAGCCACAGAACCACGGGATCTTTGGATGGATTTCTCTCGGAAAGAATGAAGTAGTAGAAAAGATTCTTATCATCGAAGGTTATATAGCTACAAGTTGAGATTTGAATAACAGTTAATATTTCTATCAAAACTCACGGCAGATTCCGTTAATCAGTAAAAGTATTTTCACTGGATACAACTAGATGATAAAAACCATACAAGTGAAGGGAAAATTAACTTGCCCTGAGTAGTGATTTGATGGGAAAACGCCATTGAAACCAGGCAATCCTGTGATAAGCGAGCCCTTTGGAGCTGCTTCAACTGATGCAAAATTCAAAAGGACGCAAATTGATATACCAGAGAAAAAGCTCCACTTATCCATTGCCAGGACCGTAAGGACATCAATAATGTCTAACCAAGCCAGGAAGAATTGTTGACATGTAATTCCACTATATATATTATAGGTGGACCACCGGAGAGGAAGGGGGAGAGAACTTTTTTATATAAAACAGAAAGAGGGTGAGCGAACGAGATGATAAATTCAATGTGAGCTGAAGTGAGGACGTACACCACAAGGGAAGCAAAAGAAAACACCAAAGACGGGAGGAGATTGGCATAAAAGGCCAAAAATTAAATAAAGAAGCTTTTATACCAAGTGTCTCTCTCTTTGTTTGAAAATTGCTTTTGAAAAAATTTTAAAAAATTTTATTTTTTAATTTATTTTAAATTAATATGTTTTTAATATTTTCATATCATTATGATGTGCTAATATCAAAAATAATTTAAAAAAAAATAAAAAAATATTATTTTAATGTATTTTGGAATGAAAAACACTTTAAAAAACAATCGCTATCACACTCTCAAACACCTGCGGTATTTTCTGTTATGAAATGTATTTTAAAAATATATTTTAGTTAAAATATATTAAATTGATATTTTTTAGTGTTTTTCAATGATTTTAATGTGCGGATGTCAAAAATAAAAAAAATTATTTTGATATATTTTTAAGCAAAAAATACTCTGCACTATAATATCAAACACACACAATTCAATTCTATTCAGTATTTGTTGTGTAAGCCGGAAAAAAACACTCATGCAATTTAAATCATTTGAAATTCCATTTTTGTATCTTGTAAATGAACTTAAATAAATTAAATATATGAGACATTTTGATGTGACTTAGCTTCCTAACTCGAACAAATTAGCAATTTAATAAGAAGATGAAGGAAAGTAGGTTTGGTTATATGGTTTTTCTTCTTCTTATGGTGTTTAGACTGAAAATTACATGATTTGTAATGAAAATGAGTAATAAAATATGAATGAAACTCTTTGATAAGTTGAAAAGTTTTATATTATTTTAAAAGTACCTAATATTTCTCTGAAATATCATTATATACTTGGAACAACTCTTCAAGTTTAGGAAATACCAAAAAGACATAATTGAGATCAAATAAATAACTTTGTTTAGAAAACTAGATAAATAATAAGTAGCACACAATTTTTACTTATAGAACACAAACACAGACATGCAAAAATTAAAACAACCATAATTTTTAATACAAAACTCCAATACATGGTTGGACAAACTGGAAAAATAACATTTTGAACTTTAAAATCATACAGAATAAGTTTATTTTCCAATGCAATAAAGTGGTGAAACATTCAGGTTCAAATTAGTCAATGGGTTGACAGCAAACTCAAATTCTTTAAAACTCCCAAATCATGACCCAAGTCTTATTTGAAAACAAACAAACTTATTTGAACAATTTCCATTCAATTTATAAGCCTCCAAACTCATCGAAGTTTTAATTGTTATAATCTAACTTGTTAAGGCATTTTATAGTTGTTTCGCCCAAGCTATCATCATTGAACCTTCCCAATGCTCATACACATTATAATCAACCTTTTTCATGTTAGAATCATAATGCATATCATAATAACTTGATGTTCCGTTTCACTTATTAAAGAGTGAATAAAAATACATATGGTGAATATTTAATTAGTTATATAACTAAGTGTATATCTAAGCTAAGATAATTGATTCATTACTCTACACACACGCACTCTCTGAAGAACTAACACTGAAACCTTTTGTATTAATTTAAATGTAGAATAGATTTTTAAATGGTATTGATAACTTTGGTTTGCATATGTCCTCATTTATATATATAAAAATTCAATTAAGAAAGAGAAGTTGCAAAAATGGAAGAAAACAAAGAAAATAAAATTCATCAAGTTGAATATTTACAGGAAAACATTAAGCAAAACTTTACAAAAATGAGTAATATATTTGAAATCACCTCTAAGTTTAATTTATAAGATATTTGTAAACTTTTTGTCAATTAAAACACTACCAGAATTCTTATATTTATTGACAAAATTTTCCGTTAGTATTTGTACTATCATTCTGTTGGTAATTAATTTACAAACAAAATCATAGACGAAAATACTCAGTCGGTGAATCTTTTATTGGTAATTTTTTTGTCTATCGGTGAGTCCGTCAATAATAAAAAAAAATATTATTACCGATGGATTTATTGACAGGAAAAACGTGTTGAAAAAATTATCCACTTCATTTCGTCTGTATTTCCCTCAAGAAGCTTGTCATATAACCGACAAAAATACCGTATGCAATTCCATCGGTGATTATTTAAAAATATTTCAAAAAACTCTACTTAACAAAACTAGAAAAATAATTAAAATCTATTTAAAAATCCTATAAATAAATCAACTAAAATATTTAATTTAATTATTGATATTTTTAACCATTCTGTCGATGATTTTATCTGTAATATTTAATTTAAATTTTCAATTTAATAATTTTTTTCAGAAACTGTCAAATATCACCGACGACTTTTCAATCCGTCGGTGATTTTATCTGTAATATTTAATTTAAATATTCAATTTAATAAAAAAATTTCAAAAACCCGCTAAATAACAACGACAACTTTTTAGTCCGTTGGTGATTTCATCTGTAAAGAATATTAATTAATAATGCAATTGAGAGTGAACAGTTCCAAAGTTATTTGAAAAATACCGACAGAATTTTTCGTATGTGATTTCGTTGGTAATTGACATGATGAACAGTGTCAGAAAAATGTGAATAATTTAACAACGAATTTACTAACGGAATTAAAACCATTGGTATAAATAGCACGTCATCTTATTTTTTAAATTTATTTTAATTTTTTTTCATTATAATTCTCTTAGTATATATTAAAGGAATATTTCTGTTCATAAAATTTATTGATAAAAATATTTTATTAATATTTATATTTATATTTATATTTATAATTTTTTTTATTAGAAAAAGTCAAGAAAAGGAAAGAAGAGCCCACCTTCTAGGAATCATCAAAAATTTCCGCGTCGTTAACGTGCCACAAACATAAAGAAAGCCAATACAAGGAAGTGTTGTTGCTATTTGACTTGTCTTCTTTTTATGCTGGTGGTGATCCCAAAGGGCCACTTTGTAAGACATGCCTGCTGGCAGGAAAGGCAATCTGAAAGAAATGATTGGCGCGTCAAGTCCATGAAAACAAGGGGGGCCCACTTAACTTTCCATTAATTTGGAGCCATTTTCTAAATTACTGGGACAGCCTTTTTGTCCTCTGCTCGAACCTACTCTTTCTTATTAAAAGACGAAAACTATCAGTCACGTAGAGAAATCTAGAGACTTTTTGGTGTTGTTACAGAGAAAATATTCTTTAATTAACTAAATAATTTTTGTTTTTTTATTAGATTTTATATTTAATTGCATTTTGAATATTGAGTTTTTGAGTTTTGAAAGATTAAAATAACTTGTTTTTTATTTTTATTTGTAAAGATTTTTTTTATTCAAAAATTAATCTCACAGTAATTTTACTTAAACAAATATTTGTTAAACATTTTATTTTTTAAATAATAATTAAAAATATTTTTTAAAAACTCAATTATAAAAACTATCATAATGTCAAAAACACATATTTAATATTTACCCTTGCTCCTAAAAAAAACAGAAAGGTATATTATATTTTTGACTCTAGAGTTTAAAAAAGACAGGTAAATTTTATTTTCACCTTAGATTATTATTTTTTTTCTTTCTAAAAGTTATCTTTTATCAATTATTCTTATGAACTAGTTATTTTCCCTTTATTTTAATGTCACTGAAATAATCTTATTGATAAATGAATGTAATTTTATAAAGGTAATTGATTAAGAATTTTAGTGGAATAGAAAATGATAAAATTAATATACTTTAATAGATAAAATAATTGTAAAAGGTGGAGAAATTCAAGGACTATTTTAAATGCATTTAAAGGAAAAATTAAAAGAAGTGATGAAAAAAAACATGCAATTGACCAAAAAAATAGAAAAATATAAGTCAAGGGACTAAACTGGAAAAGGCGAAGAAATGAGGGGAAATTATATACTAAATTGAAAGAAATTTAGTGAAAAAGATTGAAATTAGCTGAAAATAAAATAAAAATTCAACGATCAAAATAGAGAAATTAGAAAGTTTGAGGGATATATTTAAAAACTTGAAAATTCCTATCAAACAAAACAATATGTTTTTGGTGAAACGATGTTGTTTCATTATTCAATTAAAATAATGTAAAACGATGTCATTTTGGACATAATTGAAACAACCTTTCTTCTTCCTTATGTGTGTCTGACTACATCATTGCATTTATCTCTTTTGTTTTGCATGGTTTTGGCCTAACCTTTAGCCATCATCTTTTATTTTTCACAATCAACATCATCTCACCTGCATGTGTACTATATTATCAACCCAAAAATAATTGCTTTATCTATCTAGATCGACTACAAAAGTGGTGCAAAGAAGTCAACTCGAGCATGCTTGGTCAAGGTGTACAACCATGATGAAAGTTTAAGACTAACCCAAGAAAACCAAGGGACACAATCATTCCACCGATAAAGGTTCTAGAACCTTCATCCTTGCCTATAAATAGAGGGGCAAGATAAGAAGCAAAAGAACTCAAGCTAGAGAGAGAAAATACAAGAAAAAGTGAGAGAAGAAGCAAAAGTGTTTAAGCTAAAAATAAGAATTATTTATGCCTTGTTTGTTTCAAAGAAAACAAATTCCTGGAATCTATTTTCCTCATTTTTTCATGTTTGGTAACCATCCGGAAAGCTAGTCAAAGGAAAGTTAATTCCGGTCAAAAGAAAAAAGTTGCTTTCATCACAGGAAAGTGTTTTCCTTTCCTTGTCAAAAGGAAAACACTTTCCTATCTTTACATAAAACACATCTCAAATCCCCCTCTCTGTGTCTCATGGGTTTTGTCCTGTGCTTCTTCTTCTTTGTCTTTCTGTCTTTGTTTTTCTTCGTTTCTGTGTCTATCTCTCTTTCTCTGTAATCTATGTTTTTCTCTCACTGTTTTTGTTCTTTCTTCGTGTTTTCGTTCTCGGTCTCCTGTGCTTCTTCTTTTTTGTCTTTCGTCTTTGTTTCTACTGTGACTTCTCCTAGAATGCTCTATTTCTGGTGCAGTTGCTGCTGAAGATGGAGCTCTAGAGCTGCTATTGAAGACGAAGTTGAGGGCGTGTTGCAGGAATACAACGGTCTCACCTTTTGTTTCTCTCTACTGTTCGTTCACCCCCTGTGCTTGTGGCCTTTCTATGGCTTTTATAAAACTAGAGAATGCCATGTGGTCGCACCTCCAGATCACGAAGCGACCTTGCAGGACTGTTATTGCAGCAGTAATAGTAACGACATTCGAAGATGCATCGTGGGGGCAGGGGGGCAGCTGGCCGAGAACCCTTTTCTTGCTGCTAAATTCGTCGAATAAAGATAATGAATAGTGTTTTCAAAACGAGGCCCTTTTCTCAATTGAAGTAGCTATTTTCAATTTGCCCCTTGAAGTTTTGATATTTAGCAATTGGGTCCTTATTTATGGAAAATCTCTTTTTGTTTTTATTTTTCCCCTGGATCAAGTGCAATTGGACCCCTAGATTTCAACGCCATTTACAAAACAGTCCTTAGTTTCCTATTTAATCAATTCAATCCTTAATCAACTCTTCAACTTTTAATTCTTTCAAAATTACCCCTAAAAAAAATCAATTAAACCCCCCTATAGTATCACCACCTATTCACTTTGGTTCATGAATTTTAATTCCTTGCAATTTTGATCCAAATCAGTCCCAAACTTTGATATTTCTTCAATTAAGCCCTTGATTACATTAAATAAATAAATCAAAGTTTAATTAATTGCCCAAACATACCAATTCTTCCAATTTTGACCAAATTGACTCCCAAATTTATAATTACATCCTTATTAGTCCTTAACATATCTAACTCTTACCATAAGCTAATTTGGCTTTCTTCATATGAAAAAAAAACTTATTTTAAGCTTTTAAAATTAAAAAAAAATATTAATAGGTTTTACTTATAAGAAATATTTCACAATGCTATTTCTCTATAATATGATATGACATATATAGTTATATTTTATAAAATAAGCTATATATGAATATAGGATATAATAAAAAAATTCATCATTATACTTTTTAGATTTCATTCTTTTATTGTAAGTGATTAAATATTATATTAAATATTTTATATATATTATATAAACTTGAAAAAAAATTAATTCATTAATAAATTATTTTCCATTTTATTTTTCATAACATAACCAAACACTGGAAAGTGTTTTCCAGGTCATTTTCCATAACACTACCAAACATCGAAAAATAATTCACTTTTCTCGGAATTCACTTTCCAAAAGGAAACAACTTTCTTGCAAATAAACGGAGCCTTAAGCTAGAAAGTAGCAAATAGGAGAAAAGAAGAAAGGAAAAAATGAGAAAGAAGAAGAAAAACCAAAGAGAAATAGAAGAAAGGAGGCAAACCTAAAGAGAGAGAGAGAAATAGTCAATACCATCCTCAACCAGTAGCTTAACCATAATCTCTAGCATTAGTAGCCACTAGTACAACTCCATTTTCACTTTGAATCAACCTTGAGGTAAGCCCGATCCTTTTTTCTTATCTTTTTATTTTATTTTATTTTATTTTTAATAAAATTACAACGATGTTATATTTATTTCATAAAACTATGTTTCCTCATTTAAACTTATGCATATGTGCAAAACAAATTGTTTTTGAAACTAGATAACTTTTCACTCATGTACTTTTTTTTTATTTGTTTTTTAGTTTCTTCTTCATAACATTAGATCCATTTCAAAACAAATATTTTGTCACTTTTTTACTTATGCATGTGTGAAAAATTAGTTTTGAAAATCGTCAACTTTTTACTCATGAGTTTTTTTATTTGATTTTATTTTTACAGGCTTCATAATAGTGTTATATTTATTTCATAAAATTGTATTATTGGATTTTTAGATACGCATGAGTGTATAAATATATATTTTCCAAACAAGAATAAAAATTACATTGACGACTTTCGTTAAATTTGCATCATGTTTTGATCAAAACTTGGTTTATAAACAACTAGACCAACTTGTCTCTTAGGTTTGAGGGATAGACGTAGACTTAGCACGATGTTTTTAACTTTAAATCGTATTAAAAAAAATACATTGATGAGTGTTCATCAAGTAAACGACATGATTTATTTAAACTTGGGTTTGAGTGGTTATGTCAATAAGTCTCTTAGTTTTATAGACCATTATAGGTCTAGCATGATGCTTTTAGCCAATAATAAAACAAATAAAAAAACTAAAATAAATTATTGAGTTACGAGACTCTTAATTTAGAGCCCGACACTAACTTAATGAACATCTATCGACAATAAATGACTCATGAATAAGCTTGGAAATAATTTAGACAATTAATGGTATGTGTAAAATAAATTTTAGGGAAAACACATAGCTAAGGTAACCTTTCATTTGAAAAGATGCAGTAATAGTGATGTATATCTTTTTTTAAGTATAACCAACCCCTTACTTAGATCTTTAGAACCATTGTATATTTTAGGATTTTTAGATTCCTTAAAAACTAGGTGGCAACTCTATTTTTTCAATTCTCCCTTTAATTCTAAGAGGTCCTAATTTATGTTGGGTAGTGATAAAATCTAAAATGGGTTCCATGTATACAAACCAAGTATAGACCTTGGTCAATCCACCTAAAAAGATGTAAGTAGGTCTTTAAAAGAAAGAATGATATAGATAGAAATATACAAACATACAAAGTTAGACTAATTGTCAAAGGTTGAAAAAAAAGGTGTTGAATTTTATTAAAGTTTATTATTGGTAGGTATATTAGAAATCTATAAAGATTCAGCTTGTTATAACTGCTTACTATGATTATACGATTTTGCTTTTGGATGTTAAAATTGTGTTCCTAAATGGAAATATTCATGTGTATATATATATGACATAACATGAAGGCTTTGAATCTGAGAAACTTGCCAATAAAGTATGCAAGCTACAAAAATCTATTTATGGACTTAAGCAAGCTTTAAGGAGTTCAAATATTTATTTTGATGAAATAATCCAAAAGTTTGAATATATAAAAAATATTGATGAGTATTGTGTTTATTAAAGGATTAGTAAGAGTGGAATTATATTCCTAGTATTATATGTAGACGACATATTATTGATATGCATTCCTTTACTCCAGTCACTAAAGATTTGATTGTCCAAGAATATCTCCATGATAGATATGGGAGAAACAACCTATATACTACAAATAAAGATCTGTAATAATAGATCTAGAAGGCTGCCTGGATTGTGTCAATCCATGTATATAGATATAATGTTACAATGGTTAATCATTGAAAAATCCAAAAGAGGATACTTATCTATTTTTGCAAGGAATATGTCTCTCCAAGGTTATGTTCTTTAAGACACAAATTAAAAGAAATAGGATGGAAAAAATACCCTATGTTTTGGCTATATGATCCATCATGTTACGATACTATATACTAGGGGTGTTCATGGTTCGGTTCGGTTCGGTTCGGTTTAGACTCAAAAAACCAACCGAACCGAATTACAGTATTTTTGTAAAAAATTAACCAAACCGGACCGGAAACCGGTTCAAACCAAACCGGTCCGGTTCGGTTAAATCTGGTTTTTTTAGGAAAAAACTGGGAAACCTAATCCCATCATATGTGGGTTTTTTTTTTGTTTTTTTGTTTTAAATTGGCTTAGCCTTACATTAAATTAAGCTTTAAAATTTAAAGCAAACTAATGTTCAGCTTTTAAAAATTTACAATGTTCAGCTAATTCACATGGCTGACTTTTAATATGAATTGGCTAACTTTTATTATTAAAATCTGGACATGAATTTGGACATGAATTAAAATCCCACAGAGATGCAAATTGACTGACTTTTAATATGCTTTCCAAAGTGCTAAATCAATAAATCAATGCAATATGCAAGATGCATGATCAAATTTAAACACCTCAAATTAAAAGCTTGTTCGCACTAGAAAAGTTAACATTAACAAGTGGATACATTAGCAACCAGCAATAAATTATCATAAACATCCGGCAGGCATAGTTTGAACTTTGAAGAAAAAAACCCAGCAACACCAGCATCCAAAAATTCCAGCAACGGCAGCATCAAAAAATTTTAGCAAGGATAATGCTATAAAAAACACTAGCAAATTAGCAACATATTAGAGTTCAACTATTGAAAGAATTAAGTATGCAAATTTTTAAGGGGAATTAACAAGGTAAAATAAATTAATTACCCAAAACAATTATATTCCAAGATTGCACCAAGCCACCAATACTACTTACAAATAATCAATTGAGATTTTTAAACTTTCACCAAATTCTACAAAAATATAAATTAAAATGCTAGATTAAACATATGTAAACAGAATGAACTTATTGCCAAAATAAAACAGAATGAACTTACTGCCATGCCAGCAGCCCAGAATTAATACAACATAAAACAGATTGATAGCTAAACAAAGCAATCAAGATAAAACAGATTGATAGCTGATAATACAGATAATAAAACCGATAATACAGATCAAAGCAATCAAGATAAACCGATACATATTAAAGTTAACAATGCTAAACAAAGCAATCAAGAAAACACTAAGAGGGCACCCAAATAAAGAAAGAAAACAAACCTTGTGAAGAAACTAATCAAGCATAGAACAAACCACAGCTGAAGAACTCTCTCACAGATACCACAAAAACAAACCAAGAACCCCAGAAAAGCCTGCACAGTCCACACCAGTAACGCAAATAACAGAATCAAAGCCCACACCAGTAACATAATCAAAGCACACAGAAATGAGAAAACACTGAATTTATTACCAAGAATGGACAACCATAAAATCCCAAATTAACTCGAATGAAACAAGATTTTAACCAGATAACACAGAAATGAGAAAACAAGATTTTAACCAGATAACACAGAAATGAGAAAACAAGATTTTAACATAATCGAAGCATAAAAGTTTGAAATAGATGTTACAAGCACACAAAGGCCCGAATTAGCATAGGGATAAACTTTACTTTACCGGTTTTTTCTCTAATGAAGGAGCCCTCTCCTTCTGCTGCAAGTATAGAGGAGGAGGATCGCGACGCCTTGCGTAGAAGTAAAGAGAGAAGCCAAGGAGATGGAGATGTGAGCTTTTGTTCGGTTAGAGAAGAGACAAATGCAAGAGGCAAAGTGGATGAAAGGGAAAGGAAGAAGAGAAAAATTGTCTCTGGTCTGGGTGGCGGCTTTGTGTTATGTTATTAGGGTTAGGTTGGAGAAGGAGGTAGAGTGGATGAAAGGGAAAGGAAGAAGAGAAAAATTGTCTCTGGCGGCTTTGTGTTAAGTTATTAGGGTTAGGCTTTGTGCAGTATTTATACCTCTTTTATTTTATTGTTGTTTCGGTTCGGTTCACCGGTTTTGGTTTTAAAACCGAAACCAAACCAAACCGGAAAGATTTCTAGTTTTAGTAATCGGTTTTTCATCTCGATTCGGTTTTCTCGGTTAATTTTCTATCGGTTTTCTCGGTTACTCGGTTTTTTTGAACACCCCTACTATGTACATTACCAGATGTATCTTATGTTTCAAGCATAATGAGTTAATACTAATCTAATCGAGATAAGGGTCACTAAAAGATATTTTAAAGCATTTTTAAGTACTTCCAAAGAACTAAGAATATCATTTTTATCTATGGAGAAGATGAACTTGTAGTTCATGGTTATTCATATGCTAGTTTTTAATCAGATATTGATAATAGTAAATCATAATCTAAATATGTTTTTACTCTAAATAGTGGTGTTGTGAGTTAGAAGAGTCCTAAATAAGAGATCACAACAGATTCTACAACTGAAGCTAAGTACACCTCTATGTTTGACGGAGAAATATAGGTTGTTTGGATAAAAAAGTTTATCATTACACTAGATGTGGTTCCTAGCATTATTAATCTAGTAGCCCTATATTATGATAATGATTGAGCTATTACACAGGCAAAGGAACCAATGTTTCATCAATGATCCAAACATGTACTTAGACAATTTCATTTTATTATAAAAATCATATAAAGGAAATATGTAAAGATAGAATAAATACCCACTGAAGAGAGTCTTGTAGATCCTTTTTCTAAGGCATTGTCATATGAGAAGCATAATTGCCTTATAGAGCGTTATTGTGAAAACCTGATAAATTATAATCTGAACAAAATAAAATATCGAATAGATTAAATAAAAGGATTTCAAGTATTGTAAATGAACACAATTGAATAAAAGGTAAGGTGTTGTAGTGTATTTAAGTAAAAAGAGGAATTAAGTGACAAAAATAGAAATAAAAAGTAATGAGGGTCAATGTGTAAATAAATAAAACCTAGACTATGAATACTCCAATTTTCTCTCTTTTAGCCGAGAGTGTGAAACCAAGAGAGGGGGAGAAATTGTTTGTCTACACAAATTCTTATTAATTTCACCAATTAAAGTGAGTAATTAGAGTGATTAACTTAGTTAAACATCAAGAAAGGGTGATTTTAAGGTGGTGAGTGCTTTGGAAGAAGAAATTCAAGTTAGGGTTTGAAGAGGGAGGAGAAGAAAACTTGATTTTTTCTTGCATTCTTTCCTTAAATCCTCATCAAAGTGAGGTAAATAACATGCTCCAAATGATTTATTCCTCTAATTTTATGTTTGATGAAGGATTATGTAAAATTGAAATTATGTGAAATTATGGGATTATGTTATAGATTATGGGAATGATACAAATTATGATTGAACCATGTTAGAATGCATGTATTAAGATTTGGGTAAGTGTTTAATTTTAAATAAAAGAAACAAAAATTATTTCCTCCCTTTTTTATTGAACTTTCGGCTAAAAGAGGAAATAATTAGGGGATTTGAGGTTTTAATACAATTGTTTGAAAAATGTGGGAAGAAATAGGTTTATAAGTGTTATTATTATAAAAGGAGTAAGAATTTTTCAAAGAGAAAAGAAAAAAGAATATCTACTTACTTCCCTAGGTTGATTTCGGTTAAAAGAAGAAAATTAGAAAAAAAATTGAGTTTTGATAATATTATTGAGGGATCTTGTCCTATTGAAGATAATTGATGTTGATAAGTTAATTTGAATAATGACTTTTGCAAATAAATAAATGAATGTTTCAGTTAAGTTTAATTAAGGGTGCTGAATATATTCAACAAATATGTAATTGGTATTGGAAATTTTACTAGTACCAATAAATGAAAATAACGTAGTTTTGTGTTGGTACAGAGGAGGCCGCAGGACCTAACCAGCTACAAGGGACCTCTTCACACACAGACACCAGGTAGGTATTCGACACTTTGAAATAATTAATTAGTTTATTTTTATTGTAGAAGGAATTTTATAGATTGTAAATTCTAGTGCTAGTTACTGGAAATAATGCCCTGGTGAGTGGGCAAGCCTTGAAAAATTATTTCTTGGTTACTGAAAATAATGCCCTGGTGAATGGACAAGCCTTGAAAAATATTTCCTGGTTACTGGAAATAATGCCCTGTTGAATGGGCAAGCCTTGAAGATTATTTCCTGATTACTGGAATTTATGCCTAGTTGAATGACCATGTTAAGAAAAATTAATTTATGAATTAATGGGATAATCACACGATGTAAAATAGATTAATTGTAAAACTTTGAAGTTAAATATGTTGGTTTGTGGGAGATACTCTTGATATTTTTATTTTAGTAGATTTATCTCTATGTCTAAAAGAGAACTTATGAAATTAGAAATTTCAAAAACAAAATAAGACAATTTATTCGATGATATGAAAGTTACTTTAATGTATATGAATAGTTAGTCCTTAATCAATTACTTATTGAAAATTGCAATTTTTTAATCATGTTTAATGCAATTATGTTTTTAGGTACATCGCACCCTCGATCTGGAAAGTATCTTGGATAAATAATTTTTTTATGTGATTAATGTAATTGGAAGAACTAATATTTTGTTGTAATGTACTTCCATATCTAAAAATTATAATGTTTAACTTATTATCTTGTGTATGATGTAATTTATAATGTTATTATTATTAAGTTGAATTATGGTTGGTTGTATATATATTTTATGAATTTATTAGCTTTTATCATAGTGTTCTATAGAAAATATAATTGAGATATTGAAACATGCTTGAGTTTTGGAAGTCCAAATGATGGGACAAATATTGTGATTGATGTTATAGGTTGAAAAATGATTGAGTCGATAACTTGGTACCTAAAGAATACAAAGGAAACTCTACCAAAATTTCAGGAATATATATATATATATATATATATATATATATATATATATATATATATATATTGAGTTTGCAGTTGAGATTGTTACAGTTGGTATCAGAACCCTGGTCTGGGTTCAGGAGTGGAAAAAAAAGGGGGGGTTTAATAAGTTTTTGACTTATCAGGATGGTTCGCACGAGGAACGGTGCGATGACAGGAGAAGAGATTGAAGAGAGGCAAGGAGAGGACCCATTAGAGGATACTGCTTCTCATATGCCACCAGAGCCTCAGCAATCGAGACTAGGAGAGTCGACGGGACCCGATCATGACACTAAATTGAGACAAACGGAGGGGTTACAATTCAAGGGTTCAGACCAGCAGAGACAGAGAGGCGTACCCCCAGCTGCAGCACCAACATTTGCAGCAGTCCCTACACTACATGCTGACCCTTTGTTTATAGCTCAGTTAGTGAAAGTAGTGATCTAGGCAATGCTTAGTGCCTCAGCCCCAACAATTCCACTAGCTCCAGCAGTGCAAACAGCTCTAGTGCCTACGACAAAAGCTGATAGTGTGGTCACATTAGTGCGGATTGTAAAAAGCATGAGAGAACTTGGGTGTGAGCCTTTTTTAGGTGAACCAGACGCCGAGATAGCGAGTAGGTGGCTTCATACAATTGAGGATACCCTGGATCAGATGCATGTAACAGAGGACTTGCGAATGAACTGTGCCGCTCATTTGCTTTCTAATAGGGCACAGTCTTGGTGGGATACAGTGAGGTCGAGGAGACCCGCAGAATCTTGGACTTGGATTGAGTTTAAAGCACAATTTGAACATTAGTTTTACTTCTCCTATCATCGTAAAATTAAGGAGCAGGAGTTTCTGGCTCTAAAACAAGGAGACATTTCTGTACTTTATTATGAAAGGAGGTTTCATGACCTCTCAATGTTTGCCTCGCACTAAGCACCATAGGGTGGAAAGGTTGAGGGATGGGTTGCGGCAAGAGCTGAGACAAAAGTTGATTGCATTTAAGTTTGAGACTACTAGAGACCTTATTGAAGTAGCAAAGGCCCTAGAAGCTTGTATGAAAGAGGGCCAACAAGGCTAGCATGGTCTAGGCAAGCAGAAGGATGCAGAGTACACCCTTAGTAGACCCTTTTTTTCCAAAAAAAGGGAAAGGACAGTACAATCAGTTTAAAAGGGTGGGAGGTACATCAGTTACATCAGCTCAAACTACTAAAGTGGGGTTGACAGGAGGACAACCAAACCTCAGGGGAAATTTTTCCAAAGGAGCATCAGAACAGAGAATGATCATTTATCCCTTATGTGTTCAATGTGGGCAAAGGCACCCAGGGGATTGTTCTGCAACATCAAAGCGGTGCTATATCTGCCAAGGGGAGCATAAATGGAGGGACTGCTCGCACTTAGGCCGAGGGTGTTATTATTGAGGGGGTCAGGGGCATTTCCGAAGAAATTGTCCCTGCAGGACTGAAATCACCCAAAATCAGCAGTAGGCTCAGAGTCAGCAGCAGTCTTCCACTGTGAATAGACCAGCTAGACAGGTTTTGTCGGGGGCCAGTGGCAGTAAAGGCTAAACTCATGCCCAAGGTGACAGAATACAAGGGGCCCGAACCCAGGGTAGAGTATTTTACATGACACATGAGGAGACCAAGGTCGCTTTTGACGTAGTGGCAGGTACACTATAGTTAAATTCTCTGTATGTTCATGTATTGTTTGATCCGGGTGCCACGCACTCATTTGTTGCAAATAAACTTGTGGGGGAATTAGGAAAAAATCCTTGCAGAGTAGAAAATGGGTTTATTATAAGCACTCTATTAAGTGAAACTATGAATATTGACCATATGTATAAAGGGGTCCAGATTAGTGTAAGTGGATGTGAGTTAAAAGTAGATCTATTACCACTAGAATTACATGACTTCAATGTTATCTTAGGAATGGACTGGCTAAGTGCGAATAAGGCTCAAATGGACTATTTCACAAAAACAATAACTCTTCAAGGGCTTGATGGTAGAAAGATAGTGTTTAGGGGGGGGAGAGAAATGTCATCTCAAACTGTATTATCTCAGCTATGGTCTCTAGGAAAATGATTAAAAAGGGATGTGAGGCTTATCTTGCATATGTTTTAGAGATTAGAAGGGGAGATGTTTAAGAGTCAAATATTCCAATAGTGAGGGAATTTTCTGATGTATTTCCGGATGAACTGTCGGGAGTACCCCCAGAGAGAGAAGTAGAGGTCAATTGATGTACTGCCTGGTACATCTCCGATAGCCTAATCATCGTATAGGATGGCGCCAGCTGAGGTGGTAGAACTGAAGACTCAACTACAAGAATTACTAAATAAAAGGTTCACATGTCCGAGTAATTCACCCTGGGGAACTCATGTGTTGTTTGTGAAGAAAAAAGATGGGACCCTCCGACTTTGTATAGATTACAGACAGTTGAACAGGGTAACAATAAAAAACAAATATCCGCTTCCACGGATAGATGATTTGTTTAATCAGCTAAAAGGGGCCAGAGTGTTTTTGAAGATAAATCTGAGGTTGGGATACTATCAGTTAAGGATTAAGGAACTGGATGTAGCAAAAACTACATTTAGAACTCGGTATGGACATTACGAGTTCTTAGTATTGCCGTTTGGGCTAACAAATGCACCAGCAGTGTTTATGGACTTAATGAACAGGGTCTTTCAACCATTCCTAGACAAGTTTGTGGTGGTATTCATAGATGACATCCTAGTCTATTCAAAGTCATACTTGGAGCATGAACAACACTTGAGGCAAGTATTAATGACCTTAAAGGAGCATCAACTGTATGCCAAACTTAGCAAGTGCGAGTTCTGGTTGAAGGAAGTGATTTTTCTAAGACATATTATATCGGCTGAAGGAATATCGGTGGATCTTAGAAAAGTTGAAGCAGTGTTGAAATGGGAAAGACCTACCAATATTACTGAAATTCATAGTTTCCTTGGGTTAGTAGGGTACTATCAAAGATTTATCAAGGGATTTTCTACCATAGCCATTTCCATTACTCAGTTGACTCGGAAAGAGGCAAAATGGGAGTGGACTAAGGAATGTGAAGAAAGTTTTCAAAAACTGAAGAAGAGACTCCCTATTGCACCGGTGTTAACACTTCCATCAGGAACAGAAGGATTGGTGGTTTATAGTGATGCATCAAAGAAGGGACTAGGGTGTGTGTTGATGCAACACGGTAAAGTAATTGCGTATGCCTCAAGACAGTTAAAGGCTCACGAGATCAATTACCCGGTGTATGATTTAGAATTAGCGGCTATAGTTTTTGCCTTAAGAGTTTGGAGGTATTATTTATATGGGTCTTGGGTTCAGATATTCACGGATCATAAGAGTTTGAGGTATTTGATGACGCAAAAGGAATTAAATATGCGGCAAAGACGCTGGGTGGAATTGATAAAGGATTATGATTGTGTAATTCATTTCCATCCGGGGAGAGCAAATGTAGTTGCAGATGCTCTTAGTCATAAGGTCAAGACAACAGATGCTTAGTGGGAGGATTGGGATGAAAAAGAATTGCTAGAGTTAAGAAAGATTGATGCCCAAATAGAGGCGGGATCGAATGAGTCATTAGTGGCTCAGTTAAGAGTGAGGTCAACCCTCCGAGACGAAGTACTAGAAGCTCAGCAAGAAGATTTGGAAGTTTGTAAGATAAGGGAAAATGTGAGGTCAGGAATCGAGACATCATTCCATATCCAGAAAGATGGAATGGTAGTCCTTGGAAGATGAATGTACTTATCAGGTGATCAAACACTAAAAAGGGAAGTTTTACAGGAGGCTCATGAGTCGAGACTTGCAACACACCTTGGAAGTACTAAAATGTACCGGGATTTAAAAGAATTTTATTGGTGGCCGAATATGAAGAAAGAAGTGGCTGAATATGTGGCTAAGTGTGGGGTTTGCTAGCAAGTAAAGGTGGAACACCAAAAACCAGCTGGACTTTTACAACCATTATTGATTCCTGAGTGGAAGTGGGAAAATATCACAATGGACTTTGTATCTGGATTACCTAGAGGAAAAAGGGCGAGCGATGCTATTTGGGTTATTGTGGACCGATTAACTAAATCTGCACTCTTTTTGCCAATGAAAATGACAGACTCGGTGGAGAAATTGGCAAAATTATACGTAAATGAAGTAGCAAGGTTACACGGTGTGCCAGTGTCAATAGTTTCAGATTGAGATCCAAGGCTTACCTCCCGATTATGGCCAAGTGTTCAACAGGCTCTCGGAACGAAGTTAAATTTAAGCACCGCTTTTAATCCTCAGACTGATGGTCAATCTGAGAGGATTATCCAAATATTAGAGGATTTACTAAGAGCTTGTATATTGGAGTTTGAGGTAAATTGGGAAGATCATTTACCACTGGTGGAATTCACTTACAACAACAGCTACCAGGCTACAATAGGAATGGCTCCCTATGAAGCCTTATATGGTAGAAGATGCCAGACGCCACTGTGCTGGGAAGAATAGACAACTAATTGGACCAGAGCTGGTACAAATTACCTCAGAAAAGATAAAGATCATAAGGAATAGAATGAAAGCGACCCAAGATAGGCAAAAGAGTTATGCAGATAATAGGAGAAGACCCCTAGAGTTTGAAATTGGTGATAAAGTATTCTTAAAAGTAGCCCCGTGGAAACAGGTATTAAGATTTGGCATGAAAGGGAAACTGGTGCCAAGGTATATTGGACCTTTTGAGGTCACCAAAAGGATCAGGCATGTAGCCTACAGATTAGCTCTACCTCCTTATCTGGCCAAAATCCATGATGTGTGACACGACTAAAGAGTTGATGTCTTCTCCCAAGTGTAGGAGTGTCGAAGTAATAAATAACCCGGGAAGAACGGGGTCGAACCACAGGGAGGTTAACTGTATAAACTATAAATAAAGAAATAGATAATAACAGAAAAGGAGTTGAAGGCTTTGAGATGTGATATTGATATAAGGATTAAATAAGGATAAAATAATTGTTAAGGTTAGAGGATCCACTAATGGTATTTCAAACAAGTATAGTATAAATTCTTTTTATTACTCAACTGGAAACCACACACAAAGGAGGTTCCAATCGGATTATAAATTGTTAACATGATTACATTAGTTATCTTATTTGAATAATGCTAATACTTGTAAATGTTGTCAGGTATTCTACTTAGAAAATGAAAGTTAGACCTAATGCCTAGAACAAACTAGAAATCGACTAATAACATCAATAAGATAAAATTGTCCAACATGTTTGGCCAAAAATTCAGGAACTTCAACAAAGGAAATAAGCAATGCAATATTGGCCTAAAAGACTAATGTCTAAAGGATAGGAAAATAAAGAAATTTCAAGTGTTCATTAAGAAATGGACAATGCTATCAAAGAAACTAAGAAAACAATCCTAATAAAGAAAAAAACAACTACTTATTACAGAACCAAATGATGGTTGAAAAACTTTAGGATAAATTTTTTATCCATCATTCAATATAAATTGTTGTTATATAACCTAGATTAGACACCATAAATATCTTCATTGGCAAGGAAGTTAAGCTCAAAGCAAAAAATGACATGATTGTCAATGCTGAAAATTTTTTAGACGAGGAAACATGTAACGACCCGGCTTTCTAAGCCCAACAATAGTAAAATTTTTTTTTTTTTTTATATATATATTTAATACACCTGGTGCCGGTAATCAAAGAACTTGCATCCTTACATCATCAAAATACAACCCATACAATCAACAGTTCATTCAAAATCGAATCTTACACAAACACATAATATTAATGTTGCATGATTTGAAATTCATATTAAAAATATATATACATGGACATGAGTTTGCATCCTTACACTACTAATAGCCATTACAAACTTTAAACAAAAAGGATCTAATAAAAGTTATACATTCAGTACATTGATCCCTACAAAGTACATTGTGAGTTAGAATGCATCTACTTAATTCTTTGCAAAAGTAGGTTCCCATGTATCGGGTATCCTAGACATCTTGTTGGTGTGACGTCCCTGCAGCAGTACAAAACATTTAAGGGAAAACAAATACTTAATAATAATAATAATAATGGTAACTAACGGCCTAGCAATTACATAAGCATTAACATTTATAATTTCATCATGTATTTGATGTAACAAATAGGTAGTACATATAGATACACAAGTTTTCAAATGCCATTCGCCGAAACTAGTCGTTTATTTGTCCCGGCTATCCATCCGGATTCCATAGCGATAGCTGCGTCACTGCCAATCCTAAAATCGGCAGCCGAAACTACATCGCTGCCGATCAAGGAATCGGCAGCGAAACTGGGTCGCTGCCGATTTCTGTATCGGCAGCGAAGACTGTATCGCTGCCGATCCAAAATCGGCAGCGGAAACTACGTCGCTGCCGGTTTTTGTATCGGCAGCGGAAACTAGGTCGCTGCCGGTTTTTGTATCGGCAGCGGAAACTAGGTCGCTGCCGATTTCTGTATCGACAGCGAATACTGCGTCGCTGCCGATCCACAATCGGCAGCGGAACTGCGTCGCTGCCGATCCACAATCGGCAGCGAAATCATCCCTTTTTAACCCGGCCATCCATTCGGGCGCCATTAGCCAAAGCTAATCATTCTTTGTCCCGGCCATCCCTTTGGATGCCATTAGCCGAAGCTAATCACTCTTTTGTCCCGGCCATCCGTTTGGATGCCATTAGCCGAAGCTAATCACTCTTTTGTCCCGGCCATCCCTTCGGATGCCATTAGCCGAAGCTAATCACTTTTTGTCCCGGCCATCCGTTTGGATGCCATTAGCCGAAGCTAATCACTCTTTTGTCCCGGCCATCCGTTTGGATGCCATTAGCCGAAGCTAATCACTCTTTTGTCCCGGCCATCCCTTCGGATGCCATTAGCCGAAGCTAATCACTTTTTGTCCCGGCCATCCGTTTGGATGCCATTAGCCGAAGCTAATCACTCTTTTGTCCCGGCCATCCGTTTGGATGCCATTAGCCGAAGCTAATCACTCTTTTTTTTTTGTCAACAATTAAGCGTTCGGCAATTTAATATCGGTTCTAACAATATGGTAGTACTCAAGTTAAAATATTCCAAGATTCAACGTATGAAAAAGAAAGGTGCAAGTCACCTACCTGTTCCACCTGTGGATCGTTCCTGTCTTGATGATGGTCCAATCCCGACTGCACCACCTGAGACATCAATGGTCATAAATCAGCACAGTTGTATGTATTTTATTTTTGAATCACATTCATCATCACACTTATTTCAATAGTTCACATGTTCACATTAAAGTGTTCCCTATTTTACACCATCATATCATGAAATTGTTATTAGCATTTAAGTCATTCCTGCCTAGGAGGCTTATTGTAGGAATCGGCAGCGAGAACCGGTTCGCTGCGGGCTGCCCAATTCGGCAGCGAGAACTGGTTCGCTGCGGGCTGCCAGTTCGGCAGTGAGAACTGCACCGCTGTTGGCGCCACAGTTTCGCTGCACAACGCACAACTCGGCAGCTAATATCACTTCGCTGCAGGAGGTTCAGTTGCGTCAGCGAAACAGAATTTTGCTGTGCAACACATAAATCGGCAGTGAATATCAAATCGCTGCTGGAGGTTCAGTTGCGGCAGCAAAACAGAATTTCGCTGCGCAACACACAAATCGACAGCGAATATTAATTCGCTGCAGCAGGTTCAGTTGCGTCAGCGAAACAGAATTTCGCTGCGCAACACACAAATCGGCAGCGAATATTAATTCGCTGCAGCAGGTTCAGTTGCGGCAGCGAAACAGAATTTCGCTGCGCAACACACAAATCGGGAGCATCAATTTCAGCACAATCATCACTGCAGAACACATTAATTCCAGCAACAACAACACATTAATTCCAGCAACAATCATCACAGCAGAACACATTAATTCCAGCAACAATCATCACAGCAGAACACATTAATTCCAGCAACAATATCACAGCAGAACACATTAATTTCCAGCAACAATATCACATTAATTCCAGCAACAATCATCACAGCAGAACACATTAATTTCCAGCAACAATATCACATTAATTCCAGCAACAATCATCACAGCAGAACACATTAATTCCAGCAACAATATCACAGCAGAACACATTAATTTCCAGCAACAATATCACATTAATTCCAGCAACAATCATCACAGCAGAACACATTAATTCCAGCAACAATATCACAGCAGAACACATTAATTTCCAGCAACAATATCACATTAATTCCAGCAACAATCATCACAGCAGAACACATTAATTCCAGCAACAATCATCACAGCAGAACACATTAATTCCAGCAACAATATCACAGCAGAAACACATTAATTCCAGCAACAATATCACAGCAGAACACATTAATTCCCCCTAGTTAAAGCCGGCCCTCTACCATGTTTTGTTAGATGTTCTGAAATTGACTTTATTTCACTTTTATTTGCTTGTTCTCTTGGTTAATTTCAGCTTCCTTCACAGCTGGCTTAGGTCTTAGATCAATTCTTTTCTTAGGGTTTTTCTTCTTCATTTTCGTTTTTGATCTTACGGGGGAGAGGAAGAGAGTTTCATGACCCATACCTTCTGAATTTAACTAAGTTTGAGGAAGGTTTGACACTATTCAGCTGCTGGTTCTCCTCCTTCTTTTTCCTCTCACGTTTTTTTTTCCAGCTCTCTTTTTCCTCTCCTCTATGCAGCTGCCCACTCCTCTCTCAAGGTCTCATAATCTCTACTGGTCTGATTTACGTTTCTGTTGTGAAAGGGGAAGGGAAGAACGGCATGCAGCTGCTGGATTTGGAAGAAGATGGGTCATTCTCTCTCCTCTCTTTGTATTTATACTACCCATCCAATGAAATGGGTTGTTTGGGGGTTGGTTTAGGTGTGTCCTTATCCTTGTTTGGTTTATCTAAAACCAGTTTTACCCCTCCCTCCCAGCTCTGCGTCACTGTTCATTGAGAAATCGGCAGCGAAAACTGCATCGCTGTCGATTTCTGCATCGGCAGCGAAAACTGCGTCGCTGCCAAGTCCAGAATCGGCAGCGAAAACTGCATCGCTGCCCAGTCCAGAATCGGCAGCGAAAACTGCATCGCTGCCGATTTCTGCATCGGCAGCGGAAACTAGGTCGCTGCCGATCCAGAATCGGCAGCGGAACTGCGTCGCTGCCGATTTATGCATCAGCAGCGAAAACTGCATTCATCATCATCCCTCTCTCTCTCTCTAAATATATATATATATATTTTCCTTTGGGTGTTTACAAAACATTAGAAGAAGTGACTCACATCCTCTCATATGAAAATTCTCATACTGAGGAAAAGGTTAGTTAATTTTCAATCTTGATGCAATAACTGGATGACTAAAACACAGTTTAAGAAGATAATAAATTAGAAACTCCTTTTAAAGACAAGTGACCATGATAATGCCATATCCATCAAGATTATTTTTGCTCTCCCTTACTCTTTTGAGGCCAAACGTAACTTATTGCCTTATCTTAATTGTTGCTACTCAATTTTTGACCCATCTTTTTGATAAAATTTTCAAAAAAATCCAAAAATAGCAAAAAAGCAACGAAAATCCAAAAAAATACGTTTTTAATATATTTGCATCGTTTTTAGCATTTTCACATTGTCTCAAAAGAATTTAATTTTTCAAAGGTCTTTTGAACGTGTTCGATTTTTCACGCGTCATTTTGAAATCCTTGATTTTCCTCATTGAGTCAACGTTGATATTGCTCATTTTCAAAAAAATACAAAAAAATAATAAAAATCAAAATTTACAAAAAAAAAAAGTTGAGGGACCAATTTTGAGGACCAAGCAACATTTTACTTATAAATATAAGTCAAAAAAATTTACCGAGGGGGGGCAATTTATAAAGGAGAGGGGGGCCAGTTTGGGGAGGGAAAAAAAGAAGGAAACCCTAAGTCTATCTCTTCTCCAAGCCGCCGCTGCAGCCCAGCTAGGGACCACGCATTGCATTCTCTTCACAGATCATCTTCCCCTCAACCCTCATCACAATCCTATCCTGAACCCCACTCTTCCAGCCGCCACCAACCCACTCTCATCCCCTGCTCACCAGCCAAACCAACCACACAAGCCACCTTTTCCCCAGCCCCCACAGAACAGCGACCGGACCCTTCCCTCTGAAAACCAAGCCGCCGTCCAAAGTTTTCCCTTTCCCTTAGCCAAAGCAGCTGCTACATCAATACCCACTGGTTCACAGCCCCCTTCCTCACTAGACCTTCCCTCTCTCGGCTGAACACAGCTCAGCCTCTCCCTCTCACAGGCGCCGACCTATTCGACCTCCACAGAAGCTAGCTGCCACCCTCTTTTCCTTCACAGATCTCTACTGAACCCCAAACCTCCAGCTGTAGCGTTTCCTTCCTCATCAGCAACGTCTGCTTCCCCTTCGGTTTCCTCAACAGCAACGGCCACAGTCCAGCCAAGACAGCCCCTGCTCTTCTTCATCTTCTGCACACCGGCCTTGGCAGCAACCCACACCAACAGCTCCCTCCTCCAACTGCCAGATCTGCCACCAGAAGAAATCAAATGGACTGAGAGAAGGGGAGAACGGAGATGAAAGAGATCTGAAAAAGGGCACCGCTGATGCAGAGGGGAAGGGGAGAAGAAGCCGCAGATCTGCCACCTGAAGAAGGAAAGAACAGAAAACCAAAGGGATGAGAGAGGACCGGGAGCAGATCTGAGAAGGAGAAAAAAATAAAATAAATGACTGCTTGTTGCGTTTTTCTTCTTCTTTGCAGGTGAGGTGACTCCTCACTGCCGGTGCAGAAGGGAAGAGGAGAAGGAGCAGAGCCAAATCCACCAGTAGTTTGGGTTTGTGTGCGGCGACGAGTGGGTCCACGCGCCGCCAGTGGCGGGGGCGCATGGAGAAGACGCGCCGCCACTGTCTTGCAACTCCATAAGTCAGCCTGACACTGTTCCGATGGTGCAAAAGGTGTTCCCTATAAATTCCAGATTGTTTTGGGGCTATTATTGTAATTTTAATGTAATTTTTATTTAGTTGTTTTGAATTTGTATTTTGTATTGTGGATTAAAAAAAAAAGGAAAAAAGAAAAAAATATAGTCAAAGTGTATGTGTGTTTGTATGCCTTTTATGGATGTTTTTTTATGATAAAATTGCAAAGAATAAAGAAGAATTTAATATTTTGATTTGCTCACGGTTAAAGATTATGAGCTTACACGTAAGTCATATTTTTAATAATCGATGAAAGAACTAAATTTTTAAAACTTCTTTAACACATCAAAGTCACGAAGCAGCTTACCTCAGGTAGGGTGCGTTAGGGGTGCTAATACCTTCCCTAACCACAACCAATTCCTTACCCATGAATCTTTGACAAAACCAGTGCATCCAGGTTTTCTAGTAGCCCTCAATTAAATACTAGGTGGCGACTCCCAACGAACAAATGAAGCAAACAAGATGAAAAATTGTCAAGTCGATGTCACGCGGGTGACGTGCGACAGAATGGCGACTCCTCTGGGGAAAGTATTGTTTCAACTTTATTGGACTAAGCTTTGTGTTTTTAATGTGTTTAAATTTTTTTGCCTTTTCTTGTTTTATTTTTGTTTTATTCATGCATTGTATAGAATTCTCTCATGCATCACATGTTTTAATTTTTGAAAGCACACACAAGCTTTAGGTTAGGTGGGGGACTAACAGCTTACCTTACAACTTTTAGTCAAGGTTTAAGTTTGTGTAAACCCCAACTCTTCGTTGAGTGCTTAGACTGGTAACAATTGGTACACGTGCCATCTCATTACCTACTGGGCCCCTATATTACCTTCAAGAGGGTGATCACTGGGACAACGAGAGACCCTTTTGAGACCAGGTAGAAAACCTACCCATGTTCATATAATGAATAGAACTTGTCCTTAGGTTGTATGTGTTATCTTCATTTACATCAGGGCAAACCCTTCTTGAAGCATCTTGAACTCGAGACTTGTGGGTGACACAATGACCGTCACTCAGAAAATTTTAATTGTAGAGTTTGGGCAAGAATCAAGATTCTTGTTTCATCATGCAAGAGTTATGATCATATGTCACCCCTCAAAGGGCAAGTTCATCATATAGATTGCATGTTCATACATTTATCATGCATGTATCGGGATGAAAAATAGGTTCCCCCATCTGAGGTTTACTACGCTGGATGAAAAAAGATGGATAATAAAGAAAGGGGTCAGAGAGAGGCTCATTATCAAAATGAAGTTGAGAGCATCAAAGGTGAAGTAGCTAAACTCAGATCTGCTTGAACAAGTGTTAAGCATCAAATTGAAAGGGAATGTCTGCACAATCTTTTGTGGGAACACTACATGTCCACGTCCAATTGAAGCTGCACCTCTCCTTTTAAGTCATGAATAATAGCAGCAATGCCTTCAATCATCAACTAATGGCAACCTTTGTTCTTGTTCAGTTGCATTGTTAATTGTTCATCGCCTCCACATCTTCTAATGGCACCAATAGTTGTTAGCCTTCTATGCATGGTGCATTAGACCATTATTAGACACTGAACTTCTATGTGGCAGAGCTCTCTCTATAGGGATTTGTTTGTGAATCTGCTAGTGGGGAATGCAAGCGGGGACGTAGTAGTTTCATATGCTTTGAAACTCTCTCCCACCAGTGGCACCAGCAAAACATTGTAGTAGGCAAAAGAGTCAGACTTGGTCTGAAATATGAGTAGTCGTCGAACTTCAACGTGGCAGAGCTCTCTCTACAAAAATTTGTTTATAGCTATGCAAGTTGGGAATGCAAGAAGGGTTTATTAGTTGCATATGCTACAAGCATTTCTCTCATCAGTTTTAGCACGAAGACACTGTAGTAGGTTGAAGAGCCAGACCTGGTCTGAAAACATGAGCAGATATCAAACTTCTATGTGGCAGAGCTCTCTCTATAGAGATTTGTTTGTGGATCTGCAAGTGAGGAATCCAAGAGGGGATGTAGTAGTTTCAGATCATCTATAATTTTCCCCCACCAGTGTCAGCATTAAAATACAGAAGTAGGGAGAAAAGATAGACATGGGCTGAAAAACAGGAAGAAGACTAAAACTTCAATAGAGGAGAACTCCCTCTACAGGGGTTTGTTTGTTGCACTGTCTGTGAGCAATCAAAGATGAGGCAGAAGAGTCTTAGATTCATCAGGTTCTCTTCCAGTTTTGACAATGTGTGATTCCAAACGTTGGTAATGGCGATGCTACAAGTTTTTATACGCTGCCAAGATTACCTAGCTATTGAAAGGTTTCCAACAATCCTAAAACAACAACAACAACATTGGAAGATTGACATGAAGTTGTGTGGATTGCCAAAAAAAAATTGAACAAGCTATCAAGATGAGAAAGATTGAAGGTTCTGCCAAGGATTCCAGAACAATGATGAGAGATGAATCAAAAGAAGACTCTGACGGTGGGAAACCTTAATTATGTGGTCTAGCCAAGTCTCGTTGTATCATCGACCACTCCAATGTCTTTGCCAAAGATAGACATTCCTTTTCCATGGGAGTTTATTTACCAGCATCTGCTAGATTCCAGACTTTTGCCCGACTCCGACAAATCCCATGCAACCACCGTTTTCTAGGTGGTATAATCCAGACAAGAGATGTGATGTCATGGTGAGGTCCTCGGCCATTTCAATTGAACAGTTGCAAGAATTTCAAGAAGCGAGTCCGGAAGTTGGTGGGCAAGAGACGAGTAGAGTCTGTGAAGGAGGGTGTCATTGGCGATATTGTCCCCCGAACATCTTCAGAATGACATGTGATTGAAAATGCTTGGCAAAACACAGATATCGCCAAAAAAGCTGATTCAAGAATGGTGATGAATTGTCAATCAAATTGTTATGGAATTTTGTATTTTTGTTTTGGGATCACATCTCATCCTTTAATAAAACATGTCTTGTTTTTGTCTCTTTGTTGTTTTGAAATCAACCGATGTTTAGCATTTTATTCTGACAAAATAGTTTGATCAAACTCCAACATGCGATAAAGGTTAATCAATCCTGAAGATTAAAAGTGTTTTGATTACAGAAATGACTCGATGATTGTTGAAATGACATGAGGTGACCAAAAAAATTTTTGAGCCTTTACATGAAACCAAACCACACATCATATAGCTAAGTTTTAGCAGTATGCATAATGACATGTAGTGGATTTGGTAGTTATGGGCTCGTGAATCATGATTTTTACAAGTCCCAATCATTACACTAGATGAGGTCAAAATTTATCGGTTCCAACTGACTTTGCTTGAAATGAAAAAAGGCCATTTTTCTTATCCCTTCACTTTCTAAAGATTATATCCCTTGTAGTCCCATTTTGAGCTGCATAGAATATTCTTTTCCTAAAAAAACCCTGACTAGGATCGCACCCCACACTGGGGGCAAATGAGAGATATTTTGGAGACATTGATATAATTAATGGATAAAGGGGAAGGCTTAGAACAAAAGTCCAAATGATTGAGAGAGGGCTAAAAGAAAACACATAGATTGGGGGCATACAAGAAAATTTTGAAAAAGGTTATGAGAAAGCAAAAAAAAAAAATTGAAAAAAGAAGAAGTTGAAATTGCCTTCACTTAAAGGCAAGTCAAAGATAAAGGAAAGAGAACGCCTATCAAGTCTATGAAGAACAAAAGAAATTTCAATCAAGGAAAGGCACAACAAAAGTCAATAGCAGAAAAAAGACTAAGCTATAAACGTGACTTTTGGTATCCAATTTAAAGCCTCTGATGTTATCAGATGATTGAGGTTGGTTATTCATCAAGGAAAGGTGGATTTGCATTATGACTTATGTTAAGAGAAGTCTGATCTTTGAGGTTAATAAGGTTATATGTCGTTTTCTCTATAAAGACAACAATAGAAAAGGAGTTGATGAATAATTGATGTTGATCCTAGGTTTTTGAAACCCTCAATCACCTTTTGAGCCTTTAAAATTCCTTTCTTTCATAGCCATGAACCATAGCCTGCATTACGCGCTTTTAAAAGCCCTTTTTAATCAAGCAAACAATTTGAACTGATAAATGGCGCTCTCAAAACTTGAAGAGCTTTTCCATAAGGGTCGTGACTTCATGAATTAAGCTATTGGTTATTATGCATGCTGATAAAATAAGTGCTAAGAAGAGAAACAATCTTTCTTGATAAAGCCTGAGTTTTGACTTGAGCATCTTGTTTTTTTTTTTAATTCATAAAAAAAGGTCATCTCATCATAGACCATCAAAAGATATACCCAAAATTAGAGTTTAAAATGGATACAAAGAACCATGAAAAAAGAAAAGAAAAAAAGTCATTTTAGTCTTACAACGGGTCAATTTCTGTTTTCAAAATACATGACAATCAAAGAACTGTATATTTTGAATAACGTGTGTTGGGTCTTTGATAAAAAAAAGCTTGATTTTCAAAAGGTCTTTTCAAAAAAGGACATCTTTGATTTCATTTCAACAAACTAGACTTTGAATAGACATGATCTTTGAAATATGAGAGTTGATTCCAAAACAAGGAAGATTATCGGACACAAAAGAACATCGATTGGGTATGCAAAATCCTTGATAGAAATGACATTGAAGTCCTCAACATTCCTTGAAAAGTTGAGCAGCTGGGGGTAATACAGTGGACCATGAGAAGGAAAAACAAGCAGTATTCAGATCAGCTATGAGGCATTGAAAGATGATTAAATGATGAGTCATTGAACTGAAGATAATGATGTTCAAAGAAAGATAATCAATGAACGAGCACATTTTAAATCATACTGGGGGCAATGTTGTTCAAAGATAGTCCATGATCTAGTGACCCCCAACAACAATCGAGAAAACAAAGATGTACTTGAAGGACATCTTCATATTGTCATCTTTTGAAACATGGCTATCGATTGATGTGGGCATACAGTTGCATTTGAATGAATATCGAAAAGATGCACACCACCAAGACTGGATTATGGAACAATGCTGCACTTGAAGGATAATGTCATATTATCATCCGTTGAAACATGGTTATCGACAGATGTCATCACACAAATGCATTGAATGAATGTTGGAAAGGCACCCACCCCGAAGACTGACTGTGGACAATTTGTTTTGAAGCCAAATGCGCACTTCACCGCATGAGTATAGGTGATAAAAGCAACATCACTGATGAGGCCGAGACATTTCTTATAACAATCTGATTAGAAGAGCTGAGGGGAATCTATTGAGAATAACACTAAGCATACAACCATGAGCCTTTGTACTGCAAGCTATGAGATGCATGTCTGGACGATTGGATAGTTTCCTAGAAGACTGATGATAACATATACTTGAAGAGTATTGTTTCAACTTGGGGCAAGTCCATGACTGATTGACAATCTAAAAGGAGGTTAAACACTAAAAAACCTCTTGAGGGGTGTTGGCAAAACACGCACACCCAATCAAAGGACAATTCTTGAGAGAATCTAGGAGATGGATGATTTATTTAACTCCTTCATGATGAATCGAGCAACATCACACTTGGAAGCATGGTCAAGCTTGAGAACAACCGAGAGCAGTAATCATCGTGGACAACCCAAGATGGGCATTGCATTTACATCTGAGTGGAAGGCTAGCACACGAATGAGCCAGTACATTGAAAGAATAAAGAAAGTTTTAAAAAGCAAACAAAGACACCCTGTGATGATGGAACATCGAAGAGGGGGGGACCTATATTTCAAATCAGGTAAGGATGCATGCATGTAATCTAACGTCAAAACATTGCATATATTTTTTATTTGTTGCAGGAAAAATCCTCAATGTAGTCCAGCAAGATTGGGGACCAAAAAAAAGAATCATTGAGTTGATGAACAACAAAGAATCATGGTTTTGACCCCGAAACGAAAGGAAGATGAGATAAACCCTAACATTAGGGAAATCTCAAAGAAATAAGAAGATCAATAAAGAAGAGTCTTCAATTCGAACCCTATCATCTTGAAGAGGAAACATTTTTTGGTTAAAGAGGATCGCCAGAAGGGATCTCAGGTTAACCACCACATGAAGATTTCAGCTTTGGTTGAAGGGATTCGCCGGATGGGATTCCAGGTTGATCGAGCTACACACATGATTTTGGTTCTGGTTAAAGGGGATTGGCAAAAGGAATCTCAGTTTATCCTAACCACACAGGATTTTGGGGTCAGTGAAGGGATCTCAATTTATCCTAACCATACAGGATTTTTGGTTCTGGTTAAAGGGGATTGGCGAAAGGAATCTTAGTTTATCCTAACCACACAAGATTATGGTTCTGGTTAAAGGGGATCGGCGAAGGAATCTCAGTTTATCCTAACCACACAGGATTTTTTGTTCTGGTTAAAGGGGATTGGCGAAGGGATCTCAGTTTAGCCTAACTACAAAGGATTTTGGTTCTGGTTAAAGGGGATCGGCGAAGGGATCTCAGTTTAGCTTAACCACACACATGATTCTGGTTTTGGTTAAAAGGGATCGGCGAAGGGATCTCAATTTAGCCTAACCACGCAGAATTTAGCTTTGGTTAAAGGGAATCGCTAGATGGGACTTCAGGTTGACCGAGCTACACACCGATTTTTGTTCTTATTAGATCGCCAGATGGGATCTCAGGTAAACCCAATCAAAAGGGCAAGTCGCCCGTGAAAATAGACCAGTGTGAGTGTGTGGGCAGGTCGCCCTTGAAAATAGACCACTTTGAGTATGTGTGGGCAGGTCGCCCGTGAAAAAGACCAGTGTGAGTGTGTGGGCCGGTCGCCCCTGAAAATAGACTACTTTTAGTATGTGTGAGCAGGTCGCCCGTGAAAATAGACCAGTGTGAGTGTGTGGGCAGGTCGCCCGTGAAAATAGACCACTTTGAGTATGTGGGCAGGTCGCCCCTGAAAATAGACCACTTTGAGTATGTGTGGGCAGGTCACTCTTGAAAATAGACCAGTGTGACTTTGTATGGGAAGGTCGACCATGAAAATAGACCAGTGTGACTTTGTGTGGGCAGGTTGCCCGTGAAAATAAACCAATTTGAGGTGTGGGCTGGTCGCCCCTGAAATTATACCACTTTTCTTCAAAAGGGGCAGGTTGCCCAAGATAATGAGATCATTTTCCTTTTTCTTTTCTTTACAAAGATTACTATGCAAAACATTGAGGAGTTTGCTTCGTAAGAATTGAAAAGAGGGGGCATCTGTTGCTACTCAATTTTTGACCCATCTTTTTGATAAAATTTTCAAAAAATCCAAAAATAGCAAAAAACAACGAAAATCCAAAAAAATTTGTTTTTAATATATTTGCATCGTTTTTAGCATTTTCAGCATCGTCTCAAAAGAATTTAATTTTTCAAAGGTCTTTTGAACACGTTTGACTTTTCACCCGTCGTTTTGAAATCCTTGATTTTCCTCATTGAGTTGACGTTGATATTGCTCATTTTCAAAAAAATACAAAAAAATAATAAAAATCAAAATTTACAAAAAAAAAAAGGTTAAGGGACCAATTTTGAGGAGCAAACAACATTTTACCTATAAATATAAGTCAAAAAAATTTACCGAGGGGGGGCAATTCACAAAGGAGAGGGGGGTCAGTTTGGGGAGGGAAAAAAAGAGGGAAACCCTAAGTCTATCTCTTCTCCAAGCCAACGTCGCAGCCCAGCTAAGGACCCCGCATTGCATTCTCTTCACAGATCATCTTCCCCCTCAACCCTCATCACAATCCTATCCTGAACCCCACTCTTCCAGCCGCCACCAACCCGCTCTCATGCCCTGCTCACCAGCCAAACCAACCAAACAAGCCACCTTTTCCCCAACCCCCACAGAACAGCGGCCAGACCCTTCCCTCTGAAAACCAAGTCGCCGCCCAAAGTTTTCCCTTTCCCTTGGCCAAAGCAGCTGCTACACCAACACCCACTAGTTCTACATGTCATTTAATGAGCACCTATATATTAGTTCTAGGTATCTCTCATACCTTAGTTTATAAAAACAATTGTTACCTTTCATAAAAGTAAAAACATAATATGTATTAGTCTTAACAACTCTAATTAATATCTAGTCTTAATATAATATTGACCAGGAATATTTAGGAACAATGCTTTGATGCAATAGGAATCTAATAAATATAATTACTTTGAATATTAAAACTAAATAAAATAGTTATTAATAATAAATATGTTTTTACATTAACAAAGTCAATGTCAAGTGTAATAAATTGATTAGCTACAAGGCATTAACACTAACAAAAGATTGGTCGCAAAATGTTTTATAAATGAAATTATAAAGTGGTTATAATTATTAATTCCTATTGTATTAAATCATTTTTCCTAAATGTTTCAAGTCAATGTTTTATTAAGATTGGATATTAATTAGAGATGTTGAGACCAATACATATTATGTTTTTTTTCCTTTATGAAAGGCAACAACTATTCTCATAAGTTGAGAGGTATGAAAGATACCTATAACTAATATATAGGTGCTTGTCAAATGACATGTATATTGAACTTAATCGTATAAGGATTCTATATAAAAAGATCATTTGTATCTATAGAAAGTGATTGTTAGACTTGAAATCATTAAGTTATCTTACATAGAAAATGTTATGATTTGATCCGACTATATTTTACCTTAATTAAAGGTAAAAGATATTAGATGTAACATAAACTATATGAAGTTATATGAGTGATCAAGAGAGGATCCATCACCCTAAGTGAATTAGGAGAAATATTCCACATGTTCTAAAATAATATTGATTATGAAATTCTTACATACAATGAAATGAGATTTGAAAAGATTTTTCAAATCTTATTCAAATAATTAATGACTAGGTGTTGAGAACAAATATGATTTGACAGAGTAGACATACTCTATATTCGAATGTCCAAATCAGCTTGATAAAGTGATAATAATTAAACAGATAAATATGTTACTGAAAAGTTAAGTCAAATAACTTATAAATTTTATAATATTTAAGGAATCATGACGTGTAGATAAACATTGCTCTTGATCTTCAAATATAAATCAATAAATTTATTGAATTGATAGTAAGTTAATTTATTTTAATTTATTTAATCTTATTTTGATTTTGATTATTATTTATATCTAGGCCAATATATTAGGAAATCTAATGGGTCACATACATAAAGAACCATTGGTAAAAAAAATTAACTAGGATGATTAATCGAGTATGATTTAATTGTAAATAAATTTAGAAATTAAGGACTATAATGTAATTAATATAGGAGATTATAATTCTAGACTTACAAAAATATGGAAATAATTATATAAATTTTAAAACTATCTTGAAATAATATATGTGATATTTTTCAAAGAGCGAAGTGATGTTTTGCTATTTATAGGGTAATCAGGTTTTTTCTATAAATAGAATGTTGTGCCTCGTATTTTTAGTACATATTATATGATATAAAAACACTTGCAAACATAAAAAGAAAGAGCTAGCACTAAAGGTATATCAATCATTTCCTCTTAAAAAGAGTTTAGAAGATTTATGATCTGGTGCTTCATGTGGATTATTGTTAGAGGCTGAACAATTAAATGATTTATGATTTACAACAACTCATCCTTGAAGAGTTGATTATACCTTAAAAAGAAGAACTAATTTTCAAGTATTTTTTTTAACCTAAAATAACCCTAGATTGTCTAACGAGGACCTTGGAACTCTTAATAAAAAATTTAATTTGTTAGGTTGTGTTTATGCATTTTGAGAAATCCAACACTATATTGTAAGGGTGTAGACAATGAAGACCCATCTCAAGGCATGTTTAGTACTGGTTGATCCACTGGAATCTAAGAAAATGGTGGATTGTCTGGCTTTTCACAACTAAAAAGCTAACTTCTCTATATTGTTTATACTAACTATTCATCCAATGTCATAGGGATGAATTTACTTGTATTTTTTTTTATAGAGGCATAACTATTGGCCTCTCGAATAGATATTCAATCTTGTCCCACTAAGCATGCCAATTTGTTGGTCACTCAAGTACTCTTCTTATCAATACGTTACCAGATATTGAGAAACTATACAATAAGAACTTAATCCGAAGATGAGATAAGTAACAACCTCATAAAATGAAGTGGAGTGTGGGGATTTAATATTTCGATCCCTATAGAGAAAGAAAAAAATAGGCCTATAAAGTAGACAAGAGAGATTGCATGAATTAAAGTAAAAGAAAATAAATGAAAGTCATTAATAAAGTTGTAAAGAAAGCAATAAAAACCCTATAGAGAAGAAAGATAAATAAAATTCTACTAAAATTTCATATATGGTACTCGCCATCGTTTGTAATGACTATGTGAACCTATATATGTTGGTACCAAGTTTAAATTATATTGAAATATATAGATACTAATCTATATACATATTAGTATCAAGTAAGGAGATTTTATTGAATTCTAATATAAATAAAGTCCTTCTCTATTGATACCATATGAATCCTAAGATAATCTTATGACTTCTTATTAGTTATTTTATTGAGGACTCCTAATCTATAAAGAACTAAGCTTTTTGGTTCTTTATACATGTTCAAATTCTCGTGGTTGCTCATGATTCTAAGTGTTTGGTCCATTGATTCCTTAAATCTCCATATTGATTGTTACTCTTTCAATATGGTTGATTTCATACTCAATCGATTTCAGCTCTTTTCTCCTACTTGTTGTATATAGTATGTGTTTGATAATATAGTTGAAAGTGTTTTTCATCTAATGCTATGTTAGATGATTTTTAATGATTTTAACATTTTGATATGAAAAATCATCTAATAAATATCAAATTCAATCTAATTATGTTTTGAGAATTTTTCAACTAGAATACTAAAAGGTGTTGTGATTTTTTAAGATGATATAAAAAATACTTATTATGTTATGTTATGTAGCTAGCTTAAGGTTCCTTTAAAATAATATAGGGTGAAAGAAATTACAAAGTGTGATGATTATAGATCATTATTGTTATACCTTAGGTTTAGTCAAGTAAATAACTCGAGATTAAATTATTTGGTCAACTTTTAAGTCACTTGGTCAATCTATTTTTTTTTTTTTATCAAGTTCTTATTGATCAACTAATCAACCTTTTTTTTTTAATGAGAAACTAACATGATATTACCCTATTTCAACTAAATCAACTAGGTTTGATCAAGTTAATTCATTTATTGATTTAATATTAACCCAAGTCTAGGTTAAATCTTAAGTTATTAAATTTTTAAGTTTATTGAATTTAACAATTATGATACAAGCGCAAAAAATAAATAAAAAAATGGTATACATTAGCTGCTAGTAAGATAACCAAAACTCAGCATTGGACCAGCCATACGCTAATTAACAAAAGCGAGCACTGAGACACATATGTAAGATAATTACATAAAGAGTCGGTGCGTCAATACACCTCCTTCACTATGTAATGAGCGAAGGAGGTGAATTTTTTTTTAATTTATTTATTTATATAAATTATTTTAATTTATTTATTATAAGATTATTACAATCTCAAACAAATATCTTAATATTTAATTTATATTTGATTTTATGAGTATTTATTTTTATTATTTAAAATTAAATAAAAAATAATTTTAAAAAATAAAGTTCTTATCTAATAGAGTCAATTTCACTATCATTATTTTAGTGGGTTAAGCCATTAAAACTGAATTGATTTAATATGTCGATGTCTTAATATTAAATAATAAAATTAAAAGCTAAATACGTATTTTCTTTGTTGTTCATGTTATGTTTAGACTCGTTTAATTGACTAGATTATATAGAAAAAACTTTTTAATTTTAGATTTGAATTAAACAATAATTTAATTTGAAAATTTTTAAAATTGCAATATTAAATTAAGTTTAAGAGTGTATAATGATAAATTTTTTAAAATATTTTTTATTTAAAAATATTTTTTTTATTTTTTAAAATATATTTTTAAAATCATTATATCAAAATAATCTAAAAATATTTTAAAAAATTAATTTTAAATAAAAATTTTTAAATTTTTGACCAAAACAGTATTTTAATTACAATATCAATCACGATCAAATAATAATAGAAAAACTTTTCTATAACGTGAATATATTTTTTTTATGTTCATAAAATTTATGTCCTGTAAACTAACAGCGAACTACAAACAAACTCTCAATTGTGACTTTGCTCTCTTCCTCATTGGTTTCATCGACTGGGCCTTTTTGTGCGTCTTTTCTAATCATTCTTCTTCTGCTTCCTCACCCTCTCCTCCCACTCCTGCCCCCAGACCCAACACAACTCATTTGTCGGTCTCCCCAAATACATTTCGTAATAAGCTATCTTTGTCTGTCTCCAACTTGAATCACTGGTCTCTCTCTCTAAGCAAGGCAAAAGCAAAAGCAAGCAATGGCTTCTTCACTATCAACCACAGCTTCTGCTTCTATGGTGACCAAAAGCGCCGCCATTTTGCCTCACTACAACACTCACAGGTTATCCACCCAGTCGTTTCGGCTCTCTCAGAAACCAAAGCTCCGATTTCTTGCTAAGGTGATATAAATCCTCTCTCAATTCTTTCTTCTTTTTCTTCATCATCTTCTTCTACTACTCTTTTTCCTACCATTTTGCAATTTGGGCTTCTGGGGTTAGCCTAATTACTGCTGAAAATGTAGAAACTGAAGTAGTTGGGATTCTTAAAAGAAAATTGTTTTGATGCCAAGTTAATTTTGAGTGACTGAAATAAATTTCGAATTTAATTCTATATTTTGCATTATGATTTATTTATTCTCTAATTCTTGATTTTTGTTTCATAGATAACCCATTGATGAATGGATTGTTGTTTTCAAGATTCTTAGACTTTTGCACCTTCATCTCACTACATCGTCCAAATCAAATAGATTACTATGAACTTGCAGTGGGTTTATCTTGTCAGTTATCAGTTCGTATAGAATATAAACAGTAGATGCTTTAAAGATAACAAGGAGTGAACTTGCTATTCATTCCGTGGTTACTTCTTTTTTTCTTTGGTTTTAGCAGTAACGGTATCCTTGGGACTTCTTTGTGCACTGAGACTTAGTCCCTCCTCCGTTGGATCTTAAGGTGGTCATCCACACTCAGACTCGCATTCACAAGAAATTATTTTCTTGCGGTCTCCCCAAAGATTTGAACTCCAAATGATAACGTGGGAAGCAAATCTTGGTCAAATGCATGTAATTTATTTAAATAAATGATAGATTCATATCACCGTCCACATTTTGTCACCAGCATGAGAGCATCAACATTGTAGGTAAATATGGATAACTTGCGTCAAACGTCTACCTTTTTGTATGTTAGCTGGATTTCCCATTCAAGAGAAAGAATATCCCTTTGATTTAACCAAGGTTTGGAAATCGTTTCTAGGCTTCCACCTATAGCCTGTAATGGCATGAATACATTAGTTTTGGGTACTTTGATTTTTTTTTTTCTGGATAATTTGGTGGAGGTAAGACTCACACTTGTAACCTCCTCTTTTGATGTAGGTGCAACTACCAGTTAAGCTATGCCTTAGGGAAAAAAAATTTCATTGTTTTCAGCTTGCAAATTAAAATATTACATTACATTATTACCCTTTAGTTACATTTCATCAGACATTGGAGCAAAATCATGGTACAAACTATCTCTTGCATGTGTTTTATATGCCTCAGATTGTTAAAAATAGAAAATTATGCGAAGCCTTGGTCAACTTGGAATTTTGATTCAGACAATGGTTTCCTTCCTTTCACTTTCGGCGTAAAAAACTTGAGAGGGCACAGATTAATAGGGCACAGATTAATTTACAAACTCACAATGTGGCTGGAGTAACTTTCAAGCAAACTTGAATAGGGACTATATGATCAATATAAGCTTTAATAGATGGGAAGTGTCTAGCTTTAATCGTCACTATAAACTTTCAAGCGAACTTGGGTAGCGACTATATATAGTCACCATGTGGGTCAGGTGCACTATGTTTTGTTGAGTCCAAATGCCCTGTTACCGAAATCTGAAACTACTCGCTGCATTCTAAACTTTGATATAGAGATGGAGTATTGAGAGACTGAAACTTGTTTCCACTACGTTGTAGGGTTTGCAGCCTACTCGTAATGGTACATATTTGGTGAAAGCTCAATTGAATGAGGTAAGCTTCTTTCAATGGTTTTCTTTAGAGGATCTGTTTTCAAATTTTTGTTCCTTCCTGGACAAGCTTTTGGGATCATCTGTTGCCTTCAAGGTTGCTGTGGATGGATCCTCAAATGCTGCAGCCTCAACTCTTGCCAAATCTGAAGTACCATTGCAGGAAGCAAAGGATGCCAAGCCATCAAATGAACCTTCACCTCCCTCTTTGGCTACAGAGGAGTCAATCTCTGAATTTATTTCCCAAGTTTCAAGTCTTGTGAAGTGAGTGACCTCAACATTATAATGATGCATATAATCCTTGTTTTATTGTATATGATAACAAATATGTTTTTCATCTTCAATTCAGGCTTGTTGATTCAAGAGATATTGTGGAACTGCAGTTGAAACAACTTGATTGTGAACTTTTAATCAGAAAAAAGGAGGCTTTGCCTTTGCCACCATCCCATTCTCCAGTTGTTATGATGCATTCACATCCACCTCCACCTCCACCAGTAATGCCAGCAGCCACACCTGCAGCTTCTGTTGCAGCTCCTGCCGCAGCTTCTAATCCATCACCTTCTGCCATATCACCATCTCCTCCTTCCAAATCAGTCAAGTCATCCCTTCCACCACTCAAATGCCCTATGGCTGGTACATTTTACAGAAGCCCTGCACCTGGTGAACCGTCATTTGTAAAGGTGTGTTATCTGTACTTAGCTGTTGTGTTTTATTTGAATAATGCTTCCTTTATAATTGATATGTTGTCTATATTGGTGCTCTTTTTGTTGTTGATTCCTTTTAATACAGGTTGGAGACAAAGTGCAGAAGGGGCAGGTTGTATGCATCATTGAAGCCATGAAATTGATGAACGAAATAGAGGTAAGTTTTATATTTCTTCTGCATTTAGTCTTTATAGGAGATACTTGTAATACTTCTATCTTTCATATGCTGGCTTGTCCTTTGCTTTCTTTGTATTGATGTAGAATGGCTACAAGAAATTGAGGGGAAATGATAGAAAACCTAGAATCTAACAGGCCAAATCTTTCAATTCTACAAAAGAGCTTTCTGAATCTCTTAAAACTGACAAGAAGATTCTGAAACTTGAATTTTTATTCATCAAACAACTATGTAATACATAAAATAAAGTGACGCATACCAAAACCATAATCTTTCCTACCAGAATAAGAACTATAATTTCAACAAAATAAACATTCTAATAATAATAAGGAAAAGAATAAGGAGAGGATGTTCTCAAGTATGATTATTTGTCCTAGCTGTGGATGATTTTGAAACTCACCCCAAATCAATTCTTAGTTTGCTTTTTGGAAATCACATCTGATGGCTTGGAGGTACATTTGTATTTAAGAATGAGTGCACGGCAGCCAAACCCTTAAAATTGCAAATAAGAAAACTTTCAAAAAACTGATAGAATTACGTGACATGCTATTATCCAGCATCATATGCCCTGGTTGAATCAGGAAATCTGATGATACCTGTTCAAAAGCATAATGATATTCTATGTGGGATAGCTTTGGATAGGTGATGATGCATATAAGGGTTCCATGGGATTGAAGAGTGTTTAATTTTAATATTTGATGATGCAGGACAATAAATAATAAGAATTAAAGCAAGAAAAGAAAGAAGCTTTTAGAGAAGAAGTTAAGAAGTGAAAGCAAAGAAAGAGAAGAATAGGGATTGGAGATATGCAAAGTCTGCAATTTTTTCATTAATCATCAAAACTATCTAACATTTAGAAAAATAGGATATAAATAATAAAACCCTAACTAGAACAAGCGTTTGGGCTTATGGCTTGCTAAATAAAATACCCAACAATAATTAAATCAAACCCAACAAATAAAACCAAATTAATAAATCTTAACTAAAAGTTCATATAAATTAAACCCAAAAACATAAGTTAAAGCCCAATTTCTCAATGGTTTGGGCTATCCTCCATCGTCTATGATCATACGCGTGCGTAACCAATGTTTCTGGTTCGGTGTCCCCATCAATTCTCTCGGGGTTGGAAGAACTCGACCCCGTCGAGTATAGGTCAAGGCAGCTCCGATAATGCTCTCAAAGATAAGGATCAAGCTGTTATGATGTCTTTCTGATAATCCAAGTATAGTCTGAATTTGGTCGTCAAGCCCATATACTGGAATTTGCTGAAGTTCATCATCCTTGGTAAAAACAACTTGTGCATTCAAAGTAGCATTAATATGTTCATTTTGTGCCAAGAATATGGATAATAAGGTAGGGGTATCCAAAGAAGCATCAAGGATAGGTTGTATTTTATAAATAATGAGGTCCTTCATGTTAAAAGTAGAGCTAATATCAAAGTTTAATGGCAATTTAATGATATAATTATTTGATTCAATCATTTGCAACACTTTGAATGGTCTAGCACTAACTTGCAATTTATGATCGGTTTCCAAAGGACATCGTTCAGGTCTAATCTGTATCATGAAATAATCTCCAACATTAAATGCATCATGATACTTAAGTAAATCAGCTCGAAATTTGTATTGTTCATTACTTGCTTGAATTTGTTTCATGATCTCAACATGCAAATTATGAACTCCACATGGTAACGACTCAGTTGACTTGGACATCCTATTATGAGAAGATATGGGAAGGTGTTCTATAGTCTTCTCAGGTTTGTAACTATGAACATTAAATGATCGAGGTTGTGGAATGAGACAAACATTGTTTGAAACATGTTTAGATATGGTATGGACACAATCAATTAAACTAGGATTATCTTCATCTTCGTTATCACGTGCATGAGGTAAGGGGTCAGAAAGCTCAACATGTTGTTCTAAACTTATGATGTGCTGGACACCAAGCATGTGGGGTGAGGAATCAAGTAGTTTAGGAGGACTAATATCATGAGACTCTTCTAAGACCATACTTATTTCTATAGGCGATTCCACTGAAGAGTTCCCTAAAACTTCCTCTACCACTAAAGCAGACATATCAGACTCTTCCCTAACGTCATTCTCAAGCTCATGTGGACTCATTGTGTTAAGTCCCTCTTCTTGCACATCCTCGTTATCTAGGTCACTAAAATCCTCAAGATTAGGCTCATACACTTCAACACTACAATATTCCTCTTTACCTATATCCTTATATTTTTGGATGACTAAAGGTTTAGAGGTACAATCTAAAGAGATATGACCAAAACCTAGACAATTAGTACACTTAACCATTGAACTCACCTTAAACACTTCATTAACAACTTGTTTGCCTTTATTTTTCTTATAAAGTTGGGAGTTACTAGGATTAAGTTTGTGGGGTGGAGCACCTAACAAAAAATCACTACTTCTGAATTGGGACCTAATAGGGATACTATAAGAGTCCTGACGATTCTTCCACCGATTCTTTGTGACCAACTTGTAGTCTTTAACTAAGGTATAAGCTTGGTCAAGGGTAGATACACCTTGAAATACAACTTCTCTTCTAAGATCATCTTTCAAGCCTTTATAAAATCTACGCAAAGTCATGGCTTCATTATCTCTTATGGCACATCTCATCATGTAATCATTAAACTGTGTTATATACTCATTGATAGACTTATTCCCTTGTCTTAGATTGTTTCATTGGTCTAAGAGTTTATTCCTATAAAACTGGGGTAGGTACTTCTCCTAAAGGTTTTGTTTCATTTTGATCCAATCAGTTATAGGAGGTTTACCTCTCATCTCTAAACAATCTTCAACTTCTCTCCAATAAGTTTTGGCTTCACCAATAAGCATCATCTTAACAAATCTAACTTTCCTATTATCAGACAAGTTATGTCACTCAAAGAATCTATCCATATCACGAATCCACATATCAAACATCCAAAGGTCATGACGACCATCAAAAGTGGGGGCTTTTATTTTGTTAGGACTCAAGACTCGCTCATCAAAGTCATCGTGTTTAGAGTAACCTAAATGATAGTCATACTGGTGGCGCTCAGAGTGAACTTATCCATAATGATTATTCTTGTGATATTTATTGGTCTTTGAGTGCCTTATTCGAAAACTCTCTTGGGGCTCAATTCTTTTAAACATGGTGATCACCTAAGTTTGCAATTCCCTTTAAATGATCATAAGAGTATCACTAATGGTCGAGTCTACGGTAAGTGTAAACTTAAGCTTGAACACTAGATGATCATGACACAAATGCATGCAACACTAGCTTATAAATGGAATTGAGATCACAAATGGTTCTTGTAAGTAAAATCACAACACAAAAATAAAGCTAATCTTTTTTTTTTGTGAAGATTAATTAAGAACAGATTATCACGCAATGCTAGACCTTTTAAGTGTAAATGATTAATCAAATAATGGCCACAACTTTTACTAGCTTCAGCAAGCTCAACAACTAGTTGCTAAATATCAATGAAGACAGAGGTTGATAAGCAAGAGTTAACAGATAAAATGCAAGATGGGATTTTTTTTTCTATGCACAAAAGTAATATTAATGATAACTCTAAATGACAGTTGCACCACCAAAAAAGGTAAAAATTCAACAAATTAAAAGATGAAGAGATTCACTAACTAGATTAAGGGGTGGAAGCTTTCTGTTGCTGATGTGGCAGACTGGATGACTGGTCTGCTGACGTGGCTTCACTGGCTAACGTGGCTCTGAGTTGCGCATGACGTGGCGCTGGTGTGGCATCAATTGGCTCGTGACGTGGCATGAGTTAATTAATTTGCCTTGAAAGCTTTCTGAAGTCTCCTTGTCTTCTACGATTTCTCGGTTGCTTTTGCTGGCGGCGAGGCGTGACTGTTGATCTGTTGATATAGCTGTTTAGGCGTCACAAGGGTTGAAGTACCAGTTGTGGTGGCTGCGGCTGGAGGGTGCGATTTAGTGGTGGCTACGGCTGATGGTTTGTAACGCTGATTTGGGTTGCTGGAGACAAAGATCTGCTGTGGCGGCGCTGCGGGACTGTGGAGACAGCACCTCGGTGTGGCTCTGTGGGCTTCTTGGGGCGCGGAGTGGTGGTTGGATGCCTGATCTGCCGATGGCGGGGAGAGGATGAAATTGGTTGATGCGCCGCCGCCGACGAAGATCTACTGCTGTTGGTGTGGGCGACCTATTGTGGCTGCAGGTTATTGACGGCAATAAATTGGCATGTACCTATGGATTGATGTGGTGGTGTTGGCTGTGATCGGCGTTGAAGGTAGGCTATGATCGGTGTTTTCCAGATTGCCGAGTTTTTGATGATAAATAGTGAACAATGTTTTTTTTTTTTGTAATCACAGTATGATTTTTTTTTTTTAGATCAAACCAGATCTAGGGTTTAGCATAAACATGTGGATCGTTTAATTGTAAGAACAATTAAAACCTAAATAATAAGAATTAAAGCAAGAAAAGAAAAAAGCTTTTAGAGAAGAAGCTGAGAAGTGAAAGCAAAGAAAGAGAAGAATAGGGATTGGAGATATGCAAAGTCTGCAAATTTTTCATTAATCATCAAAACTGTCTAACATTTAGAAAAGTAGGATATAAATACTAAAACCCTAACTAAAACAAGTGTTTGGGCTTATGGCCCACTAAATAAAATACCCAACAATAATTAAATCAAACCCAATAAATAAAATCAAATTAATAAATCTTAACTAAAAGTTCATATAAATTAAATCCAAAAACATAAGTTAAAGCTCAATTTCTCAATGGTTTGGGCTATCCTCCAATCGTCTATGATCATACGTGTGCGTAACCAATGTTTCTGGGCTATCCTCCATCATTTGAGTTTCAAGTTTTACTCTGTTAACTGTCCCCCAGCGGCATGATACGTCTTTATCTATAAGAATTTCAGAGGCTGTCCATCAGTGTGGTTCCATGCCTCTAATTTCTTTCTAACTTATCCTTTTGCAAACTACAGCTTCTTCCCTGCCATCCTCTCTCAGAAGAGAAGAAAAACAAAAAGAAATGATCTCTCCTGCTCTTAATGTCACTAATCATTATTTATGGATATCATGATTTACTCTAGTGATAGTGATTTGGGAACCATTTTCCTCAATTCTGTTCTTCTTTTTTACATCTCTACCTAATTCTGCTGCATTATAATCTGCCCTTCAGGCAGATCAAACGGGAACCATAGTGGAGATCCTTGCTGAAGATGGCAAGCCAGTCAGTGTTGATACAGTAAGTTTCCTTAGCAAACTCTTCCAAGAAAAAAAAAATAAAGAAAGAAAGAAAAGTAATGTGGATTCATTCGTTGCATTTTAGTTTATGCCTTCTTTAAATGGTCCCTTGCAGCCTCTATTCGTGATTGAACCATGAAGTACTATTGTTGAGTAGGCAACTAAGAGAAACAAGTGCAACTTAGAAGGCAAGGCAAGTGCAGCTGTTAGCAATATGAGTGCAGTTCTTGGTAATGTGAGATACGGCATTGTTATTTTGTGCTAATGTTTTGTTTGAAATGAGCAGTTAGGTAGAGATGAAAATTACTTATTAGTATGTGAATTATTTGATACTGAATCTTTATTGCTCCAACTGAGAATAATTTTATCATTCCATATTTGCATATCTTATACTAGTGGCTAGTCCATCAGTGAAGAATTGTAGGCTGATTAGATCCATGCAATTTGGACTGCATTCATTGATACCGGGTTAGCTAGCACTTCTGTATTGTGCTGCCTGCCGACCTCCCTTGTAGTGCTTGTAGCTGGCATAGCACGTGCATATGTCTTTCATTCGCTACTCTTGATGCTTTTGCACTGATTTGGAAACTTTTGAACAAATTCATGAGTTCCTTGACCTTCCAAAATTTGTCTACACTTCATGCTCCTCATGCGCACATTTTTTAAAAACAAATATTGAGATAAAAGAGAGGGAGATAGTTGAGAAAGAAATGTTTTTGGTTGCGGAGATGAAGACAACTATTTTATTAATATTCCATCCTTCTAAAAAGGAGGAAAGGAGCGAGGGAGACGGAGACACAACCAATTTAGTTTTTTTTCCACAAATATTCCTTTAATTATTTTATAATTTCAATTTTTTTTATTTTACTAATCTTCAAGAAATGTTTTATTAGACGTGCACACCATGCATGTTAATTTTAATCTTAAAAATACTTTTTAAGAATGTAATTGTTTAAAAATTAATAGGAAAAAATAAATATATTAGACATGCGCAAACGATTATCATTACTCTTTTCCTTCCCTTTTTTTTATTTTAAACAGAGAATAAATTCCAACTCAAGACCTTTGGAATGATAGCATTATATATATATATATATATATATATATATATATATATATATATATATATATATATGAGTGATCTTGAAAATTCTAAAGTTAAGGAGAAATAGCGAAGGCAACAGGGGATTCGGAATGAGGGGAAGTTTTTCCTTAATTATAAGTCATAGATATTGAACTTTACTGTAGATCTAAGAACATAGTTAAATATGAATAATTAAAAGATAAAAAGATAAATTTATCAATTAATATGTCTTCTGAATTGATTTTTTTATATTTTATGTACCTCTTGTAAGAGTCTGGGATAGCTCTTGTAAGAGTCTGGAATAGCTAGGGTTTTTACTTGTTCATCTGGACCCACAAAATACGCTTTCCAGAGAGGTGGGGTTTCCTCGAATCCAAAAAAAAAATACTTATCAATTAATATGTCTTCTGAATTGATTTTTTTATATTTTATGCACTTCTTGTAAAAGCCTGGGATAGCTGGAGTTTTACTTGCCCATCTGGGCCCACAAAGTACGCTTTCCGGAGAGGTAGGGTTTCCTCGAATCCAAAAAAAATAAAAATTCTTATCAATTAATATGTCTTCTGAATTGATTTTTTTATAAGGCTACCAATAGAAAAGATTTTATATTTTGTAATTCTGCCACACAAATTAAGTCATCTTCCAGATCGTTCTTCAATCCTCAATCTTTAAAATTGGCCTTAGTTACCTTATATGATGGAGATAATTCATAATGGTATATGTACCCCTCAAGGATTTCATAGCAGGACGAGTACTGAACATTAACTCATATCAGGTAGCTTAGCTAGTTAAAACATGAACTTCAAAAAAAATAAACTAAATAATTTAAAATGAAAGAAATAAACTAAATATTGAATCCTGCATTCTTGTGGTTGCTATATATGGATAATTTATTTTATTATTATTATAATAATAAACCTTGTCTTTTAAAAAAATTTAATTTAGTGTCAACAGCAGTTTACAAAATAAGTCTGTATGTGCCAACACCAACAACCATTATTCTTATGAGTTTTTACATTTTTATAAATAGATTGTGCAAAAAGTATATTTATATTAGTTTAAATATATTTAAACTTAACCAAATTGCAACTTTACAAGATAGATTTTTAACCAATGATTAAAGCTAGATATTCTTAACTTCTTTTAATAATATTAAGATTTGGAAGAAAAAAAAAAGTATTAGATGAACTTAGTTCACCGTCTAAAACCGTGGACCAATCAATAAAACTCTTAAAAATTATTAAATTTATATGAACAATTTATGGATGATATTTAGAATGTTAATATTTTTAATTGAAAAGAATATTCATAATTTCATATGAAATGAAATAATTAATAATGCATCAATGGTGTGTATACTTAGTAAAATGGTAAGCATCAATAAAATAATTAATAAAATGATAGGTATTAAATAATTTAATAATGGTAAGCATGATATTAAATGGATAAGATAGATGTGGACTCGTGCTATGCTGTAGGGTTATACTATTATTTTTTTTATTAAAAAAATGATGTTTTAAAAAAATCAAAATTCCTTTAAAAAACAAAACCCTATAAAAAAGGCAGAGTTAACCTGAGTTAACCCGTCAAACTTGTAACTCATATCATGAGATTGGGATAACTCGAAAGAAAAAAAAATAAAGAAAACTACAAAACTTAATTTAAAAAAAAAAACAATTTGAATGATAAAATCAAAAAATAAAATAAGTAAAAAAATTGTGTCGAACCGCTTTAACTTTTCAAACTCGTAACTCGGGTCATTAAACCACAAGCACACCACATGGAAAAACCACAAGGCTCAATTTCTAGCCAATCAAATATTGAATGATGAAATTGGAACGAAAATAACTATACAAAAAGTTCCATGGTAAAAAAAAATTACAATTAAAAGAATGAGGATCAATATTGAAATAAAAAATAAATTAGAGAACAACTAAAGTTTTTTTTATTAAAGGGTGAAATTAAAAAGAAAAATCAATTTAACAAAAGGACAATTCAAAGAATGTGGATCAAATTGAAACAAAAGGTAAATTAGTGGACAACTACAAGTTTTTTGATTGAACGGTAAAATTAAAAGGAGAAATCAATTTAACAAAAGAATCCAAAAAAAATAATTAAAATAATGAGAACCAAATTGAAAAAAATAACATATCACAAATTAGAATTGAAAGATGAAATTGAAAACAAATTTTACAAAAGGACCAAAAACAGAAATTAGAAATCAAAAGAATAAGAACTGAAATTGAAATCTCAATAAATAAAGAGGCAACTCTAAAATTTTGCACGGCCAACACGAATTTTAAAGGAATAAGTAAGGACTTGATTGAGTCAATTTCTAAAATTATCCTGAATTAATATATGGATATTGTTCAAGAGGCAAATCGATATTTTGTCTATTTATAGAGTTTTTTAGATTTCCATGTAAATAGTAAATTATGTCTCTTATTTTTTAATAGTTGTCTGTTATACAGGAAAAAAAACTACGTAATTCACATAATAGAGAGCTAACATTCTAGGCATAGCAATTATTCTTTTCTAAATAGGGATTTAGGAGATTTTTCACTAGTAATTCATGTGTATTACCATTGGAGGCCGAACAAGTGAATAGCTTGTGGTTTGCAACAACTCAACCTTTAAATAATTATTCAAAGTCGAATAAGATTGTATTTTCAGGTAATAAATCTATAAAAAACTCTAAATTTATCTAATTAAATTTTAGAAACTTTCAAATAATTTTATTTTATTATTTTCGCTCAATACGTATTACTCCCAAGACCAAAGCTAATAAGTTTTTTTAATAAGGGAAAAACCATCAATGAACTATTACAATATAGGACTTTCTCCACAACCTTTAAATTTTTAGATTTTGTGAATTTCCCGTGATTTTAATAACTTTCCAACATGATTGATACGGCATCACTCTGTATATAATTTTAGTATAAGGAATTAAATGTCTCTTTGGTATGTATTGTTGTGCTTTTAAAGTACAACTATTTTAGATTTAAAATGATTTTGCTTTGGTTTTGAAACAAAACAGGCTCCTCCTGCTTTTGGTCCGTTTAGAAATACGGCTGCGGCTGTGTTTTTAAAAAATTTAAATTTTTTTTTTTTTACTAAAATTGAATATGATTTGTACGTTTTGAATCATTTTGATGTGCTGATGTCAAAAATAATTTTTAAAAAATAAAAAAAAATCATTGGCATGCATTTTAACACGAAAAGTTATTTGAAAAGCACCGGGAACCACACTGCCAAACATGCTCACAAAAAGCATCTTAATGGGTCCTTTTTTTTCAATAAAGCATATTAATTTCTTTTTAGAATTTTATTCTCTATCAATTAGCCCCTGATGTTTCACTCATTTATCAATAAGCCCTTTATGTCTATATGCATTAGCAAAACTAACAAATGTCTTATGGGATGTTTAGGAATGATTGTTTTTAAAGTGTTTTTTACTTGAAAATTCTTTAAAATTTTTATTTTTTATTTTTTATTTTTGACATTAATACATCAAAATAATCCAAAAATACTAAAAAAATTAATTTGAAGTAAAAAAATTAAATTTTAATGAAAACAAGTTGAAACTCAATGACAAACACTTTTTCTGATTTTTAAATTAACTCTAAAAATATTCCAATTATTCATTTTAAAGATTACATATAAAATCTTATTTGTAAGAAAATTCACTTGAAAACGGAGTACCAATAATATAATAAATGAATTTTGATCAAAAGAAAAGAAATATAAGCTAAAGTTCAGTACAATAGTTTTATAATATTTAATTAATAAAATCATAAAATATTAGAAAAAACAAAGCCAAATTTACTTTTAATTGATCCAGTAAAAAAATTATACTTCATTTTTTACTCTAGAAAAAAAAACTTGAACATGCTAATTGTTAATTTTATGATTTAGAAAAAAAAATTAATTTAATATTAAAATCAAATTTACATGAATTTTATGTGATCTTCCTTCTGTCTCTTCCATTCTTTTTGCGCTCCGTTTTAACTTTCTCAATGAATATTTAACATATAATTGATTTTTAAAATATTTTTATTTGAAAATATATTAAAATAATATTTTTTTATTTTAAAAAAATTATTTTTAATATTAAATATCAAAAAAATCCGAAAACACCATAAAAATTAATTTAAAATAAAAAAATATTAAAAAAAATTATTTTTTTTAAATTCTTTTAAAATAAAAAAACAAACTGCCTCCTCTTACTGTCGGGGATCAAAAACCAATAGAGACAATCTTCACATTCTACGACCAAGTCTTTTACGCCTGTCCTTGCACAAACTCTCTTCTTAACTTTTTTTTTTTTTTTTCCTTGATTTAGTGCAACCAAACCGAATAAATTGTTGATTGTTGATTTTTTTTTTTTTTAAATGAACTATATATAAAATATGTATTCATTATAATTTAGTGAAGTTGGGGTATTTAATGATTTTAAAGGTCGAAGTTTAAAGAACCTCATTGAACTTTGTTTTGCAATTGTTTTAGTTGAATAAAATTCATAATAATTTTATTTTTCATGGTTTTCTTCTCTTTTTAGCAAGGTTTTTTTAAAAATAAAATTTTCTAAATATATGTTTAAAGAAAAAAGTTTTAGGGAGTTAACTGATAAACTAACTATATGAAGAGTAAAATTAAATTAACTATATGATACAAATAAAATATTTTTAATATGCTACCGTTATTGGTCATTTTATATTCAATACAACCATTTTAAACATTTGTAAGTATAACATATTAACCATAATATCAAATAATCGACTCAAAATATTTATAGTATGAACCATTTCATTTCAAATCATAGAAGGTAGATCCTATCATAGTATGAACCTTTTTTTTTTTTTTTTGTCAAGTTGACCACACCTTGACCGAGATTTACTCCATTTTCATTAGCTTAAATTTAAAGATTTATTTTTTTCGTTAAAAAATAATATAAAATTATATTTAAGTAGCTTACCACTCATTGATGAAATGGTTTAAAGTGCGAATCTTACACCTAATTCTTTCTAATTAAAATAAGGTTCCAATATAATTAAAATTAAATTTCAATGTAAGATAATGTCGAAGAAATAGGTGTGTTAGAGCATGCTTCCTAAATAAGGTGTTCGATGGACCTTTGGATAGCATAGGGGACGAGGCAAATCAATCAAATCTCTTTCCACTCTTTTAATCATGTCCTAAGTTTCCTGTTTGCTTTTTCTCTCTTTTTTTTCTCTTCAAAACATGTTGAGAGCTCTCCTCCTTTGTCCCGACTTGAAGGAGATGTCCCTGAAACGCTCCTACAAAAAGGAAAACACGCCCTGTCAAGTTTCAATACAGCCCTTGGTAGACATTTTGTTTAATAAATGATCATTTCTCCTATATTTTAGTAATATCTAGCTAGTATGATAATTATCTTTTCAAATGTAACTTTCATTTGTTACACATCTCCCATCCACGAGATTCCAGAAAGGGGTTTTACGATGAGTTGAATCTTTGATTTGTCAGCCATTGTCAGCATCACATTTTTACAAGAGAACAATGACCAATCGAGAAGGTTTTCAGCCACTACCTTTACTGTGTCGTCACGCTCTTCGCCAGATTGCGTGGCTGGTCAACATTGTAACCCCTTAGAACAGTCAGATGATATGCCAGTAACTGCACCAAGAAAGGTAAGTCAGGTTGCTGACGCATCTGGTAATGCTTAATGCAAATAGACAAGGTCTGACAGATTTGTAAAGGAGAGCATATGGATTGTTATGAATGAAAGGAAAAAAAGAAAATATTAAGTTCTTGCATAATATATACTTTTATGCATCACAAAACATGCATTCATGACCATCATTTGATGATACTGATTTTCTAAAGGAAGTTCTGAGTCAAGATAGACCGCTGAAAGAAGGCATCTGGCAATTGGCACATAAATCAACCTAAGCAAGCCATGGCCCGAATGGCAAGGATAGAAGCACAGGCATCATGCTGTTTCTGTCAGCCCATCTACGTGCAAAGGTGATACGGCCCGCCCTTGGAGCCACAGATTGAATGGCTGGGATATAAATACTACTTGACATGAGATGCCCTTGCACAGTTTACTAAATGACAAGTCAGTGAATGTAGCTACTGATCATTCCGAATTAAAGTGGACTGATTATCCTAATCAAACACACGAACATGCATGCACATGTATACTTTCATTAATGAACAAATGCCAACGGTAGTAGGAATACCTGCAAAGGAACTATATTAATTACAGGTTGAAGACAATCCTCAACCTGTGGAACTTCAATTACTCTACCAAATCCTCCAGGGCATGCAGACACAGCATCACCTTTTGAACACATGACTATTAAGCGACCTTTGCGGGCATGAAGTTGCTGAATGACTGACTGTTGCTTGCTGTCAGACCACTAAAAGGAGTCAGTATCAAACACATGAAAAATATTTGATGAGGAAGCATTCAATACGTACAAAACAACAAACCTGAAGCAGGAATCGCGAGTGGCAATGACAATAATAGTAAGATTCTCATCAACTAATGCCAAAGGACCATGTTTCATTTCACCAGCAAGCATTCCTTCACTGTGCATAAGTGCTACTTCCTTAACCTTTAAGGCACCCTCCAAAGCCGTTGAATAGTTGTATCCTCTCCCAAACACAAGAAGAGACTGCTCCGCAATCAAAAGTTTTGCAAGATCCTTCATTTCCTGGTCAAGCTTCAGGACCTCCCTGACCTTGTCTGCAAAAAATCAAGACTTAAATATATAGTTTGGGACACAGAAAGGTAGACTATGACAATATATGGAAAAAAAAATGAAAATAAAAATCAGAAACTTACTTGGCAAGTCAAATAGACCATCTATTATAGCCTCTCTTCTCGTTTGACTAGAAATTGCATCACCTCCGATTGCTAGGGCTAACATGGCCATCACTACTATCTGACTTGTGTATGCCTGTTGATAGCAGTGATAACATGGTTAGGCACTGATAGTAAATGAGATGACAAAAACAAATAAATTCAAAGCCATCACCTTGGTGCTTGCCACGCCTATTTCGGCGCCTGCATTTATATGAACACCACAATGTGTACGCCTAGCTATTGCACTGCCAACAGTGTTTGTTATGCCTACACACAATGCACCATTTTCTAAAGCATATTCCAACGCATGTAATGTATCTGCAGTTTCACCAGACTGGCTGACAAAGACTGCTGTATCTTCTCTGTATATAGGACCTTGACGATCCAACAGATCACTTGCAATTTCCATAGTGACAGGGACACCTATGTTTTTATATGCAGCAAACCAGGAAAATTGAAAAAAATAAGCAGTACAAACAAATTATGATTTTGCAAAATTTACTGTGCCAAACAAGACTCACCAGAAAGTTCTTCCAGGATGGGTCTAGCAGCTAGAGCAGCATTATAGCTTGTACCACAACCAATGAAAACAATACGTCGACTCCTTCTAATTGTTTTAAAGTGATCCTTGAGTCCACCTAAAAGAACAGTCTTGGCTTTGCAGGAGCCTCCACGTATAAGCCTCCCCCTCATGGTGGTTTTTAGAGATTCTGGCTGTTCATGGATTTCTTTCTGCATGTAATGTTCATAGTTTCCTTTGTTTATTTGTTCAACTTCCATCTCAAGAACAGATAATGCACGTTGCACTGATGCAGGTCTAGAGAGGGAACCTCCATGTCTTCCCTTGTCATTGTCAAACTTCAGGATTGACACATTTCCATCCTGGGATAATTATCAACAATACAGGTTACAAAAAGAAATTGGCACTATAACAGGACTACTTAATTAGATTGTAATGAATCCAAGAGTCAATTTTCCAGCATATGTTGGTTATTTTGACCTATTATTTACACAGTATGTAATTGCGTATCTCAAGGAAAAAGTAGAGACAATTTTAAAGAAGAAAGTACCAGGTCATGACTCTACATTCCAAAGAGACATGCATATTATTGCCAAGTACATTCCAGTAAATTATGTATTTGCAGCATCACCAAAGCATATCTTCTCTAGAAACGAATATTTGAATAATAGCTGAATTGATTTTTTGAGGAAACAGGGAGCATTCTGCCTCAAATCAACTTGGTTCTAAAAAGGGCTTTAATGAAGTAACAGAGTTTTAAGGGTGTTGGTGAATGAACAAAGAATTGTTTACCAACTGGATGTTTCAATGCTTTGAAATTTTTCCTGATTAAATGATGAACAAAGCAGAAGGGCATGCATTGATTAAGAGGTTGAAAGGTTGATAGCATCTTTTACAAGCTATAACCGCATGAAGCTGACTCTTTCATCTCCCATATCCTTAACTGGGGCCTCATATATCTATCACTTGATATATGTACACCAAGTTTTTATGTGGATGAGCTAAAAGCAGAAAGAATAAAAATAATGCACTCCAACTCAAAGAGGACAGCCTAATGCAGAGAAAGGGTAAAGCAACAAAATTAAATTGGTTATTGGTCAAAGTTTCGATGACCTACATCTAAAAGTGTAAAAGGCCTTGTCTTTCATTCTTTTCAAATAGATAAATGATGAATAAATCATGGTATAAAAGATTTCAAAGACGTTGACCTTGATGATGAATATCATGCAGCAACAAGAGGGGAAAACAACTACCCTGTCCTATAAAGAAAAAACCCCATCATATGAAAACCAAACGAGATCCTTTGATGTGCTGGAACAAACACGAAAAGAGAAATAAAAAGGAGACCATGATTGCAGGTACCATATATACCACAAACTCAACCACAAGGCCACAATATCTAATCTTCTGAATGGATGAAAGATGAGCTCTATAAAACATGATCAAAAAGATCTTGTCCTTCTTACAAGGCTCCTTTGCTACACAGTGGTTATCAGACCATAATTAAATGAAGAATGAAAGTATGGGCAATAATAAAGGCAATGAGTGTCTGAAATTTACATCTACTACAATGAACAAAACCATCTTTGAAAAAATAACTGTTCTCTGCTATTCTTCCCAACCCAGACTATGATCAATATTAAAGCCTTGTCTGACTTGACCAAATTTGTGTAAACTAAGGTCAGAGAGTGTGCACAAAAAATATGAGGTCTTATCCACTTTGACCCATTTCTATGGAGCCTGTCATCAAAAAGCTCCACAGAATATGGATCTTAAATCCTCCCTGTATAGGCCAATAACTCTACTCAGCTTTCCGGTGTGGGATTTGAACTAGGGTTCCATGCACAATTTCCATTTGCAACTACCATCTCTAATTCTCAGTTTCAAGGGTGCATTAATACAATAAAATAACCACAAAGTCAGGGAGGAAAGAGAAAGAGGGGGGAAAGTTAAGGAGACAAACAGTAAGGGGTAAGAAAAAAGTAATCAATGGCATTGCTAATGTCATCATAAATACTCCTTCATCGAAAGCACCTGCTCCAAAAATATATAGGTGATCTAATATAGGTATTGAAAACCATAACAGTCTCAAGTTAACTGTTAACTTGAGTTAAACAGCTCTCTAAGCCATCATATCTCTAATAAAATCAATGCCGAAGTGGGAACTTCGGTAAACATCGTTATGAAAGGAGCAATTGAATCTGACAACATAACAGTAAAGCAATTTTTTTATGTATAAATGCGAAGAAATGAGGTGATATTGAAAGTATTTGAACTTATAAGATTTTCATCTTGCAAAGTCAATTAAGCATTCATCTGCAAGAATATGTTAACCCAAAAGAAGAAGAAGACAGGAGAATATCTTAAGATCAGTATTATGAAGGGCAAAAGATATCGACCTAAAAATGAGAGAAAATATCGGGAAAACATAACATAACAAGAGAATTAAAATTAATGAAGACAAAGGAGTACCTTAAGATGAACTACTTCACCATCCTCAATCACCAAGACCTTTTTTGTGTGCTCAACAATAGCATGAGCATCACTGGACAGAAACAGCTCTTTTGGATGGTCATTATTTGAGAGGAATTTAGAATCATGAAATGTTGGTCCGCTGTTAAACTCTTCATTTAATTCCTGATAGAAGCCCAACCGTAAGCAACCGTAAGCTAATATCAACAGAAGCATGAAGCTGATACAAACATGGGACAAGATATAGTAATGCCAATAATCCAGACTTTCTGATCCATCATGAAGCGTAAACCATCAACTAATCAGCTAGCATAAGCTTTCAATTATAAGTTGTTATTTTCATGCTTATTAATACTTTGAAGTAAAAGCACAGGCATCACTTCCTAACAGACTAGTGGCTGCATTAAGAATAAAGAGGGACAAAAAGCAATCTGTAACAGTGTTAACTTGCTATTCTTACGCTCAATACCATGAGAAGCAAGACAAGCAAACAATCTTAATTACAGCTTGCAATGCAGGCATATATCTTGCAGCACAGTCCTTGATATCATCTAATTTATGTCATCATCACCTGAGTATATACAATACGGGATATAGGAAACCTTAAAGTATAGTGGACGCAAATTTATGTTTTCACAAAATAAACAAACATAATTTTCCAGCTTTACATTTGTATTTCTAATGAGCCAAATTTGTGAAGCAGAATAGCAATCCTAAAGGTCAGATAAAAAATAAAAATAAAATGGAAAACCATGAATGCAGTTATCTAAATGCAAAATCTATCAAACAAAGGCTAGTCAAATTCCAACTTCAAGACTACGTACATCCTCAGTTTTTCATTACATGAACAAATTTTGATACCAGAATTGAGCCCCTATAAGTTGTCTTAAAGCAAGAGCACATGAACTAACTCCCAAATGCAAATGTTTCACATATTATCCAACCCAAAGAATGGCTATGGACAACCAATCAATATGTATATTGGGAAGAAAAATGAAGAAAACAATTCTCAAATGGAATAGTTACATATTTTTTTAAATCATGGCTTTAACCCAAATTTTCCAGAGTACTAACCAGAACCGGTAAAAAACAAATTGTACCCAAGAACTTATAGATTCAAATTTCTAGGGAGAAACTAGTGCTGTTAGAAGCTTGTATACTTCTTCAACAAACTTACTTTAACACCCAGGAGCAATGGACTTCCACGTTTGCATGCAATTAACTCATTTGGATAATGTAGGCTTTTAAAAATGAGGGCATAGGCTCCTTCAAGATGCCTCATGACTTCAAGCACAACTTCACTAAATGTGACAGTATGAGAACCTGCAACACAAAATGGAACTGAGTAATTTAATGTCACCTTAAATTTCACTTCTGAAGAACTATAAATGTCGCAAAGCTTTTTCAGAGAAACATGAAATCAATTTCCTAAAAATCACTGTCATAAGTAACAAGATGCAATCAAATCAATTCTACAAAAACTTTCAGAGAAAGTTTGACTTCCATCTAATTGTTGTGTACTCCGGATGGCATGCAGCAATACTACAATGCCTTGGGAGATGATAGGCCTTAATGAATAAATAAAGCACAACAAACAATATAGAATAGCCCCATCACCAACTACAATGTAAAATCATTTTCATGTCCATGAAAATTGTTGGCAACAAATAATAGTTGTTTCAGACATGCTGTATTAAGTGGAAGGATTAAACATTCTTCTGTTTTGATATTATATCCTTTGAATTAGTAGAAATTACAAGCTATCACTACGATGCTCTTGCGGGCAATACCATTCACACAACTATGAAGAATCATAATTCTATACAGTTATGCTCCACTACAACAGAGAGATCTTGTTTCAGGTTACTATAGGTTATAGCAACTATATTAACGGACTTTCACATCCTCTGAGCAGCTTGTATGAAAAGGATTCTGGTACCTCACTTCCTTTAAGTAAATTACATTAACAAAGTAATAGCCTTGTTTGATAAATATTCACAAAATGAAAACTACCTTCTCCTTCATTTGCTTTGTCAAAGACAAATTTTGCAAGCTTTGGTATTACTTCTGTGTCGGTTTCAGATTCAAAGGTGAACCCATGTCGAATAAGTGTTTCCTTTAACACCTGAAGATTTTAATAGTGAAGTAAGAATTCAGTATAATTTTACTAGTATTAAAAATACTGCCCACTTCAAAGCATATAAGTAATCATGTAGAACATTTATATGGTTAAAAAAATGAAATGAGCTATGAAATTTCAAAGTACAGGAAAGGATGGAGTAGCAAAACAGAAAGCCAGAAAGCAGTAATTAGAATGGCTAATTTCATCTAAAATGTTATAAGGAAGCACTGGTATTTTTTTTGTACATTCTACAAGATACAACCTGACAAATCCAGTAGTTGTTGAGCTCTTGACTCAGTGAAGTAGACAGGGTAAGAACAAAGATAAAAGAAGCCAAATTCCGTATAAGAGAGGGAAAGGTAGAGCAAGTAAAAAGAAAACCCTAAAGAAAGGCTAAATCCCAACAGAAGAAAACCCTATAGAAGAGGGTAAATCCCTATCGTAAGGGCTGAAGGATTTGAAAGAAAACCCCGTAGGAGAGAGTTCAAATAAAAAGAAGAAAAAAAACTCAATTCCGAGTTTTAATATATCATCATGATTCCCTCCTACAAAGTATATGGTCTTTATATAGACACCAAGAAAACCTATTATTTTAAACTAAATATGAAATAAAATTCATAATAAAATTCTACATGCTAAATTACAAACAAACAAGTAAACTTTCTTGTTCTTATACTGCAGAACTCAGCTAAGTTTCTAAACAGCGATTATGTCCGCAAAATATTCAAATATAATTGCTAGCATCATTTATTAAGCACTAGCGATAATTTGCAACAGGAAATGAAAAGGAAAAAAAAATAACAGAATGTTTGAGAAAGATTTATTGGCAGTTTTCAGGTGAGAGAGAGAGAGAGAGAGTTCACAAAGTAGGAACTTTTGTGATTTCCTCCATTTAAATTCACATCACCACTGCCATCACCACCAACAGTCCTATCAACTGTGCCACTGTTAACACTAATACAACTACATCTTGTCCAGCCAACCTCACATTCCAGTCACCAAATAAAAGGGTGTAAAGGGGGGGAATTGATACCACTGCAAAATCACTAGCAACACTACAGTTATTTCTTTGCCTGGCACCATACTCCACCACCATCAGCCAACAATTGTGAGGTTCATAACTAGTCAACTATCACTCAGTCTCGCCTACGCCTCCAGCAATGTATCCATTGCACACAAGTAATGCTAAGACTAACACAATGACTGAACACCCGCTACCTTATGATCTCAATCAACACCACCACCAGTTTTGTCAATAACAATTGACCTCCTCATTACTTCGTCCGCGTTGTCTGCACGTTTTGACACAATTTACAGGAAAGCTATCATGAAAAACACAAAAAGAACAAGAAACCAGTGGGAGGAACAGACATATCAGAACAATCATATACATCTGAAAGAAAGTGGGTTAGTAATAGAAAAGGGTTTCCACTCTTCCAAGCTAGTCCCAAAGCAGCCTCAACATCAATTATAAGTTAAAAAATAGGACCATATTTGCAAATACTACGAAGAAAGACTGCTAGAAGACTAAGACTGGTCATTTGAGCAAATAACGCTTTAGGAGAAAGTAAATGAAACACGAGACTAATAAATCCTAGACTATCTGAAACAAGTCTATAGTTTCTCACCAAGGATACCGACTACAAAAGTTAATTACTAGACTGAAATATACAAAACCACTGCCAATTTAAGAGGGTATATAAATGAAAGCTTTTGACATGGGCATCAAATTTATCAGAGCTAGATGCATAACATTATACATGTATTTCTTACGTACGCAAACAGAAACAGAGAAAAGTGGACATAACGTGCAAGCCGAAAATATGACACAGCTTTATCAGCCTGATCACATAACAACAACTCGTACCCTTACCGAGGAGGCTTCCTACAAATATCTCTACGTAAAAGGAAATATAAGTGTTTATGTAACTTCAACTTACATCAATATCATTACAAAGATATCATTTCCACTATAATCTAGAGAGGTACATCACCATTGTGTGTGATGGTGAGGAAAGAAACAATATCTGGTAGCGAAGGCTTAAGCAAACCTGATAATTAGTTATGACGCCATTGTGAACAACAAGGAATTCATTTCCATCACCAGATGTTTGTGGATGGCTATTCCTTGGAGCAGGCTCTCCATGAGTAGCCCAGCGGGTGTGTGCTATTCCAGCATGGACACAAAAGGATTCTTCCAAATCTAAACCCATGGCATCAGCCTCTGGAAATACAAAAGATTAAAACAATGAGTTGCTTTGAGAATTTTGGCTAGTAAAGTAGAGCGGTCCATCATGTGCATGCGTATGCAGTTGGCAAGCTGGTTAAACCCACTTTTTGAAATAAAACATAATATGACTTCCTTCTTTCTCGACTTCACCCGACCCAGTTGAATCAATACGGGTGGGTGGGTACAAGCTCCGAACTGGGTTTTCCGCAAAAATCACAATTAAAGTGCACGTCTCTTTCTAAATCCATTCCATGATCAAATTAGATCAAGCAAGAAAAGAATTAAAGACGCCGGGGTTTCTTGTAGATCAATCAAAAGAAGAGAGAGAGAGGGAGAATTGGTTACCTTGATAGACAGATTTGACAAGGGATTCGATGTTTCCTTCCTGACGGAAAACAAGAGGTTGGTTGTGATCAATGGAAACCCCGGCGGAATCATATCCTCTATATTCAAGACGCCTAAGTCCGTTGAAGAGAATTTGGAGAATAAATCTCCTCTCCCTATTGACGTTGTAATTCAAATACGCAAATATCCCACACATCCTTTCCTTTCTGTTTTTGTTTTCCTGGTTCAAGTTTATATAGAAAGACTTGACTTTTGACTTTACTCTTTGTTTTCCTCGTTTAGATCCATCTCGGTATTTTCCTCCTCTCTCAATTTGTTGAAATCCTTAATCACCATTGCAAAGCCCAGTCAATCAGCCAACCGTAGGACAATAAGATTTTTTTAATAATATTACCATAACTTAGGACTAGAAAGAAGATAATATTAGTTATAAATAAAAACCTCTTCGTCGGATTCGTGTCGGTCTCAGAAACTAGATCTAGACTCGACTCCATCAAACTTAGATAGGTTCAATTTAAGCAATCACGAGACAACGCAAATTATAAGTAAATTAAACGTGCAAAAATGGCATATCTTAGTGAATGAATAAGCTAGCCTATTTTGAATTTCACGTGTACACCAAAAACAAAACAAAAAAGTAGGCTATTGGAGCATCATCGTTGACCAAAGATTTTTTTTTTAGTAGCTTCCGAGCATTAGAGATAAAGATATTTTTTGTGATGGTAATTATTTTTTATTTATTTAAAAATGTATTAAAATAATATTTGTTTTAAAATTTATTTTTCATATCAGTACATCAAAACGATCTCAAAACACTTAAAAAAATTAATTTGCAGTAAAAAATTCAGATTTTACAAAAGCATTTTTCAACCGCAAAAACAAATAAGACCAAAATCAAGTTCTATAATATTTTTTACATGTACAAAAAGAAATATTCACAAATGCACATCGATTCAAAAAATTACTTATTACCCAATAAAGTTTAAATCAAAGAAATTAAAAGTTTGAGGAATAAACAGCCACTAAAATTGATAGAACCAAAGACTCAATTACATAAAATACAAAACTATCATGGATCGATGATGAAAAGGCACGAGTGGCATGTTAAGTAGCCCACCTAAAAGCTGCTCGTGGCGCATGGGATATCTTTGAGGATTCAATTGACGTCACTCTAGCAGTGTCTAAAAGCTTATAGCCAAACAATCTTGGATGGGTTGGCTCGTGTTTGATAATAAAGACTCGTCATCTTGACATGTTGACCTCGTATCGATCATCTTAACAAGGTGATCACTTAGGATTAATAATGACTGATCATTTTGATATAGTGACTGTATGTTAATTATCTTGACAAAGTGATCACCTTTGGTGTTTAGTTTAGCACTATATTAATTTCATATAACTTAGTTATCCTAATATGACAAGGCATTATTATGTGAACCTAATGGACATGGCTTAGACCATTCTTATTAAGTAAGGCTCATGTGATCTTGATGGACATGGCTTAATCATATACTCCTAATGGAATAAGATTTAATTATATTAATAGGGTGATCATACTTGAAACTTTGAGACATATTTGGTTATCTTAATAGGGTAACCATATAGAACTTTGAAACTTTGGTCATCTTACAATGTAATCACCTGGAATATCGAGATAATGTGATCACTTAGGTTAAATAAGATTAGTGTATTTTTTTGGGAACCATTTGGTTTTTGATATATCACCTAATAACTAGTTCACTTTTGATTTATATAACAATGCTCCTAGATATCACTTAGGTAAGAAACATAGATCACCCTTTTTCAAAGCTTAACTTGTTATATGGTATCGTGTCATTTTCTTTAATTTTCTTACCCTTTAAGCACAAGTTGTTGGTTTGCTACATATTCTTAAAACAAATGTTTGATGAATCAAGTGTTTTATTAAAGTCACACATACAACTATCCTACCTTACTCTATATTGTTTGAATCTTTTTACCGCTAGTAAAGAACATAAATGACTTTTTTGTGGTGGGATTGATCATTGTCTATCCTTTTTACTCTTGTTATTGGCTTGGTTAAATGCTTCAGTGTAGTTGTTCACTTGCTCTAAGATCATGCCAAATTATTCTTTTGTGCCTAATCTTTAAAATGGTGTATTAAAGTTCTCAATCATATCCTAGGAATCACACACATATGTTGCAAACACAACATCAACCCTATAGCATTGAAGCATGATCATATATGAAGTGTCACATACTCTATAAGTTCATAAAACAATTTTAGTCTAATTGCATGGCCTAACAACATTACTTACTGATAACTCAACTTGTACTTGGGCAATACAATGCCTTATAGACTATATTCTAGTAAGGTAATATGAATACTTATACACCTTAAAGATCTATTATTGACCAGCAACTAAGGAGATGTTTTGATATGATGTAACTAATCCAATATGTATGGATAGATGTTGGGCATACAATAATGCATGCATACCATTAGCCATGTTTAAAATGGGTTGATGAACTCCATTTAATTCCTAAATGAATCATGATTGTTGATTTTAAAAGATTTTCTATGGAAGATAATGAGTCTGAGAGAACATAACACCAAAATTATTAATCAATGTGATGATGGTGTTGCCAATCTCTTTATAGAACTAAAGTTGTTTGGTTATTTACACTGCCACCTAACTACAGTAATAATTGGAAGGAAATGGAAGCTCATTTTTATAAGCACTTTTACAAAACAGAACTAGAGGTAAAGTTGGTTGACTTGGACATAATTGTTCAAGATCTAGGAAAGTTCATAAAAGACTAAACATTTTATTTTAGGACTGTCAAAACCAAGTACACTGTAGGTATAACAGAGCATACATGCATTAAGTTGATTTTAGAAAAGATGTTGTATGGAATATCAAAAGGAGGTTTGTGGAAACCATATACACTACTATTTATAAAGTATACCCTTATAAATGATGCTACTTAATATAAAAAACGACAAACTAATTAAACTGAGAAAATTAAAAAAAATAATAAAAAAAACCAAACCATGAAAAAAAACCAATTAAACCGATTAGAATATTTTAAAAAAAAATCGTTTTGGTTCGGTTTTAATTTTATAAGCCTGAAATAAAAAAACCGAACCAAAACGGTTTAGTTAAGAAATAAACCGAAGTGAACCAGTAAAAAACTGAACCAAACTGAAAAGAACCCATTAGAAAGTTTAAAAAAAAAAAAGAAGCCCAAAAACAATACAATTTTAGTTTTTAATATAAAATAATCGAACCGAACCGAAACTGGTCGATTGGGTTTTGGTTTTAATTTAAAATAACTGAATCGAACTAAAACCAGTCAATTGAAATAGGTTTTGGTTTTTTTATATATTTTATAAAATTTCAGTTTAGTTGTTTTTATAGGTAAAAACTGAACCGAACCGAAAATGTTCACCCCTAGATATCACCTTGTTACATATCCAATCCTAAGTAAATCTAATTCGTAACAAATATTTATAGTATTAGGAGAAAGATAAATATAAAAAGGAAAGAGAAAATTACATCTCATTCTACAACAAAGTGATAAGAATTCCTCTCTCATGTTTTTATTTACTTCTTGTGTTTATCTTTATCTTAATATTACAAGTGTTTGTAGTTACAACTTGAATATTATAAAATTTATCTAAAAAAGAGTTTAGTTGTTAACTTTGGGAGTAAGAGGTAAATAAATTTTAAAATGTGGGAATTCATGTTTTTTTGCTCTTCCATCATTTTTTTAGTTTAACATTTTCTCTCTTTTTTGTTTATAGTTTGAACCACAAATGTATATTATTGAACTTTTTTTGTGATCTTATTCAATTTAAAATTGATTTTATTTATTTTGATGACCATTCTAAAAACATTCTTAAGACTTGTTTATTTTTAAGATTTCTTACATCTATCGCACATGGACACACAGCGTCGGAAGGTCATAGGAGTCATCATCTAATTGTTTGGTTCAGGGTCGCTAGAAAATCTGGGTGTACTGGTTTTATCAAAGATTTTAAGGGTAAGGGGTTGTTTATGGCTAAGGAATGTATTAACACCTCCATTGCACCCTACCTGAGATAAGCTGCATTGTGTAGTATGAATGTGGTTTAAAGGTTTTGATAGGTTCCTAACCGGTGGTTTGTCTATAGCTTATGATGAGAATTTATTCGTGTGAATAAACCGGGCATTTAGAATTTTATTATAGGCTCGTGTACCCAAATAAATTATTATGGAAGGGATCCACATTAGTGCCTTGACAGGGTTCACCTCTCCTGGAAGGCTGATGTGTTTTCCACAACTCAGGTGTTGTGGTGAAAAAAATATTTCTAATTAATATTGGTGAATATTTAGAATAATTTTAAGAATTTTCTGGTCAAATTCTGATATTTAAATTTCAATCTCACTTGGAGGTCCAACATTTATACTAGAATATTAACCATTAATCCTCATGAATTAAAATTTTAGTGATTATTGGAATATTGACTAAATTCTCATGGATTCAATAAATCGATTAGTAAATCCAAAATACATGCTAAAAATAAAATAAAACATATCATGTATTTTATTTTTTAAGAAAAATATATGACTTTTATTTTTATTTTTATTTTTGAGAGACTTGGTTATATGCATCACGCAAAAAGACATTTTATTTTATATATTTTGTAGACTTCTTGAAATAAAAACTATAAAAAATCTAAAGGGGTTTTGCCAAATACATTATTAAGCTAAATATTCAATTAAAATCAATCCAAACAAAGCCTAAAGACTAATTTGATTTTTTTACTCACCCGGGATGACCCAACTGGGCTAACCCAAAAACAGTTGACCCGATCGGGTTGACTCGAAAACAAACTAGACAAAGAAAACCAAAAGAGATCAAACTTCGTATAAACATAAAAACCTAAAAATCTTTTGGTCAAAACAGATCAAACACATAAAATACAAAAAAAAAAAATAAAGAACATTCATCAGCACCTCTATAAACACAAGTCTCAATCCAGACCAGATCTCGAACAATGAGGGGCATGGTTTTATTCACAATCATGCATAAAACAAGAATTGAGGATTCGTTTGCTTCAAGGGTTATCAAATTAACACGATTTTGCCAAAATAGATTTCAGTTCAAAACTGAAACCCTAAGATTAAAACTCAGTAAAACATGTTATTGATGCATCAAGCTCTTATATTATTTACTAACAATGATAGACAAACTTGTAAACTAAAATTTAATCAAAATAAGCTCTAAAACTAAGGCAAAATTCATCAGATGAATCTATAGGAACCAAAACCCAGAAAACCCAGAAAACTAAAACAAACCGAGAATGACCATTTTGAGCCTCTAAAGCATGCTTTCTCTATTCCTAGAGACCATATTATCAATGATGAATATAATTTGGACAAAAACAACAACAAAACAAAAACAATACTTGAATAATATATTGATTTTCAATCCCAAAAACTACCAACTCAAAACAAAAGGCATGCTTGAACAATTTGGCCTTCAAAATTCATCTTTTGTCATTCCAAAAAACTAAACCACAAACTAGAACATGGAACCATCCCTTCATTAATAGAAAATACCTTCCTCTTTGTTGCAATTTTTGGTATTCATCAAATCAAAACTAATGTGTACAGGCAATCATTAACATGTCAAAACATTCAAAACTTTGCATTGAACACAATAAATCAATCCAGCAGGCCTCATGGACTCCACTTTCAAAGTTTGAATTTATATACCTTTGTAGCTTAAAAATCATCAAATCTAAATCGATTTTTGATATTGCCTTCCTTTTCCTTTATCTTCAGACTTAAAAGCTGAAGATTCAAAGTCCCTTGTGGATTGAATTTCTTGCACCTTAGCCAAAATTTATTTCTTCTTCTCTCTTTTGCTCTCTTTTTATCCCTTCTTTTCTGCCTCTCTACTCCTGATTACCTCTCCGTTTATAGGCGGATTCAGAGCTTATAGATGGGTTTATTAAGGTTCTAACGAACTAAAACTAAGTTGGTTTTGTCACATAATCAATAGATTTGGGTTTAGGTGGTTTTGTAAGAAACTTAAAGGCTAATGTGAGGTGTTTTTAGCCTTTAGATCTTGATAGGAACCCTCTGAGGGATTTAAGTGGGAACACATGAAAGAGTTAGATGGTTTTCTACAAATGGGTATCTTAGTTAAGGCTGACTAGGTTGGTCACTTTTATGACTTCATCGAAGCAACTCTAACACCAACGTTGACTGAGACCACCTGAACTCGGTAGATGGGGTACATACCTTTCAATCAGATCTATTCTTGCTTATTTTTGAGGTTTTTATAGCTCTACACTCAACCGTTTGAAAGTGGCCACTCAAACAACATGACAACTGAAACTACAGTGATGATTAACTAGGGATAAGATGTTGTGGAGATCAATGAAAAATATAGGATGTAAACATTTGATTTTAAAGACATAGGGTTGTATAAGGGGTGTTTCTCAGTTAAATATTGGTGAATGTAAACCCTGGGAAAAAATAATAAATAAATAAAAGTGAAGAAATTCATGCATATGGTTAAATAAAAACAGAAATTCAGAAATTTTTGAATATAAATTTTCGAGTGAAATAATTCAAGATATTATAATAAACCCGGTACTGTTGAGGGTTGGATTTAAATTGAAGAGAATAATACACTTAAAGGAAAAGGGGGGCCTAAATGCAAATAAGGGAAAATATAGAGTATTGTGGAGAATTCTTGAATTCTTACTTCTCAATCTTATTTTAGAATATATTCCTGATTATATACAACATCTACAAATCTATATTAGAAGGGCTATTAACTACACATAAATAGGTGTTATTATTTGGACCTGATTTATGGGAAAGAAAATCTGGCTTTCTATATTCATTTCCCATAAATCAGGTTCAGATCAGATTCAAATCTGCCTTGATTTCTTCAGAATCTTCAACACTCCCCCTCAAGCTGGATGGAAGAGATTCTTCATTCCCAGCTTGTCTAAGATACCTTTAAATGAAGGATTCTGCACACCTTTAGTAAGTATATCAGCAAGTTGTTCCTCAGTAGGCACATAAGGTATACAAATCAATCCATTATCTGTTTTTTCTTCGATGAAGTGTCTGTCCACTTTCACATGATTAGTTCTATCATGTTGTACTGGATTGTGTGCTATTCCAATGGCAGACTTATTGTCACAGTACAATCTTATTGGTTCTTCCCATTTGATTCTTAAATCTTCTAGGATAATATTTATACATAGTAACTCACAAATTCCAAGTGCCATTGATCTGAATTCTGCTTCTGCACTTGATCTTGAAACAACATTTTGTTTTTTGCTTCTCCATATCACAAGATTTCCTCTCAGCAAAGTACAATAACCTGATGTTGACCTTCTATCTGTTAAGTCACTAGTATAATCAGCATCTGTGTAGCATTCAAGTTTCAGATTTTCATGTTTTTTATACAAGATTCCTTTTCCAGGGGTAGACTTTAAGTATCTAAGAAGTATATAAACTGCTTGTAGGTGTGAATCTTTTGGGTTATGCATGAATTGGCTCACCATACTCACTGTATAGGCAATGTCTGGACGAGTGTGGGCTAAGTAGATCAGCTTACCAACTAGCCTTTGGTATTGTCCCTTGTCAGTTATGACTCCTTCCTCATCATTGTCAAGTCTGTGCTTTAGGTCAATAGGTGTCTCACATGGTTTACAATCTACCATTTTTATCTCCTTTAGAAGGTCTAGAATATACTTCTGTTGAGAGATATGTGTTACTTCTATGCCAAGAAAATATCTAATCTTCCCCAGCTCTTTGATTTCAAATTCTGCAGAAAGTCTTCTTCTCAATATATCCCTTTCTACAAGATCATCACCTGTTATTATAATATCATCAACATAAATAATTAGAATAGTAACTCCCCCTGAAATGGAGTGTTTTATGAACAAAGTATGATCTCCTTGACTTTGTCGATATCCCATTAACACCATGGCTTGTGTGAACCTTTCGAACCAGGCTCTAGGTGACTGTTTTAGCCCATAGAGAGCCTTCTTTAGTCTGCAGACCTGGTTGGGAAGTAGAGAGTGACTGAACCCTGGTGGTGGATCCATAAACACCTCTTCTTCCAACTCCCCATGTAAGAAAACATTCTTTACATCATATTGCTGCATACACCATCCAAGATTAGCAGATAGAGAAAACAAAATTCGAATGGTGTTCATCTTAGCAACTGGAGCAAATGTTTCTTGATAGTCTATCCCAAAAGTTTGTGTATATCCTTTTACAACTAGCCTGGCTTTATACCTTTCAAGGCTGCCATCAGCTTTATATTTCATAGTATAGACCCATTTACACCCTACTAGTTTCTTCTCTTTTGGTAACTCAGCTATTTCTCATGTTTGATTCCTCTCTAGAGCATTCATCTTTTCCCTCATGGCAGTTTTTCATTTCTCATTACTTAGAGCCTCATGCAAGCTTTTTGGGATAGGTATGATGTTTACTTTTGAGAGAAAGGTTCTGTGTGATGGTGAAAACTTTTCAAATGACATAAAGTTAGCTATAGGATATAAGGGATTCTTAGTGCATTCTCTTATCCCTTTTCTGATTGCAATTGGTTGATCAAGATCATTAGTATTAAGAATAGATAAGGATGGATGAGAAGTTTCATTACCTTGCTCAAGTTTAGATTTTTGGGCTTGCATGAGATTTTGAACAGGCTGTACCCTTCTTCTATATACCTGAAGAGGTCGGTCAGTAGTAGTAGTTTCACCTTGCAGAATTTCTATTGTGAGGTTTGGAGACTTAGTGGGTGGTGAATTCAAAGATGATTGCTGTCGAGATGGGATTTGGAAGGAAAAAATGTCAAAAACATTTGTATTCTTATCTTCTATGTTTGTGTTGTCCTCCTGAAGATAAGTCTTGCTGAAGAAAGATTGGTTTTCATTAAAAGTGACATCTTTTGACACAAGAAATCATTTTGAAGGTGGATGATAACATTTGTAACCCTTTTGTGTGACAGAATACCCCATTAAAACACACTTAAGAGCTCTAGCATCAAGTTTGTCTCGATGATGTTTATGAATGTGAACATAGGTGACACACCCAAAATTCTTGAGGGAATTTTAGAATAAAAATTATTCTTTGGAAAGAATTCTGAAAAATAGTTTAAAGGACTTTTGAAACCAATAACTCTTAAAGGTATTCTATTTATCAAATAAGTAGATGTTAAAACAGCTTCTCCCTAATAGTGTTTTGGAACTTGATGTTGAAAAAGTAAAGCTTGAGTAGTTTCGAGAAGATGTCTGTTTTTTCTTTCGACTAACCCATTTTGTTAAGGAGTATTAACACAAGATGATTGATGAATAATCCCTTCCTTTTCAAAGTATGGTTATAGGATCTTATTAAAGTAGTCCCTAGCATTATCAGTTCTAATCCCCTTAATGCTAACTCCAAATTGATTCTTTATCATTTTTGTAAAGTTTGGAAAGATGTGACTTACATCAGTTTTTCTTTTAAAAAGATAAACCCAAGTCATTTGGGTACAATCATCAATAAATGTTACAAATCCCTTTGCTCCTGAAATATTAGGAACATTATATGGACCCCATATGTCAGAATGAATTATATGGAATGGAGACATAGATCTTGAATCACTTATAGGAAAAGGCACTCTATGATGCTTTGCAAACTCACAAATTTCACAATGAAATTGTTCCACATTAAGATTTTTAAATAAGGATGGAAACATGTGACTAAGAGTCTTAAATGAAAGGTGTCCTAAACAACGATGATGGTTCCAAACATCATCTTTATTAGAATTGACTGAAATGAATGATAGAGGGTAAGAGTTATTACTGCTGCCTTACATTCCAAGCATGTACAGCCCATCCTTGACTCTAGCCTGCCCAATCATCTTCCCCGTAGCTAGGTCCTGAAATATGCAGTGATCAAGGAAGAAAGTTACACTACAATTTATGTCTTTGATTAGTTTTCAAATGGATAACAGATTTGCAAGAAAGTTAGGGACATGTTGCACTTGTTTAAGGTTCAATGAGTGATTAAGAAGGATTGTTCCCTGTCCTGCTACTGTGATTAGAGATCCATCAGTAACTGTGATTTTCTTACTGCTAGGACAAAGCTGATATGATTTGAATGAACCTGCAGAATGAGTCATATGGTCTGTTGCACCTGAGTCTATGATCCAGATGCTGGAATGGTCCTTGTTTGAGGCACTAAATGCATGAGAAATTAGAATTTTACCATTTTTAGCAAAAGAGCATGACCCAGATGGTTTCTCCACGGTGTTGAGTAGGGTCTTTAGGCGTTCAATCTCTTCTTTATTGAATCCCCCCACTTCTAGGATGCTGGACTCACGTATTGTCTCTTCTGAATTTGTTAAATGTGCATGTCTTCTTGACTGATTCCATTTGTATCCTCCATTACGCCCTATCCTTGGTGGTTTTCCATGGAGTTTCTAGCAAGTCTCCTTTGTATGACCTGTCTTCTTGCAATAGTTACAAAACAAATCATCTTTAGGGAATTTTTTTCCTTCAATCTTCCCAACTTCTGCACCATTCATGGCATCACCCATGTTTCTGCTATTAGTTATCAACATAGCAAATCTTTCAGTATTTGGTACATCCAGCATCACAGTTCTCCTTCCTTCTTCAGCCTTTATTATTGAGAATACCTCATTGAGTGAGGGTAAAGATTCATTTCCAAGTATTTGGAATCACATTTGATTAAATTTTATGTTGAGTCCTGCAAGAAATTCAAAGATCCTTTCTCTTTCTACATAGTTCTTTAAAAATCACAGCATCATCACTACACTGCATCTTAAAATCCTAATAATAGTCCAACTCCAACCAGAAACTTTTCATAGTATTGTAATAATCAATAACCACCATATTACCTTGTTTGGTCATTGAAAGCTTCGTCTTAATCTCATAGATTAACACATCATCCTTCACTTTAGAGTAGGTCCGTCTCACTGCATCCCATATGTCTTTTGCTGTAATCAGAAACATATAAGGCCCACAGACTTCTAGCATAATAGAGTTCCATAGCCATGACATAATCATGGAGTCTTCTTCATCCCAAAGTGTAAACTTTGGGTCTTCTGGACTAGGAGGATTGTCCATCAAATGATTAATCTTTCCTTTTCCTTTGAGAAAGGTTTTTACTATCTGTGACCACTTCAGATAGTTTCTTTCATTCAGTCGGTAGGATGACTGTAAATTCTGGAATTCACCTGATATTTGGGTTTTTTTTGTAGTGTTTTCAGACATGTTTTTTCTTATCTGGACAGGTCTGCTACTAGGATTGTCAGGACAGATTGGAAGATAAGAGAAGAAATTCCAGATCTAGAGAGAGATAGGTTCAGAAAAGAAAAAAAAAAGAAATAGGCTCGGTATAGTGCTCTGATACCATGTGGAGAATTCTTGAATTCTTACTTCTCAATCTTATTTCAGAATATCTTCCTGATTATATACAACATCTACAAATCTATATTAGGAAGGCTATTAACTACACATAAATAGGTGTTATTATTTGGACTTGATTTATGGGAAAGAAAATCTGGCTTTCTATATTCATTTCCCATAAATCAGGTTCAGATCAGATTCAAATCTGCCTTGATTTCTTTAGAATCTTCAACAAGTGTAAATACTCTCTCCTTACCAAAAAAAAATATGTAGAAACCATAAGGAGAGAAGATAGGGAGTTTTATACTCATTCTTGAGAAATCAAGAGAGAAACACTAAAATTTCAAGAACCCATCCAAGATTAAGAGCCTATAGATGGGATAAACACTTGAGAGCAAAGGATTACCAAGAAATTGAATAAGAAGAAAAGAAAGGAGGGAAATTGAACAAGAAGAAAAGAAAAGGGGGACTTGAAAATCTTCAACTGGTTGAAATCAAAATCTTAATTTATACCGGGTAAGGTATTCTAAACATGATCTTAAAAAAAATTCATTTTTAAATTCGATAAAGAATTGATGCCTTGATATTGAATCATAGGTTAGGGTTCTTAGACATAAATTGGGGGGAAAGTACTTATTGTTGAGATTAAGTTAATTTATGTGTGTGGTATGTAGTTTATGAAAGTATTGTGTGAAGGGAAGGGGGAGACAAATCTGGACAGACTTATCTCCTAACTTTTGATGAGATTACGGGTAGGAGGATGAGGGGATTAGGATCGGGTTCCTCATAAAAATTATAGATTTGAATGTTAGCTAATCAAGGAAACTAGTTTTGCTCAATTTGGAGATGTAGAACTCCACTTATGGGTTACCAACTGAGACTGAGTCGTGATTGATTATGTAGGGCAGTAGGACTAATTAGTAAATGAATAATTTTAACTATCTTGGAGGCAAAACTGGGTTCTCCTCCCTTAGAGAATTGGTAGCCTCGTGTCTTAGCTTTTAACGAGATCAATCTCACTTAAAATAAAGTTTTAGAACTTTAGATATAGTTAAAAATCTGATGAGTGTTCAGACAGTAACAGTTGGAAATTGGACAGTAACAGTTGGAAAAGTCAAACAGTAACAGTTCAAAGTTAGACAGTAACAGTTGGAAATTGGACAGTAACAGTTCGAAATTAGACAGTAACAGTAGACTTTCACGCGAATACTATAAATAAGAATATAAAAGAATTGAGTTATACGAACACTTCTATGTTGAGATACTAACTCTGAAAATATACATGATATATGTATGTATGTTATTATGAGGAAATGAACATGCATAGAAAGTAACATATGAGTAATGGATGAATATGAATTCTCTATAATATCGGCTTAAAGGAATCATAAAAAAAAAAAAAAAAACTTCCTTGTGATTCAGGAGGAGCAACCAGGATTGGATCTTCTGTTAGGGGAGGTCACGAGACAGGCAAAGCAAGTGCGTGATTTTCCCTCTTATTTGTACTTATACAATTTACAATCCTTCTGGTGAATGCAATTATATTAAATATCGTGTTCAATGTAAATAAAGCCTAATGTATTTACAAGATTAGCTTCGGCTAATGGCATCCATGATAGGATTGCCGAGAAATGAATTACAAGATTAGCTTCGGCTAATGGCATCCGTGATAGGATTGCCGGGAAATGATTTATATGATTAGTTGCGGCTACTGGCATCCGTGATAGGATTGCCGGGAAATGAATTACAGAATTAAATCTTGCAAGGTCACCCAGTTTATGCAAGTAAATAAGATTATTCAATTAAGAATATACAAATGAGTGATAATTGGGTTTAAAAGATTTACAAGCAAAATATAAGTTCTTTGTTAGAATTCTCATGGATTCGATAGAAAGTTAATACTTCATTCGTATTCATTACATGAGCATACATATATTCTTTATCAACATAATGGTATATTTATTTATGTAACAGATCTATTAAACATCCAGGAAGATCTTTAGTTTATAACTCTACTTTGTGAAGCTTATGTAAATATTTAACTTAAAACAAAAGGGAATTAACGTGTAGTATACTTTTGTGCAAACCTTGATGTATTTATTGGTTCAGCTTAGCATGTAGTATTTTAGTTATCTTGTAATTAACCCTTTTGAAATATTTAAGACAACTTCTTATATTGTAAATACTTTCTTTTCATGTTAGTATTCCTTTTCTTTTAAATTTTATGATATAATGTGTTGGACTATATTCATATTGAACTTACCCATAGGATATATATATATATGGATTGTATGAGGTGTGGAATTATGAGGTTTGATATAAGGTCCGGAATTAAGGGACCTTGTAATGATGAGTTGATTGAGTAAACTAATAGTAGTTGATAACTTGAGATGTCCTAAATACAAACGAAACTCTGTCGAATTTTTGGAAAACAAAAATTTACCCTCAAATAAAGAGGATATGTTGGAATCTTTTAACATTGATCGAGTCGTACAGTCGGACTATTACAGTTGTGGCCTTCGAAGTGGTTAGAAACGTCACATTCATTCCTCTAAAAGTGCCCTCTCGATCAGCCAAAAACTAAAGAAGAAGATTCACAGTATCTTGAACGACATCATTTTTGTTAAACCCTGTAGATTATGGTTTTTTTTATTTGGGATTTGGCAATTTTCAATTTGATCCATATTTTCCCAATTTTGTTTAATTTTACTAGTAATTCCCTCTAAATTCCTAATTTTCCAAGTTGGTTCTTGATCTCTAATTTGTTCAATTGGACCCCTAAATGACCATTAAATTCTTAATTTTCTTTGATATGACCCCTGATTTAATCAATTTCAGTCCCTAAAGTCGTGTACCTTTTGCAAGTTGGTCTTTGGTTCATGAATTGTTCAATTAAGTCCCTAATTGCTCACCAGACTTGAAATTTTATATAATTAAGCCTCTGATTTAACCAAATAAACTTTTCAAAGTCCAATTTCAGTCCCTAAACTTCAATTTGTTTCACTTAACATCCAAAATTAACTCTAAAAGCTTATTTCCCTTGTGATTAAGTCTTCAATAAATTTAATAAGACCTTTTAAATTTCAATTGAGTCCTTAAACATCAAAATAAAACATTTTTATTATTGCCCCTTTATTAATCAAAATTTAGATTGCTAATTTTGTCAAATCTCAAACATTTTGGTCTATCAACTTTTACTTTGCATTTTAGCCTTTCACTAACAAACTTAGGCAGTTCTTTTTAGGCCTTTTTCATGTATATTCCCTTGTAGATATTTTTTCTTTTTCTTTTTCACTATTTTTTGGTTTTTTTTTAAAAAAAAAAGGTAGCAACAACATCATTAATATTTCACCCTTAGTTCTTATTCCTTTTAACACTTCCCTTCCAAATTTTTCTAACTCATACTAAATGCATCCTTATTTTCAAGCCTAGTAGAAATATTAAAAATAAAAATATAATGATTACGACAACATAAAAACAAAGATTATAATAATATAATTAACTTATGAAATAATTAATTATATATGGATAATTAATTATATACTAAGGGCATAAGATTGATTTTCATGTAAAATATATTTACAAAAAAAACAAAACTAATTTCATTATAAAGCTCATGAGAAGATTTTATTTTTCACCTAAAATAAGCAACGACACAAGAAATTACACATTACACGGCACACAATAAAACTAAAAACACTGGAAAAAGGAATAGTGCTATACATTGTTCACTCTATCATATTTTATTATGGATTAGAACAATCAATATTTTTCTTAAATTTTCATCAAAATTTATTTCATTGCAAGCTCATCATTCTAACTTATGTTAGCATGATTTTATTTGTTGAGATTTCTTTCACTTTACACGCTCTCACACGTTCCAAGTGTCAAGGAATGTTCAAACAATAAATTAAACCTTGATTCTACAAAATAAAATTTTCGATTGTACATAAAAAAATTTAAAAGAACAAGGACTACATTAAATAAAAAAACTAAAACAATCTTATTTTTTTTTGTACAAAAAACTCTCATTTGATCCCTAAAGTTTTGATTTATATGCTAGCTAGTCCTTGTTGTTTTAGCATTTTATATTTCTTTCCCAAAATTTATTTTTACATTTCAGCCTCAAAACTAGATAGGTGGCTCGCATTACACCGGGGGTCGGGTCAAGATTTTCCTAACATAAAAAAATGTCAAGGCAATGATAACCTGAGCCAATCCGAGTTAATTTAACTAACACATGATCCAAAATATGAGTCGAGATAAACCCGCATACAAAAAGAAAAAAAATCACAAAACTTAAGGTCTTATAGTCTAATATTAAATGATGAAAAAAAATCAATTTTTTAAAAATAGTGTCAAAGAAAAAAACTCGGGTCAACACGAGTTAATTTGACCAACCAACCACCTACGATATGAGAGTGAGAAAAAAAATACACTCTTAAAAGAAGAACCTAGCAAAAAAGACCAAAGTTCAATAAAAACAATTTAAAAAAAAAAACTAACCAACCTAGGTTAACTTGAAAAACCAGCACTTAAAATAATCTCATAGAAAGAAAAACAAAAAAAATAATAAAGATCTATGACCAGTAATCTAATAATGCCAATTGATGAAACTGAAAAAAAAATCATTTAAAAAAAGGTCAAGAAAACAAATTGAGTTAACTTAGGTTAACTCAACTAACCCACCACCAATGATATAAGATTGAGATAAAAATATTTAGACTTTCAAAAGAAGAACCTACCAAAAAAGATCGAAGCTAAATAAAAACAAATGCTAAAAAAACCAATATAACAAGGTTAACTTGATTAATCCGCACTTGAGATAGAGAAAAACAAAAAAAAAATCATAGAGCTCAAGTGTCAAAAATGTAATGCCAAATGATAAAATGGCAAAAACAAATTATTTTAAAAAAAAAGTTCAGGAAAAAACTTGAGTCAATCCGAGTTCATTTAACTAACATATCACTTGAGATAAGACATTAGAATAACCCAATAAAAAAAAGTGAAACAAATGTCAAAGTTCAAGGCCCAATAACCACAATGTCAAATGGTGAATTTGAAAGAAAAAATTAATTTATAATAAAAGGGAAAAAAAAGAACTTAAATCGGACACGGGTCATGAGATTGGTATTACCATATAGAAAGGCAAATATGTAAAAATAACAAAGTAAAATTTCCAATTACAAAACAATCTAAACACATAAATAATATAGATCAAATCTCGTATAAAAACTATATCAAAGAAAATAATTAGAGACTAAATTGAAAAATAAAATAAATTAATAAAATGACAAGAAAAAAAAAATGAGAACCCAAATTAGATTTAAAAAACTAAATAAAATAAGAAATTAAAGGGAAATTGAAAAATAAAGATAAAAAAATAGCAATCAATAGAAAGAGGACCAAAATTAGATAAAAAAAAAATAAATGCAATAAAATGATCCGGGATGAAATTGAAAAACTAATAAATCAAGGAAATGATAAAAACACAAAAAAAAATAGCAATCAAAAGAATGAGGATTAAATTAGATACAAAAATTAAATAAAATTCTCAAGGATGAAATTGAAAACAAAATCTAAACTTCAAAAAACATCAAAAGCAAAATAGATAGTAATCAAAAGAATAATGAACAAAATTGATAGAAATACAATCCGAAGGACACGATTGTTTTTTGGATGGGCTTGCGTGAACTTCTAGGTTAGGAGAGAAAAAAGATGAGGAGAGAGAGAAAAGCTTGTTTGAGGCCAATCATGCCTCCGCCATAAACACATGCCACCCCGTCGGAAAAAAGATGATACATCACTCCTAATATCGCCTTGGCTGGCGAAATCTGGTAACTTGACGGCCTCGCCCGTGCCTACTACATAGCACAGGAACTGTCACGCGTTGATGTGTACTGCAACTATTTTTAATAAGATTTGATCTTTTAAAATGATTAAATAGCCTCTAGATCAACCAAAAATTTAAAAACAAAACTATAAGTAAAAAAAAAAAAAAAAAACCTTGCAACCATGCATATAATTTTTTATTTTTATTTTAAAGGTAATACCATAACTTCATTGTTAAAAAAAAATTAAAAATATAAAAAGCCTCATATAGAAGTTAATGGTTATTATCTCTAAAGGGTATAACCATAGTTTTACTATACAAATTGTTGTGCCCTCCTCGCGGGGGTGCGACGACACTTTCTAAGCGGTGTCCTAGAATGGTCTTTTATTAGAAAAAGAGAGTCATCACCTAGTATTATGGTTACTAAGAACCATAACTAGTATCTTAAAGATTCTAGGCAAGGGACTAATGGTCTTTTTATTAGAAAAAGAGAGTCGTCACCTAGTTTTTTCTCTGTATTTGCTATGGTCTGATGATGTTTCTATTCTTATTATGACGGGTTTGCTATGATAAACAAACTCTGGTTTTCTAGGTCAAGGATTTGGTCTACAATGGTTAAATGTTTTTAATTATCATTGAGGCCTTTTTCAGAGTGAATTTGGAAATTTTTTGCTATTGTGTTATTCCAAATAATATTTCAGGTAAAATTCCTTACAGTGCTTTTTTATCCTTATATCATAAGTGAATGAGTTGTATTATTCCAAATAATATTTTGGATATTAACCTCATATAAGTTTTATATCCTTGTTTTAAAATGAGTAATAATAAATTATTATCCGTAATAATATTTTGGATAGTAGCCCCCTTTAGATTTTTTTTATCCTTTTATTACAAGTGAATAATATATTCTTATTGGCAGAAATAATTTTTTAATATTTTTTAAATATAAGTCAAAATCCTTTGGAATTTTACAAACTTGTTTTAAAATCCATGCAATATCTCTCTTTTTTTAATGCCAAAGTATTTTAGATTTTAAAAAAAATGCTCAAATAGTTTTAAGGATTTCTGGCCATATGCAATAAAAAAAAAATAATGTAATTGCTAGCTAAACAAAGCCTTGCCCATTTGACCTCATTTTGACATAACCGGGTTAGCTCAAAATCCTTGGTTCAACCATAAACCAAACCAAAGATTTGGGTTTGACTAAAAAAAACTAGAAAAAAAGCCAAAAACATATTAAACACAAAAAAACACACAAAAACTCATAATTTCTTAGCTAAATTGGATCAAACACAAAAAATAAATGAGGAACATGAAGAACACTAAGTTCATTCAAACATGAATCTAGCAACGTGAAACTCAACCCAGGCTAGATATAATTGAACCAAGTCAACGAACATGTTAGAAATCATGTAAGGATCTATAATCTAGCATCCATTCACTTTTATTATCAAAGAATCAACATAATTTTGTCAAAATGGGTTTCGATTTTATCCATTCACTTTTATTATCAAATAATCAACATAATTTTGTCCTAGAATTAAAACCCCCCCTAAAACTTGTTATTGATGCAAAAAAACCCTAAATTATTAATTAAAAAAAGTCCAACGAAGTGTTTAATGCAAAAGAATAGACCAAAACTGGTATAAACCGTAGAGTTAATACAATATTCTTCCCAAGAACACAAAGAACACTGCCTTAGAAAACCTAGCCTTTGTCAAGCCTCCAAAGCTAACATTTAAAGCCTGTAAACACACTGCTTTTAGTCCTTACAAACCACATTACTATAACCAAATATGTTTGAATAAAAAAAAACTAACAAATAACATCAAAAACATGCAAGAAGTTCCAAACTTCAAAACTGCCAACTTAAAACAACATACATATTCTACAATGTGGGATTCAAAATTGATATTTTGACACTCAAAATAACTTAACCAAAATTTTAGGAACCCAAAACATGCACCTACAAGCTTTAAAAAGACATTAAACACCTCATGCTATATTTGACATAATACAAAAATCATTTTATTTTATCAAAATTTGTCGCAAACATATGGTCTTAACATCTAGTAGCATTAATAACAGCTTCAAGCAAGAATTAAATAATAATGTTAAAATTTTATATACTAATTGAAATCAAAACCACAATTATTGTGATATTAAAAAAAAATACTTTGAAACATCATTAAAAATGCATGAACAAGTTAAAGATGTGCCTTATGGACATCATCTACTAGACTAAGTTAAGGTTTTATACCCTTCAAGCTCTAATAATGGTTGTTGCCCTTTCTTTTTCAAGATTGGTACTTTCTTTCAAAGTTGAGGAAACCTAGTGCTATGCTCTTGAGCCTTCATACTTAGGGGTCTATTATCAATATTTTCCTCCCTTTTTTGTTCCTCTTTCTCCTTTTTTGTTCCTTTTTTTCATTATTTTTGTTTTCTGGTTGATTTCTAAGGGCTGGTTATAGGGTTTCAAACTAGGATTTTTATGGATTTAATTAAAGATTGATCTCTTTCATTAAAGCCTGGCCTTCTAATCAAAATGAGAGAGTTTTGGGTATATTTTATAGATGTGAGCTTTGTACCTATATTGGTTTTACAATGGTGTTTTTGCAATAAACTTGGTTTCTGAAGATTGTTATGGTTTTTCCATATTTGGAGATCGAAAAGCTTGTTCTTAACCTTTTAATTTTGAAAGAAATGTGGTCAACCTTTCATAAGAATCCACTAAGAAGGCTTGAAGTGTGAACACAATAAAAAGATTAGTGATTTTGCAAAATAGGGATCACAACCATTAATGACTAAGTTACCTATTTTTTAGGCTCCGTATGAGAAACTTCGATGCCATCGTCATTGAAGACCATTTGAAGTTGGTAAAGGGGGTACAAACCTTTTGTTTGGATCTAACCTGGCTAAATTCAAAGGTTTGTAGCTTCACATTCATTTGTTTGAAAGTGTCAACTTGATCGGCCCATAATATGAAAATATAGTAATGGCTGATCGGGGACAAAATGTTATTAAGTTCATTAAAGAAAATAGGATGTAAATGTTTAATGAGAGTAGTTGATCTTTGTAAAGGGGGTGTTTCTCAATTGAATGATGATGATTACAGCTTACAGGTGGTAAAAAACGTCACTTTTATTTGCTTGAAGGTGCTTCCTCGATCAGTCAAAACCATAGTTTTGAAACCCGACCTTGTCATCGACTTGGTCTAGTGACCGGGTCACGGGTCAGATGGGTTGACCCGGGTCAAGAAAAAAAATACAGGCTGTGGCTAATACCAGCAACAAATACCAGCAAAACCCAATTCAAAATCTAATATTTTCTTCCCATTTAAACTAACAATCTAATCGGATCATTCAGATTTATTTATTAAATAAAGCTCAAAATAATATAAAAAAGGTAGCAAAATAAGTACCTTAAAATTGAATCTGGAGAAGGTAAATCAATAGCAGCACCGTCGCCACTACTTGACCTATATTGATTCTGGGGAGTCAAAGTCTGCATCTGCGTCTGAGGCTGTGGCAGCTTTCTATAACAAACAGGAACCCTGTGGTCGGATCTTTCATCATCAGAGAAAACCCGATTCTGATACTCACCAACAACCATTTGACCGCCAACAGGCACACTTGACACGGTGAAACAGGCATCGACGGCGGCGATGACAGAGCCGCAAATCTCTCATCCCACCTCTGCCCGACACGGCCACCACCAACAGTCATTTGAGCAAGTTGATCCTCGATCCCCACCACTTTCTGATCTCTAACCCCACCACCATCCTCCACGTGAACCCTTATCGGAGGCAAATTCGCAAGCGAATGTGAAGAAAAAGTCGAACCAAACGACGACGTGGTCTCCTACATAGGAGAATCCGGAACTGAATGAACATCTTGCTTTAAAAATAAGTGAATTAGCTAAATTATGATACCTAACTGATTCAGTGCATCGTTCATCTCGTTGTTTTGGCCTTTTAGCCAAAACGACGTCGTGTGACCTTTATACATATTAAAAAAAAAAGAAGGCCGGGTTTACCCGGGTCCCGGATTGACCCGCTGGGTCGACCGGGTTTCACCGGGCCGGTTCGGGTTTCAAAACTATAATCAAAACTGTTAAAGAAGAAGCTAAATAGTGGCCAAATGATGTGTCTTATTTTTTAATTTGGGATTGACAAACTTCAATTTAGTCTTTATTCTTCTAATTTTTTTTAATTGCACTCATAATCGCCTTCTAAACTTTTAATTTCATGTAATTTCACCCCTGTCAAACTCAATTATCAACCTCAAAGTTCAAAGCCTTTTTCATCTTAGTCCTTAGTTTCTAATTTGTGTATCTTGACACTCAATTGACTATCAAACTTTCAAATATCTTCAATTTTAGCCCTGATTTGATCAATTTCAAACCATGCATTTACACACTTTTTTGTTTTGGTTCTTGGTTTTGAATTTCTCCAATCAAGTCTCTAATTGTTCATCAAACCTCAATATTTATGCAATTAAGCCCTTAATTTGACCAAATTAACCCTTCAAATTTGCAATTTAACCCCTGGAGTTCAATTTCTTCTAATAAAAGCCTAAATTGACTACAAAAATAAGTTTTTCTTGTAATTAAGCCCTTAATAAATTAAATTAAACCCTATAAAATTCCAATTGAGTTCTTAAATATCCAATTTTGAATTTTCCTTCACAAATAGAATTTTCCTTGTTAATAAGGCTTTCATTAGTCAAAATTAAACTATTAATTTTTCAACCTTGGATATTTAGATCTTCAACCAGTCTTTAGCAATTTTTTAGGTGTTCTTCATATTTTCTCCGTTGATCATTTTTTTAGTTTTTCAATTTTTTTATATTTTTTCTGGGCAACATCACAAATAATAATAAAAAAGACAAAAAAACCCTTGCACCAAATATGTACATTTTTTTTTGCTTTTAAGGGCAACAAAGTAATCAACTATGAAAAAAAGTGTACTGGCCAATTTGTCTCCTACTAATGTTGCAATGCCTACTGGATCGCTTGAAAAATATGATTCTACCCCTACTAGCCAGGCTTTTAGTTTGTTTGAAAAGGGGTAAAAAAGATAATTCACTCTGCTAATTCAGAGTGAATTGCCTCAGAGTCTATAATAAATGACTGATATCCTTTAGGTTTTTTTATAATGTTGAGAGTGGAAAGAGATAGCTGCTATAAAATTTTATGGAAAGAGAGAGTGATCGGAAGGCCAAGTTTCAACCACCAAAAAGGATTATAGTGCCAACGAGTTTATATTTGTGAAAGGAATTCAATGGAGGTGGTGTTACTCTTTAACCATGTGAAACAATTTGATAGGAGTTTATAAAGTTTTTTCAACGAGTTTTTTTATTCTAAGGGTAATTTTGAGGTATTTTTAGGTGAAAATGAGTTAAAAAATTAGGATTTTAAAGTCTAAAAACTTGGATCCCGAATTTTTTGGTGATCATATATTTGTCTAGTAGATGACATGTCGTATGTTATGGCAAACAACATGTCATCCAATTATATAAAAAAAATGGCTTAAAAATAAAATCAATTCGGCGTGTTAGCTTGGCCTAGCGGTCTCAAAAGCGTCTGACTTTTTTTCCCTACTTTTCATTATTTGTTTTAGTTTTTTATTATACTTTAAAGAGATATTGTAATTTTTCCTTGTATATTATATATAAGTAAGTTGTATTTGGATGATGCATTTATAAAAAAAAATAAATTCTTAACAACTAAAATTAACCTCTAAAATAAAATAAATGAAAAACTATAAAATAAAAGTGATAGAAAAAGTAAATTATTTATCTACACATCTATCTTTTACTTTTACTATAAATATAACTTCATGCTTTAGTATTTAATTATATTTAATAACTTTTTTTATTGATTAATTTATATATTTTTGAATTTATTTTATTATATATAAAGACAATCTCGTAGTTTATCATCTAGATTGGTGGCTCGAGCGAAGCCACGGGTTGAGGCAATTTTTTTTAACTGTGTAAAAAGCCTAGGAGACGTTTATGTTTTTAAATAAGTAAGAGAAATTCGATAACTGGGTTAAAAAAAATTAGAAATTAAAAACAATTGTGGAACGACTATATTGAAAGGAAAATATAAGACAAAAAAGACTTCAAAGCTTATTAACTTTTCAAACCATGACCCAGGTTATTAGATCGGAAGCAGTATAGATTAAATAATTATGAGGGCTAAAATTACACAAAAAAACTACACAAAAGTCTAAAATAAAAAACAACAATAAAAAAAGGGTTAACATTGCAAAATAATAATAATAAATAAATCATAGGGCAACAATAAATTTCCAATTTGAGAGTTGAATTGAAAAAAATAAAAACATTAAAAAACATGACAAAAATAGAAAGAATGAAGAACAAAATAAAAAAAATACACTATAAACTTTGATTGAAGGGTGAAATTAAAAATAATGAACTTTTTATTAAAAAAAAGTCAAGGAAAAAAAAGAAATAATAGGAATAAGGATCAAATAAAAAACTTCGAAACATAATAAACAAATATGATATTGCATAAATTTTCAACATGTTTTTTTATATAAAACAATTCTTATATGTAATTCGAAAAAGTTATGCACACATCTAACTAAACAAATCAATAAGCATTGCATAAAGAAATGGAAAAAAAGAAGACTCATCAACAATAAATACAAACAAATTGAAAAAACTAAGAGATAAATGTAGATCAAGATAATTAATATCGCAACACGGGTAATTTATATGGTCGTGTTTAATGAATTTGTTTATCAAAATAAATTTATATTAGAAACTAACACACATAAAATTTATTAAATAAAATAAAAGAGAAAAAAAATACTATGCAAAACCGGATGTATTAAAAATCTTAAAAAAGAATCAATATTTACAAAAAAAAAATTTAATATATATAAAATTTTAGAAAAATTATAGATGAATCAAACTAAGTTCTTTAAAAATTAAACACACACAATATCGCTAAAAAATAATCACAGTCTAAAAATGGCCAAATAAGAGAAAAAAAACACAGAGAAAAAGTATTAATTAAATCATAAACCCAAAAAGTTATTTAAAAAAATACATGTAAAATAAGGCAGTAATTAAGAAAAAAATTATTATTTTTAAAAAGAAAAGAATTAGGTCAAATGCGTAGCTGAGCTTGCTAAGCTAAGCTTAGCACATGGCCTATCAAGCAACAGCCGCACACACGTCTTTATTTTCTTTTTAGAGTTAATGGGGGAGGACGACATCCACCCCAACCATTTTATAAAAAAAAACAAGGAATTGTCATCATATGGAACCAAAAAAAACCTAACATCAACCCGAAACCTAAATATTCCCGAGTTCAAATATGTTTTTTTAAGACACTTTGAAGGTAAAAAAAAACTAATCTGAACTCTCCTCATATAAAACCATTGCATAAAATTCGACCGTTTAAGTGGCCAAAATCATCATCAACGACAACTTTTTCTTTCTATGCTGGAATCCAACGACTCACTCTCACTCCTCCCACCAAAAAAGAATTGAAAAATAAGGAAAATGAAATTTGGTATTAAAATTGAATTTTTAAAATTTACATGGACTAGTTACTTAATAGCTCAAAAAGATAGGAGACTAAAATGAACTTTTGAAACAAATTTAAAATCCGCCACCTATTTTACCTGTCTTTTTCACTACAGTCCCCTATCTTTTAATTTAACCATTTCTCCTATTAAAATATGTAATTGGGTGCTAATTTGTGTTTAAAGAGTTAAATTGTGCCAAATAAAATTTTGAAGATCAAATACAAAATTAAAAAAATATTGCTCTAATCCATAATATCTGGAAGGAGGTGAACAATAATAACAAAAAGCCTTATTTTACTATTTTTTTAATTAAAAGAATTTTACAATAATCTAAAATGCATTTATATTAATGTCTTTTTTTTCTTGCATTAGAAATTAACTTGGAATGCTATCCATATTGGAGCGCGGGTTAAATGATGGTTGGTATAAGCTGTTTAAAAGTGTAGTGTCGATTGTTTTTCAAAGTGTTTTTAGTTTGAAAATACATCAAAATAATATTTTTTTAAAATTATTTTTGACATCAACACAACACAATAATATAAAAATATTCATAAAATTAATTATAAACAAAACAAAATTTTTAAAATTTTTAAAATATAATTTCAATCATGTTCTTAAACACAAATGTCGTTTGAGAATATGATTGAGAATACTTTTCAAAATACTTTTTCTTTAAAATATATATTATTTTTTATAACTTATTTTTTAATATCATTGTATACCAAAAAAATATTAAAATAAATTAATTTAAAAATAAAATTCAAATTTTAACCAAAAAATAAAAACAGGTTGAAACTTAATGCGAAACATCTCTTGCATCCAAGTTTCAAACGCAGCGTTTTAACTTTTACGCTCACAGCTGAATCATACACGAGGACTGAGACAAGCACCCTCTATTCCATCATTTCATCGTCTCATTTAGGGTTTACTTCACTCCCCCTCCCCCCTCTCTTCCTCTACAAAGCTATGTCATGATCCCATTGAATTGAATTGAATTCTCCAAACCCTAAAAGAAATCATAACTCTTTTTAAAATATAAAATAAAGACTGAAAAAAAAAACATGTCAACAACTCTCCCTCCCATGGAGTGTTTGTATGTAACTGAAGAATTTCTCCGTGAATTGAAGGGCGGAAACCATAGCTTCCGTCTCCCTCACCCTGTGCCTATTCTTCGATTTCTCTACGAGCTCTCCTGGAACTTGGTACTACTATTATTTATACTTGCTTTCCAATTTGAGTTTATTTTTACTTGAATATGTCTCGATTGATTGTTTTAGGTTCGAGGAGAACTGCCGTTTCAAAAGTGCAAAGCGGCTCTGGATTCTGTGGAGTTTGTTGATAAAGTGTCTGCCGTAGGGCTGGGTTCGAATTTCGCTGATATTATTACTCAAATGGCTCAAGATGTTGGTTTTTTTTGGTCCCTCTCCTTTTTTGATCGAGTATATCAGAGTTAACGTGAATTTGACTTATTTGTCTTCATTATTATTGTTTGATATGCTATTTTGTATTGCTTAATCTACACTGTGGCTTTGGAACCTAAGTTTTTGATCTCTTATTATCTGTGGTAATCAATGATTTTTATTATAAACTCATGTGCTTGACTGATTTTGCAGCTAACAATGTCTGGAGAGTTCCGTTCTCGTCTCATAAAGTTGGTTAGTATTGATAATTTTTAAGGGCTTTATTTGTATGTTTGATGCTCAAATTTCTGGTTGTTTTTGTTGCGTGGAAATAACTGCTCTATGCTGCTGCTGCTGCTATTTATTTTGATGTTTCCAGTTGTCTGCTTTATACTTGTGAATCTCACATTGCTTAGTGCAGAACATGCTCTTTAATTTTGTGTTCATTTTATCAGTTCAACCATAGCATTCGTGTTTGGAAACCCTCCAAATTTAGTCTTACGACATATGTGAATTTCACTACTAAATGTTTCCCTCTTATTCTAAAGCATCATCTGCTATATACTGATAGTGCCATGCTATGATGTGTATTTGGTTACGTGTTCTTGTCCATGCATCATTTTTTGGTTTAGATGGAACATATATGAGAATCCTTAAGGAAACATAAGTATTGCTTGGATTGTCCTTTTTCAGTATGATGCCGTGGGGCTTGCAGGGTGGTGCCTTTTCCATTTAGTATAACTTGTGAGTCAAATGCTTTGTTTGTCTAGTCTCTTCTGTTTGTTCAGTGTCTGTATGCCATTTATTTGTTAACATAAACATGCAATATACCTTGCACAGTACTGAATTATTTATTAATGTGTGGGATAACCTATATCTTCTTCATTTTTTGATATTTGGCTTTCCATGCTTCTCCCTCATTTGAGTGTTACTATGCAGTCATTATTTAATATAAAGTCCTTTCCTTCTTTTCAGGCAAAATGGCTGGTCGAATCTGCATTGGTCCCATTGAGGTTTTTCCAAGAGCGTTGTGAGGTGGATCTTTTGTTTGTTTAAAAAGTTTTTGCTGCTCATCATTTCATAACACTTATTTGGTCTCTCATTAGACCTTAGTAAAAAAAAAGTTTTTTAAGTACACGTTTTCTGTTTGCAGGAGGAATTTCTGTGGGAAGCTGAAATGATAAAGATAAAGGCTCAAGACTTGAAGGGCAAAGAGGTGAATTAATTAAAATGTTCACTAACACAAAACTATTGTTTTGAATTTGGAGCTATTACTTTCATCAACTTTGGGTATATCCAGCCCGGGTTCTTCAGTAAACTTAATCCCCTGCACATCCTCTGGACTTTGTTTCCGAACACCTGATCTGATCATTGAATGTTGATTAGCATATAGCTTTTTGCTTTTCATAAATAACAAGAAATTATGTCAATGTTTGGATGAGTTAATTGATCTTGCACTCGTTCAAATGAAATTTGAGGAAGACATGGAAGATCTGTTTTTGCAGCTGATGAGTTAATCATTTTATTTTTTTCGACCATGATAATCACTTGAAGCAGTTTGCATTAGAGTTCTATGAGACTACTTAATCCTACATGCAATTGATATATTTTTCTATTGCTTTCAGGTCAGGGTAAACACACGTCTTCTTTATCAGCAAACAAAATTTAACCTTCTCCGCGAAGAGAGTGAGGGCTATGCCAAACTGGTATGCTAAATATTTGATTCTTTCTTTGCTCTTTGTAAAGCTTTCAAGTTAATTTATTGATCACCCTTTTATAAATGTATGCCAATGGAGGGAACATTTGTTGCAATTAGTCATATCACTATATGATTTTTTTTTTGATTCTTCTCACATAATATAAAATATTGGAGGCTTTCAAGTAGAGGTTTGCTTTCTTTAATTTTAATCTGTATATCTATATTGGGAGGTACATTATTGCTTCGACCCAATAGATTTTTCTACGCAAGGCACATTTGGCTCTAAAACTGTTTGCTCTTGGGTTCTTTGATAACTGTATTTTTAATAGTGCAATAGTTCATCATCAGAACTGCGTTTTATGTTTCTAATAACCAAATGGTTTGCTTGCATGAGAACAAATCATGTTCTTACTGCTGATAGTGTATCCCATAAAGTTTCTTTAATTTAATCCTGTATGCCACCTTGGAATTGGAGTGACAAAGCAATTGCAACTTGGCAATTTGGACAGTCTAGATTGTGCATTGAACACAGTGAAAAATCATGTTTGTGTGAAAGTTGTCCAACTGAAGAATGGTCAAAATATGGCTGTTTTATTAGATGAATGAAAAATGCACAGGCTCCATTTTTTTCCTTGATAGAGGACTGCTGTTTGAAAACAAAGAATTAAAAAAATAACATTTCATTATTTTACTTGTGCTTCACCGTTTATGTTTATTTTGCTTTGGGACATTTCTCAAGATGTGTTTGTGTCTACGTCCACAAAATATTAATAGATATCTGAATTAAAAGTGTAGCCTATGTTTGCATGTATATATTTTTGGAGTTATAGCAAACAGTTCCATGTGGTTGATGTTGAAACTTGAGATTTTGTTTGTGTCTGTAAAACCTAGGTGCAAAGGAAATATTTCTTAGCATCTGTTTATTCAGTCAGTCCTAGCTTAGGTAATGCGCCTTATCATGTTACTGACAATTAGTTGCAGCCAATCAGCTACCCTTTAGCTATATTTATGGTAACAAGATCTTAATTTTCTCTTAGTCTCTTCTACCCCGTTTTCCCCTCTGTTTATTTCTGTTTAACAAGTGGGCTCTCTTGTGCACTTTTTTTGTACTAGCTATTTTTGAGGGGATTATTTTCTTGGTCTCTATCTCTTATGTAATAAATGATTGGAGCATTTTCTTGAGCTGTATGGATATTTTGTTTTGCTTGGAATGTAGCTTTTTATTTGTGATTTTCTTTTGAGCAATGTTTGTATATATATTACATCAAACGTTAAATTACTTTTGTAAAATTGTATCTTGACATGATCAAATTGGGGTGTCCTTTTTTTTTTTCCCTGATCAAGTAAATGAAAAATATTATGAAAGTAGATGAGGCTGTAATGCTGCATCCCTGATGAGACTACTCTATGCAATAGAAACAATTTTTATGCATCATATTCTTGCTGTTTTTGGTCAGGTTTGCGTGATTTGCTGCTTAGTTATAATGCTTTGCTTGGTCATGCTTAGAATTGGAGTCTTATATCAAGTGGAAGTCTGCAAGGGGCAAATCTTATTGGGTCAGAGCTGAATTTTAAGATTAGATTATTTTTTACCACCTATATGATTGATAGAAGCTGGGATGGCTTATCTTTAGTTTTGGTTTGGTTTGTTGAAGTTTGTCTTTTTGTCTTCCATTATAAAGCACATGCACTTGTCGAGTTATTCTCTACATGCCAAGTATGTTCCCTAAGTGATGCAGACAACAAAAAAAATCATGATTGATGTCCTTTTGTATAAAAGGGTATTTCTGTAATTTTCAGATTTGCTGGAAAATCTGGAAAAAATGTCTAGGCCTAGGTTATTTTCTATTTAGTATTTTATTAGTTCTAAAGTAATTAGCTTTATTAGGTTTTTCCTCTTCTAAATAGATTTCTTATATAGGAAAATAAGTTCTTGTTGGACCAGGAGTAGGCATCTCTATATAAGGTTTATGTAGTCTAAAATAAGCCTTTTAATATTTCAATGACAGTTGATGAATAAAATTCCAGAAATATGCTTTTGATTGTGTGACTCAACCTCCCTTTAGGTGTGACTCCTAAGAACCTAGGTGAAAAGCATAGGTTTTTCTATCCTCTAGGTGTTACCCCGATAATCAATCTACATCCCTCTTATATTCCAGCATAAATTCACAACGTTACAGCCCTAAACAACCTCTAAAAAGTCAGATTCAGAACAGCCTCCTAGGCTGCCCTCCATTAGTTGGTATCAGAGCTTCAAGATCCTAGGATGCGTTCTACTTCAATTATGGTGACTGTCTGTCAACGAATTGAATTCTAAGTTTGAGAGCATTATGCAAGCAGTTGGGCAAGAGTTAAGTCTACAAATGATAGGATGGATGCAATGGAAACATCTCACAATGCTAGGTTTGGTAGGGTGCAAGTAGCATTAGATAGTTTGACAAAGGCTGTTCTAAGCAAGTATCCTGTTGAAACAACCCCTAAACCTAGCACTGAAATTGGAAATCGAGGTTTGCAAGGGTTGGCTAATGATCAAGCAACAGATCCCAATGGCATGCTGAATCATGGAAGAAGGTACTGAAAATCTTAATCAGCAACTTGAGAAGCAAAATCAGCAAGCTGAAACTACAAAATGGCATGCAAAAGAGATAGAGCAACCTGCTTTTGTTGACAAGACAAAATTGGAATTATTTTGCAAAGGGTAGATTCTACAAGAAACAAATGTATTTCAGATTGACAATGACTTGGATAGTGAACGAGAAAAGGCATTCTCTAATCAGTTTATTACAAAGCTTAAAGAAATAGGTGTTGCACTTGATGTAGCCAAACAAAAGAAAAATGTTGATGAGCAGAATGTTAATGAAAGCAAGGATAGCAAGGACAAAGTGCAACTGGCAATGCAAATGGAGTCATTGTTCATGATTTTGATTTTGAAATTTATAGCACAAAATTCATATTATCATTACTGTCTCCTACAAAGTGGTTCATATTTAATGGAGGTCACTGCACATTATGTGGGTTTTGCTACATCGACACTTCAAAACTCGAGGTTGAGTTTTTGCCAAGCAAGGGCGCAGACTGCAAAAGAAGGAAGAATAATATCTTTTTGTATAGAAGGGTATTTCTGTAATTTTCAGATTTTCTGGAAAGTCTTGGAAAATTTTCTAGGTCTAGGCTATTTTCTGTTTAGTATTATATTAGTTCTAAAGTAATTAGCTTATTTAGTTTTTTCTTATTCTAAATAGATTTCTTATATAGGAAAACAAGTCCTTGTTGGATTAGGAGCATAAAGGTTATCTAGTATTTTAATATTTTACTGACAGTTGATGAATAAAATTCCAGCAATTTGCTTTAGATTGTGTGACTCAATCTCCCCTTGTGTTTCTATCCTCTAGGTGTTAATCCTAGAATCCATCCACTTCCTTCCTCATATTCGAGCTTAAATTCACAACATAACAGCCCTAAACAACCTCTAAAAAGTCAGATTCAGAATAGCACAGTAGGCTGTCCTGCATCACTAAGCTTTTGGCTAGCTGTTTTCACTTGAATTCTTTTTTACTCAATCTATTTAGGTATGGTATGGTCAGATAACTTTATTGGTCCATGTAGAACAATGTAATAGCAAAGATAGAAAAAGCACAATTCCCTATAGGAAATGGAAAGATCAAGCAAGAAGAAACAATAACCTATAGGTGAGGGCAGGTCCCTATAGAAGAGGGCTAAAGAGTTTGAAGGAAAAGCTGTAGGAGAGGGTTCACAAAAATAGAAGAAACGATACTTAGATTCTAAATCATCATTAACATGTTCTCTCTTCCCCCCACAAAGGATATGGTGCTTATATAGACACCAAGAAACCCTAGCAACCTAAATTAATAAGAATAACAAAAAAAAAGGTCTAGCATGTACAGTAGGAGAGGGTTCAAATAAATAGTAGAAACGATACTCAGATTATGAATCATCTTTATGAAATATTACCTTTTAACAAAAAATAAATTCTAGAAAGCTATCAAATAATAATAAAATTTTAAATGTACTAAACTAGCAACGAATGAGTGAGCTTTCTTGTGCCTATACTGCATCATTGGTCTCGCATGTACAGTAGGTTTCGTTATGATATTTATTGTTCAAGTGGATGTGCAGGTTACTCTTCTCTATCAAGGTTCTGAAGATACAACTGAAAATACATCAGCAGCGACAATAGGCATCATTAAGGTTTTGACTTGGGCTTGCATTTTTTGACTTATAATTTAGCTTGTACTGACCCTCATTTTTCTCACATCTTATTAATGCAATCTCTGCAGTCATTGATTGGTCATTTTGATTTGGACCCAAATCGTGTTTTTGACATTGTAAGTTGTTCCTATTTGTTACTTTCATACAGTTCACTTTGTTGTACTGATGCAGAAATTGATAATCAGAGGTTAATTGTTGGATTGCAATTATTTCATGATCTTCAGGTTTTAGAGTATTTTGAACTTCAGCCTGATAGCAATGTCTTTTTGGAATTGATACCCATCTTTCCTAAGGTATGAATCATTGTTGTTAAGGTTGGCATAAATGTTCAAAATTTAAATTATGATTAAATAACACACAACTTCAGGTTGCTCATACCATTGATTTTTTTTTCTTCAGTCGCATGCATCGCAAATTCTTGGTTTTAAGTTTCAATATTATCAGCGAATTGAATTAAATAGCCATGTCCCATTTGGGCTCTATAAGCTTACAGCTTTGCTGGTGAAGGAAGAGTTCATTGATCTTGATAGCATGTAAGTGGCTTGCCCAAGCTTTTATTCTATAGCACAGTGATTCCTTAAAGTTCTGTGATCATTGATTACTTTAATTCTTAATACTTGTAATGTTTCAAGAACTGTTAATTGTCAGAAGTTCTTTAGCTGATCATCTAAATTCCATCAATATACTTATTTTGCTAGTTGCCAAAAAGAGAAACTTAACCTGTTATTTTTATGTGAATTGATTAAATGGAAATAATGTATCCATTTAATGATTAGAATTCATTGGGTGTAAGATTGGAATTAATTTGCAGATAGCATTGATGCTATTTTAATCATTTTTAATTTTATTTCAAGTGCTTTCATGGTTACCAGCTGATTGTAATTTCATGGTTCCTTATGCTTAGCTGTGTTTTTCTTTTTGTGTGTGGCATAGGATAGTGTTCCTTCTAGTCTAATGAGTGGATAATCAACAAGAAAATGAGTGCGCTTTATCTTGAAGGGTATTTTATTTTCAATTATGAGGATGATTTATTTCTTGCTGAGTATCATGCATCTTTTCTATCTATAGGATACTAGACTAGGGTCTTTATAGTCTTGCAATACACCAAAAAGTAACGATTGCAACGGGTACCCATGGTTTTGGATAGTAGGATGACCATAACCTATCCATTACCCATCAGTTAAGGAACTTGGATAACAATATCCAAACCATTGGATTTCAAATATCCATTTGGTTAACCGTTATCCATACACTTATTTTTTCAAAAAGACTTAATTGAGTGCATGATTTTTTATTTTTTATATCAATAATTTTAATAAATTGGTGAAAAATACTATTAACATATAATCATATTATTAACAACAACTAAATAAGTTAAAAAACAGAAAGCAGAGAGCTAGAGATTGTTCTAGATTTAGAGCTTGTGAGCAGAGTTAGTGAGTATTTATAAGTAATGAAAAAAAATGTATTACAACACATGCACGCACACATGAACGTGGGAGCTTGTGTGTGTGTGTTTGTCTGTGTTTTAGATCGGATATGGTTCTCATAACTGCAAATATTTTCCAGTTATAATTGTATTTGTACTTAATGTGTGTGTGTGTGTGTCTGCATTTCAGATTGGATATGGTTCGGGTTTCGGTTTTAATAGCATGAAAACCAGAACCACAAATATTTTTTCAGATTTTATCCAAATCCAAACCAAAACCATTTTTTACCTAAAAAACCTATCCATTTGGATCGGATTGGATGGATGCCCATCGAATTGCCACTTATCAACAAGGCATTTTAATCCGCATTGCTTAGCCAACCTTTCATTAGATATTGCTTGTAGATCACTCAAGGATCCCTACTTCTAAGAAAAGATTCGTAAATTGAATGTACATGTGTTCACTTGGGATTCCTTCATTCATTAGATTTTCTAGGCTGTTCCTAGGAGGCAGTTGTGAGTCATGTGATGGTCGATTGAGGTTGGTTATGGTATTGTGCCTGACAAAATAAGAGCCAAAATGTTCAAGTAGTAACTAATCAGGCTTATCCTAATTGATAAATCAACCTGAACAGGATCACATTCATTTACCTATATTAAGACATGTACTTAATAATTTGTTCCTATTATGATGAAAAAAACCCTTCACTGATCAAACAGCTGATTTCAGCTGCTAACTTTGGCAATGCGCATCAGATTTTTGCTGTGAGAAAATATTGTTGTGTTTGTGATATGTTACCTGTTTCTTCTTTATACAGCGTTCTGAAGTTTATGCTGCGCTATGCCTTAGTTCATGCCTCTATTTTGTGCTGCAGCATTTTTTTTATGTTTTGTATTTTGTAATTTGATCATTCTTTTATTTTGCTTTGTTGTATCAATTGGTTATTTGATTGTTCTTTTTATCTTTTAAACTAATTTAATTTGCTCATCATTGCAGATGTGCACATTTACTTCCCAAGGATGACGAGGCTTTTGAGCATTATAATACGTTTTCTTCTAAACGGCTGGATGAGGTATATTGCCATATTCTTATTGTTCCTTATTACAGTATTCCACTATATCTTTCTGCTTTCAGTTTTATTTTCGTTTTTAATATTTTTTACCATCATGTTCAATGTATTTGTGTATATCAATGGTTTGTAGTGAAGGCTTTACATGTTCCTTTTCTGTTTGTTTGAAGTGCTCATGTGCTTTGTTTTATTCAGAGTATGCTTAGTCTTAATCCTGTCATCTGTGCATTCTTGATTTGATTTTCTATGCAAATTTTTGCAGGCTAACAAAATTGGAAAAATAAATCTGGCTGCTACTGGAAAAGACCTCATGGATGATGAGAAACAAGGAGATGTGACCGTAGATCTTTTTGCTGCCTTAGACATGGAAGCTGAGGCAGTAGCCGAACGATTCTCTGAGCTTGAAAACAATCAAACTTTAGGCTTGCTAACTGGTTTCCTTTCTGTGGATGACTGGTAGGTTTAATCTTGACATTCTGCTCTAAGGAAAATATAATCCGAGTAAACTATAAATGGTGCTTTTTTTGGGGAGAACATTTTAGCCTCATGGAGGAGGACAAAATATTTTCCATAGGACTGCCAATTCTGAATGTGTTTATCACAATCAACAGACCAATTTAACTACCACTACCACACAACAACAACCTCTCCCTTGCCACCAGCAGCAGCACCACCCTATTACAATCATAACTACCATTGCAACCACTTCTTTAACACCTATACCTTTATACCAATGCAACCATGCCCAGACTACTACGATCACCCCACTATCACCATGTTACCACCATTACTTCACAACTACCAATGAAAATAATATATTATTCAAGAAATTGTTTTCCCTAATATAGTCAAACAATAGAAAACAGCTCTTTCTCCAAGATCCAGGAAAATATTTTCAGCAAAACAGATGCACTATAAATATCCTGAATTACTTAGCTAATTCCCATTCATAAAAGTTTTTGCTTTGAATTGATTGCATCACACCTAATTGGACATGTAACAAGAGGAATTCTAGATATCATAGCTCAATGAGAAAAACAAAGGTACATGAACATGAAAGTTCTCTAGTGATGTTGCAAGATTACATTTGAACTTGAAATTGGATGATGCAGTTCACTGGACTGTCACCTATCCCTCCAAGAAAATGTCATGAAACATATTCAACAAAGTGAAAAGTAAAGCTTTAAAGGTCCAAATGGATAGGTCTTGTCCACCTGGTTTTTTCTCTTCATGCATGTCCATCCATGTCTACCACTGATCTGCCACTGTTTTCTCTGGATACCATTGTCATCATTGTCAGTTGGCAACTGCTTCGATGTTTTCCACAAATGACATTGCATTGCTGAGGAACTTTTTCATGTTCATGTACTTTTGTTTTTCTCTGAGTGATTTCCAGAGCAAGAGTTGCTCCTGTTTCTCACTCTCTTCTAATCGAATCGATGCAGTATGATGAAGAGATGGCTCTCTGAATGTCTATCATATTTTCTTTTATTAACATTCTGTTTTGTTATTATTTATGGAAATAACTCCTGCTCGGCTTTGCTATTCTCTTCTTATGATGTCACTTGGTCTCCATTCTATTGATTTAGTCTTCGTTTTGTAATTACCTAGAAGACTTCTCCACTGCCTTTTCTCTTGAATGGTGGTTCTCATCTGAGAATATACTAAACCTTTGATTTAATATGGTCTGCAGATTGTAATGTTAGCATCGTTTTCCTTCTGTCTTTCTTTTTGTTTGGTCTTCTCCCCTTTTGCACCATGATTCTTATTGATTGAATAAATTTTGGACTCTACTTTTAGATATTTGGTAGATATTCTTGATTTCAAATATACCATGTCAGTTATTTTTGCCGATGTTTGTTCCTGTAACCTACTTTGCTATTTAAAACTTATGGTAAAATTAAATGTCAAGTGATGTTCTTTGGTTTCTTTCCTTTAGTATTGAAAATAATTATTTTCATTCATGATTTGATCCCTCCTTTTTATTCATTGTTTAACTATCTAAGACTTTTCATTTATATAATTGAGTTTGGGGGAATGGATGAAAAGAAGGAAAAGAACATGAGATAATATATTTTCATCCATTATTTCTATGTTTTTTCTACTAGGAGTTATCTAAGCCGCCGAGGTTGCGTTTTGACTCTAGGGTTATGAGATGAGATTATATTGTTTGGTGCGAAACTGTATGTGTAGTTTTGGGAGTTTTGTTTTGGTAAACTGTTTCCAGCTTTTGATGCATTTCAACTTTTTTGTTTTTCAACAGAGATATTTTGGTTTTAAAAAAATGGTCTCACTAGTAGAATGCCACTAAGTTCATTTTTTTCCTTTTCTTCTTATTTTGCAATAATTATTGCTTCAAATGAGTGTCATTTTTATACTCCATAAAAAGATGATTTCTTCCAGCTCAAACATATGGATATTTTTGTTATGTGCCACAGAAATGTACTGGTAGAACACTAGTTTTATTGTAATGCATAGCTTTTTTCCCAAGGTATCATATGCATGTGGCTTCTGTTTTGTCAGGTATCATGCCCATATACTTTTTGAACGTCTCTCTCCTCTCAATCCAGTTGCACATACTCAAATATGTAACGGCTTATTTAGGTAAAGTTTTGAATTTATTTTTATATCTGCGTTCATTGTAAAACAGGCACACACACACACCTTATAGTCTTTGTGAATGTGCACTGAGGTTACTATGTAAATTTTTAGAATCTAAACAAAGAAGTCTCTTTCTCTGTTCCAATTATTTCTGCCACCCATCAGCATGGAAAATTAATGAAATTTTATTGTTTGTATTTGATGTGATATATTTTCAGGCTCATTGAAAAGTTGGTCTCATCAGCATATAATATTATTCGTCAAACACATATTCAAAGTTGTGGGTCACCAAGAATTGCTGGTATTGATGCTATGGGCGTGACAAGTTTTTCAGGCCATGTCTCTTTCATTGATCTTCCCAAAGAGTTTTTTCAGATGCTTGTCACTGTTGGACCTTATCTTTACCGTGATACATTATTGCTGCACAAGGTGCATGGTTTAATTTTTAATATTTGGTGAATTTTTTCATCTACATTGTATTTGTTTTATTTTAATTTTTTTTTGGTTTCTTTATGGATAGGTGTGTAGAGTGTTAAGAGGTTACTATATGTCTGCACTTGAGCTTGTAGATAGTGGTGATGGAGCTCTAAATGGTGAACTTCTTATTCCTGGAAATCGAGTTCCTCGTTTGCACCTAAGGGAAGCTAGGTCAAGGGTTGAGGAAGCCCTTGGAGCATGTTTACTTCCTTCTTTACAGTTGGTACCTGCAAATCCAGCTGTTGGGCAGGAGATCTGGGAAGTAATGAGTCTCCTTCCTTACGAGGTTGGCCTTTCATTATAACCGTCTTTTGATACTTCCAGTTTTGATGTTGGTTAAGTTTGACAGATAAATTTCTTCTGTTTTTACCAGGTGCGATATCGTTTATATGGTGAATGGGAAAAAGATGATGAGCGGAATCCAGTGATTTTGGCTGCTAGACAAACAGCCAAGGTACCATATGCATATCTTAATTTACTGTTGCAAGCTTGGTGTTTTAAGATAATCATACTCTATTCATTGTTATTTACTGGTGTTTGTTGTATGTTTCTCTTTGTTATCATGCAGTTGGATACTAGAAGGATATTGAAAAGGCTTGCGAAGGAAAATTTGAAGCAGCTGGGTAGGATGGTTGCAAAATTAGCTCATGCTAACCCGATGACTGTCCTTAGAACAATTGTTCACCAGGTGCTTTTTTTTTTAAAGAAAATGCTGCATTTGTTGTCATTGATCTGTATTTCATAAATCAAATCTAAGGTAAAGTTATTTGCTGGATTTTTGGCATGCAGATTGAGTCGTACAGGGATATGATCTCTCCTGTTGTAGATGCTTTCAAGTATTTGACTCAGGTTTGAATTCTCTCTTAATTTACAATGACTTCTCCTTGAGCATTTGAAATCTGAAGTCATACTTAGCCATAAAAGCTTCTTGCATTGGACCTAATGATCTTCTCTACTTTTACACGTCCACAAACTTTTTCACTGTAATCTTACAGTTTCATGTGATTTTTGCTGGAAAAAAATATTTAATTTATGTTCCAATAACATGATTTCTTTTAATTATAGACATTTCAAATCTAATTTTTGAATCTGTTAATCAATTAAGAACTAGAAATGTTGGAATCATCTATCACTGGTTTAGCATGTCTTCCTAGCTGTAGTTGGTGTGTGAATGTATCTGTACTTGCAGCCTTTTGAAGTTGAGAATCTTTTTTGGCTTTGTCATTTCATTTTCCAAAATAATGCTTCCTCTCTCTTCAATTGATATTCATGTTTCTAGTTTTCATTCTCTAATTTTTCCACTGCAATTTATCATCTCTATTTCTTGAAAACAGTCCATGTGAAAGACGGACCTTCGTTTCCTTTTGCATGTAATTCAGGATTGGAATTTCATTGTTTCATCAAAGCTATATCAGAGTAGTTGCCAAGGCAATTGAAATTGAAGTTATTTAATTTCTTTCAGATAGGAAACAGACATAGCTGATTGAAATTGTGCTCTTAAAACTGACCAGTAGCTTTTTCTATTTTAATGTTAAATTAGAAGTAGAAGATTGGTAATACTGTAATTGACAAAAATGGCATGAGTTATGATGCCATCAAAGTAATAAAAAAGAAAAGAAAGAATGAGGTATTGATAAAAGAAAAGGAGGTCTTTGGTATATTAAAAAAAAGAGGTTTCTGAAGTTGATCGTTTTGGTTTTGAAGACAACAGTGATGATATTTTGTTTTGAGGAGGAAAAGATTCACTTGTTGCTGAAGAGACAGAGAGATGTAACATCCATTTAAATAGGAGGGAAAGATTTGCAGATGTTTTCTTGTGACTGCACAGACCACAGAGTGTATGCAAAGTGTTTGATGAAAATTACATATTTAGCCTTGATTAAAATTGTTTACAAAATAAGAGACTAAGAATATTTGTATGTATAAAAAATGCGGGCACAATGCTAACTTGCCTAAACTAAATTCAGCTATGGATGTGTTTGGATTTGGCATCTATGGGACCACCACCCACTTTGTACATCCACAACTTCACATAGAACAATTGTGTTCCTGGTCATTAATCTGAACAGCAAGAACACTGACAAAAAAGCCTGAGTCCTGACCTGTTGACCCTTCCAACAACGTTTGCAAAATTAATGAACAATTTGCATATCCTTGTGTATACAATAATTTAGGGATGCTTATTGACAGTCATTTCAATATATCTCTTTATCCGTGCAGCTCGAGTATGATATTTTGGAATATGTTGTTATTGAGCGGTTAGCGCAAGGTGGCCGTGATAAGCTGAAAGATGATGGCCTTAATTTGTCAGACTGGCTTCAATCACTGGCTTCATTCTGGGGTCACCTGTATGTTTACATTTCCTCTTTTCCAAAACACTGCTTTTTTTTTTGTGTTTTTCTACTTGTAGAATTTATATTGCCCCTCTGTATCAAAACTAGAGCCTTTAACAAATATGGTTGCTTAGCTGATGAGAATTCAATGTTGAGAGTCTTTTAATCTATTGTAAAGGTTGGATGTCTTGCTGAACTTTGAAATGCACAATCATAAGTATGTGTTTGGTGTTTTCCCTTTTGGTTTCTGGTTTTTGTATCTGCTTGTCAACTTTGTTTTATTATATTTTGCATGAGTTATATTGGAGTCTATCTGTGTGTTAAACTATTCTATTAAGAGTTTAGGTGTATCTTGGGAAGCTTTTCATCAGTTCCAGGTTTCAGATTTAACTCAGCAAAAGCAGGATAACTGGAGCTGAGGTTGTTGTGGACATTGCAGATTTTCTGAATCCCTGATTTAGGAGGTTAGCACAATTCCAACATGACTTGGCATTGAATAGGCACTAATCAGAGAAATCTATGGGATTTGGAGATGGAAACAGTCGAAGGTTGTTGGAATGGGAAATGATATCCGAGTAAGAGAGTTAGTTGGCAGATAAAAAACGAAAAAAAGAAGAAAAGTGAAGGGTAGTTGGGATTACATTATTCAAACTTGACAATAATGTTATTTCTTTGACAACTTTTCAAGTTTGACGTACTTGAGATTGGAGGTGAAAAAGACTATTCTTACTTTGATCATTGAGAGTCATGAGTGACCTTGTTGGTGGTTATTTTATGAATCAACAGTGGAAATTTACAATAAAGCTGGCTTTTTGCTTGGGGGTTGGTCGCCTGGTTCATTGGGATTGCATTATTCAAACTTCCATTTGGTTCTATTTCTTCTATGTCTCTTCAAGATAAATATTCAGATAAGATTGATGACTTAACCTGTTCAAAGAAGGGCTGTTTCTGTGTCAGAGGTGGATTTTTCAGTAAAACTTGCTGTTAGAGTTTCTAATGCAACTTGGAATATTGGTGACTGTAATGAAGACATTATTGGAAAATGGTAGCAAGCTAGTACCCTGAAGTAAGAAAAGGGACGGAGATATACGGTTCATTGTTGAAAAGTACTTGATGTTGAAATACTCTTTAAGTTGCAGATTTTGATTGATGGTGGAATGTATGGAAAGTCTCTTGCATGCATAATTGTGCTATTTGGTGGGGTTTTCTCAGCGAACGTGTAAATGGCTAGGAATTGGTATTTAATTTACTGTCCTCCTGAAGAGCTTATGTTTAGGTATGGTCTGAAATTTGAAGGCAGTTTGGTTCTGGATATTTCAGATTCTTGTCAGACTTGTCTTTCTCCTTGATGCTTCTTTCAATGAGTGTTTCCAATAATGTAACGTGGAAGCAGTATATGTTTTGGTCAGAACTGATGTTCACTACATCCTACCAATGTGAGTCCTGCAGAAGTGTATTGTTGTTTTATGAGACGAGTGTTCTGAACGAGGGGAGAGAGCACTCTGTTTTGATTGTGGCTGCATTAGCTTGTATTGGCGATGACATTAATGTTCTCCAGGGCTCCACAATTTCTTCATGATTATGGAAGGCGTGCATAGCTAATTTGGAATGCCATGCGTGGCGTGAAGGCTTTTGAAGTAAAATCAAACTCTGTGGAGGTGACACTCAGAAATTGTCAGAGCTCTCAATGTTGCCTGGCTGTTCAGTAAGACATTGAATGGGGGTAGTTCACTTTAGTCCACAAAACTTTGCTTTTCTTTTTGTTGATTATAGTGCATATGCATAGGCTGCTGGATATCTTTAATATGCAAAACACTTTTTAATTCTGGAAAAAGAGTGTCATATCAACACATGCATGTTCAGAAATATTAGGCTGGCAATTTTTGGGGTTGCATAATTGTCTTGACTCCCTTTTCTTTTTAGAAGTTCTGGCGATTAGAACCTGTAGTTTATTCTTTATTCTTTTTCCTTTTAATTTCTTTTGTTGTGTCTTTGTCTAGTCATCCAACTAGGTTGTTGGGGAATACTGTATGGGGGTTTACTGACATGTCTCAGAGAAGTTTTCTGTGCCTCTTTTTAAATTCCGTGCTTTGCATAGTCACTGGATAATCATCAAGGACCACTGTCATAAAATTGGGTTGCACATGCTTAATATTCCTCATGTTATTTTCTTAATACTGTGCTAAACCTATTTCAGAGAGAGAGATGGGAGCAGGGAAGGTAATGCTGCTTTGGCTGCTTTTTGATAGACTTCTTGTCTAGGTTTCAACTAAGGGAGATCAATTTTTTATTTATTTCCTGAGAGCTGCTATAAAGGATGTGTTGAATGCTAATGAAGTGTCATTGCTACCTCTGGACATCTTAGCTATAGGAGCATAGTTTGCTAAGAAAAAATCAAACCTCTTGAGCAGTGGGGACAATTCATCTGTTCATATCAGACTTATCAATTGCTTTTCTGTACTTTTCTAATGATTGGTGGTTCTGGTCTGTGATTGTGATCCTTATCCTCTTCAGTCGTCTTTACTGTGCCAAATTAACAAACTTTTCGAGGGATTTAAGTGGTTCTGTTCATTTTTTCACATTGACCTTTTCTCCCCTTTTATTCCTCTCCCTCTTTTCATGGTTTGCCTCCTTATCCTGTCTGAGCATTTCGTTCTCAAAGCTCTTCTTCTTGATGTTATTGTGGCCATTACAAGGCTTAAATAATCTTATAAGCACAAATCTGTTCAGGGATACTAAAATTTTTTCCTCCTGTTTGGTCATGGTCAATATCATTCATTCTAGTTGCATGCTTTCATTCATACACATATATACCAAAACACAAGCATCCAAATCCACATGTTCCAAATTTGTATTTTTAGAATGCCCTCAATTTGTTGTTAAATGTACACCATGTTCATTTCCATCCTTTTGGAATCCTGTTTTAATAGATAAGCCCTCATCCAAGGTGCTTATACACTACATCCGTCACCTCTATTCTTATTCTTGCATATATCCTATGCAATCCAGAAGGCTGATTCTTTTACCGAGTAGCATTTTATGAGTTTGGATAAGGTCTGAGTGAAGTGATTGGTGTGGCCTTTTGGGTTTGGTTCCAATTGCTTATGAACAGAAATTTCACTATAGTCTGGCAGTTGGCAAGCTTAGTTATCTGTAGCAGATAGAGGAACTGGGGGAGGTAGGATGTAAATGATTTGGTTGACTATGAGAATAATCTTTAGGATCTTGAGGTGAAGTCCACGGAGATTTTGGTCATAGAATCAGAGTTTGAATCAGGTGACTGGTCTGCGGGATATGTTTGTGGTACATAAGGATTTTCTTTAAGGTTATGTATATTGTGTCCGTGGATCAATAGGAGGTTTGATTTTGGCCGTGTTGATTTGGTAATCTACCTTTTAGCAAGGTTATATCATATTTAGTGTAGATGTATTTATTCACAGCTGATGTTTCCTTAATTAACTCATGATTCTATTGTTGTTTCATTTTGTTCCCATTCTTCATTACTGTGCGTGCCTAGGCATCCTCAATATTCACTTCTATTGTAATGAAATATTGTTTCAGTATCAAAGTTAATTGGCGACTTTGGCCTTTACTAGATTGTGATGGGAGCTAATTACAAGAATCCTGTTGATCTACAATGCTCTTATCAGTTAGGCGTGTATCATATGTTAGAGTGTCTGAATGTTGTTTGTCAGAACATATCTTAATGATAGCAGTGCTGCATAATAATAATTTGGTAACTATCTTGGATAATTTATATTAATAAAGCAAAGAGTAGAGATGTAATAAGATACAAGACAAGCAAACAGTTACATGGTCACTGGTAAAGATGAGATTGTTGGTTGACCATCTGGAGCTTGTAGCATTGATATGGATAAATGGCTTTGATGATTGTCTTAGTTTATTACGCTCATGTATGCTGAATGTGCCATCTCTTCAAGCGTCAAAAACACCAAGTTCAACACCTGCTGAAGTTATGTGACAGTTGATTTCCCGTTTTAGTAGCTTTTGAATTTATTTGAACTGCTATGATACTACACTTATTTGAAATAGTTTCATTAATAAATTAAAGATCAATTCCACTTGACTGTTTCCCACCTCAGCTATGTGCAATGTAAAATCATCAAAGCCTTTCATAATTTCTTAAGATGATTGCTTTTGCTAATTTCCTAGTCCACTTATTTTATTTGCACTTAAAAATTCATCAAGTTTAACTGGTGGAATTATTTTATCTGGGCTTTCTCTTGTTGAGATCACTTGTGGCTGCTTCTACTAATTTAGTCTCTTATATATTAGCTGTTATGCATTTAAGAGATGCTCAATCTGTTGTATGATGCATTAATTTCCATACTTGTTCATAACGTGTTATGAAGTTCTGGTGTTCTTGTAGTGATTTGATGAAATGCTATCCCTTCCTCTCCATGGATCATGATGATGATATAATTTTTTTTTCTTTGATTTCTTTTACGTTATACAAATAATATTGTTGATGAACTTGGAACTTTATGTAAAGAACTACCTCTTCTTCTTCTTCTTCTCCTTTTTTTTTTTGTTTTTGATTACTTGAAATTGCATGAAGAGAGTTTGTTTATTCCCAGGTGTAAGAAGTATCCATCTATGGAATTGAGAGGCCTTTTCCAGTATCTAGGAAATCAGTTGAAAAAGGGCCAGGGGATTGAGCTTGTTCTTCTGCAGGTATCATTCAGATCTAGAAGTTACAAAATTTATAACTTATAATTAGACGTCCAGTTGCCTATTAATAGTGGAGTCTTATGATTATGTCAGGAGCTTCTTCAACAAATGGCAAATGTTCAATACACAGAGAACCTAACAGAGGAACAGTTGGATGCAATGGCAGGGAGTGAGACTCTTCGGTATCAAGCTACTTCTTTTGGTGTAACCCGAACTAACAAGGTCTCATTGCTCCCTTTAAGTGTTCCAAGCAACTGTAGCAAGTTATGTTTCAATAAGTTGATTATTTCAATGGAGGCACATGCCCGAGTAAAATAGTGGTTTAGTTTCTTCCTGAATTTGGATTTCATGGTGGAAAACTCATTTGTATTTTCCTTTTCACTGAGATTTATTTTTTAATTAAGACAATGATCTAGCTTCTCTCTGTGCACTAAAATCAACTAAGTAAATCATACTTTAGTAAACGGTATTTCATTATATACTACCTCTATATTCTTATATATTATCTGGAAACATTTATGTGATAGACAAACAAAAGTGAATGATATAGATCCCTGTAGTCAAACCCTCTAGTTTGGGATTGAGGATTCTGAAGCTTATTCTAATGTTACACATCCAAGGTTATGTGCTGTCAAAATACCCTGATGTTGGGCTAAAAACGTTTCTTGTGACCTGGTGATTTCATCAACACCGTTGCGGAAACTAGTTTATTGAAATACAAGTTCCATTTGGAAATGTAGGATTTTCTTATTTGGGCTTTGGGGATTCCATTTGTTGATGCTTGAAAATCATGACAGATTCTTCAGTTGTCTAAACTTGCTCAAAGAGCAAATATATGCTATTAGATTAAGCTAGGCATCCTAGGGTTCCCTCGTTTGCCCTTGCTTGCTACATATTCCTGTAGGTAGTGTACTGTGGTTATGATTTAGTTTACATTTCCTATTGTTGCTGAGCTTGAGCATATATCTGCAAGCTACTTGAGCATGAGATTGTTATTGCTAAGTATGAAAGTTTTGACTATGCAATATTCCTTTTCACTTTTACACCACAGACATTCCCAGACCGAATTTCCAACACATCAGGGCAACTTACAAGCTATGTCTAATTTATTCTCTGTGCAGGCACTGTTCAAATCTGCTAACAGGCTACGAGACTCATTGCTTCCTAAGGATGAACCGAAGCCAGCGATCCCCCTTTTGTTACTTATTGCTCAACATCGTTCTGTGTAAGCAGTACAACTTTATTTCTTATATATTTGCTTAAAATAATAGATTTTTTTTCTCAAGGATATTTTCTGAGAAGAAAACATGGAAATGGTGTAGGTTGTGAAGGATGTTTATTTTTTAAACATGGATGATTTTTTACTTTATCCTCTTTATACAAATCCTTTTCCACCAAGTGCAACATGTATCTGAATATTCTTGTGTGCATATTTGAAATGGGTATATGTCCCTAATTATTTCTTTTTGCATCTATTCATGAATGTTTACACAATTTGGTCCTCTTTCTTATTTAAATCTTATTCTGTTTTAATGTTAAAATTCTGGAGTAATTTTTGCTGTCTGTCTTAGCTTTTGACATGCTCATTTCCATGGGATGTGCTTGATGTTGGTTGGAGTGCTGACTTATCATATATTTGTTTCCTCCAGGGTTGTCATAAATGCGGATGCACCTTACATTAAAATGGTCAGTGAGCAGTTCGATAGGTGTCATGGAACCCTTCTTCAATATGTGGAATTCCTCTGTAGTGCTGTGACGCCACCCTCAGCATATGCTCAGTTGATTCCCTCTCTTGATGATCTTGTCCACCTGTACCACCTTGATCCTGAGGTCTCTCCTTCCTTTCTCTCTGTGTGTGTTTGTATTGTTCAAGCCTCTAATTTTTCTGTATTTTGGTCATTGATTTATCCTATTATGTCTGCTTGATCATTTATAAATTACATTTAGAGTGTTGTTTACTGTGCAGTTATTTAGTTTTTATGACAGGTATCCTTATGCTTGTACATAACTTTAATCTTCATTTCTCTGTGCATTTTAGGTTGCATTTTTAATATATCGCCCAGTCATGAGGCTTTTCAAGTGCGCTGGCAGTTTAGATGTTTTCTGGCCCTTGGAAAACAATAAAACAGTAACTAATACAAGTGCAATCCTGGAGCCTGAAGCCATAGAATGTTCTGGCGGAGTGATTCTGGATCTTGGCTCTTCCCATAAGTCTGTAACGTAATAATCTTGTCTTTTACTTTGTTTTATTCTGTAGCATTTCTTGGCCTGTGATTCTTTTTCTTATACACTAACTTGTGTGTGGAATACCTGATAAGAAACAACGATTTTATGAAGAAAGTTACTTTTATAGTAAAGAATAATCATATATCAATGGTATGTAGGTGGTCGGATCTTCTTGAGACTGTGAAAACCATGTTGCCTTCAAAAGCCTGGAATAGTCTCTCACCTGATCTCTATGCAACTTTTTGGGGACTCACACTTTATGATCTCTATGTTCCTAGAAACCGTTACGAATCTGAAATTGCCAAGCAGCATGCTGCTCTTAAAGCTCTGGAAGAGCTTTCTGATAATTCTAGTTCAGCAATTACTAAAAGGAAGAAAGAGAAGGAAAGGATTCAAGAATCTCTTGATCGTTTGACTAGTGAGCTCCGTAAACATGAAGATAATGTTTCATCTGTTCGTAGACGACTCTCTTGTGAAAAGGACAAATGGCTGACTTCCTGTCCTGATACTTTGAAAATCAATATGGAGTTCCTTCAGCGTTGTATTTTTCCCCGTTGTACTTTCAGCATGCCAGATGCTGTTTATTGTGCCATGTTTGTACATACTCTTCATTCACTTGGCACTCCGTTTTTCAACACAGTAAACCATGTTGATGTTCTGATATGTAAAACATTACAACCTATGATATGCTGCTGTACTGAATATGAAGCAGGTAGACTTGGAAGGTTTTTGTATGAGACATTAAAGATTGCTTACTACTGGAAGGTATTGACAACTTCATGGTCCTTTCTGTTATTCAGATTTATTTTTGCTTTCACTAATTGGAGTTTGTTACATAAAGTAAAAGAAATTATTCTTTTCCTAAATTAAATTATATGCAAGTGCACACGGGAGTGTGCTTGTTTGAATTTAGCACTTGTGTTTGATTGAAATGACCATGTGTTTGCTTTTCTTTTTGCCTGCACCCTAACTCAATGCTCTTCTTTTCTTTTATTGAATGCTTTGCTACCAGAGTGATGAATCTATATATGAACATGAGTGTGGAAATATGCCTGGATTTGCTGTGTATTATAGATTTCCAAACAGCCAACGGGTTACATATGGTCAATTCATCAAGGTTAGTTCTTGAGATGGAAGTTGTATTTATTTTTTTCAACTGGTTGTCATTTTCACAAACTGAAATCTCTTTCTGAATATTTCATCATCTGGATGACTTTGCTTCAAGTGTTGATTCTTTATCTACCTTTCTGCATTTAATTCTATTCATCTACATAATGCATTGTTCAGCCTTTAATGTACTTTTCAAACTGAGCTTATTGGTTTTACTTTTCTTAAGTTCATATCTGGACATGTGTTAAATTGGGGACTAATTTTTATGTAGGATCCCCATATTGAAACTAGTCATGCTCAGGAAATCCTGAAGTCATCTTTAAGTATCCACTAGTGCTAATATGTGGCATTAGTTGAAATCTAGAAGTCTTAAGGTCTTCTAAATGATATTGATTCTGGTTGCAAATCCTCTTGGGAACCGGAAAAAGTTTAATCTTTAAATTAATTTCTTGAGATTTTTTTTTATGAATGGTCACTATAGTTTTTATATTTTCTTCATTGATAATATTACATTGAAGATCATTTTTGTTTTTATTCCACTTGACCCATTGCTGCCTCTTACTTTTTCCTTCTTTGCTGGCCTTTTCTTACTCTCTTGTCTTTTCTTGATCATTTTCCTTTGGCCAAGTTCAACCTTTTGGTCAGTCACTACTGATATTTAAGGCACAGAGATATGTGATTTATTGAATCATCTGTTAAAACCAGATATTATGTGTTCACTTTTATACCATAATTGGGTATTGGTCATATTAGTGGTAATTGTTTATTCATTTTATCTGCTCTTTTGGTGCTAGGTACACTGGAAATGGAGTCAGAGAATGTCTCGGCTATTGATTCAGTGTCTGGAATCATCTGAGTACATGGAAATTCGAAACGCTCTTATTTTGTTGACAAAAATTTCAGGAGTTTTTCCAGTTACTAAAAGGAGTGGTATTAACCTTGAAAAACGAGTAAGAGACGTCAAGAAAGGAGACCTTTATTTATCTTAATTTTATGGTTTCAGAACCATAACTTCAGTTCTTTTCCTTTGTCTCCTTTTCTATACAGGTAACTAGAATCAAAAGTGATGAAAGGGAGGATCTCAAAGTTTTGGCAACAGGTGTCGCTGCAGCTTTGGCTGCTAGAAAGGTTGGTGGGATTCACTAGTGAATTTAGCTTCCCTTGCTACATATTTAAAAAATTTCTTGTTATTTGCAGCCTTCGTGGATTACAGATGAAGAATTTGGAATGGGATATCTTGAAATAAAGCCTCCATCTGCTGCATCAAAATCTTTATCTGGAAATGTAGCTGCAGCACAAAATAGTTCTGCTCTTAATGTTTCTCAAGGTGAACCTGCTGAGGGAAGAGCACCTCTCACTGGAAGCCAACATGGAGATCCTGGGAATTCAACCAGAGAGCAGATATCCAGGGCAAAACATGCTGATGGGAGGTCAGATAGAACAGACAATGTCTCACATTCGAAATTTGATCAAGGGCATCAAAAATCCAAAGGTGGTTCATCAACCAATGGGTCAAATGCCCAGTCAGCTGGTTCTGTAGCTGCTGTTCATGTAGGAGCATCAAGATCAGAAAATCGAAAGGGGGTGGATGATTCATCAAATAGAACATTGGAGGATGGCACTGTCAGAGCTGCTCCAAAGAACTTAGCGGAGTCTGAGGTATTGTCTAGATTGTGTTCAATATGGTATGTAGACAATTTTATATAGTGCGTCAATGAAGGCAATGTTAAACATTCTTATTGAACAGTGGTAGTGAGATTTTTTTTTCTTGTGTCGAGGGAAAGAAACAATACCTTTTTTCTGTTGAAATAGACACGAGGTAGTGATTTGACAATTTGGGACCCACAAGATATTTATTATTTCTTGAATCCTTAAAAGGATATATTATAATTTACCTTTGGCTGATTTTCTTTTTCCTTCTCTTTATTGACAGATGAAAATTTCCACAAAGCGGCTGGTTTCCAAAACACCAAAGCAAGATGTTGTAAAAGATGATAATAAATCTGGAAAAGCTGTTGGCCGAACTCCATCCTCATCCACAAGTGACAAAGACATCCAGGTTCATTTATCAGAGGGCAGGCAAGGGGGTGCTGCTAATGTTTCTTCTGCACTCACATTGAATGGTAATGCAGTTTCAACATCCGGAAAAATATCTACTCTGTCTACAAGAGCATCTGATTCTTATGGTGCTGAATCAAAGTCAGATAGTGGACTTAACAAACCTATGCCAAAAGCTGAAGCAACTGAAGTTGCTGATGTGCAGAAGCCACCTCAACTTGTTCATTCTCCTAGGCATGATAACTCTGTTGCTGCTTCAAAGTCCAGTGATAAGTTGCAAAAAAGAGCGAGTCCTGCTGAAGAACCTGACAGATCAAGTAAACGGCGAAAAGGGGATGGTGAATTGAGAGATTTAGAGGGTGAAGTTAAATTCTCTGAAAGAGAGAGGTCCACAGATACTCGATCTGCAGATCTTGATAAAGTGGGAAATGATGAACAGAATAAGCATAGGAGTACGGATAAACCTTTGGATAGGTCAAAAGATAAAGGTAATGATAGATATGACAGGGATCATCGGGAAAGATCGGAGCGTCCTGATAAATCCCATGGGGATGATAGTTTAGCTGACAGATCGAGAGACAAATCAATGGAAAGATATGGAAGAGAGCGTTCGGATGAGAGAGGGATGGATAGGGGTACTGATAGGAGTTTTGATAGACTAGCTGACAAAGCCAAAGATGACAGAAGCAAGTTACGGTACAATGATACATCTGCTGAAAAATCTCAGGGTGATGATCGTTTTCATGGGCAAAACTTGCCTCCACCACCACCTTTACCTCCTCACATGGTTCCCCAGTCAGTTACTTCTGGTAGAAGAGATGAAGATGCTGACCGAAGGTTTGGAACTACCAGACATGCCCAGAGGCTTTCTCCTAGGCATGACGAGAAAGAACGAAGACGATCAGAAGAAAATTCCTTGGTTTCACAAGATGATACAAAACGAAGAAAAGAAGAAGATGTTCGTGAGAGAAAGCGAGAAGAGCGAGAGGGTTTGTCAATTAAGGTATGAATTTGCCGCTAACTCGTTGATTCCATTTTGATTCTTAATTAAGTGGCCATTCAACACTTAATACATGCAAGATTGGACTGAGTATGAAACAGTTGAATCTGATTTATCATTTCTAGGAATTGCAATGACATTTAATAGAGGACAACATATACCTGTATAACTGATATTTGTACTTTTGTTTTCTTTAGTTTCTTATAGTCGCTTGCTCTCCTTTGTGATAGGAGGTTTGTTTTATTTGCAACCTGCATAATTTAACTGTTGCTGTCATATGGTATTTGTTCCTCCATGTTTTGGCATATTGATAGAATGCTATCTTTTATGGTCATATGGACTCTGAGCATGAGTGCATAAAAGTGAGCTGTTTTAATGTCATAGTTTCACTTGTAATTCATAATTGTTTTATTTTGCTTGTCAAGCAAATTTTTCTCATTGGGGCCGTGCTGATGTATGATATTTCTTGTGGTCTTGATAACATACCCATTGTTGGACTCCATAGTTTTTGGTGTTTGGCTCTCTTTGTAGCCCAATGGCTTCAGTCATATGTATCATGAATAATTTCTTTTGTCCTGGATATTTAGCACTTTTTGCAGAGGGCAGCACTCTGCTTAACATGTTCTACCTTGTTTGAGTAGAGACAAAATAAATTACAAGTTCATCTGATCGCTTCTTGGCATGGATCATGTTTTGCATTTTGGTGCTTGTTGGTTTGAATTGGAACTGTTACCGACTTAGACAAGCAAGAGATTCTCCCCTGGATATTTATACAGCCGTGCTCTGATTCATCCATTATGTGCAAATGCTTTGACATCATAAATTTGTGAGTCTGAGTCTGGAATGATTTACACTGTACGAACTACAATTGTTAATTTGGATATTGTACCATTTAAAGATGAAATCATCCAAGAAAAATAAGCCGTGAATATTATCCAAACTATTAAAGAGAAATAGATGACGGTCTATTTTTATTTGTTAGAACAACTAGATGCTGTTATTCTCTTATTGGTCTCTTTGTGTTTAGAAGAAGAGAGGTTTTTGCTTATATCTCTGAGTTGCTAATTTGTAGGTGGAAGAGAGGGAAAGAGAAAGGGAGAGGGAGAAAACCCATCTCTTGAAGGAGGAAATGGACGCTGGTGCAGCTGCTAAGAGACGGAAAATTAAAAGAGATCATCTGCCAACTGGGGAAGCTGGTGAATATTCTCCTGTTGCCCCACCACCTCCTCCCCTTGGTAGTGGCATTTCACAATCATATGATGGTAGGGATAGGGGAGATCGGAAGGGGGGCACGATTCAGCGTACAAGTTACTTGGAGGAACCTTCCATAAGGATTCATGGTAAAGATGTAGCTGGCAAGATGGCTCGTCGTGATGCTGATCCGTATCCTTAAAATCCATTCTTTAGTAATTAATAATGCATGCCATCATGTGCATATTCAATTGAGGGATCTGGAAGCCAGTAAAATTGTTTAAATCCCTGTTCCCTGCCCGCTGCAAATTGTAATTTGTGATGGGGTAATTTTTCAACATTAAGCTGTACACCTTGCATTTTGCGTTTAGTTGTGTACTGGCTTGTGGACATGATGTGCATTAGGCATGCAGCATTACAATGTTGTAGTTTTGCCATCAAGCTAGCTTGTGATGCGAATACAATGCATGCTTCGCTATTTCTTTGAAGATCGTTGTTTTATATTGCAAGTCCTTAATCAGCTTTTAGAATGTATGACCGGGAATGGGATGAGGACAAGAGGCAGAGAGCTGAACAAAAGCGGAGGCACCGCAAGTAGTGGATGGGCCATAGCTTGAGATGTATTTTCTGGATGGGCCATAGCTTGACCGGGAATGGATGTGCTTGATTGTGTGAGTTCCTGTTCTTAATTCTTTTATCCATTTAATTCTACCACAGTTCAAGATTTTTGCCAGTTGTCTAAAATTTCAGGAATGGCAAGTTAGATTTATGCCCTTTTTGTATGCTATTGTAAAAGTGTGAGCTATGTAGTACAGTGAAACTTGCCAATTCTCACCTAACTAAGTGTAAAAATAAATTTTGAGATAGAGTTTCTTGCCTCCTATCCCTTCTATGTTTGGTGATGCATCCAATATGCTCGAAGAATAACAAGAGCACGAATGGACATGATTAGTGAGTCATTGTTTTTTCCATGCTGGTAGCACTGCCCGGGAAAAGGGTTCCTGCGCCATAATCAGTCACCTCTCAATCCATCATTTCCTTTGCCACCAAATTGAGCTGTTTATGTCTGAATGCATAATTAGTGTGTGTTTTAGGGCTTCATTATTTCTTCTTTTTCGTAAAAAGACAGAAGAATACAAGGGAATATTGGCCCTTCTGTAATCAATAATGTTAAAAGATTGTGGAAAGTAGCGGCCATAAAGAGAACCTGATTCGTCTTAAAGAAAACCTGATATCAGAGATCGTTTTATATTCTTTGGGTTTTTATATGAGATCCCATAGGTGTTTACTTGTTCTTGAAGATGCAAGACATGAAGCAATCTACATGAAATATTCCGCAAAACAAAGAAAGATTATGGATAACTTGTTCTTATGGAAGAGTGCTTCTGCCACCTCCCTATGCAAGTCATTTTATTCACATAGAAAGCTGAGGCTATTTTTCTCTTTGATCGACAGTTGGCGTGCCCATCAAAAAACTCCAGCACTGTCTCTGGATTTACCTCCCAACAAAGGCAGGGCAAGCGTAACACAAGTTAATGCCATGCGATTCACAACAATGAGTGTGGTAACATTTCGCACCTCAAATCCTTACAGCAACAATACGCCACCTAATGTTTGCACTATTTAATACATGAAATGTTGTTACCTACCACGAACAAATCATATTAAATGTAATTTACCCTTGGTACTTGGATTATTATGAATGCATGGGCTGCTCCAGAGAAACGACATTAGAGGAAAAGAAAAGAGAAGAAAAACAAAAATCCATCACAGGCAGTTTCTTTCACTGTAGGTTGAAACCATTTCATTTCCACCCGTACAACATTAAATAAGTACACACAGAGGAAGAGTAATTATTTCGAAGCAGAATGGTTTACACGAGAGGGAATAATAGAAAGGAGATTCAGCTGGCGGATCTGACACTCTCAATGGCAATAACTAAATTATCGAATTTGGCCCCGGTTACTTCCTTTACGATCTTGCCTTGCTTGAGAATCTTGAAGGTCGGTACTACCTTTATGCCAAGCTCTTTTGCCAACGGCTGCCAACAATTATCAATTTCAGAGGGTGGTTTCCCAGGTGGTGTTTCTCGTGTGTGAGCATGTCATTAAGCTTCGATCAATAAGGTATGGCAGCTACTTACCTTGTTTTCTTGGTTGCAATCAAGTTTTAAGAACACAACATCATCATACTTCTGGGATAATTCCTTGTACTTTGGAGCTATTAACTTGCAAGGGCCACACCTAAAAATCACAAGGAACAAACAAAGTCAACACTAGTAATAGGAACTGAAATGGAAGGATTGATGCAAGTATCAATCCAGAGATGTGATCGGATAGTGCAATCAATATGTTATCATGGTATGAAACACGCGATAGTTTTTCTTATAGCTAGTGGACTTGCTTGACAAGCACTACGTCCCATGAGATGTAGCTAGCTCAACGGGGAAAGGATGAATGAGCATGGAGAGGGTAAACCGCCGATGTTTAATTGCATTGAAACACATGCTATATCCAATTAAAACTCGATTCATTTTCATACCAGTAAAACGGCGAGCTGTTCTTGACTCTCAGAACCAAGCTCAATCTTAAAGCCAGAGAGTTGAATTCTTGACAAGGAGTAGTATAATCTGTATGAACATCTAGATGGGCAACCCGTAGGAGTACATACTACTATTATCCAATCCAATGAAGAGTCGAAGAGCAAATTGATTTTAAAAGAAGAGATAAGAAAAATAAACATAACATATGTATTACCATTGGGTGTACATGTCGAGGACGACAGTCTTATCCCCGGCTGAGTTAACGATGGGCCAGAAGGTGTCCTTGGTGACCTCAGTGACCTGTCCAACAGCGGAAGTGGGACCCGCCGTGTCCAAGCTCGACCTCACTGTAGAAACCAGGTTTCTGCTGCTATTCCTCTTGATCACATTCTTTTGCCTTGACGATAGCTTGCAGTAGGAGGAGAGATCCTTTGTGGGGGTAGAGGAGTATTGGGGCGTGATGGGGTTTGCAGGAGAACCGGCAAAGGATGGTGAGGAGCGGATGGAGGAAGTAGGAGACAGTGTGAACTGGATCGAAGCCATTGTTGATCAGCAAATGACTCTGTGCTGTGCGACTGTATGTAAGTGATCTAATAATAGCTTGTGGACTGCTGCCGGTGGTGGAAATTTCTATGAGCTGCAGAAGAAAGATGGGAGGGAGATTGACGGAAATATGATTTCGGGATTCCTTTAGACAATATCTTGGGGGTGTTTATGTCAGTTTAAGGCAAGAAAAGAGAGGCTGGAGACAGTTTGACTGAGACACGCCAGAAAAGAAAAAAGAAAAAAATAGTCTTATTCTCGATTTTGAATGACAGAATTAACCTCCCAGTTTCCATCTCCATGCCATTTCATTGAGAGACGGGGAGCGTCTTGGAAGTAAGTGCAAGAGACTGGTGGCTGTTAATTGAATTCGAGAAAAGACAGAAAAATGGGGATATTTTAGTCATTAGACTCCGCATAGTTGCTGGAGATAATTAGGGTAAAAGAAAACGTATGGATGATAATAAAAGGCAAATCTGATTTTTGTTTAAATATATGATTTTGTGATTCTGAAAAATCTTAATTTTTCTCCAGTCTTTTTAACAAATGAAAATTTAGTTTTATCTTTATCCATAACCTCATAAGTATTAAGTCGTTGATATTTTAAGATGCGAGTATCTTTAAGTTGGTTCAATTTATATAAGAAATTCAACTAAATTACTTTTTTAAAATAACTTATATTGAAATAAAAAAAAAAACTAGCACAAACCAACTAATTTGGTATAGTTTGGTTTTCTAGAATTTATCCATGAAACTTTTAATTGAGTTTTTTTATTTTAAAAAAGGCTTTGATGTAATGAGCCTAAACTCTTTTTTTTTATTATTAAAGAATTCAGTTCAATTCAATTACCTATTTAAAAATTCAAATTTGTTCATGGATTTTTTTAATTATGCTTTTTTTTAGGGTTTAATGTAATTGGCCTAAGCTTCTTCTTTTTTTTTCAATTTAAAAGAAAATTAGTTTGATTTTTTGGTTTGTAAAATCTAAAACTAAAATCAATTGATTTTTTTTTGTTTTCTAATCATTTTTTTTTATTAATTTGATTTCTCGGTTATTTTGTGTAATCTAATGTTCATTTTATGGCCATTCACTGCCCACAATATAAATATATATTTTTAAAATTTAGAGATATCTTCAAGTTAGCTTATACAACAACAAAGTTTCTCAACAATATATATATATATATATATATATATATATATATATATATATATATATATATATATATATATAAAATTCAAAATTTAGAGATATCTTCGAGTTAGATTATACAACAACAAAGTCTAAATTGCCTTCTGATCAACAATGTTATGAATGCATCCTCCAAATACTTAGAAAGCTATAATCCCTTGGATGCTATCCAAATTAATTTCGAGTAGAAGAAGTCGAAGAAATCTTGATTATATTCATCAATAAATGATTGAATAGATACGAATAGAAAAATGTCCTACTAATTAGTATGGCTATGCCAGTACTGATGCTTCCTTTAGTCCCTTGCATCGTGTGTCCGACCTCCAGCTATCAAGCACAAAGAGAGTATAGTTAAACAAATCCAAAATGTTTCTCGTATTTATATACCTTGCAGTCTCAAGTGTTGTAAAGTTTTTCACTTTTATATATATGTCATATGTTGACAAGTGGGAGCATTGTTTTAAAGCCTATATGGGTATATTGGACCCTGACTAATTCGAGGTGTGAATTGGTCCGAGTTGAAAAAATAAATAAAGAAACAACTCGGACTAGCCAGTTAAAATTCAGGTCGATTAATGACTTAATCAACCCGAAGTAAATCTAGTTCTCAACCTGACTTGGTTATCCTCAAACTCGTAGATCAATTCCAAGCTTCACATTCAAAATGTTTTGTACCTTCTCTAAATATCTCGGTAACAAAGCACGATTAACTTGATCCTTTTTCTACTTCATAACTTTACAAAATCAATTCTTATTGCATCGCTTCACCTCCATTCTTAAAAAAAATAATAGAAAGAGAAAGAAAATCAAGTTAGTGAGTTGATACTCGGGTTAGTGAACATAAATTATAATTTGTGGGAGGCTCTAATCTTTGATGGTGTTGTATAGAGAAGTTACATAAAAATTTAATGGTGTGAGAAACGAAGAAAAGAGAGTCAAGATTATATGGGATGAGATTTTATAATTTTTTATGATTTTAAAGTTAATCTAATTAAAGAGCACAAGAAGTAGTAGATATCCATTGCCACTTGAAATAAAGAGAAAGGAGTGAAGGGTGGTGATTTCTTGAACATGGGCTGATAAAGGATAAGGAAAAACTTTTACTTAAAAATTATGATGTTCCAGGAGGTTGGTTTTTAAATTTGACCTTGGGTTAAGATTCAAGTGTAGAAATAATATTTATTAAAAATTAAATCAAATCAATTTAGAGTAATCTAATTTGATTTTCTTAACTCATGACTTGAGTTTTATCGAAATAAATTTTATAATTATAAATGGAAGAGAGAAGATATTGGTTAGTTGAAAGCTTTCTTAAGTTACTTTAACATTATATATTTTCAATCTTAACCTAAAATTTTTCTTAGATGGTAATTTCAGACAAGTAAAAATCTTTATCCAAAACCAAGTAATGTTTTTTACTTCTCTCTCTCTTTTTTTTTTTATATATAAGAGTTGATCTCTTTTCTTTATGAATAACAATCACCTGCATATATTTATTTATGAGAAAATCAACATATTTAATTCTTATTGAACTTATGTTCAATATTTTTAAAATTTATTTTTAATAAATTCATTATCTTATACCTTTCTTTAATAAATAGTTTAGGATATTAATAAGAATTTTAATGTGATTATTTTTCTTATTAAATTTTGAAAAAATATTTGTTGAATTTATGTTAAATAAAATTTGTTTTTTTGGGAAATAATCAAATTAGATTTGATTCAATATTCTAAGTGTTAGAAATATTATTTTACAGTAGCCAAATAACTAGAATTGAAGCATGCAATATTATATCAAATGTTTGCCGCTTCATTTCCTTGATATATTAAGATAACATATAACATAATCAAACATAACATTCTTTGTATAAGATAACTTAGTGATCTCAAGTCTAAGGATCACTTACATAACTGTCACGTGAACCTTTTTATAGACATAGATGATCTTACCATATGAAATTCTCATGCGTGTCAATTCAGTGTACATGTCTTATGACAATCACCTACATATTAGTTCTAAATATCCCCTATATCTTTATTTATAAGAACAAATGCATCATTTCACAAAGAAAAGAACATAATATGTATCGGTCTTTGAGGCTCTATAAATTAGAAGTGATCATTTTCGGTTCGGTTCGGTTATTATCAAAAAAAGTAACCAAACTGAAATAAAAAAAAACCGAAACCGAACCGGTTCAAACCGGTTTGCTCGGTTTTGGCTCGTTTTTTAGAACAAAAACCGGTTCAAACCGGTTTGGCTCGGTTTTTTGGTTTGGATTCGGTTCAGTTCGGTTCGGTTTTTTTGGTTTCATGCTTATAAAACCGAAACCGAACCGAACCGAACCGGTTGGTTTTTCCAAAATTTTAATCGGTTTTTTTCATTGTTCGGTTTTTTTGGTTTTTCATTTTTTTCTCACCCCTACCATAAATGTCCAGTATTTAAGAAAACATCGACCATGAACATTTTAGGAATAATGCTTTGATGCAATAAGAATCTCATAATTATAACAATTTTATAATTTTCTTTGCAAAATATTTTTTTTATCCCATGAACTTTAATCTTTACTTTAGATTCATAAGTCAAATATTAGATTAATTAAACTAATATGATATGAATATTAAAGATAAATTAAGTCTTTATTAATAATGAATATATATTTACCTGAATATAATAATATCACGTATAACCAACCGATTGAATACAAAACATATTAAATGACATGTGTTTTATTTTTGCATGTTTGTAGATTTAAAATTGAATGCATTTCAGGTTTTTCTTAAACAATTTTTTATGTTTTGAACACTATTGTTATGATAAACTAAGTTAATACATGTATGAATTGTGTAAACATTGAGTAATGAGGCAACTTGTTTTGTTAGAATCTTAAAGTTTATCACTTAGGTTTCACATGGAATAGAAGTAAGAAAAGAAATATAGGAGCATGTGCTTTTGGGCTAATGTGTTTCTTTACCGGAATTCCAAGGAATTTAGATGAACAGCCACCTAATTTTGTTTTCCAGTATACGAACGTTGGCAAGTCAATATACATGCATGCATGGTCAGTAGATAGTTGCTTTCCTTCTAAAAGAATCGTTTCTAAACCCAGTTTTCATAATCTGCAGAAAGTAGAGAATGTTAGGCTGCTAGTTCTTCCTTTAAGTAACATGCTGATCCAATGCTAACCTTTTTTTGCAACCCAGTTTTTTAATTTCTGCCCTTCTAAATGCTTAGGCTTGTCAGTTCAGGTTATGTTGTGAAAAGAAATAGAAAGATAACCCAATTAAAAAACCGAGAGAGTTCATCATGTGGTTAATAATTGTCAGTGGCTACAGTTTAGGGTTTCTTAGTATATTTTCTGCGTTTATTACTTTACTGTCATGAGTTTTGATAAGCCAGCATGTACTTTCATGATCTGTAAAATAATAATAATAATAATAAAAACGTTTATTCCTTGAAATTATGAGAGTGTAATAGGCTTCTGCAATGCAAAATCTTGTCTTCATTTACCTGCAATTCAGTTCTAAGAAATCTAAACAAAAGAAAAATAACTTTGTTTGCTCATTTCGTTACTGGAAGTTCACATCTCAGCAGCAGAAGTTTTTCTTTCTTTCTTTCTTTCTTTCTCCTTACATTTTTCCTTGTTACCATGAAGGGAAAAAAGAAGCTGGACTGGTAGTTTTCTTGAATCATAATGTATTGGCAAAGCATAATCTTCCTTTCCTTTGTCCAGGTTATGTTATAAAAGGAGACTAGAAAGAGAATACATTATTTTAGTTTTGTCCCGCTGTTAATAATATTTGTAGATTATGTGTATATATATATATGCAGAGGCAAATAAAATGTAGGTCATTAATTTAAAGTCACATAAAAATCACATAATATTGATATCATAGGTGAGCCAGAGTTTTTTAAACGAGTAGTCAAATTACTAACAAATATTATATTATATTATATTATATTATATTGATATATGTTAGAAATCAATTCAAAACATATATACTAACTCATATTAAGTAAAATTAATTTAAAAATACTTTAAAATAAAAAAACTTAAATTATAATTGTTCTCTTCAAGTTTTTATATTTTAAAACCGCTTTATAATATAACTTCATTATTAATCTTATCGAAGATATCTTTCTCAATGTATACAATCAAATTGTCATTCATCCACGTATCTCTCATCCTATTCTGCAATCTACTTTTGACAATATGCATAGCAGAAAAAACTCTTGTCACTATAGCAGTTGCAACTGGTAGAAGTAATGACAATTTGATATATACTAATGGAAATATCAAATTCTTCTTTGTTTTTATCATTTTCTCTGTAAGACTAACAATACCTTCAATACCAGAGAACTCATCATCACCACGTAGATCAATAATATACGTATCAAATCGGTCACCAAGTACCATAAGGTCCACTATAGAGAATTCATTGGGATAAAAATGAACAAGGCGAATAAGCTTTTCTTTGTTGAAAGTAGAGAAAGAGTCACTTGGGTTTAAACATGCCACAAAGAAGTAACTTCATACTTGTCTCAGTAAAACGATCATCTAACTCAGTAAGTTGCATGTCAATGATATTGTTAAACAATTCATTATGGAAATGGTGTAGGTTTGTAATCCCTTGAGATTTTCGCCTTGAACGCCTACGAAGCTTGTACTCGTAATCCATGTTTAGAATATTAATATCATGCTTGATGCAAAAAGATACACTTCTTCCAATAAAGATTCTCAATCATTCTCTCTCATCATTTTGAATCGTTTTTTTTTTTATATGTTTTCAATAAACTCATAGCATTTTCTATGTCTTGATCTTTTCTTTGTAATGCTTTTAAGAACTCATTAGTAACTGCTAGTATCCTTCTCAAACAATAAAGCATGAACATAAAATTAAATAATTCCATAATGTCAAAACCCTTAAATTATCATAAACCCTAATATTTTTAATAACTAATTATAAAAAAATAAAATTAAAATTAGACAATGAAACAAATAGAAAAGATGAAGGAAATTTACGTAAAGCAAAAGGCAAAAAGCAAAAGAGGTTAATTGTTTAACTGTACTTGAAGAGAAATTTGCATATGAAAGAGAGACAAGAAACAACAGCTCAAAAGAAAAAAAAGACTCTCGGTTAGTTAGGGTAAGAAAAAGAAAGAAAAGGAAAAAATTTAGGGTAATGAGCTGGACATATATATTATATATATTCTATTAAGATATAAGTCAACAATAACAACTTTCCTTCCGTGTATCAACCATTCACTAAACTATTATATTAATATTTTAATATTAAAATATTAAAAAATATTAAATGGGCAATTGCCCCTTTTCATCTTTATGTGGCTCCGCCACTTAATGATATGCATTAAAATTTATTTTCTGCGATCCAATATTTTTTACAATCTTAGATGTGCTCTAGAAAAATGGAAGGAAAGACATAAAATCATAAGTCTCTTAGAGTTTGTATAAAAAACATGCTCAAATTGGTTATATGATGAATTATTTATTTCGTAAATAAAATTCAAGGTTTTTAGATGTTAATCTAGAAATTGGAGGATTAGAACTTTTTAAATGGCTTTTTATTATAAATCCTTTTTTTTACATGTTATTTCCATATTGTCTTTTCTAAAAAAAAGAAAAAAAAATTTCATGACATTACAGGTTTTTATATTGAGTTCTTATAACTTATTTATAAAAATCCATTAAGATTTGACCTACGTTAAAAGGTTTATTGGACCAACATTCCAAATATTTCATAAACCCATTTCTTTTTCTATTAAAATAACATCATGTCTAAAATGTTTTGCTAATCACTCTTGGTATTTAAGATAAATAAAATATAAGTTGTTATCTTGGATATTAAGAAGAGTAGCCCATCTTTTTATTTCAAATAATACAACAAGTCTTTAATCAAGTACACTTATCGACCTAGCTGTTAAAACCAACTTTAATCAAAACATTACCGACTAGACAAAAACTTGATGAAAACTCATCAAAGCATTTTGGTACTCATTTTAGGGTTAAAAACCATATGTTAGATCTACATCAATTTCTAAAACTATGATACTCTTTGACCTAACAATTAAAGACAAATTAAACCAAAACATCGCCAACTTGATGAAAACTTGACAGAAACTCATTGGAAACTTGTTAATGCATTTTCAAACTCATTTTAAGGTTGAAAATAATGTGTTAAGTATATGTCAATCCCTAAAACCAGGAGACTTATCATCTTTACCATTGAAAATCAAGTTTAATCAAAATATAGCCAACTTGACTAAAACTCGATGAAAGCTCATCGATGCATTTTGAACTCGTTTTAGGGTTAGAAACCATTTGTTAGGTCTACATCGATCTCTATAACTAAGAAACTTATTGACCTGAATATTTAGAAAGTTTAAACAAAGAATAGTAAGGTGGAAAACAAAAACACAAACCATATGGGGAAAATACATTAAGTTTCACCTAGACTCATAATATTTAAAATCATGGTATTATGATGCATATCAAAAGCTAGGTATAACTTGAGCATCTCAGAAGGTCTGAAATGAAATATTAAACATAGACCAAAATATTTATTCTAAATAGGGCATGGGTTTATACCTTGATGAAGGTTGTTGCTGCTATTACAAAAAGGATGCAACTGTTTCTAGATTTAGAGACTTAAAATAACAATATTTAGAGTTGGGCTCCCACAAAAGTTTTAGATCTCATTCTCATCTTTACAAATAACTTAAACTTGATTTATTATGAATATAACTCTAGATGTAGGTTAAAAACCAAAATAGGGTTTGAGTTGTAGTAAGCTTCTAGACAGATTTAGACTTCTTCATTTCTTTTATGTTTAGAACTTTAAAATGGTAGGATTGAGTTTTTGACTCTTTATAAAAGTTTTAGCCCTATTTATTAACTTTCTAAAAGATAAAGAATGCTTGAAAAGAAGGTGTTAAGCTCTAACTAGAACTAAAAAAACAAATAGTGTATTGATTTGATTGGACCAGTCTGCCTTTTCCAAATCAAACCTTTCTTGGTGTATATCTTCTTTTTTTTTCAGCCTCCTTGTCATTCTTTCCCCTCTTTTTTATAATATTTTTGCCCTTTTACAAGCCTTAAAGAAGGATCTAGAACCTTTCATTCAACACTTAATCTTGTCCCTTAACTTTGTAAAATTGATGTTCTCCATCCAACTCTCTTCACTAGTTGTCTTTATTAAAGATGAAATAATGTGTCTTTAATGGTAATGGTGTTGTTGGTTTTGAAGGACAAATAGGGGTGTCTTTTGCTTGGTTTGGTTGTAAGAAAAATAGGATGAAGAGCTATGTTTTTTATGGTTTGATCATACAACATTTACAACTAAAAAAAAGATGCTATAATCAGGTGTCATTTTGTGGAGAATGTATAACAGTTGCATGAATTATGATGGTATATTTTTTGGCATGCTTTTATAGCATAAAAATAAGGTGCAAAGATTGAAGTTTTGGAAGAATATGCTACACAAAAAAAAGGTGTAAGGATTCACTTTTTTACTTGATTATACAAAGTATGCAGCAACAAAATAGGATGAAGACTATGATAACAGGTATAATGATTGTATTATTGGCACAATTGCAAGATAAAAAATGGTTTCAAAAGGTGGGCTTTTGGTTGATTTTATAACTGGAATAAGAGACAAAATTGTGTGGTTTTTTGCCTCTTTTCTCAATTGTAATTAAGGATGAAATGGTGTGGTTTTTGACCTTTTTTGTAGCAATAATAAAGGGTATATGAGGTGTATTTTCATGATAAATTGTACAATATTTGAAGAATGAAAAGAGGTTTGAAAAGGTGTCCTTTTAGCTCTTTTTGTAGGTAGAACATGGTTGAAAATGTGAGTTTTTATGGCTTAACTTTGAAACAAATAACAAAGGGATGGAAAGGGTGCCTTTTGACATGATTTACAGCAGATTATGTGAGCTTTAAAGGTGAATTTATGGCTGCAATTAGCCATACAATAGTAAAGAGAGAGAGATAAAGTATGAGTTTTGGTTTGTTCTTATGAGAAAATAAAAATGAGGTTTTTATTATGGATGTGAGAAAGAAAAATAGAAAAACATTGTCTTTTGTTCTTAAAAAATGGTAACAAAAGTATTAAAAATGTGAAATAGCTGAGAATTGGTCAAATGGTGTCAAGAATGCATTTTTCATGAAAACTTTGTATATATATTTTTTTCTATTTTGGAAAAAAGTAGAAAGAAGTGATTGAAACAAGGGATTAAAATCGAGATATTACATTCATGATATTAAGTGAACTGCTCAACCACATTAACTCTATTAGATAAATCACTACAACACTAAAGAATCTAGTCCCGCTACCATATCCACATGGATACAAACCTAAGTATAAATATGATGACCATGCAAGGTTAGTAGGATATAATATTTAGTAATGTCAAACTTTTAAAGTTTAAATACTGACTAAACATAGTTGGATTTCATTTGAAGGGAACCTAGTTTTGCCTAACACAAGAACAAATCCTCTTCCAAACTATATAATTGCCAACATAGATCATGTGAAGATTAATGGGCATGGAATGAGATGGTTTTATAAGTATGTAATGAGATGGTGTCAAACTTTTAAAATGTTGCTTTCAGAAACAATTTATTTTCTTTTTTATTTCATATGGGATAAACAACACTTTTTAATGATATCATTTTCTATATGACATTGTCATTTATTATAAATCAAGAAATATAGCTTAAAAGTATTATTTGATATTTTATTTTATCTATAAAAGGATCATATATAAATGAAAAACGCATTTATAAAATCTTCTAAAATTGATCCATTTCCAAAATTGTTTGGGTCACTAATGAATCATTGTTTTTATTTGAATGTTTTTATTTTGTTTTATTTTAATGCCACTAATGAATTTCTCGTTGTAGATTTGTTTTATGGAGAAAAATAGAATTGAGCCTTGAACTAGATTTTATTTTTAAATTATATAATTTGGCAGGTTTATATTGCTTAAGGCACATATCTTTATTATCTTGGATTTTTTGTTAATAGTTTTTTGAACTTGTATTTTGTTTATATGGTTTGACATATGGATTTGGGCCTAAAATTCCAAATCCAAAGTCACTTTGTGTTTTATTAGGTATGGGCTCACAACCGAGTCACCTTTAACACCTATACGAACTACAATTGAGTCAACCCTAACACCTAAATAAACCTATAATCATTGACCACCTAAATGAACTAGCCATAAATCAGCATCAATCATGAGTAACCTCTAAATGCATCACTAAAACAGTAGTAACAACAACACATAATCACATGCATTGACGACCTTCTCTCTCTCTCTCTCTCTCTCTCCCTCCCTCCCTCCCTCCCTCTTCATAATGCAACACTTTAACCTCTAAATGTTTGGATTTTATCCTCTTTTATACTTTATGGTATTCTATATTTGTATGTATTTGTGATATTTCAAAGACTTTTATTGTACCAATGCATGAGGTCTCAGAAGTTGAAAATTATTGAGAACTTTAGAGGTTAGGGCAGAGATCATCGAGGACTTGTAAGGAGTAATAATGTAAGGTTCAACATCTCATAATAAGGCTGGAAAGATTGAAAGTGTTGATATTTGAATTATACAAGGCATTATAATTTGCTGTCAGTGTGATTTTTTTTATTAAGTTTTTTTGTGCTTGATTGGTTTAGCTTTAAAATATATTTTTATAAAGTTATTATTGGATTTAAGCTATGTACATGACCTTTACTACACCAATTTTGATATTAATATAAAACCATATTATTTTATTTTAAATTTGTGCTTAAAATATATGTTTGTTGTCATGTTATTTTCATTGTTATTGCTTGATTGCTTTCATGTTTTGTTGGGTTTTTTGTGTAAAATCCATGACACAACCAATTTTAGGTTGATGTAGTTAGAATTAAAATTGTGTGCATGTTTGTCATTGTATTAGTTTTTTTTACATGAAAATCCTTTCCCATCTAAAACTCTAACTTTAAAATTACTTTCATGTAATGTTGTTTATATTCATTTGTTGCAAGTGTGATTTGTATTCATTTGGTTTTTGTGCCATATTTTGTCAAGAGTAATTTTTATACTAAATTTCTTGCATTTTTTATGCTAAAAATATACATTCATGTGCCAACTCAATAAGAACAATAGTTGTTCACTACCAAACATGAACAAGAAGGCTAAAATCAATCATAAAAAGTAAAAGCGATTAAGAAGAGTTCTTATTATTGTAACCACTTTATAATTTTCTTTGCAAAATATTTTTGTCACAAGAATTTTATCTTTACTCTGTATTCACTACTAAAAAATCAGCTTCATTAATTAATGAATATTAAAGATAAATAAAAGTATTTGTTAATTATAAATATATTTTGCATGAATAAAGTAAGCATCACATGTAACCAACTGATTGGTTAGATGACATATACACTAACTGGAATTGATTCTTAAATTGTCAAAGAAAGGTCTTGTGAAAGGCCTTCCACATCTTATGAATAAAAAAGGTGATATGTTATGCATGTTAATGGGAAACAAGTCAAGAGCTCTTTCAAGGTTAATAATCAATTTTTCACAAATCGTGCACTTCAACTCCTTTATATGGACTTATTTAGTCCTATGCGTGTTTCAAGTCTTGGTGGTAAAATTTTGCATTTGTTATATTCGATGATTATACTAGATTTAAATGGGTTTTATTTCTTTTTCACAAGGATGAAGTAATTCAAGTTTTCTCAAAGTTTTGCAAAAGAGTTCAAAATGAAAAAGATTGTTTTATTTCCAAAATTAAAAGTGATCATGGTAGAGAATTTGACAATCTTGCTTTTAAAAATAGTTATAACCATGAATTTTCTACTCCTGAAACTCCACAATAAGATGGAGTTATGTAAAGAAAGAATCATTATCTTCAAGAAATGGAAAGAACTACGCTAAATGAGTATAGTTTGCCTCAGTATTTTTAGGAGGAAGCCATAAACGCTTTTTATTATATTTCAAATCGAGTTTTCCTTCAATCTATTTTACATAAAACTTCATATGAGCTTTAGTTTAAAATAGAATCCAATATTTTTTATTTTCATGTATTTGGATCAAAATGCTTCATAATCATAAAAATAATTTGGGAAAGTTTGATGTCAAATCCTATGAAGGTATATTTCTTGGTCATTCCTCTACTAGTAAAGCTTATAGAGCATATAATCAAAGAACTCTAGTAGTTGAAGAATCTATTTATGATGTGTTTAATCGAATATGTTGGTATAGAAGTTATTTTTGATAGGTTAAACCTAAATGAATCACAAGAAGACACATCTAAAAGGAATGGTTAAAAGAAATAACCTCAATTAACTCCTCAAGAACATGATCAACACGATATAAAGCAAGCTTCATAAAGTCTTTCCAAATCAATTTGAAAACTAAGAGGACTTTCGCAAGATTCAATAATTAATGACCTATCAAATGGAGTTAGGACATGATCTTCCATAATAAATTAAGTCGGTAATGTTACTTTCATCTCTAAACTTGAACCTAAAAGTTATGATGAAGCCTTGTAAGATAAGTATTGGATACTCTCCAAGCAAGATGAGCTTAATGAATTTGAAAAAAAAAAGTATGGGAATTAGTTCCTAAGCTCAAAGGTCATTCAATTATTGAAACCAAATGAGAGTGTTTCACAACAAAATTTATGAATTCAGAGTTGTTTGAAACAAGGCTCACTTCATTACCCGAAGTTACAACTACAAGGAAGGAATAAATTATGATGAAACTTATGCTCTAGAGTAAGAATAAAATCTATTTGTACGTTACTTGCATTTGCATGTTTTAAAATCTTCAAGCTTTTTTAATTGAATGTGAAAAGTGTGTTGAATGGAATCTATTTGTATGTTGCTTACATTTACATGTTTTAAAATTTTCAAGCTTTTTTCAATTGGATATGAAAAGTACTTTCTTAAATGGTTATATCCTGGAAGAATTTTATGTAGAACAACCTTTTAGTTTTGAAAGCCATAATTTTTCAAACTATGTTTTTAAGCTTAAGCAAGCTCCTCAAGCTTCGTATGAGAGACTAAGTAAATTCTTAATTTTAAAAGGTTTTAACATAGGTTAGATTGATTCGACATTATTTCTAAAATACAAAAATCATAATTTAATTATCATATAAATTTATGTTAATGATATTTTATTTGGTGCTACTAACAAATCTTTGTGTAAGGAATTTGAACATTGTATGCGTAAGGAATTTGAGATGACCATAATGGGAGAATTACCTTTCCTCCTCAGACTTCAAATCAAATAAGAAAATGATAGTATATTCACCATGCAAGCTAAATATAACAAGGAGCTAATAAAAAAAAGTTTGACTTGGATTCCCTATGTTCAAGTCCTACACTAATGAGCACAACCATGAAACTTGACAAACACGAAGGTAAAAGGATGGACATCAAAGGATATCAATGTATGATTGATATCTTACTCTATTTAACAACTTGTAAACCCGATATCATGTTTAGTGTCGGTTTATGTGCTAGATTTAAAACTAGTCATATAGAGTCTCACCTTCGTGTTGTTAAATGTATTTTTAGATATCTAAAGGAACAATTAGATTGGGTTTTTGGTACCCTCGTATGAATAATTTCTATTTAATTAGTTATTTAGACTCTAACTTTGTTGGTTGCACAGTCAATAAAAAAAACTAATAAGACTTGCCAATTCCTACGACATGCATTAGTATCATGGTATAAATTTGATCAAAAACCCCCATCCAATATTCTCAGACCAAGCATATAAAAATTAACATTATTGCATGGTTGCATGCTTACATAAAATTTTTGAATTGTTTGCACATCTATGCAAAATAAAATACATGATAAAAGCAAGACAAGAAGGAAATGTCATTTTCTTTTGGTCTTTTAGAAATGTTACTGCTAAAGACAAAACATTTGAGTATGACCAAAAGTTTGTCCAGCTGAATGAAGAGTAAAAAATTGCACATAGAAAAAAATAAGTGGCTTTAATTAAAAAACTAATAAAATAGGCTCTAATTAAAATAAAATTGAGACCATTATGGAGAAACAGGTAGCCTTTAAAACACAAAAGAAAAACTCAAGTTGCTACGAGTAGAAAAGCATACAATAATTTAAAAATTTCAAGGTTAGAGTCCAAAAACTTGTTTTAAACATAAATCAAACCAATACAACTAGAAATATATTTTTTTTTCTAAAACAAAGATGATGCACATAAAAAAATAAAACATTTGAACAACTCTAAAATCATGGATTGAGCTTGAAAGCCTCACTAGAAAATCATATATTCTAAAAGTAAATTTTAGAGTAAATGACCTTTACTTCAATAGAATTGTAAATAGAAAAATCAAATACAGATTATGTGAGGTTAGAGAAGAAAGAAAACAAAATAGAGAAAGCAAAGGAAAAAGAGCAATTAGAATTTTGTCTATTTCTATGATTAAAAAAAAAGATGCTAGATGTAGCGTGATAAAGATAAGATATGCTATTAATGATTCTCACATCTTGGTTTACTAAATGGAATACTTTTAATGAGAAACTATCTATATAAGTGAGAAATATGATCGTTTTTTTAATTTTTTTGAAAAATATGTGAATTCTCTAAAACACTAACAAAATCAAGAGATGTTCAGATCCAAAATGAACACAACTATAAGAATTAATAAAGAAAAACTCTAGAAAGAGAACTACGTGAATACTATTGTCTTGGTTTACACAAAGAAAATAATCATGATATCATATTCACTAATTAGCCAAGTAAATTTGATAGCACTTTTATAAGGAAGGTTCAAAACCAAAAGCTATTTATTCAAATATAGTGATCGTCCAATTCATGTTCTTCCTATGATTCATTACATCTTGGTATACTGGTTAATAATTTTCATTTACTACGTGGAGGATTGTTGAGAAAAATAATTTTAGCGTTGTATTTATATATTGTCTAAAACTTTTCCTTGTGAATGTGAAATTTATTGATCACTTTATTATTCTGATATAGTGATTGTCCAATTAATTTTCTTCCTATGATTCATTACATCTTGGTATACTGGTTATTAATTTTCATTAATGTGGATGACTGTTGAAAAAATAATTTTAACATTGTATTTATATATTGTCTAAAACCTTTCTTTGTGAATATGAAATTTATTGATTACTATATTATTCTGATATAGTGATTGTCCAATTCATTTTCTTCCTATGATTCATTACATCTTGGTATATTGGTTAATAATTTTCATTCACGTGGAGGATTGTTAAAAAAAAATAATTTTGACATGGTATTTATATAAATAGAAAATTTTTATTTTTTCTCTTTGCCTTGTTTGTTATTGTGCTCCCTTTACTGAAATCCTAAAAGGCAAGTTGTAATGAGACTACGGGTAACTTAGCCTTAATTATAAAAAAAAAGTATAATCTTTGACATTAACTTTTTTTATTGTTATGATTTTGGTTTTGATTCAAAATTCTACCATTTTACAAGTACTTTTTACTTATTTTTTATTTAATATTTTTATTTTTATTATCCTGTAAATATATTTAATTGTTTTTACCAAACAATTTCCGCAACAACAAATTCAATGATATATGAATCATTGAATATAAAAAGGACCGTTATTAATCCTAGATGATTCCATATATAATATGCCTCATCCGTTGAATACAGGAAGAGCCGTGATTAATCCTGAATGATATACACATACATACATAAATATATACATACAATATGTATACATATGCATTCCACTACAGTTTAAATTAAAGGATATTAATCGATATAATGAGTTAAATGCTTTCAATAGAAAATATACATACTTATATTTAGTTTATTAAAATATCAATAAAGTGTTTGATATATTTGATAACGTAAAAATAAATTAAAACCGAAAATATTATTAAAATAAAAGATAAATTATCAAGATGATAAAATGATTTAAGTGAACGTGAAGTGAAATTTCATATTTGTAATTTTAAATATAAATATCGAATAAATTAAAAGTAAGATTGAGACAGACAATATATTTTTACCACCCTATTTTGTTATTGAAGAATAAAGTAATGAAACCAAGTTGAATTTTTCTTTATAGATCACAAACCCATGCAAACCCATCCTGCATTAAACAAAATACATGTAATTTAATGTTGACGTATAAGATTTTTTCTACCACATAACCTCATGTTAATAAGCATAACTCTTTATCTAATTATTGGCTCTTCTCAAATTTTTATAGAAGATTCTAAATGTTATATTTTTTATAAAATTAAAATTTCATAGTGATCTAAGATTTGGAATGTTTTCAAATAAGTTCTAGAAGTTATTATTTGGAATTTACAATATTTTTCTATTTGACTTAGGATTTTTTTTCTTATTTGGTTTAGATCTCTTTTATTATTATTTTTTAAATCTTTGTTTAAGACTTTTTCCTACTACATAATTAGCCTAGAAGAAATGTAGCATTGAGTTTTGATTAAAAAATATTGAATAATAAAATTTTGAATTAGGATCTTTGTTAGGTGGCCCTATTTGACATAATTCTATGTTGATTGTGCTCACTGTTTTTTTTTTTTTTTGTGTTGTTTCCATCGGTGTTAGTTGTTATCAAAGACCAATAATTCCTAATGATTAGTTGTTATGTGTTGTTAAATAACCATAGCTGGAAAAAAAAAAAAAGAAGAAGTCACATAACAGAATGTGCTTGTTTAAGAGAGGAAAAAGAGGTTCTCTCTCGGGAAAAAAAATATATTCAAAAACTAGTTATAAAATATATGCAAAGGAAAATTACATATTTAACTCGTCAACTAGCGGTGATAAAATTGTAAAGATAAGTTGAAAAATTATCTTATCAATTGACGAAGAATAAGATGAAAAAATTAGAGAAATCAACACAAGTCTTGTTAATGATAATATAAAAGATAACTGGAAGAGATTGTTTTGTCCTTAGAATTCTAATATTGATTATGTTGCTAGGGAGGATAAGTATGATATTGGTAGCTCCGATATTTCTAACAAAAATATTGAACATGTAAAAGGTTGAAAACTTTTGATTTGATATTTATAAGATCGTAGGAAGAGCAATTTGAACTCAAGAGCGAGTTCTTTCTAATTTGAAGAGACTGATGCATGATATCTTTTTCTACCTTGCAAACCTTATGTTAATGGGCATAACTTTTAATACAACTATTAAATTAATTTAAAATCCTGTCAAAAGATTCTAGAGATCATGTTTCACATTGATATAATTTTGCAATAATTTAGAAAAAAAAAACTTTCAAATAAGGTTAAAAAGTTACTATTCGAGATTTAATGTTTTCAAAGTTAATTTCAGATTATTATTTTTATTTGATTTAAATCTCTTTTTATTAATTTTTAATCTTTGTTTATGTTGTTTTGCCTGCATGTTACAAGGACTGTAATATAGAGTATTTTATCCTAGAAAATGTGATTGCTCCATTCGGCAGCTTATATTTATAGATACATATACATTATTTTACTAGTGAACATTATTATTATTATTATTATTATCACAATCAATGTTTTAAATTACTATAACCAATACTTTTTTGCCATCATTTCATGATTCTTAGAATTATATACAATAAAAATATGTCATTTGGTTACTGATTCTTATATTTTTTTAGTTTATAATATGCTTTTGTATTTTGAGACTGATTCTATATAATAATTTTTCTCTTTACATATTTTGTAAAAATAATAAATAAATAATTTTCATCAAACCAAGGAACAATTCTAGTTTTAATGTTATTATATAGTTTTGATATAAATTTTAAAAACTAAAAAAAACATTACTTTTAAAGGAAAAAACAATATATGCCGTACCAGAGTACAAACACTAACGACCAAAGAGACAAAGGAAAGTCAAGACCTTGTAAAAAATTCCATCTTTATAAAAGGCCTTTTCAGACTCCACAAAAGAGAAGCACGCCAATGAGAGGACTCGTCGAAAATAAATTATATATTTCTATATTTATTAATTCATATATTTTCTTCCAGATTTTCTAGGCAGTTTTTGCTTTTTAAAAAATTTATTTTTTTCTTTATTTCAAATTTATTTTTTCCTTTATTTTTAGATCACTGCTAATATCAAAAAAAATATAAAAAAAATATTTTAATATTTTTTAAAATAAAAAATAACTATGATTATATTTTCAAACAGCCTCTTCATTCCTATAGTTAATCCCCGTAGATTTCATGTATGTTAATGACATGGAAGTACTACTAATTATTAATTAATTAATTAATTAATTTTTGAAGCTAAAAGGATTTACCAATTAATTGTTTCACGGAGTATGAAAAACAAAAAAGGAAGCAAAGGACAGAGAGTAGTTTCTATAAATAAATAAATAAATAAAAGTATTCAGTTTATTTATTGTTCGTCTAAGCTTATACGTGCCCTCTGCCGTTGAAAACGCGCTTTTTCTCCTCACGTTCCTTGTTTCCTCTTCTATTCTCCTCCCTTTCAATTCTTCTCTCTCTCTCTCTTACAAGAATCCCAAACCAAAAAGAAAACAAAAGCAGACACCAAAACCAAAGACAAAGCCATTAATTCCACCTCCCCGAAACTACAGTAACGACATTCTCTTGGCATAAGATAAATAAAAGGACAATCTTTCCTTTTTTTTCTTAGAAGGTGGCGGTGGCGTCGGTGGCAATGGATCTAAGGAGATTGGTGGCGTTGTCAATGGTACTGCTGGTGGTTCAATTGGGTTTGGTTTCTTTCTCATTAGGAAACGTGGTTTTTAAGGTCCAGCATAAATTTGCCGGCCGTTTACGCAACCTTACTGAATTTAAAGCCCATGATGCTCGCCGTCACAGCCGTCTCCTCTCCTCTGTTGACCTTCCTTTAGGTGGCAATGGTCATCCTGCTGAAACTGGGTTTGTTTTTACCTTTCTTTTTTGTATTAACCACTTCCAGCTTGCTTTCTTGTTTTTTTTTTTTTGTTTTGTTTTGTATTGTATTATGTATATGTATGTATTGTTATGATTATAATAATTTGGTATTAGCGTTTGCTACCTATTTATCTGATAGGTTGGTCTGATTTTGTTTTGGATCCGAAGTTAAGATCGGTTGAATTGTTTTTTTTTTTTTTTTTGTGGGGGTTTGCTGTAGTTGGTTTGATTTTACTGTTGCTTTGAATATTGTGGATTGATATATATGGTTCTTCATGATATAATTATTGTATCGTTTATTCTGGCTGCTTATTTGGTTTACTTCATTCATTGGTTTAGCCTTTACTTCGCCAAGATTGGGCTTGGCAATCCATCGAAGGACTATTATGTTCAAGTGGATACTGGGAGCGATATTCTATGGGTGAATTGCATCGGCTGTGACAAGTGTCCCACAAAAAGTGACCTTGGTGTATGCTTCTTCATCATTGTGATTGTTTTTTTTTTTTGTTATACATGTCTTCTTAATTATGCAAGGACTTCTATTTAAGAATCGCCTTCTTTTCTGTTATTTTGTGACAGATAAAATTGACACTGTATGATCCAGCCAGCTCTGTGTCTGCAACAAGGATTTCTTGTGATGACGATTTCTGTACTTCCACATACAATGGCTTACTTCCTGATTGCAAAAAAGAATTGCCCTGCCAATACAATGTCGTTTATGGGGATGGAAGCTCAACTGCTGGATACTTTGTGAGGGACGCGGTGCAGTTTGAGCGAGTCACTGGAAACCTACAAACAGCATTATCAAATGGGACTGTTACATTTGGGTCAGTTGCAGTTCTCCTATTATAATGTGGTTTTGTTGTGCTCAACATATTTCAAATGTTGTGTCTAGATTTCGAAGGACTCATTCGCGTCCAACTTTTAATTTAGCTTATGAAATGGATATTGGAAATGGAAGGACAATGTATGCACCATATGCAGCTGGACCCGCATAATTTTTGTGGGTGGATTTGAGTAGCTGAAAGCTATAGCTTGAGTTCATGCTAGCGTGACCTGGTTTGGGGAGCTGTTTTCTATTAATCACTTGGCTGAGGCACAGCTTATTTTAAAACATTTTTTAACTGAATGTTCAATTATTTACGTGACAAAACTTCCAGTGACAAAATTTCCAATCATCTATACACGTGTTATTATTATTTTGTAAAATATTGATATTCTGACTCATTTAATAAAAGTAGTAAATTACCAAAACAGAATTCACCTTCTGCCTAAATTCCTAGAAACAAATAATTTTAGCATATCCATGCTTGTTTAAGTTTTTTTTTTCTGTAGTTTGCAAATATATAGTGTCAACTGGTTCTTCTTTCACTTACAAAATCTCCCGTCTAACAGGTGTGGAGCTCAACAATCTGGGGGATTAGGTACATCAGGTGAAGCACTTGATGGAATACTTGGGTTCGGGCAAGCAAATTCATCTATGATTTCACAACTTGCTTCAGCTGGAAAAGTTAAAAGAGCTTTTGCGCATTGCCTGGATAATGTAAATGGAGGTGGAATCTTTGCCATTGGGGAAGTGGTCTCACCAAAAGTGAATACAACTCCTATGGTACCAAATCAGTATGTGCCACTCTCTTAGTATTTATTTATTTTTCTTTTCTTTCATATAATTACAGTTATGGTTGATGCTGTGGTTAGTTATCTACCTTCCATTGATATTGCCAACTTTATATGCATATGGAGAGATCAGATGATAAGAAACAAAAAGTATGCAGAGATAAAACATGAAATAAATAAAAGAAAGAAAAAGAGGGAAAAAAATTCATGAAGTCACCAGATTAATGGTGAAGGTGGTATGTTCTATTTTTTTATTTTTTTTTGTTAGAGAGGTGAACCACGTGTGTTCATTCAATGTGTATTCCAGGGACAGTATCTTGGAAATAATAAAACTCATCTCACATGAGTTTAAGAATCTATGTTTTACTTAAAAGAAAATGATGCAATGAACTTAAATTGTGCGTTATCTGTCTAGGTCATGGGTTACTTTAAATTTCAAAAGTGGGCACTTCTGGTCATCATGTGGTGGAGAAGACAACATTCTGTAACAAGTTTATTTAAGGCCAATCCGGATGTCTATTTAATTAAGTATTTTCTTTTTATAATGATTTTATAGGATACAAGACAGCACCTTGTCAACGCCACTGAAGTGATTACTCATTATGAGCTTCTTTTTTCTTTTATGCAAAGAACTTACTGCATTTTTCTTGTTCACTTTATGTGAATCTTGTTACAAGGTTTAGTTTTATTTCTTCATTTAGGATAGGTCTCACTAATATTTTCTTTTCTAATTATATGTTCTTCGATAATTTTAGGGCACATTACAATGTTTATATGAAGGAAATTGAGGTGGGTGGTACAGTTCTAGAACTCCCAACAGATGTATTTGATTCAGGAGATCGGAAAGGAACAATAATAGATAGTGGTACTACTTTGGCCTATCTTCCAGAGGTGGTTTATGATTCAATGATGAATGAGGTTACATGCTATTCCTTAACTTTCTTCTATTGTTTGTTTGTAACAATAATTTGGACTTACATGGTTTTCTTTCTCATCTCTTTTTGTTAATTAGATCAGGAGTCAGCAGCCTGGTTTGAGTTTACATACCGTCGAGGAGCAATTTATCTGTTTTAAGTACAATGGAAAGTAAGGATCCAACAAAGTGTAATTACTCTTTTGAAATTTAGGTTTTTAGCACTTATTGTAGCCTATACTTAACATGGAAACTATGATTGTTGCATTTAAAAAAGTTCCAAGTTCAATCATTTGACTATTCATCTAGTCATTGTCCCGACCCTCTGAAAGTACATTCTTGTTGTTTGTTAAATCCATATGTGGGGAGTCATTTAGATGTCCATTCAAATGTATTTTGTAATATCCGGATATAGTTCATTGGTTGCTGTTAGAAAGTAATTTTCAAACTGTTAACCTTTGTTCTTTAGTTTGTTGACCCTTTTTGCTTTTATACCAAGCTGCCGATTTAGCATTTGGTTGTGGCATTCCACCTCTCTTCATCAATTATGTGTAAGATTTCTCAATTTTATTTTTTCACCTCTTGCAGTGTTGATGATGGATTTCCAGACATCAAGTTTCACTTCAGAGACTCACTTACTTTGACAGTGTTTCCCCATGACTATTTGTTCCAAATTAGTGTAAGTAGAATGGTTTGCTACTTTAAGAGAATCTTCATGTTCAGTGCATCATTTTCATTATTTGGTGGTTTTCTTTTAAGTTTTTTGCTTAGGAAGTATGTCTAACATGGAAGGGGATGTTTTGTTTGAATTGAAAAGTGGTTCTAGCTACTAAGATTCTATTTTATATTTTATTGCATCTTTTCTTTCTTATTTTTCTTGTTTACTTTGTAAGGCAGAGCAGATATTATTTTTTGAGCTATCTGGGATAAATTGTTCTGGGATTAACCCATTTCTGCTGCGTGACCAGCCAAATATTATAAAATTCAGATGCTTCATTTTAGTCAATTAAGAAATTCATATCGGTCAATTCTTGAATGAGGTATTCAACTCCATAGATGAATTGGAAAAGAAATCTATTTTAGATAGATTTTATGATTAGTCAATCATGTAAATGCAGTTTTAATTAAATTTCCCTATCAGTCAAGTGTGATTTAGAATAGATATTGGTGGAATTGCAGTTACATAGCATGGGTTTTAGTTTTTGGATTTGAAAGTGAAGTAATTAATTGTGCACATGTATAGGATCATCTATGTTGTTTTCAACCAACTTGTAGAAAATGTTTTGCCGTTGTAGATTTCATTGGTTGTGATAGACTGATAGGTTGTGCGCGATAAGTGTTTGAACTAGGTTTTATTAATATTCATAATAAAGGCAGAATCATATACTGTTTATGACCAGCCAAACATTAGCAAATATCAGATAATAAACTTTAGAAATTGAAATAATACTGGTAATTAATTGCATGTTTCATTTAGTCAGTCCTTGGTAAAATTTGCAGTGGGCGTCCTATTATCTTTTTTTAGATTCCCTAAATTTAAATATTATTTTCAGGTCATCCCAAAGGAACATTGCTTGTTTGAATCTTAGTTTGGATATCTCCGAAAATAACTGTTTCCCAGCCAAAGAGTTAATATGTTATTGTCATCATATTTCCACAGGAAGATATTTGGTGTTTTGGGTGGCAGAACGGTGGGATGCAATCAAAGGATGGGAGGGATATGACTCTTTTAGGAGGTATGGTCTTTAATTGGTTCTACATGCAAACAGCCTCCTCTTGTGCATTGTGTTTCACTCAACCTGCTCCATAACTTTATATATTCATGCATCAGACTCTTCCCTGTATGAAAATCATAATCAATACCACTTGTGTATTAATGAAATTACCGAGGAGCAGAATATACCCATCTAAATCTCTCTCCCCTTACAATTGGCTGAAGACTCTGGATATTCATCAATTATGAAGGGAAATTAACTTAGTACTTAGCAATCCAACATTCAGTTTTAAATTTCAATATTGCTTTACTTAGTGCCCAACAACGTCTTTGTTTTTTTGGGGTCAGTTGCACTTCTTTGGGGTCAGTTGCATAGATTCTGAGTCTTCTAGAAGAAATTGAGACACTCAAATATAATTTTCTGGAGCTGGGAGTAATTGATGGTCTAATAATATTTGTTTTTACATGATGCTAAGAAAAATGATAAGGTCCATACTTTTTGGATTATTGTCTATTAACTGCATCAATTGTTTCCTAACGCAGATTTGGTGCTTTCTAATAAACTTGTATTATATGATATCGAAAATCAGGCCATTGGATGGACAGAGCACAACTGTAAGTATCATTTTCTGTTTTTATGAGCCTTAGTTTTGATTCTTCATTTGTGTAATTTACAAGCGACCTATTAAAGTAAATAAAGAAATAGATAATCATGTATTTAAATATGCATTTTGGCAGAGTGGTGTCTGTGCCTTGCTTTTAGGCATGGATTAGTCTTGAACCCCACATTCCATGTGATATCTTTGCGTAGGCCACTAGAGGCCCAGTTTGGAGAAGTGATAAGTTGTCAAGGAAGGAGAGGGGACAAGAGGTAGACCTAAGATAGCATGGGGTGAAGTGGTACTGAAGCATTTAAAATGCTTTGATATTGAAGCAGATGTGCTTTATAATCCAGCTATATGTTGCAAAAGGATCCATGGAGGCAACGTAACTAGTCTGGTATTGAGGCTTAGTTGTCCATGTGTTTGAAGCAAGTGTTCTACACTTTGCATTTTCTTCTTAAAAATATGCTGATAGATATAACGACTGGTTAAAAACTCAAGTGAATCAGGATAAATAGGTTGTGTTTATAATCTACAAATTAGACAGATGTGCAAAAGAAAACGTCACGGATTCAGAAATTAAGAGGAAAGATGAATTGATTGCTACTTCGTCGGTGTAGCTTATCTATACAATCTAAGTAGAGAAAATTTAACTGAAAAGATGTAAAATATCTTAAGTTTATATGTTGATCATTTGTTATGTGCGTTGTGTTTTTTTATCAGCTCACAAAGGGTTATTAAATGCTAAAGAAATTATTGACATGGAATCAAAATGTGTGCCATTTTTTCTGTAGGATTCTGTTTCTTATATGATACTCATCCAACACCATTCTGTATCTGTTTTAAGAACGGAAGATGTTTATTTATTTTTCATTTCTATTAAGTGTGGCCTTTCTCAAACTATACTATGGTTGCTTTTAGGCTCTTCAAGCATCAAAGTGAAGGATGATAAATCTGGATCAGTGTATTCTGTTGGTGCTGAGAATATTTCGTCGGCATCTCCCGTTCTAAGCGGAAGAATTGTAACGTTTTTGTTATTACTATTTGCTATGCTGCATAGATTTACATGATAAGTGCAACAATTGGAACAACATTCTTTGCTTTTGTTGTGTACTATAATGTAATCAAAAAACGCGTGCTGGGTATAGTTCATTCTTGAATATCTTTTCCCTCTTTATCTACACAAAACGTATTCTTTTGTTCAATTCACCATTACATTACCACCACCAGTGGATGAAGTTTTCGAGTATTGTGTTCTTGCCTTGTGTCTTAAAATGTACTTCTGAAAGCATACTATGGAATGAATTATTTGAGGCTCGTGTGGGGCATGAGCCCTTTTATTTCACAACGCGTCATTTGCTGTCTAGTTGTCTATTTCCCCTCAATATCTTACAAGTTTTGTGGTCAACTTTGGATGCATGACTGGGACCCCATTTACTTGTATTCTTTCAGCTCTGCATTCTTCTATAACAGGTTACCTCTGGCACATGGTAGGAGTCACCTTTTCTCAATTCTCACAGTCGGTGGCTTGGACTTTACTCATTCAGCTAGTTATATTGAGCAACTTGTCATTTACTAATTCAGCACCGGTAAAAAAACCCGAAATAAGTTGATTATATGATGAACTGAGTGATAATTCTGTTTAAATAAAATTGGAAGATTTATCCGTTTCCAGCTCGGAAACAGAGGGAATGTTCTCCTTATTTAATAAATTGTATGGGACCAGCTGACTTGTACACTGTCTGGGGTTGGGTGTTTAAAAAATATAATCTCCAAGTTGACTTGTTTATTTCATAACTTGAGTTGATTTTTTTATATATAAAAAGGGTTTTTGCAAATTAACTTTTTAAAAAAATAATATTGAAACAATATCATTTCATTAAATTTTTTTTTTTTTTAAAATATAACACTCAAGATCAGTCCATGATAAATTCATCAAAATAATTTTTTAATTAAATAAGTTTTTTTTAATTATTGGTTTTGAGAGTGTTTAGAATAATAATAAAGATTATTTTTTAAAGTGGATTTTGTTTTAAAATATATTAAAATAATTTTTACATAATAATGATGAGTTTAATAAATTAAGAATATAGTGTAATTGCCAATAATCACGAAAACAGAGTCGAATTAATCATGTTTTAAGTTAGTATGGAGATTTTATATATATGGTGTAATTAGAATATAAATGAACAAAGATAGATAGAGATAAAAGTATAATGAAATAGTTATGTATAATTAATCATTTAAATAATTAATAAGAAATTTAAATGATGAAGTTATATTTAACATACAGCTAATTTTGTTAGAGATCAAAATGGAACATTAAAAACAAAAAATTAAATATAACAGTATTTTTTATTATTATTAAATCTGTTAAGAGCAATGTTGATCAATGAGAGGATTGATTTGCAAGGAATACCTTGACAGCTATACCACTAACCCGAACCTGAGGAAGAAGGAAGAGTTTCTAACACAGCAGGTAAGTGTCCGGCACTTATAACATTGTTACATTATATTATATTAATGTTGTTATTATAAAATTTATTTATTTGTTCTAATATTATTATGGAAGCAAGTAAATAAATAACATGATTACCAATTTAAGTTGACCTTTGTAACTCTTCTTTCAAAAAATTTTGTTTGATACACATGCAGCTAACATTGTGTTGGTCATAAAAAATAAAATAAAATAAAAGCTTACAATTACGACAGTTTCCTACAGGTGCAGATGCTGCAATTTTTACACCACAAAACAAATGTAGGACTGCTATATGAACTCGGATCCTAGCAGGGTGAAAGGACGCTGGTCTTCGAGTTCGTCGCGGCAAAAAGTTAGATGTCAAATAAGGAGTCTTCACCAAAACAGAACTCACCTACCGATAAACAAAAGAAAAACAACTAGACAGCGTTATGATCTCGAACTATCAACTTAAACCCTAACCCGGCCTGGCCCCGCCCTGGTTTTCTAAAGTCACAGCTTGCATGACATTGAACCTCACGTATATGATAACCGAGATAGTTAAAAGTATTTTTTATTTAAAAATATATTAAAATAATATTTTTTTATTTTTTAAAAATTATGTTTGATATTAGTATATTAAAATAATCTAAAAACATAAAAAAATATTTAAAATTTAAAAAACACACTGCAGCTTGGTTTTCTCACCACACCCAAGAAGAGAGCCAAAAAAAGGCCACAAAACTTGAATATGGGATTTCTTCCACTACTTAATTATGGGAGCTACCACTGTCAATCAGAACAGCTCCCTCTGATTTTTATAGTGTTATGAGCGTAGGTTTCTACTAATGCTACTAATGCATTCAATGATGACTCGTATTCCTCCCCCCACAATCACATTGTTCCTCCCCCCACAATCACATTGTTTTCTCTTTCAGCTACTTCTAAAGATTCTACTTGCTCATCCTTCACGCCTTCTATCATGTGTAAGCCTTTATCGTTGCATTGATGGCCTGGTGAATATTTGCTTCCACATCTAAAACACTATCCCAGCCTTTGACTCTGGTCATGTAAGCTCTTGCCTTGATATTTTGGTCCCTACACAGTCTCCACCTTTGAATGATAATAAGGTTTAATAAGGTTTTGAAGAAGCATTGTTTGCTATCCTGCTTGCTTCATGGGAGAAGTTGTTTCTTGATAGAATCTTTGATTTCTTCATTTTTGGCATTATTTGCTAACTCATACTATTTTGTCTGATTGAAAGCTTCCATTACACTTGCTGGGTTTAGTATTTTGAGCATAGGCCTAATATCCTCTTTTAATCCACTCAATAAACTCGAAGCCTCTGGTAAGGATGGATTAAGCACACCCATTAATGAGTTAAGGGAGGGTTGAAGGAAGAAAAGGAGTGGGGTTTCCATAGGGTTTTTGATGTGGGAATTGGAGATAGGCACATTAGAGAAATGGGATTCGGTTATATAAACTTCATCTCCACGATCAGCAGTCAAGAACCTGGTTAGGCATCCACACGTATTGCTTCCTTCTTTTTTATATGTCGTGTGGGATTTAATTGCTCAAGAATTCATAGCTAAACCCCACGATAAGCCTTTTGGATGCTCTCAATTTGAAGAGGGAAGGAATCATTTCATATCTTAAATATTCTCTCTTTATCACTCGTCCCTTCCCTTCATTTAGGATTTCGAATGAAACATTTTGCATATTTGTTCTCTGAAAAAAATCACTACACGTCAATTGGTAAGTCCTCGGCAAAGGACCTTTCACATCTCCAACAGATGTTTTGCGTTCTTAGAAGAGAAAACGCCTAACGAATTTTAGACATCGTCACATAGGCCGTCTAAAGATCACCCAACCCATTCAATGCGTCTAGTTGCTAGCCTTGACTCAGTATGCTTTACACATGCAAATCCAAGCGAGTTGGTATTCTCTCCAAGTGACGAGACAGGCGCTCAGTCACAAGTTTGCTCCTGTCGAATTCTTAATTGCAGAAATCCATTCTAAAGCCCAGTTAATTCCCACCATGTCAACGAGGTAAATAGGCTCGTGAACCCTTACAGATGATGGCCATTTTGCTGGCAATGCGTTGGACAGGACTACTGGAAGAAAAATCCATAAGCAGACTAAGTCGATTGTTTGGAATTGTAATTCATGCAAGGGATTGATTGGAATTATAATATCAGCTGAAATTGCTTTTTCCTTAAAAATATATTAAAATAATTTTTTTTATTTTTTTAAATTCAAAACTGTCTAGAAACAAATATAAAAAAATTAAAAATTTAAAGGAACACGGTGGTCCAAACAGACCAACCCTGCAGCACCGTCAACCTGTTGGCACCTTAAGTTACTATCACTGGTTATTAGACTCTTCTTCAGCTGGTAACAATTTGACAGCAAAATATAACGGCTGGCAAGTAGCTGAATTTTTAACTGCTTTTTTTTACGTTAAAATATACAGGAGGAGAATCAATGGGCACCTCACCCACTTGAATGTCATGGTGGATTTCTATAAGCTTAACCTTGTGTTCACCAAGCACTAACAGAATCTACCAGAAACTATATTTCTTGCTTCAACATCTCGGGAAGCAATGAAACAATCTTTAACTAGTACAGAAAGGAGTAAAATGTTATGAACGCAAAAGCACCTACATTTCTTTCAGTCTTGGGATTTTTTATGCAGCTCAAAAGGCACATGCTCAGGAAGCCCCAAAATATCAGACAAATTCGACAGACAAATATCGAATTCAGCTGCATCTCACAGCCACTGGATACCTCTTTACGGACGTTTATCTAGAATTTACATGTCTTGACTTTCACTTTGGTGAAGGAAACTACATTTCTAAGCAAATATAAAACAAATAAACAAGTACTAGCTCCATGCCGTGCATCCCAATTCAACTTTCCCGGACCCAAAAATAAAGATTTTGTGAGTTTGTTTTTTCATAGGAAAAGAATTAGTCAAAGCAGCATGCTCTACACCACCAGTAGCGTAAAGCCATTCAAGCCGGCTTTTAAACTAAAAAAAGGGTCAGCACCTTTCTGTAGATAAGCTCCTTGCTTTGGTATGGAGCAAGGAAGTTATATCTACTGGGCTGCGCACGCACATGCTTGTGTGCATGTGTGAGGTGGAGGGACATAGAAGATGCATCACCCCCAAGGACAGTTATACATTCACTGTTGAATGAAATCGAAGGATTATATATTCACACAACAACGATGTACTTTTGAGATTGCACACAATGCACATTCATACTGAACCTTCTCTCCAAGTAATAATCCATACATGAACAAATATAAAGTGAAAATGGCGAGCCAATTGACGTAGATGACCAATTTGATTACGGATCAATGACAATAATGAAGAGGGAGCAGCTTTGAAATTCATGTAGCATATGCATAACTAGAAACATAAAAACTTGGAAAACAGTTCAACTCATACCTCTTAAAAATAGAAGTCAAGAAAATCTACGAAGTAGTTGGTATCCACGATATTAGGAGATAACTGTCAAACTCCACTAAAAGTATCAGAAAGACAGAGAAAATCATACATAAGCTTCAAAACCACAAGTTTACTGACCTAGGCAACAAACACAAGTTTCCATAGCCAACTGCTCGGCAACACAATCTTAGTACCGATCAAAGCGCCTGCCAAAGTGAGTAAAGGGAGCCATCAGTAACATGCTAGAAGGATAAACAGTTAGCATTAAAGCAACAAAGACAATCAAAGAGTCCACATTTCAACCAAATTCGCTAACATTTTTACTGAATAGTTTCAGGTAAGTATAATATCTGGGGTGCTACAGCAATTGACCACAATCAAATTCTGAACAGTTGATACTACAATAAACACAGGACTGTCAGAGTGGATTAGGTGCATGACAAGGAAACAACTTCAGTGACCATAGATCTAAGTACTAAAGCCAAGTAATTTGAATCAATAACAGTTGAGAAATCATTTTTTTTTGTAAAACAAAACTTTTGCAACAGGAAGTCCAGAGCTTTGACATTTCTCAATGCTCCTCCCAGAAAATTTCTTTGTTTAATGGAGAGGTGAAGGGAAAAAAAATAAAAAAGGAAAGTTAACAAGTTCAGGGAGAAAAGGAAATGAGGAATGAATTTGGATATCACTTACAAAATAGGTTTTCAAATGATAACAAGAATTTATTTCCCCCTCAAGCATCATGGGAGATGCCATCTTATGAGTTGTTCCCTTACAAGCACAGCTAGGAATCATTTCATTCTATTCTCAATTTCAAAGTGGAGCGTGCAGATGCATAACAATAACTTCTCACGCACATAATAATTGCTTGAGCTCTAGTGTTATTTTTATTATATTTAAAAGCATGAACACATTTATCCAACTCTAATAAAAAGCGGAATCAATTTAAAAAGATGAATAGTCACTGATTAAAAAGAAAAGGTAAAACAACAAACAACCAGCCAGACACGGGTAAATAATAACCTGTGGTGATCATAATCCCTAGAATGTTCCCTAGACCGAGAACGTGATCTGCGACGACTTCTTGAATCATAATTGCGGGAGCGCTCTGAACCTCTGTCACGTTCACGATCATATCCACGATCCCGGTCATTATACCTGTCACGATCTCTGCTTTTTCGATCATACTCTCTCCCCCGGTCACGGCTATCTCCCCGATCTCGATCCCTGCTTGGTTCTCTATCGCGATCTCTACTTCGTTCTCTCGATCTACAACATAATAATATCAGCAATTCGATGGTCAAGGAAAGAAGAAAATTGCAATAAGAAACTGGATCCATCAGATAGTAACTCAAATAACAATACCTCTGATCATCGTGCCTGTCAACCTTGCGTTGCTTGTTTTCCTGGAAAATTAATTATGAAGAATGAACTGAAAAGCATTCTTTAATAACATGAAATATCATTTCATTTGATATAAAGACAAACCGAAATGGGAAATGCCACCAGTTTAAGGAGAGGAACAGCTATTCCCAATTGCAAATGTCTCTACTTGAACACTTAAACATTGTTTCACAGTAAATTTAGCACCCCCAACAAGAAGTCACAACACCACCCAAAGGCCCAAATAGGAAAGCTCCTTAATGATAAGGGACATGTACCAACTCAAATGCAAGCACCCATGCACCAAGTAGAAGGGACACACATCATCGAAACAAGACCAATGTGCTTTCAAAGGAAATTTAATGTAAAATAAATGGCACAGGTTAAAGTAACCTTTGCTTTTTTTTCCTCCACAGCCAGACCACATCAATAATACATACCACCACAATTAACCCCAGTTTTTGGATACAGCTTGACAAAATAGACACACTCAAGTGATATTTCTCCAACTAAGCCGCATGAATAAAAAGAGGCTCGGCTTATTAAAACAACCTTTTATTCTGCTTTCTTTAACTCACCAAATTGAAATTCCCTGTAACACTTTGAACAAGATCCACACATTCCTTCACAAAAAGGGTCAGCAAAAAGCAGATGATTTGTTATCATAAAAACAATTCTTTTATCTTTTGACAAGACAAATACTAGGATGCATCCAACGTCTTTCATTGTCCAAAAATGACCATTTAGCATGCATCACGTCCATCCACATTACAGATTAGACTGTTTTTGCATATTTGACACCAATACACCAAATGTCTTTTTCAAAGAGTTACATCCCTATCAAAGTTCAGCAGCTATACCAAATTATAATAAGGAAAAGAGGGGGGGGGGGGGGGGGGGGGGGAACTGAAAACAGATTATTCTTCTTCAAGGTCAGAAAACTCACAGATCAAATACTAACTGGGAATCTCTATAGTAGAATGTGAAACATTATACCAGCACCTGAGCCAACATATTCACAATACCAACTTAAATACATCCCAAAGAGGTAAAACAACTATATTTATCCCACATAGCACAGCATGCCAATTCTAGTTATTGTTTTCAATTTAATGCCTAAACTACAGCGAAACTTTGAGCATATGATTTTCGTCAATAGAAAATTGGAGACCATAAGCAATTAAGATGATTTTGATATGTTCAACATTTTGCACAATTAATCTGAAAAATGAAACTATGAAAGACAATGGATCTATTGGTAAATAGTACAAGCAAGCAATTTTTTCATTTTGCACACCTGAAGCTCAGTGAGTTTCTCACGAATTTGCATATAGCCTAAATGAAGCTTCCCTCCAAAATGATCTGCAAGACGTCGGTCACTGAAAAGAGCAGAAAGGCATTTCATGAAGATGTCAAAAATGAAAGGGAAGCGCATGCATAATATGTTGCCGCATAGTATTCTAACTATATCATGGTCTACAAACATACAGAACAATAAAAAGACGCACATTCTTTAGCTGCAAAAGTTATCCTCGTAAAACTTGGGCCCAAAAGCCTGCTGGTAACAAGGACGTATATAGTCGGGTCAAAAGATGAACCACTTGAAACCCCAAATACTATTTGTTTCCCTCAGAAAGAAAGAAGAGAAAAGGACTGCACTTGTTTGGAGAGATAAGATCAAAATTATACCTGTCATATACGCTTAGAAAAGCTCCACAAATGTCACAAACACGTAGCTTCTGATCAGTCTGAAATAAGAAAAAAAAAATAGGAGATAGATATGGTGAATTAGAGAACCCAAATTACTGAGCATGGACGGAGCTAAATACCTAAATTCTCCTAGATTGCCACTATAAAATGGGGAAAAGATAAGCTGCATGCTTAAGAAAGCACATTCTGAAAAATTGCACCTCAATGATTCTTAAATTTCCATTAAAGGGAAGAAACACAACGGAAAGTTCCCATTGTGCTCAAATTTCAAGCATTTTCATACTGATAACAATGCATAAATGAACAGATTATGAACTTTAAATATGCATATTTCAGTCTGGATTTGATGGATATTTAAGTAGTTTCACATTACATGAAAAATTTTGAGAGAGGTACACAAGCCTAAGCAGCCAAATTGTCTTTGATGTGTCAAGTAACTCAAGATCTATTTTCCTAGCAACATGTCAGGTATCAAATTGCACAGCTCTAACTTTCCTTTTGATGTTTGTAAGAAATTCAATGATTCTTGGTAGACCAGTGTCCTTCGTCATTTTCAGTTTGTTTCTTTGGCTTTGGAAAATAACAAAATGAGGTAGAAATCAGATGATTAAAACTATGGTAAGAATACTCACAATGCGCACATCAGCAGCAGTATACTTGGAGGAATCTGCAGAAGGTTCCTGCCTGGCAGGAAGCTAAAGAGAAAGGAAGTATAAGCAGTCAAAATACAACATAGTACTAAAATAGACCAAGATGGATCGAAAGGAGCAGAATGACAGAGACAATAAAACAGAGGGACAAAAACACCAAGGTCAAAAGTAATGCAAGCCAAAATCTAAAAATTAAAAACCTTCTTAAGTGCTTCAGCCTCTTCCAATGCTTTTTGAGCTTCATCTACCATTCCTTGCTCACCTGAGGGAATGTGTAAGAGGTTGAGAACTGCATAAGATATCCTGGAAATAAAAGGGTAATACATACAACATTGTTTACCCAGATCTCTAAAATGCACACAGGACACTGCGCAGCACACAAAAACGTAAATCATATAGCCTACTAGATTTTCATGGTTTAATAAACTATAAACAAAAAAAAGAACCTCCAAACAGACATCTATATCTGAAAGATAACAGCATAGTAGGCCCAAGAAAGAGGAAACCAGGTGCATATTGATATCATATTGACAATGGGTGTCAGGTAACCTAATAATACCATATTTTCCAACTGGTTATAAAATGCCTGAGGATGTTAAGAAATATAATGAGCAAAGCTAATTACTGGATACTATTTCTTCTCGGATCTTTCTATATTTTTTGAAGTTTTTTTTCCATTTTGGAAAGAAAGAGAAAAGGAGAAAAGGGAAACAACAAAAGAATGGGGGGTAATATGGAGAAATGACTACTATTGCTTTGAAACTCACAAACACAATGGGAAACATGCATAGAACGCAAGTATGTTGTGTTAACTTGAAGCATTTAATGAAACCTAAAAGACAAACAAGTATGAATGATTAGAGTCTTTTACCAAGATCCTCAGCTTTCTTCAGCTTCTCATTTATCATCTCTTGGGTGCGAGGATCAGGAGTAGGTAATGGCATGGGTGGTGGTGGTGGGGGGGTCAGCATGGGTTGAGGTAAAGAAGCCCTGTCTTTATTGAAGGCCTCCAAAAGCAGTGCAGACTGCCACAAGATTGCGACATGCATAGAAGCCAAAATGAGATTCAAGTTTGCAGAATTGTTATTCTTATGGAAAAAATTCATACAAGACTATGCAAAAGATAATGGTGGGCCCAACAAACAAAATAGATGCTCTATACCTGCTTCTCCGCTCTTTCAGTTCTGAGTTTTTCCACTTCTTCCAAAACTTGAATTTTAAAATCTGTTTTGCCTTCGAGATCTGCAGATTTATAGCAATACGTATGTCAGTACAAAACCAATATAAGCAGATTAAAACCCAACTACACTAAAATTTTCATGTAACAACGGAAAAATCCATGCACACTATCCACATCAGTTTGTAATACGTGCTGAAAAGACAGCCAATATCCCAAATCAAACAAAAAGGTAACAATTACAACAATTATACAACCTCTAAACAAGCTATTTCAATAAGCTGCACAACCTTATATAGTTATTTCATACTTCTTCAATGTGTACATTAACAATGTTCTAGATAATTGCTAATTGGTAAAATTAATGTCAACAAATGACTAAACTTTATTCTAGCTAGTTAATTCACTGCATAAACTTGCTCAAGACGGGAAACTTCAAAATAATTATCATTCTGGCTGCATGGAAATGGTTACTAGATTCTAACATTAACAAAAAGATAACAATCAAACATATTTTGTAGCATTATCGGCAAAGAAGTCCTGAAATAAAAGATCTCAAACTAGTTCTATTAAATAAATCTCACCATATTTGTCAACTTCTTTCAGCTTCTCTTTAATCAGCTTCGACAACTCACTTACCTCAGCATTCTGTAATTTAGAAAAAATCAAATTATTTAACAAGAAACATAGGGAATTAAATAAAAAGAGTGATGATGCTGCCATCACCTGTGTAACCTCAGTGACTGAAATCGCAATAGCAGCCTTGGCGTCTTCATCTTCAAGACGCTTAAGTGCTCTACCGATTTTCTTATCGCATTCGACAATGAGCTTATCGATAACATTCTCTAACTCTATCTCATAGTTATCAACACCTTTCGCCGTCGATTCTTCATATCTAGAGATAAATCTTACACTTTATTATACATACATACATACATATATTCAACATTGGTAAATGAAATTAAAAAATATATATATGAAAAGAAAGCGAGGCGTACTCCTTCCTCAGCTGCAGTGAATGGACTTTCGGGCATGGTCCCATATCCATTTTCTTAAAAAAAAAAAAAAAACAGAGAGAGAGAGAGATGGTATGTTAGGGTTTTTGAAATCTAAGAAAAGGAAAATAGGAAAGATTAAATAGAAGTGAAAAACAAAAATATAATACCGTTAGTTGGAAAAGCTCGTGAGGGCAAAGGCCAACCAAGTACAAGCGACAAACATCACGATCGTAGTACTTGCGATTGACCTCTCTTACGTCGCCGTTTCGATTTGCTCCCATGAGCACATCCAGCTGTTTCCTCATCGCATCCATCTCTGGTTTCTCCAATCTCCACTGAGACAGACAAACAAACAAAGCAGCAAGCACTGCTTCTTCTCTCCCTGTGTTTGTTGAGATCGAGGGAGAGACTCGGGACCTCTAGGGCTTGGGTTTGATTTCTTACTTATCTATCCTTGGTTAAATTACTGCTGCTGCTTTTTGGTAGATTATGTGATTTTGTCTCTAGACTATATGCCCTCGTCGTCTGAGGTATTTATTTACATTACCAGCCTCGTATGTGACTTGTTGGTTTGTGACGTGCAGCGTTTGAACCCAGCCAAATTATGAACCGGTAGAGATCGTAGGTCATTGGACCAACCAGCCAAGGTGGATCCCAGTCTTAAAAATATTTTAAAAAACTTTAATATTTTTTATTTTTTTATTTTAAATTAATTTATTTTTTTATATTTATATATCATTATGATGTGTTGATGTCAAAAATAATTTTTTATAAATAAAAAAATATTATTTTAATATATTTATGAGAAAAAACACTTTAAAAAACAACCGCTATACACTTTTAAATACCCTTAAGTATATTTGTTCTTGGTTTAAAATGTGCTTTTAAGAATTTTTTTAAAATTATTTTTAGATTGTTTTGATGTTTAATATTAAAAAAATTTAAAAATATATTATTTTAATACATTTTAAAATAAAAAAAATATTTTATAAAATAACTGTTATCCCAATCTCAAACAATACTTATATATATTTAGTTGCTTCAAAATCAGCTCTACACTGAGGATAAAATTTGAGGCTAAATTTTAAGAAGAATGTGTTAATATTATAACAGACATATTTTATTATATCATAATTTTTTAAAGCAAAAATACAAAGAAGCTAGTTATAGTTACACTTGATGAAATAAATTAAAAATATATAAATCTATAAATTGTAAAAGACATGTTACTGTTAAATAAAAATACAAGAGCAATTTGCTTGTGATATACTACAGATAGTAGGATTTTAAATAGTAGGATTTTAAGTTAATTTTTAACCTAAAAAATAATTACATTATAAATATTCTTTTTTAATTTTTTTTTATATTCACCTAGGTCTATTCCTAGGGTGGGCTTGATTCTCTTAGCACTTCACTTTTTTTATTTATTTTTTTATAATTTAAAATAAAATATTTTTTATATAAAATAATTACAATAATATTTTAAAAATTATTCGATGTGTTTTTCAAATAAGATTACATCATGATAATATTAATGATTAAATAAATAAATACAAACCAAATATGCAATGTCTTTTTAAAATAAATTACTCAATAATATTCAATGGGAATAAAATATATTTGTTATTTTTTATCATAAATTTTTATATAATCTTCTAAAATTAATTATTCTTTGATTGTTTTTGTATAGTTGCGAAAAAATTATCAAGATATTATTTTTTATTAAAACTTACTTTTAAAATTATGATAAATTTTTATTTAAGAAACCAAATTGTTAATTAAAAAAAGATATGTTTGTGTAAAAATAAAAAGAAATACATAAATAAAAAAAGAGAAAAGAGAGTTTTGGCCAAATAAATATTTTTCACATGAATTAAAATTGTTTGAATTCTTATAAATATTTATTTTAATTACCTTAAGTTGTTATTCAAATCACCATGTTGTTAATAAATAAATAAATATATATATATATATATATATGAAAGAAAGAGAATTTTAATTGAAAAACTATTTTTTCCTTTAAAATGTAAATTATTTAATTTTTTACAAATGTTTATTTTATTTGTCACAAAATTAAATAAAAATAAATTTTAAACATACCCTTTTTATATAAGATGAGCACTAGTTAGTTGACTCGCGTTTCACCGTGGATCATATAAAAACAAACAAATTGTAACATAAATAAATATGCAAATGTTGATAATGTGTTTTCATACATCTAAAAAAAAATTATTTGTAAATTGAAAGCTTGATGCGTGTGTTTAATAAAATTAATCAAAAATTATATGCATCAATAAATATTAGAAAAAAGTTGATGATGCTAACCAAATATCAAGTAAAAAAAAATAAGATATAGATGTAAATTAAGATATCTCTTCTCGTGTTAGAAGGAGCACTTCAAATTATTTGTTCAAACTATACATCAAAACTTTTTTTTTCTACAAGAATAGCACTAATTTAAATCCATCAAAACAAAATTATTTTATATTATAATTCCTCCATTCCTTATCATAATTTTTTTAAAAAAAAAATTCAAGACATGTTTATTCAATAAAAACAGAAAGTAATTAGAATAAATATCAAAAGAAGATCTAATGATTTAAAATAATGATAAGAAATGCATCTCCTTAATTAAAATCCTCTTTATCTTATCAATGTGAACCCTTTTACAATATCTTTTTATCACAATTGTTAAAATTTAATTTTTGACCCCTCTCAAAAAATATATATTTCAACCAAAAAGACAAACAAAAATATTTCAATCAAAAAGAGATATTTCAAAAAATTTAATTAGAAAAATACAATTATGGATGAAGATCGTTAAGAAATTTAGAGAAAATGGTTAAAACTAGCTAAAAAATAAAAATTGAAAAACTAAAGACTGATTTGAAAAATATACCAATATTGAGGGACTATTTTAACGCATTTGAAGATGAAAATGAAAGAAATATTGAGAAAGAGATTGAAATTGGCTGAAAATAAAAGAATTGGACCACCAAGAACTAGAATTAAAAATGATAAAACTTGGAGGACTTATTTAAAAACAAAAAAAACTCTCCTTTTTAGAAAAAATAACATATTAAGAAAGACAAAAACAAAATCTTAAGTGAACTAGTGCGTTTCACTTAGAAAAGCCTAAAATGGCATCATTTTATGAATGGATACAAAATAATCCCTTCTTGTCTGTAACTTTTGCTTTATTTCTTTGTTTTTCCCATTGTTTTCACCTCGCTTTGGCTGCAGTTTCTCTTTCCCTGCTTCCTATAAATACCAAACAACATGTCATTCTCCTCCATTGCATGTATACTCCATTTTCAATTAAAAAAATTGCATGCTCTGGCCCTCTAAAACCACTGAATTGTTGCAAAAAGACCATCAAAAGCATGTTTGGCCAAAAGGGTATAACCATGGTGGATGATTAAAATTAACTCAAGAAACTAATGGTCATAATCATTCAGAAAAAGTTCTAGGAGCTTCATACTTGCCTATAAAAGGAAAGAAAAAAAACAATGAGAGCCAAGCTAGAGAGAAAATGCCAAGTTTAAGAGGGAGAAAGAAGGGAAAAAAGAGTATGAGTTAAGAGAAGTAAGGTAAATTGAGCCAGAATATAGGAGAGGTGAAAGAATAAGAGTTAACCAAGAAAAACCTAAAAGAAAAAAAAAGAGAGAGTTTTGAGCTAGAAATAAAGGTGTTTTGAATCAAAAGGTACTAGAGGGGAAAAGAGGGGAAAATGAGAAGAAAACAAAGATGAAAAGGTGAATCAAGTCCACAAAAAGGGAACCCAAAGTAGATCGAAAACCACACCACTGACATGCCACAATCTCTGCCACCACAAAAGCTCTTCCATCATCTATAAACAACCCTAAGGTGAATCAAGTCCTTCTTTCTCTTTTCTTCTTTTTCAGTAGGTTTATGCATGGTTTACTATTCAAAACACAAAATAATGCAAATATTACTATTCATGCATGGTTATTATTCACTCATGTATTTTTATTTTATTTTGATTTTATATTTAATTTTATTCACTTCATGTTAACATTATCTTTATTTTAAAAAAATTGTGTTTTTGTCTTTTTTTCATATGTATATGTGTGTCAATATTTGTTTTTTAAAAGGTTCCAAAACAATGTTGACGAGTTTTCATCGAGTTAGAGTCAATTTTTTAGTTAAACTTGGACTTTAATAGTTAAGTTGATGTTTCTCCTAGCTTTAACGAACCACCATAGGCCTGGCGTGACATTTTTAACCTTAAAACAAATTCAATAATGAGTTGACACATTTTTCATTCAGTTAGTGTCATGTTTTGAAAACTTAAATTTTTACTATTAGGTCGACATATCTCTTGGTTTTAGGTATTGGCGTAGACCTAGAGCAATGTTTTAAAAATAAAAAACAAGGTCAATAATAAATCCATGAGTCTCTTCTGAATTAGGATTGACATGGAAAGGACGTCAAATTCTTTTCAACTTTTTTGCTTTATAAATAATAATGATAATAAAAAAAGTCAAGAAATATAAACAAATAAAATTTAAAACTAAAAAAATCATCAAGTTACGAGACTCTTTATTCAAAGCCCAACACTAACTAAATGAAAATCCACCAATAATAAATGACTCACAAATAAGCTAGAAAAATAATTTAGATAGTAAATTATGTAAAATAAATTTAGGAGAAAACACATAGAAAATGCAACATTTTATTTAAAAGAATGTGATAAGGTTGATTTCTATATTTTCTTAAGCATAATCAATCATTTACGCAAATCTCTATAAACAATGCATGATTTATGATTCTTAGTCTCTTTAAAGGAACTAGATAGCAACTCCATTTTTCATTTTCCCTTTTTAATATAGGAAGTTCTATTTTTCATTTCGTGTGTGACAAGAATAATTGTTTTTTAAATAACAATTTATCATAACAATAAAAGAAAGTTTAAGTAAAAAACAAAAAAACTTATGTTTTGATATTTTTGACACAAATATATTAGAACAGAAAAGAATAATATACTACTCGCACACTGCTGTGAAAAAAATTATGGAATATATTTTTTTAACTAATCATATAATTATTAAAAGGGCATACATATCCAAGATAACAAATAAAATTATGGAACCAAAATGTATTTTTCATCAAAACCTGCTTTGTGATTAATGTAATGTTTTTATAATGTAAATTAAAATTAATATCCTATGAATAATTTTACTTATTTTAATTAAAAAATTTAAAATTAAAATTAAAAAAAAACTCATAGCTAGTTTCTAGCCCAAACAAAGTATGCTAAGCATACATGACAATGCTATGGATACATATTATGATTTTTTTTAATTGAAAAACACAAAGATAATATTTATACTTAATAAAATAAATTTAAAAAATATATGAAGTGATAGACCGAGAAATAGTTGTTAATTCAAATTAAAAAAAAAAAAAGCTAATCATTCTCCTAAAATCATAATACATATGAGTATGCAAAATAATTGACTCTACCTTTTCTTTTTAATTTATATATTTTATCTTATATATTATTTTTTCTTACTAAGAACAAATAGTTTTTATTTATATATACATAATGAAAATATAGTTTATTTCAATCGAATATGAAAAGAAAAAAAGATGAATTATAGTAATCTCTTTAAAACATTATAAAAATACAAAACAATTATAGAAAAACAAAAAAAAATATTTAAAAAGGGTGGACCAAACTAATGTGATCCATTGGAAGTTTCATTGGTCCAGTCACAAGACTTAAAGCAAAGATATTTAAGGAAGCATTTAATGGACTTTTTTCAATATACATAGACTAATGTGGACTTCGAGAGGATATCAAAGAATAAAGAACAAGTCTTGATTAATTTGATTCAAATTTAAGAAAGGCTTGTTGGGGAGCATTTAGACATTACAGAAATACTGGAATAAGAAGATTTAAATATGACAATTTTAACCTTTCGCTACTGTTTTGGCTATAACTAGAGCTATAAAATAAATTTTGATGCGATTTTAATTGCATTGAAAAGTAGACATCCCCATGTTTCTAGTGATATGTGTTAAGCCTTTAATTCATCAAGACAATGAGATAACCATTCATTTAAAGTTATGCTTATATTTTTCCAGCAGATTATAAAATTCGATTTTGGCCTTGTTTTAATTAGTTGGGCTATTATTTATTTATCTTTTAGTTTATTTCAGGACCTGTGGCATTTAAGGTTTTATTTGGGTTAGGTTTATTTTACTATTTCATTTATTTTAGACTTTTAATATTTTAAGGCCTATTTATCAAGTTTTGGTCTATTAAGTCAAATTAGGCTTGACTTTCTACTATATAAACCAATTGTTAATATTATTTTTTAGTTTATGAATTTTTCTCTAAAGTTTCCACATATTGTTTACTTTGTTTCTCTTTATGTGGTTGAGTAATTCTCATACTAAGTTCTTGATTGAACTTACAAACTCTTTGAATGATTGATCAACTTGGTTGTGATTTATACTTCTCGTTCATGTCTTGTTATAGGCATAAGGTGTGAGTGATCGATTGTATATAACTTTGGTTCTCCAAGTCAAGGTTATTTTTTAGTCAAGTTGCAAACTTTTCTTTAAACCTCGAATTAGCAATTTAAAGGATAATTCTGCATCAATTTGGTATTAGAGCATGACTAATTTTAGGTTATATCTCTTTAATTTTCATTGTTACAAGTAATTCTAGGGTTATCTTTAGGTCTTGTCATATCTAAGGTTTTCTTTAGATTTTTTCATATCCAGGGTTTATTTTCTTGTTTTTCTTGGTTTCTTTCTCTATAGGTTTTAATTAATATATAAAAAAGGAAGAAAAAAGTCGGTTTTGATAGGAAAAGTCTTAAAGTTGCCAAAACATTGCATACAAAATAACAAATTGTGTTTATCTTTGTGACTTGAGAAATTTGGCACATATATAAAAAGAAATAAAAAAAGAAAGAAGAATCAAAATTTCAATCTTGAAAGGATTCTTGGGGAATAAATTCAAAAATCTTGGATCTTGCATGAACTAGGGTTTAACTGAAACTTATCTTGGGAACTCTTGGTGATCTTGATTGATTTCTTGTAAATTTGGGTAGAATAGAATTATCTTGCATCAATTTCTTTAGTTTCTTGATTTCTTGCATTGTTTTCTTTATTTTCTTTAATTTCATAGTTTTTGTTGTTTCATAAAATAATTCTTGCTTTTATTTCGTGTCTTCATTTTCATCATTATATTTGCACAAATTTATATTGCTACTCGTAATTTTATTCTCAAGTTTCATTTTAAAAAGTTTGAATAATTGTTGATTCTTTAGTCTTTAAACATAAAATAAATCATTTCATAGTTTGGTTAATTATTCAATAAGTTGATGAGTTATTTTTATGAACCAAAAGTATAAGAATATAATGGTAAAAGACGTAGCGAGACTTTTAGAGTGAAAAGCCTAATAAATTATGTGAAACATAAGAGGAGTGAATTTTATTATGAGTGTAAGCACATGAGGTTTGTGTAACAAAAAATTTCCTTGCTACTAACTTTTATTTCGGGTGTAAACAATAATTTCAAAAAATATTGAAAAAAAAATGATAACTATGGAGGAAAGACATGATAGAATGGGAGCTGTTATGGAGGTATTAATGAGTAAGTTTGATGAGATGATTAGTAGACAAAGAGTTCCTAGTCATAAGAAAAAAGGAAGTTAAAATACCTACCATTAGATCTACAATGAATGATGAGAGTATGGGTGATAATTCTAAAAAAAGAGAGGAGGATGATGATGTGGTTTATTATAGTAGAAAATTTTAAATGCAATAAAGTCTTGTGTATGAGTCACAACCGAGAAAGAGAATGGGAAATAAGTCACGACCAACTAATATATTTAGCTAGAGTAGGATTTCTAAGTAGCATGATGATTTATATAATAATTTGGGTGGTATAAAACTTAAAATCCTAGTGTTTTAGGGAAAGAGTGATTTGAAGGCTCAGTTGGATTGAGAAAAGAAAGTGGCGTTTGTGTTTAATTGTCATAGAAAAAAGAGAGGTTAAATTAGCTATGGTTGAATTCACTAATTATACAATTAGTTGGTGAGATCAAATTGTTATAAATAGAAGACGTAATGGAGAAAGACCATTATAAACTTGGAAGGAGATGAAGACAATTATAAGAAAAAGGTTTGTACCTACTCACTATTATATGGATATTTGTAATAAACTACAAACCATATCTCATGGTTCGAGGGGTGTGGATTAGTACTTTAAGAATATAATGATTAAAGTTAATATTTCTAAGGATATAGAAGCTACATGGCTAGGTTTTTGAATGGATTAAATAAAGATATTGCTAATGTGGTGGAATTGTAGTATTATATGAGGATTGAGGATATGATACACATGGCTGTAAAAATAGAGAAACAGTTGAGGAGAAAGGACAGTGCAAAACTTAGTGGATATTTAGGTTTCTTTTTGGGTTGGAAGTCAAATTTTTGGAGAGAAGGTAATACATATATGAAACCAATAACTACACCTAAAGTAACCAAACCTTTCTTTGTTAGGAAGCAAGTTGTGGCTTTAGAGGAAGAAAGAGAATGCATTGCTTAACCAAAGCACAAACGAAAGATCAATTGTTTTTCATATCAAGGGCTTGGACATTATACACATGAATGTCCAAATAAGATAGTTATGGTTATAAAAGATGATAATGAGGTGGAATCAGCCAGCAGGGATGATTTAGAGGGGATGTCAAAGTTTGATGATTGTAATGATGTGGAGTATGTTATGTAAGGAGAATCCTTAGTTATAAGGAGATCTTTGAGTGTTCAGGTTTGTGAAGAGGATATAGATCAACAAAGGAAGAATATCTTTTATACTAGGTGGTACATTGATAATAAGATATCTAGTATGATAATTGATAATGGTAGCTGTACAAATGTTGTTATCTCAACTTTGGTTAGAAAATTGAACCTGAATACATCCAAGTACACTAAGCCATATAAGCTTTAGTGGTTAAATGAATGTGAATAAGTTGGGGTGACTAAGTAGGTTTTGGTTTCATTCATAGTAGGAAAAATTTAAGGATGATGTTAAATATGATGTTGTTCCTAGACATGCTACACGTTTATTATTAAGAAGACCTTGACAGTTTGATAAGAAGGCTAATAATGATGGGTTCAGAAATATTTATATTATGGAGAAAGATATAAAGATCTACACACTTGCTCCATTATCACTAAGGCAAGGGTATGAGGATCAATTGAAGTTTCGAGGGAATTAAACTAGAATTTATGAAAAATAATAGTGAAGATGTGAGGCCGAGTGAAAATAAGGTGAGTTATGAGTGTGAAACAATTAGGGGGAAGTTTCAGATTAGAAATAGGTTTGAAGATTTCAATAAAAAAAACATAGGTAAGGCCGAAAGTGGAGATAAAATGAGTTGAGAGAAGAAAGTAAGGACGAGAAAAGAAGAGTGTGTAGAAAAATTAGGGAAACATCTTAATTTTTATACAAAACAATGTGACCTTACTCATGCTTATAATTTCAATATGTCTATGATTTTACTCTTGTATAAGAAGACATATTTTAATTATGATGATTTAAATTCTTGTGTCCTAATGTTGCTAATTGTCTTTTGTGGGAATTTTAGGGTATCTTTCCTGAAGAGATCCTTAATGGTTTGCCACCAATTCAAGAGATTAAACACAAATTGGTTTTATGTAGGGAGCATCAATTCCAAATTGGCCAACCTATAGAAGTAATCTCGACGAGACTAAAGAGCTTGTAAAAGAGTTGATGTTGGAAGAGTGTATTTCCAATGTTACTTGTGCCTAAAAAAGACAATACTTGGCTTATATGCCCTAATTGCATAGCCATTAACAACATTATAGTAAAGTATATGTATCATATCCCTAGATTAAATGATATGTTTGATGAATTGCATGGTTTTTCAATGTTTTCTAAAATTAATTTGTAAAGTGGTTATCATCAAATTACAATGAAAAAGAGGATAAATGGAAGAAAATATTCAAAACTAGATATGGATTATATGAATGGTTAGTAATGCCTTTTGGTTTGAGTAATGCTCCTAGTATATTTATGAGGTTAGTGAATCATGTGTTAAGATATTTTATTGAAAAAGTTATTGTTGTCTATTTTAATGATATCTTAATTTATATCAAAGGATTGAATTAATATATTAATCAATTAAGACAAGTTCTTGAAATACATATTATATGTTAATATAAAGAAGTATGATTTTTGCATGGAAATAATTGTGTTCTTAGGTTATGTTGTTAGTGAAAAAGAATTGAGATGAATGAGGCAAAGATCAAAGATTTTCAAGAATGGTTTACACCTAAGATAAGTGAGGTAAGAAGTTTTTTTATAGAAGATTTGTCAAAAAATTTAGTACTCTAACTGCACCATTGACTAAAATTGTAAAGAAAATGGTAGGATTTAAATGAGATGATGATAAAGAAAAAACTTTTAACTTATTAAAAGAAATGTTGATTTCGATCTTATTGCTTGCTTTACTTAACATTATTAAAACTCTTGAGATTAAGTGTGATGTCTCAAGTATAGATATTAGAACAATTTTAATATAGGAAAAACAACCTCTGGTCTATTTTAGTGAAAAGCTTAATGGAGCAACTCTTAATTATCCAACATATGATAAAGAGTTATATGTATTGGTGGAAGACCTTTGAGACTTGGCAACATTATGTTTGGCTTAAAGAGTTTGTGATACATACAAACCATCAATATTTAAACATTTAAAGAGCCAAGGTAAGTTGAATAGGCGACATGCCAAATGGATTTAGTTCATTAAGATGTTGTATGTCATTAAGTAGGGGTGAGCAAAAAAATCAAAAAATCGATTAAACTGAGAAAACAAAAAAAAATAACCTAAAACAGAGAACCATGAAAAAAACTAATTAAACCGATTAGAATATTAAAAAAATATCCAGTTCGGTTCAATCTCGATTTCATAAGCTTGAAACCAAAAAACGAACCAAACCAAACAGAAAAAATAAAAAAACTGAACCAAAAAAACCAAACCGAAACCAAGCTCATTAGAAAGTAAAAAAAACCCTAAAAAACAATATAGTTTTTTGTTTTTAATATAAAATAACCGAACCGAACTGAAACCAAACCGAACCAAAATTGGTCGGTTGGGTTTTGATTTTTAATATAAAATAACCGAATTGAAACTGGTCGGTTTAAATTGGTTTCAATTTTAGTTTTTTTATTTTACAAAATTATAGTTTGGTTGGTTTAATAGATAAAAACCGAACCAAACCGAAAATGATCACCCCTTTCATCAAGTACAAGCAAGATAAAAGAAACATCATTGCAAATGCATTGTCTCGAATGCATGTTCTTTTTAATACATTGAACACTAGGCTTTTAGGGTTTGAACATGTGAAAGAATTATATATGGATAATGATGACTTTGGTCGAGTGTATGGACAATGTGAGCACTCAGCCTTTGATAAGTATTTTAGGTATGATAAATTTTTATTTAAAGATAAGAGATCGTGTGTGTCTAAATGTTCGTTATGTGGATTGCTTATGAGGGAAGTTCATGACAATTTAATGAGATATTTTGAGGTAACTACGACTTTTGATATGTTACATAAGTTTTTTTACTAGCCTGACATAAAAATGAATGTTCAAAGAATATGTGATGGTTGTATAACATATAAACAGGTCAAGTTTAAAGTCATGCCTCATGATTTGTATATACCTTTACTAGTACCTAAGGAAACTTAGGTTGATATATCAATGGATTTTGTTTTAGGGTTACCTAGGTCTAAAAAGGGTAGATATTCAATATTTATTATTGTAAATAGGTTTTCTAAGATAATGCATTTCATACCATGTCATAAAATCGATGATGCAACAAATATAATAGATCTTTTCTTTAGGGAAATAGTTCGCTTACATGGTGTTCTAATGAGCATTATGTCTAATAGAAATGTTAAGTTTCTAAGCTATATTTAAAAAGTTTTGTGGAGTAAATTAGGAATTAAATTATTATTTTTTATTACTTGTCATGCACAGATAGATAGCCAAACATATTACCTTTACCTGTTGATGAAAGAGTTAGTTTTGATAGGAATATAAAAGTACAGAGTGTCAAAAATTTGCATACTAAGTTACGAAAACATATTGAAAAGATAAATGAGTAATATGTATTTAAAGCCAATAAGAGTAGGGAAAAATGGTAATTGAATCAGAAGATTGAGTTTGAGTGCATATGAGAAAAGAAAGATTTCCAGCTTAATGAAGATTTAAACTGATGCCGACAGGAGACAGATCATTCCAAATCATTGAGAAGATCAATGATAGTGTCTACAAAGTGGAAGTATCAAGTAGACATGGTGTTAGTTCTATATTTAATGTAGGGGTGTTTATGGTTCGGTTCGGTTTGAACTAAAAAAAACCAACCGAACCAAATTAGATTAATTTTGAAAAATAGAGACCGAATCGAACCGAAATCTGGTTCAAACCAAACCGGTTCGGTTCGGCTCAGCTCGAGTTTTTTTAAATAAAACCGGTAAACCTAATCATACAGAAGACATGCATATTTAAACAAATCATTAATGTCCATTGCATCTAAAACAAGGATCAACTTCATCATTTTCTTTTTAAGAAATCAAAAGCTGGATTGTCATTTTTACAAGGGATTCAAAAGCCCCTCTTAACTAGAAAACAAGAAACAAATTAACTCTTCATCTACTGACTCTCTTTGTTAATACCAGAACCACTTGCCTACAACTCCAAACAAACCCCTTTCTAGATTCATGGATTGTTATCCCTCTCTGTTAAAACCAAAGTATAGAATTGCATGCATCATTTCTCCTCCAATAATGACACCTTTCTCAATGTTAGCCATAAACCCATCATTCTTAGACCCATAAAAGAACCTATGCTTGGCTTTTTCTTTTAAAAAATTGATGACAACCTCCTTTCTTTCTCCTTCTCACTACTATAACACCAACACAGTAACCAAGCCATTACACTACCATAAAACTCAACTAACAAACCGTAATGTTAATCTTCTTCCAAACACCCAGCCATTGTTTGCCTGCATGAACTAATGGAATCAGAAAAATCGATGAGATCTAGAAAGTCGAACAAGTCGTGAGAGCTTTGGGTTAGAGGATCCACAATATGAAAAGGAAAGAATGAGAGGGAGAAGAGGCGCAAAGCAAATGAAAGGAAAATAAAGAATGAGAAAAGTATGCGACGACTTTTTGTGAAGGGGGTTAGGTTAGGGTTAGGGTAATTTATACCCTTTTTTTAGGTTTGACCGGTTCGGTTTACCGGTTTCATCTGTAAAACTGAAACCGAACTAAACTGGTTAGATTTTATGGTTTTAAAAATCAGTTTAATCGGTCTTTTATCTCGGTTCGGTTTTTTTGGTTAATTTTTCTTCGGTTGATCGGTTTTTTTAAACACCCCTAATTTAATGTATTTGAACTTTTTTTGTTTGATGTAAATGATAATTCAAGGGGCAAATTCTTTTAAAGAGAGAGAAAATGATGTGATCCTAACTTCAATACCAATAGATCCATTAGAGGTTTTATTGGATCCATTAGGAGGCAATTAATGGACTTATTTAAGATACATAGGTTAATATGGACTTTAAGAGGATATCAAATAATGAAGAGCAATCCTTGACTAATTTGATTAATGTTCAAGAAGGTCTTGTAGGGGAGCATCCAGATTATAGAAAGATTGAAATAAAAAGATTCGAATCTGCTAGTTTTGAACTTTCACTAATGTTTTGGCCATAAATAGAGCTATAAAATGAATTTTGATGTACTTCTAGTTGCATTGTAAAGTAGACAACCACAAATTTCCAATGATATATGATAGAATTTATAATTAGTTAAGACGAGGGAGAACCATTCATTTGAAGTTGGGTTTCAATTCTGCCTATAGATTACAAAATTTGACTTTGGTTTTGTTTTAATTAGTTAAGCTATTATTTATTTATCTTTTAGTTTATTTTAGGGCCTATAAAATTTAAAAGTTTATCTGGGTTAGGTTTTATTTTATTATTTTAGGTTTGTAATGTGTTAAGATTTATTTATCAAGTTTGGGTCCATTAAGTCTAATTAGGGTTAGCTTTCTACTATATAAACCAATTGTTAACATTATTTTTCAGTTTATGAAAGTCTCTCTAACGTTGTCGCATGTTGTGAGCTTTGTTTCTCTTTGCGTAATTAAGTAATTCTCATACTAAGTTCTTGATTGAACTTACAAACTCTTCGAATGATTGATTAACTTTGTTATGATTTATACTTTTCGTTCGCGTCTTGTTATAGGCATAGGGTGAGGGTAATTAATTATATATAATTGTAGTTCTTCAAGGTTAGGTTTTTGTTGGGTCAAATTGTAAATTTTTCTTCAAAACTCAAATTAGCAATTTAGGGGACAATTTCGCATCACAAACAATCTAAAAATAAAATAAGAGATCGAGTTATAATTAAAACTTAAATAAAAAAATTAATGAAAAATAAAAGCCTAAGAGATGCTGAGCTTGATAGTTTATGCTCGTGCACCTGATCAGTACTTAGGAGCCTAGGTGTGCCTAGGGTTAGAATCTTCAACCTACATACCTGGGCTATTTTTTTTATGGAGCGGTCCACTTCATAAAAGTTTTTTAAAACTTTTTTCCAACCATAAAATAACCTATAATCTCTCTAAAAAATAAAAAATGACATAGTAAAAAAAATTAATAACCCAATTTACTTTTCCCATCATTTTGATAGGAAAAACTTAACTTTATTGAACTCCTCTTAAGAATTCCAACTTATTAACACTAAGATCACCTATTATGGTAGCTTAAATATCGATATGCAACAACTTTCTCACTTCTCGATTTTTGTATTTTAGCGGCTATGAATATCGACATTCAATAACTTTTTCACTTTTAAATTTTTATCGGTGACTTTCTCTTTCATCTTCTAAGTTAAGGGAATGAAAAATAAATAAAATAAATTTTTTAACTAAAATGTAAAAGTTTCAAATTAAAATGACCAAAACTAAAATTATAAAAATCTTATAGACTATTTTTCTCAAAATATCACTCGATGATAACAATTAAAAGAAAAAACCCTCCTAATTACCTCATTGTCAATTTTGATCTTTTCATTTTATTTTTGTAAATAATATAATTGAATCTTTTTCCAAGTAAAATTTAGCACCATTCCAATATTAAAATATTGTTATAGATCACAATCATTTTATAAAAAATAGAGTTAAATTTTTAATAAATATAATATAAAAAATAAATTAAAAATATTTTTTTAATAAACAAAAGATAAAAAGAACAAATCATTGTGATTGGTCTACAGTGAAACCAATAGCTCTTTTAGATTTTTGTTTTTATTTAATTTAACTAGCTAATACTAGAAAGCAAGAGTGAAAACTCAAAACCAAACAAATTCTCTCTACCTCTCCGAAAGCAAGAAAGGAAAAAAAATGGAGAAGGCGGCATTGCTACAAGTATTCGCTCTGTTACTCGTAATCTCATCGCTTCACGCATTCCAATCCGATGAACTAGACGAAGAGTTCGGCCTCGAGGGAGGGAATCTTCAACCTCAAGAACGAATCCCCGATCCGGTCGTACCCACCAGATCAACTCCCAACCGAGTGAAGTATTCGGATTCAGATTCGGACTCAAAGATCCAAATAACCCTTGAACACGCCTTTGGCGACTCCGATTTCTTCCCTGCTGCTACCTTCTCAGCGCGCCTCAAAACGTGGAGTCACGGTGCTCAGGTTTGCTCTTCTTCTTCTTCTTCTTCTTTCCATATTTAATTTTCAAGATCTCGGGAATTCTGAAGCCCAAATCCATTGCTTAACTGATGCAGACACTAACAAAGCTGCGGTTTTCAAGAAATTCTTTTACGGAGGTGGAGAAACAGAAATTCCAAGTAATCCCGACATCTTTGTAATATTCTTGATGTTTTTTATTTCGCACCTTGCAAGTTAGTTTGATTTTTCTTTTATATTTTATTTTGCAGAAATTGCTGGAAGACGATGAGTTTTACAGGATAAGATTGCCTTCCAATGTTTTGAACCCTCCTGGAAAGGATTTTGTTATATCATCTGTCAGAGCTGTAAGTTGCCCAAAATTATTATTATTTTTCTTCTTTCTAAAGCTTTTTGGATGATATTGGAATTATTTGTACTCTTTGTGATTGGTTGCTTAAATATGAAAGATGAGCTGACACTTTAGCTTATTATTTCCTCCCTTTTCGTGTTTTTTCAAATTACTAATTTCTATTTGAATAACAAACCCCTTTTTATGGACTGGCTGTCCTAGATCATTAGGCATAACAGGCGAGCGCTGGTATGAATAATCAATCCTCTATTATTGTTGCTTATGCCATTATATTGTGAAACCCTCAATCTTTAGCAGAGGACTATATTTAATGGTTACTATATTGTCTTCTCAAATACTTTACTAACAAAAAGCATGAGTCATGTCTATTCCAGTATCTCTGGATTTAAGGCTTGTGGGCCCTAGAACCAGCCTTCACCTTACATTAAAAGAAAAGGAAGGAAATGTGAAAAGAATTCAAGGTTCTGTTCTAATTACTTCACATTGCTTTGGTTTTACCCGGAACTGTTTGTTTTTCCTCTTGTTGGTCTCTGCCTCTCTCCCCTCCCAAACATGCTGAATTTGCTGATTTTGATTGTTATTCTTTTTTCTTTCCCGTAGTTGTTGTTCTTTTTTCTTTCCTGTAGTTGTTGTTCTTGCTGATATCACAGCTTTGGGTTTAGACCTTTGGACATCTCAAACGCACTCTGTACCGAGTTTTCAAGTCATATCTTCCTCTATTGCCTGAGTTTCCTTTTTTCATGATTTTGTTAAGTTCATATCTAATCCACAAAAGCTGTATCTCTCGCTCTCTCCCTAAACCCATGACTGATTTTTTAATACTTTCCTTGACACAAGTTCTAATTTCGAAAACAATTTTTTTTTTGTTGTTGGTTGCGCATCTTGAAAGAAACTGAAGGGTCTTGTTTCTGGAACAATCTCAAATTTGCCATCTGCCCCTCTTTGCATGTAAGTAAAACCAAATGGAAATGTGTCGCTAAAACCCCAAAAGTCAGATAAAAGGGAAAAACAAGAAAATAACGTTAAACCAATGTATGCTTCTTTATTCATGTATGTTTGTCTAGTTCTGCAAAAGGCATTTTGCCGCATTGGGTCTAGAACCTTTTCAAGGCTACTGGCTTGGGATATAGAGATCTACAGCCCCAAGAGTTTTCTTTAGTCATCAACTGCTTTCTTCAATACTCTCTAATGGTTACCTATTCTTAGTTTTATCTGGTTTCTATCATCCTTTTGTCTTCATATGCTGGAAATAGTACCACTAAATTGTGCTGTTTGGGTTGCAATAGACATTTTTCCTTGACTGAATTTTAACAAAGTTATAAAGAATTAGTTTTATCGAAGCAATGTTTTTAGATGCATCCTTTAAACCTTTCCTTTCCTTTTTTTGTGATTTCATTTGTTCTCTAGATGGGGATATTTGATTGTTTGTATGATTTTGAATTCATGAAATGTTATTTGCTTATCCATGCTATTCGTTAGTGAAGCTCAAATCTTATGTAGTAATGAAGAAAAAAGCCTATGCTTTGGACTTGAGATTACCAAAGTTTTTTGTATCGTGAAATTGTAAATTTGACAATTCAAATAAAAAACAGATGATTCTTCTCTTTGCAGTGCTATAGGTGTATGTCAGTAAGGCATAATGGAACACTGTGTACCAAGACTCTAAATACTTCTGAAGGTCCAATTAATGAACCAATTCATCTAACCTCATATAAGCTGAAATCTCAAAATGTTAAAGTAGGCTACATGAATCCTCATTTTCAATTCTGTGCGATCTAATGTTGCTTCGTGAAATTCTTGGCAATTAAATCCTGAGCATATCTAGCATCAATTTTTTTCACATTAAATTTAAAATTTCAAATCCAAGGTTTAACGACTTGGGAAGGGTTCCAGAGCTGGCTATAGATGCGGCACCACATTATAATATATCTATGTATATGATACTCACCCCATATTTTGCACACCTTTGTTTATGTGTTTCTCTTGTCTAATGAATATTGCATATGGAAATTCCAATTCAATATAGCTCTAACCCTCATTATTCTTCAACTACAGAGATGTCTTCCACGGGATGGCTTGGATGAGCACTTTGTTATACACACGGTAATCTTCGGCTCCTTGATTAATGATTCATGCCTGCCTTTTCTCTTCAGGAGTTTGTTCTGTTACATGTTTCACATTTGAAGTAAATATGGGTTTACACACACTAAATCTTTCTCAAACATTTTTCTCTTCAAGAGCTTCTTCTATGACATGTTTCTCTTTTGAAGTAAATATGTATTTTCATGCATTAAATCTTTCTCAATCAGTGTTGGACGCTGTAATCCTTTGTTTTTGCTTTCAGTCTTCGCTGATGAATATACACCTGTGCTTGCACATGATCTTATTTGCATTAATTTTTAGATTTTTCTTGGCTTTCGAATTCAATGAACTCTCCAATTGTGCACTGAAATGGAACCAGAGAGTCAGTAACCTTAGTTCGCCTACGATCCTATCTGACTAGAGTGAATGTGATATTGGACTATGCTTTAATTTAAATAGGTCAAACCATGCTACTTTTTCAATATATTTAACACATTGAATTTTTACTCGTCATTAGTGACTTGGCACAACCTTTCTTACTAATCTATCGACTCAGGTAACAGTAGATTTCTGATTCTTATAAATGGTAATTAATTTTAAGGAGCTTAAGAAAATAAATTGTTCGTTAAAAACAATTTAATTTCTCAATCAAACAAAATCATATTGCATGAGTATGAGATAATTTAATAGTTCACTGAAGCTATTGTTTAAAAAATGTTTTAGGTTTCATGCCTCTCATATGTCAGGGCGCGTATATGATCGTGTGCATGGTATGAGATATGATTAGTGAGCCACTTTAACTTCAATAGAAAAGTGGAAGGGCTGTCTGCTTTTTGAGCATTTTTGCTATTATGGCTGAGATTCATTGTTTATCTTGAGTCGAATGCTAGGGTTTTTAAGCATCAAACATTGTCCATGAATTTTTTTGCAAGGTAGAATGACACTATTGGTTCCTTTCTTTAGTTGCTACTGTCTCTGATTAGATTTCTTTTTTAGCTTGGTTTCATTCTCCCAGTGGTGCTCTTAGGCTTTAATAGAGATATGCTTCACCGTTATAAGAATGTTTACCTTTTAGTACTTTCATCCCTTCTCTCTTTTTATAAAATTAGTTTTTATCGTGAAAAATAAGCAGGTAAAGTTAGTCTTTGAGGAAATTTGAGTACTTCAAAAGAAAACCTAATCAAGGGATTTTCAAGTTACTAATTCTCCTCTCATGATGATGTGAGCATATGAGGTAACTGTGGTGTATGTGGGAATATGCCATGTATATCTTGTTACTGCCCTGTGAAAACCAAGGCTATAAAAACATACCTCAATTATCATAATAAAAGGGAATATTTTTTCTCTGCAATGTACAAGTGCATTTCATAATCAGAAAGGTGTTATTTTTCATCTTTTGTTGCAGGAAGGTGTTAATATCTTGGCTGTCAATTATGGTTCCCCTGGGGCATGTCCCTACCCACGGCAATTGAAACTTGTAAGTCAGAATTTCTTTTTCCTTTTTCTGTAGAGTTTCTTACTGTAACAAAGCAAACTACAAGAACTAATTTGCTCACATAGACAGAGGACTTTACTGAGACCATAATTTGAGCATCAGGATTGTTTTCAGAACTGGAAGCATATAGTTGAAGGGAAAGCTCGTAGCTTTCCTCCTTTTGCCTCCTAATTGAGCCCTTTTCTATTCGAGAATTATACTACTATTACTAAATATCTGAAACACCTACAGATAGTTGAAATGTTGACCTCCTGGCCATACGACTTGTTGCCGCTGCATTCTCAAATTTCTTGATTATGAAATTAGGCCCTGTTTTGGTGGCTTCTTTCTACAGAGATCTTGGGAGATGCTTGATGATTTGTGTCATAGCCTACCAAGTATCCCATGATGAGTACCCGAAGCATGCTCCTTCCCTGCCAAAACACTAGTTAATTTTTTACTTTTTTCCTCTAAGATGTACTTTGGGACAGCCTCAGTATATTTGTCACTGCCCTCCTCTTAGCATTTTTCGAGTCCTTGTGTGCTGAGAAGTCATATGCTTGCCAAGCATTCCATTCATAGTGGATCACATTTTTCATGTTATTTTGTCGCAATGAGAAATTTCCTTAATCAAATTGACAAGGAACTAGTGTTGTCGAAAGGCACTCAGGCTCTTGCCTAAGCGCTATAGGCGAGGCCACAACACCTTTATTAGCCTTAGGTGATGAATTTCAACGACACGCTGCCTACGCGAGCACTTAATGCCTCGGGCATGGCACCTTTTAGCACCTTTCACATTTGACAACACTGTTACTACTTTAAATTATCTTATTTTGTTTTAAGGGTGAAAAATATAACTTTATATGACTGTTATGGTATTTTATATTATCTTTTGATTTTCTACTGATCTAATATATATATATATATATATATATATATATATATTATAATATAATATCATACATATATTTTTTTGCGCCTAGGCATGTGCCTAGCACCTTGGGCATTTTACAGGCTTGGTGCTTTTTAGCGCCTTTTGCCTTTGACAACACTGCAAGAACCTCTGGAATATATGAGGATTGATGGAGGTTTTGAGGGCATATTTAATTTTTTCCAGTTGCATAATCTCTCATACAGATGTTTATGTCCTTTCTGTTTTAGCCTTCAAAGTGGTCATTCAACTCTCATACGGTTTTGAAGAATAGCGAGCAGGCACCAAGGTAAAATTACGTATTTGCATATTTTTCTTTGCACTCTGCATTTCTGAGACATGCCTCATATTGGGGCATACACTGTTTTTTGTGTGGTATTTTTTGAAGCGAGTCTTGAAAGATGCAAGGAGAATTTGCTTCTGGTGTGCTTTGTTTACTATTTATCACCATGTTATAGCAATCAACTTTCCAAATTGTAAAGCTAATAAGAGTTTTCTTTTTAACTTAAACTGTGGTTCAAAACACTTAATTACAAAATGATCAGAAAAGAAATAGTATATCAGCCAAAACTGTCTTGTACCCTTGTGGCAGATTTTATTTCGAGTAAATTCTACTTATTATGGCGCAGTCCTAAAATTTTTGTAGTTAGAAGTATAAAAGAAACAAAAATATAAGGTTACCAAGGGATATGAGACCACCCACTGATGTGTAAATTGCTTTCCTTGTTTTTGCATTTGTTGTTTATACTTGCTTTGCCCATTATCTCAAAATGTCGTTGTTATTATTTCTCTGTATATACTTTTTGCAGAACTCCAATATTTGCTGAAGATTTGCCAGGAGAACAAGGAGAGGGTGTAGACGTACCTCCACCAGAAAGGTCCTTTTGGGCTAAATATGTAAGTATTCTGCTAGTTGATTGTTTTTTGGACACTGCAAATTTTTATACGGAAGCTCAGTCATGGTATGAAAGAAGAAAATTTAACCTATGGAGGTTCATTTTCTCAGTGGATGTATTTGATCCCTCTTGGACTCATAGTGATGAATGCCATGACCCAAGCGATGAATTTGCCTGAGGAACAAGCTACTGGCCAATCGGGTGCTCAGCCAGCTGCAGCAATCCAGCGTGGGCCCAATCCTGCTATGAGAAGACGATGATGGAGTTAAATTGTCCTTCCAACATGCGTGCGTTCAATATCCCAATACCAGTGGAACTTACGATGGGATCTTAGATTTGCATCTCTTGCATGGGGACTGCAAGTTTTGTAAATTTTCTAGTCACCGATTCTTATTTTCCATTTGAATCCATGTTGTACTTTAGGAAATTAAACGTAATTTTCATGCAGGGAAGGCTTAGGAATTACTCGTAGAGCACATTGTCAAATTTTATGGTTTATTTTAACATTTTCTTTTGCAAACGATCCAATCACATACAGAGCTCGTTCTACTGCATTATTATTTGTTGCCCAAATGATTTTAACATCTTCTGGCATGCATTTGGTTTTTGTCCGAAATAATCGAATCAATGGAGGGTCGTTTTGGATGCAATGACTCGTTTATGCTTCCAAATTCTCTTCTCAGGAAGGGACAATAGAGATTTCTTCTTCTTTTTGCATTTAACATTTCTCCTTGTGACATCCCAGTGATTTAGCACATGTTCATGGTAGCAAAATTGTTGCTAGAAAGGGTATTTCATGCGTGGAGTCGAAATGTTTTATGGGGAATAGAAAGGGGCAAAACAGGTCTTTCATTTTTTTGGGAAGGTGAGAGGCACAACCAGTCATGGCTCCTTTACTTCTTGTCAGGATCAAATTTCCAGTCTCTCCTCTTTCTCCGTTATTGATGGGTTATTGCGTTGGAAAACCGATGAGCAAATACATTATCACAAGCCTGATATCCATATTTCTAAACTGGTGCATTCGCTGTAAAATATATTTTTTGGGGGCCTTCTTGAGCATCCAATACCATGGAGTCAGAATTTCTAGTGCTGTCTATGTTCTCCTCCCTCGCTACATTTTAAGGCATGATGAGCTAACTTCCCTAAATAAATAATAAAAACTAGACTCACTGTTTTATTACTGGTCTCTAGCTAGCTCAATCGCAGCGCCTTGCAGCACACAAGGGATTGTTGACGTGCTATCGTTACATGTTTCTTCCCTCCAATTGTCAACAGCAACACTGCTACAACAAGCCAAAGCCATCACATGAGGTGGGTGGGATTTAAATCTGATCACACTCGCAATTCTCCAATTAATCGTTAGTAATTGGGCTAAATTGTAAGAATTTTGTTTTCCACGACTAGAATCAACATTTTGAGGAACATGAACGACCAAAATAAACAACATCAAGACATACTTGAGCTTGATAAGGAGTGCCGTATTCAGCGGGTTTGATGCAATGTTTCCAAGGTGCTTCTATCAAAGTTTTAAAACCGCATGGAGGGCATCACTTGAGTTAGGTTGGAAGGCTTAACTTCAATTGAGCTGCGTTGATTCAAGAATTGTTTTTAACAAATAAGTTAAAACAACGTTGTTCGGTAAAAATTATAAAAAAAATTAATGATTTAATTGTGTTAGTAAATTAATCTAATTTTTTTTTATAATTTTTTTTCAATCCAATTGATCAAAACCTTGAATCAACCCGCTAGCTAATCTAGCTTTTACAACAATATTTTTTTTTATCCTTGCTCTAAATTTATATTATTACAAGTTTTATAATATACTAAATTATTTATTATTTGTAATATAAATACAGAGTAACTTATTTTGATATAACAAATTTTATAGATATTATTTTTATTATTAAAATTAAAAATTAATTCAGATAAAAAACAAGAAATATATAAACATTTTAAAATTTGAAGATATTTAATTTCTTTATTGTATTGTTTAAAATAAATATTTTATTAATGAATAATATTTTAAAATAAAAAAATCTTTAATTAAAAAAATATAATATGACCAATTTGTTTTTGAAGAAATTAAATTTTGTGACAGGTAATGATAAAAAAATAAAATTGAATATCCTGATTAATTTTTTTTTAAATATAAATGCAACTTCAATATCTTACATATATTATTTGTCAAAAATTTAATTATCTAATTAAGAATATTTTATTTTATCTAATAAATAATAAAAGTAGATTATGGAATGTGCTAAACAAAATATGGAGCGGGAATAATTTCATCCATTTTTAATTGTACATTGTTATTTTTTATTTAGAAAAACCAAATTTAGTTAAATTCATATTCCTAAATAGTCTCATTTGCTTTGCTTGGCTCTTAATTTTATTATTTTTCTATAAATAGAGAAACATTTTTTTTTTACCAACTCCAATATAAATATTTTTCTCTTGTAATTCATTTTTTAAGCTTTATACTTTTATCTTAATGCTTTTTTTTTTTAAGTGTAGTTCTTATTTCCTTAGCTTTTTCTATAAAACAACCTTTATAAACCTTTGTAATTCATTAGATTTTTCAATCTTATAACCTTAACTATATAATATCTTTGGTTCTGATTATTGTAAATTTATAACTTTATTATTTCTTACTCTTGACTAGTTTGTCTAAAAGGAACTTGTGTATCCATTTGATAATACAAAAATTCATCTCTGTTTTACAAGTTAATTTCTAGATATCAATTACTCTAAGAAAATTTAATTGGTAACATAGTCTTTGTATAATAATAGTAATGCAATAAACACCCATATGCCAACTATATAAGAATACTAATCATTCATTACCAAATAAGAGAAGAGATAATAAAATCAATCATGAACAGTGGAATCAACTAGGTTGAAAAAGTCCTAATTAACAAGAAAGATTGATTGACTAAGAAAAAATAATCTACCTTATAAGTCTGAACTTGTATGAAGAACCAAAAACTTTAATTCTATTTAGAGCAAGAGTTCTTAATAGAATAACTATTTGGAATTCACAAGATTAGCAAAGGATTCACATGGTATCAATATAAGAGGGGTTTAGTTTGTATTAAGATTTAATAAAGTCTAATTATCTGATACCAATATTGGTATGGTATTAGAGTTACATGTTTAAATAAGATTCAAACTCTATACTAATATATAAAAGGTCACATAGTTACTGTAAATAATGATCAACCTATACATGTAATTGCAAAACAAATTTACTTTTGTTTTAATTTTTATTTTTTTTCCTTTATAGCTTTATTTACTGTTTCTTTTTAGTTCTTGCACTTACAATTATTGCAATTCATCTATTTTTTTCTTCATAAAATCCTTTTTTTGTATGGTGTTAATCAGGATATATTACCTTTTCTTAAGATTCAAAATCTTATTATTACACATTCTGCTTGATTTTACAAGGTTGTTACCTACCTTCTCTTGGGAATAAATTGTTATTGTGTAGTTTCTTCTTCTTAAAAGGTAGAAATGATTAACTAGTAGCATAAATAATGCTAATATTATATGACAGATCAATAGATTGACATCTCTAAAAATTTAATATTTAGTGACAAGATTCAATATTTTTTCCATGCGCAAACAATTATGTATCCAAAGAAAAACACAAGTAAACTCATCACTATTGCATTGGATAAATAATTAGTACAAGAAATGAAGGAGGTAAGCTTTTTGGCCTTAAAGAGCTTAGCAATCTACCATCTCCCCAGGTTTTGGTGGATCAACCAGTACTGGACGTGCTTAGAGATAAGTCTTCATATCATCTCTTAATTCACCTCTACAACATTGAATTGTGTTTGGACATATCCTTAGTGCCCTTATGTAACCCTCATATTTCAATCGATTCTAACAGTGTCATCACCACCTACCACAAATGGAAATATTAATGTATCTATGCCTCATACATAACTATAGGCATATCCTTTCTTTGGATCTAATGGCATTAGAAGATGGTCATAACCAGCTGTGACAAATACCAACTAATTAGCCATGATTGCTCTTGAAGAAGCATATTATGTTTAACCTATAAATCTCTCTAATGTTAGATAAGGGCTCTTCAAATAGAGATGGAGAACATAAAAAATATGACCTACCTTAAGAATATTATGATGGTCAATTAAATCATGTAGGTTATCGCACATGCCATTGCGATGACCCACTTTCTTTTCTAATAGAAAAAAAGCTTTTTTTTTTTGGTTTTGAGAGGGGAGAAAAGGTCTTATGTTATAAAAAGGAGCCATCACCTAGTAGTATGATCACTGAGAACTCTAACTGGTTTGCAAAGTTTTAAGGTAAAGGACATGTTATGCTAGAGAAAAGATAATATCACCCTAAATCATCATAATTGAGGTAAGTTGCATTGCTACTTGTCTTCTATTCCTAATTGTTTATTATGCCTAATCTATAATGGTCTTTCTACATGGGTGATAATGAGTCTACTAAAATGAGTTAAACGTTGCGTATAAGGTGAATGGTTAAGCCTATCCATTGTAAAGTCCATGTCATGTTTGCCACCCCTAATTGCTTGATGAATTGATATATTTACAACTATTTACTCCTGATCATAACCTGTGACCCATAACATTTTATCAAGCCATACCAATAAATAATTGGATGGGTATGTTATGGGTTTATTAAAACCTGACCAAATCTTTGCTAAAAGTTTTGTTTATGCAATGATGGTTAATGAATAATAACTTATTGAGGCTCATTTATTCTATAATATCAAGGTTCACTCGCATCTTACCAAATGAGGTTTTATACCCTAACCCTAAATATCCAAATAGTGACCATTATAGGTTTATCTACTTGGAAATATGATCTAGTGGGATAAATGTCCCTTTATAGACTAAGTTTAGGCAATGAACTTTATGGACTCATTGGACCTTAGTTGTGTTGCTATGTTTAATAATCACATTGAAATTTTTATTTATAGTGTTGCCCTAAATCAATGTTTGTATGCACCGGTCGATAAGACTTGTGTATGTACAAAAACTATAAGTGAACAATTTTAATTTTATTTTCACCCTAATCATTAATATACAATCTTGAGGTTTTATAAAGGAAACTAATGCTCTCAGTTGACACATTGGTGCCATTGATGGATATTATATTGAAATGCTTACAAATTATGAAGACTTATTTGTTGTTTGAAAACAAAAAGAACAAGCTGTTACTCCTTATTAATGTCTAAAGTAATAACTTGTTATAAGTCCATTACTGCAAATACTATAAGTGAAAAGAAACTTAATTTTTATAAATAAAGGAAAGGAATTGTTTTTTTTTATAAAAAAACAAAGGGAATGAGGTGTTACTTCTCATTAATGTCAATGTAATAACTAGCTATAAGTCTATTATCCCAAACACTATCAGTGAGTAACAAGGGAAAAAAGTAATTTTTGTATGATTTAAGAGGAAAGGGAATTTTTTTAATAGTTGAAATGTCGGCCCATATAGGTTTTTAATATGGACTAAAACCCAATGGACCTTGCAAACTTGCTCGAAGGCCCAAATGCATGTATGATGTTTCATTTTTTTTTAATTGAAAATTGAGAGGAGCAACATCCTTGATAGTTTTAAATTCAAGATAGGAAGATATAAAACATAGAAAATAATGATAAAAAACATGCCAAAAACACAAAATACAAGTTGCAATGGGTCTATACCATAATGCAATTTAAATAAAAAATGTTTTGAAAATGACTAGCCTAGGTAAAAGACAAGTCTTTTGAAAGACCTACTTTGGTTGGGGTTTAGGGTTGACTAAAAAACTAAACCAGAAAAAGACAAGGTAATAAGACCACATCAACAAATATTGCTTTAAACAGACAATAAACATCATATTCAGTCATAATTTGTAAGCTTTCTGGATATGAGCATATGAGATAAAAAGACATGTTTTATTCTTCAAACCACGAGTCTTGACAAAAAAGGATTATGGTAACATACTTAAGGTCAAACAGACACCAAGCATCGAGTGATGCTCATAAATATTGAAACATTAAAACCAACACAATTTTGAGTCACCTCTTCAACAATTTAGAAGATTATCACAAGTTCTAAAAAAAATATGATACCAATGGTATCCTAACAAGCAAAAATGCTTAAAAGAAAAACCACAACACTTTTACAAAAATTTAACTAAAGTCCCATATGGCCATATATAGTCAATAAATAAACCTATGACAGTTCAAGCAAACAAATTTAAATGTTTTTGCAGGTCAAAATACAAGGCAACAAAACATGACTGCTTATAAAAAGATATTAACATCATTCCAAATGTACAAGGCCACACATTTAAACATGAAAACAATAAGCAAATATAAACTTAAAGAAGTAACAACATGAGCAACAATTTATACTTAGATGGTCTGGCAAGGATTTGGTTGGAATGACTGTAAGGTAAGCCTCTTTAACAGTAATGATCTAGTCTCCTTCTCCCTCTTCTTCCCTACTTAAGACTTGATAAAATGAAGACTCAGAATCTAAAACCCTAAGTTTCCTTTTGGTTTACCTCTCTTTATCTATCATTACCTTTAATTATCATTTTTTTTCTCTATTGCTATTGTCTATTGCTCTTGTTAATTCTTATTGTCTATTTGCCTTTTTCTTTTTTCCCCCTTTTAAAACCTTAAAACTAGAGTCCTATTTATAGAGGAATAGGAAACAATTTAGGCTTAAGACTCAGAAGACAAGAACTAGGGTTTCTAAGTATAAATCTACACTGTTGAGGCTTAAAACAAAAATAAGGACCATAGATTTTGGTAAAAGAGCACAAAAAGGGACAATGAAAACTACAATTAAAAAGTAAAAGACAATGAGGTTAAACTTGTTACTATGTAAAGAGAAACAACTAAATACAAAATGATGTCAATATCATAAGAGAACAACACTTAAAATCAGAAAAAATAATGCCAAGATAATAAAAAATGACTGTGGTTAGTGAGGTTTGCTTGAGAAAATGACAAAGGTGTTGGGTAGGGTTTCTAGTTAGTTTTTGCCTTTGAAGAAAAAAACAAAACTTGGTCCCCAAATATCAATGTCTTTTTATATTTGACCCTTCACAAGCTTTAATTATATAATATGAGATGAAATCGAAACTAAAAAATAAATATTCAGTTGGGTTCTTGGTCACAATCCAAAGCACTCTTTAACCTTTTTTTAACTTTTTAAAATTGTCCTTGGATTTTTAAACCTTTAATTGGAGTCAATATTACTTATGAAAAAAAATTCAATTAAGCCTTTCATTGAATTAATATGACCTCTTAAATTATATCAATTTGATAACTTTAGTCCTTGATCCTTTAATTCTTTGAATTACAACCAATTTTATTTAATTGCACCCTTAGTGTGCCTTAAAAATATGTCTTGTCTAATTAACCCTGAGAAATTTTAATTAGTCTAATTTAAAAATACAAATATTTTTTTTTGTAAAAATATATTAGGGGTAAAAAATAGGTATAATATAGGTCATATTTGACTAGTTGACTCATATATATAATGATCTACATTGAAATAAGTCTGGTAATCCATAAGCATGTACACATGTACACCTAAAAGGCATATCCCAAAAACTTCTACAATCATAAGCACTCTATTAGGGGTGTTTGGAATGAATACATCTCATATAGGAGGATACTTCCTAGCATATCAAACACAACAAGAAACACAATCTAATCTAGGCATGATAACCCCTTATATGTCAACCGTTTTGTAGGCATACAAATAAACACATATTGGTCGGTTGTCGGAACCGTCAAAATATAATTCTAACTTTATAGTTTAAATAACGTTGTAAAAAAAAGTATGAGTGGAAATAACATAACATTTATATCTAGTTATTCTCGGTTTCAGAACAAAAAAGAATATGTCCATGTTTCAAACTTTCAATATTAAATTTTTATTGAACAAACCTCTTGCTATATGAGATCAATGCCAAGTATTTACAAATGATCAAATCAATGTGTCTTTTATTTTTGGAGACCGATGTTAAACTCTTTTTTTTATTAACAAACCTCCTTTTAAGGGATTGATGCTGGATGTTTCACAAATAATCAATTCGATGCATCTCTTATTTTTAGGAATCGACGTCAACTTTTTTCAAGACGATTAAAAATAAAATAAAAAGAATAGTTAGGATAATTAATGACAATTAAAAAGACAAATTTAGGAGAAAATACATAGTAAGGGTAACCTTTTATAAAAAAGGATGTTGAAAGGGTGACATCATTTTTCTCTTAATCATAATTAATCCTTTTACATGAATCTTTTGAACTAATACTAGCTTTCAGGATCCCTAGTTTTCTCTAATTACTAGGTGACGACTCTCAATTATCCGTAATGTATGTTCAGGCCCCCACTATAACGTCCACTGAGATGTGACACCATTATATATATATATATATATATATATATATATATATATATATATATATATATATATTAAGTGAGCAAAATGAGACATGAAAAATACCACCTTGATTAGTGACTAAGATAAGGTCTTTTTTGTGATCATATATGGATTGTCTCACAATCCGTATTAGCCTAAAATAAAGCTAGGTGTGAATTCAATTAGTTAGTGCTAAGCATGAGAGTGTTTAAAGGACTCATATTAGACACTTTAGAAATGACCATATCAAGACTTGTAAAATATTTAGAGAACTACATATTCTTATTTTTGTTGAATTTGAGTGAATAGATCTCTGCTTCCTCACCATGTGAGTCCTTTAGAACAATATTTTTAAAGTTTATTCTTAATTAGCACATTTAGCTACTTTTGGCTATATCATAAAGGTGAATGATCAATGTTTGCTACTTTAGTATGTCATTTATGATCATGATTGATTTGACCTTGCGAGATTAATGTTTTCCATTTTAGTATGTCATTTACGATCATAATTGATTTGATCTTATGAGACATCGCTAAGAAAACAATTTATCTTTATGATATAACTAAAAAGGGAAGAATTTTTAATTATATCGAGGTACTATTGTTGACAAATTTTGTTGCTACTAGGTTTACAACATAATTATAAGTACTGTATCAATAATATGCTTATGAGGTTAGTGAAACTCTTGTTGAAAAACTTGAGTTATTAACTATGTAATTTATAAAAGATCTAAGACACTATGAGTCACTACATCTTTCGAGTTGATGTCTTTATGCTGGCTCCAACAGGTTACTAGTGTAGAGCTTCTAAAATTATACGAGACTTAACAGTCACACTTTTCATTTATCTGTATGAACAATATTGACTATAAGGCGATGTGAGGTATAAGTTATGAAAGGTCATCCCAACCACATGCGTGTGAGAGATGTTGGACTTTTTGGGTCTATTTTGTATTTGGGTGTCCATGGTTAGGCCTGATCCAAATTGAATTAAAAGAAAAGAAAAGGAAAAGTCAAATTGTCAAACAATTTGACATAATAAGAAGAAGTTTTATCTTATTAGGGTGAAAAAAATCTCTCAATTATCCTTATTTAATAAGAAGAGTTAATTTCCTTAGTAATGACAATTAAAAACTAAGAGAATGTTTCTTTTTTCAATGGTTTGAGTTTTTGAACTAAAAAACAAGCTAGAGAGTTCAAGGTGAGAAGAGATTCTTCCTCACACAAAAGGCTTATATCAATATTGATATTGAAGAATTATTGAAGAGAGGAAAATTGTTTTGACTCGTGTCGTCAAAACAAATCGTTGGTGGTTCCTTTGTTGACATGTAAAGCAGTCTGTTTCAATCCCGATGAATATATTTTTTTGGAGCTTGAAAGAAATGTCCAGTTAACTCCTTGCTTCCGTTACGAATATATGTTATTCTTCAACATTGATACTAGAAAACAAGAGTTTTATGTGGGAGAGTTTTATAAAGAAATATATTGATAGGGATGTTAAGGTATAATATAATTATTATTTTAAGATGTTTAGTGAAAATCAAAATCTAGAACAAGCTATTTGTGTAACCATTATAGGACTTGTATGAGAAGAAAATATCATGATTCATAACAACAACAAAAATGTTGGATAAAAAAGTTTTCATAAAGAGAGAGTTAGAAATTGGTTAGATATCAAGAGAGTTCTAGGAGAGCGTGTGTAAATGTTATTATTTTACATGAGTACCCACTTTTCATAGTTTAGCATGTTGGATTCCAAAGAAACTCAAATTTCCTCTAACTTTTGTTTATAAAAAAATAACATTATAATTGACATTTTGAAAGTTTTTGATTATTAGAAAGAAAGGGCAATGCACAAGTTAGAGAGAGGTATTAGTAGAGTGGCAATTGCAACTGACATATAGACTTCTAGCAATAAAAAAAGGATCCATGACTATAACAATGCACTTTATTGATGATGCGTGGAAATTGTGAAGTTGCATATTAAGATAAAATTTATTTAATATATGTTATTATTAGCTTTTGCAATAATTTTGTTTATATAATTGTTAACATATTTTAATTTGGTTTGCTTACGTACCATTCTCATATTAAAAAAAATGCTAGCTAAAGTTTTGATTGATTCTTTGATGGATTGGAATGTTAATACTAACTTGTCAATAATTACATTGGATAATTGCATAACTAATGATGCCTTGATACCTGAGTTTAAGGACAAATTACAAGTTAGTTCTTTGATATTAAATGATGATTTATTCATATGTGGTGTTGTGCTTATATTTTAAATCTAATAGTTAAATATGTGGTAGAAATAATTAAGAGTGTGATTAAAAATATTAGAGAGAGTGTACTTTATTAAATAGCTTCTCCAACAAGAGAGGAAAAGTTTAAGGAAACAACCCATCATGTTTGTATTTCTATAACAAAAAAATCAGGTTTTGATTACCCAATAGGGTGGAATTTAACATATTCAATACTTAAAATTGCTTTAATATATAAGGATGTATTTGCTCGACTTAAACAACAAGGCTCTTAATATAAGAGTCCCTTACTCAAGTGTAATTTATGATAGATTGAAGTTGTTTTAAGAGGTCATTGAATTATTTTTTACGACAAAGTATCCTACATCTAATTTGTACTTTTCTAAATTTTTTTTAGATTAGATTGAAATTGTTAAAAAGAGTTTGTTTTCCAATTGAGGTAGTATAAAAATAATAGTAGATATGTTGAAATATATATATATATATATATATATATATATATTTGTGTTCCATTAATAGCTACACTTGATCCATAATACAAAATGACTTTGATTGAATTACCTTTGTAGAGTATATGGTGGTAAGCATATGAATACCTTTGAGAAGATTTACCACCTTTATTATGATTTGATGGATTTTTATGCTTTGAAGAAAAAGAGAGGTAGTTTTCAACCATCTAGATTTAATCATACGAGTGATACCTCTATTAATTCAAGTTGTAATTCATTGGCTGAATTTAATAACAATTCGATGCAAATGAAAAGAGAAAAAAATTCATATGCTAGAACTGAATTGGATCATTATTTAAATGAAGAGGTTTTGCAAAGAAATGATGACTTTGACATTTTATCATGGTGGAAGGTTCAAGGAAAATATTCAATCTTGCAATCCATTGTTAGGTACTAGCAATAGATTATTAAACTTAGATTATTAAACTTGCATCATAATAAACTCATTCAAAGACCACTTAAACATTGATGTGTGCTCAAAATTAGTTATGAGTTGTTATAATTGAAGGTAATTTAGTAAATAATTTTTTTTATTATGTTAATATACATTTCAACCATTTATTGAAGTAAAATTCAAACTTTTATTATATATGTATTATTTTTAGATGGGTTGACACTAGATTCAGATGATTATGTTATCATATTTGATGATATTAATAGAGATGAAGGAGGTATGAAACTTATATTATAAAAATATATGAATTATTTTTATGACTTTTATGAAGACAACTTATGTATTAATGACCAACTATTATTTATGTATATTGTTCTCTTGTAAAATGACTCATTTATGATGTAAAAGGAAGATTGAAGTTCTATGAATGCTAAATGAGGATTTGATTTCAATGGAATTGTAGTTGTAATTATAATAACAAATAGAAAATTTAATATGAGGATTTGATTTCAATGGAATTGCAGTTGTGTTTATAATAATAAATAGATAATTTAATATTTTATGATGTTTATTTCGAAACTTCTTATAGGATATTGACTTAATTTTTATTTTCTTATTGGAATGAATGTATGGTTTATTTATTTAAATCATTGTATACATCAAGTTTGGATCGAGTAATGAATATCCAAATGGATATCGATTGGAATGGATTTAGGGATTCAAAATCTGTACATATTGGATTTTGATTTTAATATAAATTATGGTTTTAGATTCGAATATAAATAATATCAAAATCTAATCCATATATTACCATTCCTAATCACATCTTTAAAGTAAGTAAGTTGTTTTTACTGGCTTTAGTTTATGATATCCTCACAACAACTCTCTTGCCATATTTGTTACCCTTCATGTTTTCGCTGCATATTGTTAAGACATGCTTGAGTAATTTATAAGGCGCGTGTGACTGTTGGAAAGAATGAAGATAAATAGAGTAACGGCAATAAGAAAAAAGATGAAGAAATTGGAAGAATAAAGAGAGTGTTGTGGCTGTCGGGTGTTGTTCAGAAGATGCGGTAATGGTGAGAAGAAAATGATGAAAAAGAGGGAAGAAGAAATGGCGTGTCTGTGACTGTTGGTTTTCGTCGAGGAAAGGAAAGAAGATGTAGTAATGGTGGGAAGCAGAAGACGAAGAAAAGGTTTGAGAAATTGAATGAAGAAGATCAGCTGATGCAAATAGAAAAGGCCCTCCCTCTTGTCGGTGAAATCAAATACAAACGTCGAAGGAAAGTCTTGTAAAAGCTCAAGATTTTCGCACGTAAAAATAAGGCATCAAGTGGGATATCAATTTGTGTGAAGACTTCACCTATCACACAGTCACAGTGGAGTAATAAATAGAGGAAAGAGTTAAGAAGATGCAAAAACAATTAATTAGTATCTCTAGATATAAATATATTTCTTCAGAAATGAAAATCATACAACAATGAGGAAAGAAAAGGCTGCCCCCACCCCACCCCACCCAAAGGTAAAACTGTGGCTTTATTTCGCATTCCCAGGTATTGATAGCGCTGTCCAAAGAGAGAGCTGACAATTTGAAAGCCTCTTCAAAGCTCATCCTGCATGCCAGATAAAAACAATCATGTGGGGCCGATGATATTGGATCATAAAGAAGAAAGAAACACTTGCAATGATCAGATTTCCAAATCCAGGAGTCATCCAGCAATGTGGACAGTAGAGTGAAATAACTGAACGATTCTCAGTATACTAAGCGTTTGTTTTGGTAGTAATAACTACGTAAAATGTGGGAATCTAGCGATACAAGTCAATTGAAAGTGTTATGTATTTTGATTTAATAAGCTTGAGAAAGGGAAAGTCAAGGCAAGATTGATTCTTACATGATAATCATCCATGTCCCGGGAGTAATGCTGCGCAAAATGAAACTTTTTGATCAGAATTAACATCTATGCGTAAAGCCATGCACTCGTAACTAGACACGACAATCATCATAAGGTACACAAAACACACCGAGTGTTTCAGAAAAATCATCAGCATCAAACATCAAGTACTTTTCAAAGGGTTTTAACAACTATAAAAATCCAGGAAAGAGCCGAACGTCTTAGTAAGTTTAATCGACATAGCCATGTAAGTAGTAAAAGGAACAACGGTTCTGCTCACGAGCGAGTCAGGACAATGTTACTCTTGTAAGAAAGTATAAGGAAATCTGAATGACTAGAAAAATATTCTAAGCACATAGATTAAAAAGATTCAAGCATATAGCATGTATACCCTTCTGTATTTATCTCTGTGTCTATCTCGGTGGCGTCGATCATATCCTCTTTCTCTTCTCCTCCTTTCACCTTCCTCTCTTGCTCTTTGAGCTTCCTGTACATGTAAATTCTTGAATTACTTGGAAATATTCGATTATGGTAAAAGCTTTTTGATGAAACTCGGGTAATGTTATGAGCAAATAACCCAGCAAATTACCTCATCCTCTCGAGCTTTTCTAATTTTTTCTGCTTCCTCAAAGGCCTCCTTTTCAATCTGAAATTACCAAAGAAAAACAAAAATTAGCCACCACTCATCTTAAATGTAACTCCACAATAATAGAAGTCAGTGTTCTCCGGAAAGGGCCAAAGACTGACACACCTCCCTGTTAGCTAAAACTTCTTGAGCCACTTGTTTTGCATACTCTGGATCATCACAGACCAGAATATTGTCATAAACTGAGCCAGCCTTCACCTGCAATGACACCACATAATGTTACAACTTCTCTTAGAAATAACAAAAAATCACATGCTGCATCATAAAGATAAAACTCGTATCTAAATCAACAAAAAAGATGCTTAATCCTCACCTGCCAAACATCAATGCCGATGTATTTTATTGGCTTAAGCACATAAAGATCAGGGTCATCTTCAAACTCTGGTGACATTTACAAAGAAAGATATAACTAACTGTTTGTTGGTAAATTAACTCTGAGGAGGTAAGTTTTCAGGCAAGCATTACAGTTATTTACTTTCCATGAATGGCTGCATAAAGAATACCTGGATTATCAATATAAGGAATCTTCCATTTCCCTTTATAATTTGGGTTCTTGATTCTCTGTAGATAAGAAAACTTTATTAACAATGAGAATATGCATTTAAACTTCTTAACTTCTACCATCTAGAAGGCCAATAAACACACCTTGAGTTTCCATGGTCCTTTATATGCTGGATTTGGTATCTTAGGTGATTTCCATAGACCACTCTCCTCTTCATCCCAATCATCAGGCTAATCAGGGAAACAAAATGCAATTATTAGCTATATTGATATATTCTGTTTTCCATAACAGTACTGCATACTATTAAAATAAAACGCTATTTAGGTGAAGCACATCAATTTTAGAGATGGCTCGGCATCAAAAGGCCAGGGATCATTCATATCCTCGAACTTCATCCAGACATTAACCCGTAAGTAACCCACTAACCTGTTTTGCTTTGGGGTCGGGAATCTCTTTTGGAATTGAATCATATCCCTGCATTATCAAGATACCCGAAAACAGGATTAAGTAATCTATTCACTACAATTACAGTAACATCTTCTGTAAGAAAGAAAGAATAAAAGTTTTATACCTCAGGTTTGACATCATTAGGATCATCAATATATTCTCTATCATCCCAGTCCGCAGGCTGTTAAAAATGGGAATGAAATATGTCAGGATGTATACCCTCAAAATCTTCTAGCTATGGTGGAGGAGGACAACCCGATATTATTGCAATTTAACATTCTAATTCTTTAAGGATATGGAATCTCTTTGTATCAAACCTTTTTCGCCTTGACAGCTTTAATTTTCCTGGGAGGAAGTATATCCCAGTCTGTATACATGCTTCCAGAATCCCTTTCTCGACCATCAATCAGGATACTGTAACTTGCATCAGGCCTAAGAACAAAGGTGTAGAAATGAGTTAACTTGTCCGTTTCACATTCCAAATCTTTCTTGATCGGATAATTCTGGCCCTGGTAGGATAGTATGACATGCAGCTTCTTTGTCTGACTGCCACATATATCAGGTCCAAACATAAAACTGCAGAAAATAAAATTTGATATCAATACAAATTTGTATGATAGTGAAACCAACAGGCAGGAAAAGAGGAAACAAAAGACATTTCCGAGCATGAGGAAAGTTGACTAAAACCTTCAGAATACATGAAAAGTAGAAGGTGCCTGTCAAACCTACAGTAGCCCTAAAGTATTTTGACCCTGACTTCATAATGTTAAGCCATACAATAATCTTCCGTGTTGATATTGATTCTTTGTTTGCTTATTCATTTGTGCTCCTTCCCACGTAAATGGTTGAGAGAAATTAGAGATGGATGGAATGTATAATTCTTATTTTACCAAGAAACATTTCTGCACAATTTATCTTTTTGTAAAGTGAATGTTTGTGATATGTGTGCAATTTATACAGTATACAATTGAGAATTGGTGTGTGTTTGGTATTGTAATAGCTTTTGCAATTGCGGTTAACAAAAAGGGTTTAAGAAAAACACTTGTGTTTAAAAAAATATATGTTTAATTAAAACTGTTGTATATTCATAATAAATGAAAAGCAGGTCTTCATGAATGAAAAACAAGTTATTCTAGCTTTACAAAATCAAGGTTTGAAACGCAATCATTCATGGAGCCCAACCAAATGATCGATCCAATTAACTTTTTTTCACAATGCAATGTAGCAAAATGGGCAGCTTGAACACGAAGATATCTTATGAAGTACCACAAACAGATATTTGATCCATGTCTCAGAGAAAAGACATGGGGTGTAGATAATGTGAAATGAATTCAATAAGATTCAAACCTGTATGGAGTGTCTCCACCAAATTTCTTCTGGTTCACGAATCCAGAGAGAAGCTTGATGTAACCACCACCACATTCAATGTCCTGCTCAAGCCTTATAGAATACTGGAAGACCAGTGTTCTGTTCTTGTTGTTGAATTCCGGTATCTTTGCAGATATGGCAAAAAACCTGGCATCAGTAGTTGTCTGAATACCTACAAGATATCCAAATCAAGAGGTGAATAATCATCTACAAACAACTGATTATTGTGAAATAAAAGGATTCACCAATTAAGAAACCAACTGAATTCGACATGCCATCATATATTCTTAAGCAACTGCTAGAATGTTCAAGGACAACGTTGTCAATAAGGTTCCTGAACAGCATAGGTGAAATACATGCGAGAAGAACGGGTAGTCCACTATTTTTCCTGCCACAGTGCCCTTTTTTGTGCTCTAATGGCTTTGTACTTTGCAAAATGAGTATGTAATTCATCAAATCCTATATGACCAAAAGTAGAAAAGACGATACCTTTGTCATCTGGATCTCCAGGCCACCTTCCAGCTTTGTGTTTGAAAGAACCTGCCAATCCTTCACTCCTCTTCCAATCCGATCTAACCCAACGGCTCTCCCAACCATCTTTTTCCAACACAAAATTACACTGATTAATACTAACCAACTCTTTGCATAACAAGGTCATCTTAAACTACGAACAATCACCGAATTATTCTCACACTTAAATAAGTCTTTTAATTAAGTAGGGGAGGTTCTTTTAAACTCTGCACTTTACAATCACTTTAGTTGAAGTCAACCCAGATAGCCTGTTGACTTCATTTTTATTTTATTTTTTTTGCCCAGAAAAGTATTCACTGATTGCAAAACAAACAACACCCTCAAATGTCAGATTTTCTTTTCTTTTCTTTTCCATGAACAATTCTCAGCTACCAAATAGAAAACAAGAAAGAAAAAGAACATTTTACTTCAAAAAAATGAAAATTAAAATAACACCACTTTACACCAACAAAGGAAATCACAACTTGAATTTACAGTAGAAAGAATGAAAGAAAAAGGGTATCATTATTATCCGAATCCCACTTCAAATCCTAAAATTATTTCACAATGACAGCATGCAAGACCCCCAAAGAAAAGACAAAACAGTGAATGACGATTTTAACGGTTAACTAGAAGTAGCTAGCATTAGGATTGGATGCTAGCTGGTGACATAGCAAAACAGAGTAGTGAAAAAAGGTGGCAAGAAATTAAGAAGAAGCTACCTTCAAATCTCTCTTCAAAAATGATCTCTGAAACTGAGAACTGAATGACGCATAGGAATAACAAAACTTTAGTACTGATAGCTAATGCAAAGTCCGTCATTGCGGAAAGGCTGCTCAGTGTAGTCTGCCTGGGCTTCGAAGCTCCAATTATAGAAGGACCCTCAAATTATTGCCCTTTATATTCTATTTATTCACGGTTTTGCCATTCCATGCAATTTTGTATTCGTCTGACTACTAGTCTTGCCGTCTCAAGTGGGAGAGGTGGTGTGTGTGGATGTCGTGTTCGTGGATCTATTGGCTCACTAATGATTATGTTTTTTTAATTATTTTAAAATATTAATGTTAAAAATAATTTTTTTTTAAATATATATATATATATATATATATATATTATTTTAATATATTTATAAAAAGAATATTTTGAAAAATAATCAAATAACCTCTCGATTAGAATTTACTATCCTTGATGTAGTTTTATTTTATTTTTAAATGCTTTATTTTTTCATCTTATATACTTTTTTTTTTATTCTTGAATAAAGAAAAAGTAAAAAATAAATTGGAAAAAGAAAACAATTTGACAAAATAACTAAGTTTTAAACATATTTAAGAATAATATAGGGATTAAGTGTATAGTTTTGAAAACCAAGAGGATTAATTGATTAATTTTGTTTTAATATATTATTTTAATATATTTATAAAAAGAATATTTTGAAAAATAATCAAATAACCTCTCGATTAGAATTTACTATCCTTGATGTAGTTTTATTTTATTTTTAAATGCTTTATTTTTTCATCTTATATACTTTTTTTTTTATTCTTGAATAAAGAAAAAGTAAAAAATAAATTGGAAAAAGAAAACAATTTGACAAAATAACTAAGTTTTAAACATATTTAAGAATAATATAGGGATTAAGTGTATAGTTTTGAAAACCAAGAGGATTAATTGATTAATTTTGTTTTAATACAGGGAATAATTGATAATTTTTTTTTTGGTATAAACCACACGGTGTTCTAGACGCTGGTCCAGACTAATCCACGCTCGTACCGGGTCAGTCCATAAAAGGATAAAGTGCTTCCTAAAAAAAGTTTTTCATACACAAGGAGAGGTCGAACCCTAACCTTGCTTAAAGGATGAGAGTGCCGAACCAATCACATCGCACTCTTGGGTGGAATAATTGATAATTAACTCGACGTCTAGTTGGATTTTACAAATTTGGGAAATTGCCCTGGTTTTGCTTGATTAATTACAAGGTGGCCTCACTTTTGTCTAACATTTTTATTGTTGCTGGCCAATCAGAACTGAGCAGGACGTTGCATTGTCCAATTGGATCCTCTTTTTTGTTTCATCAAATCTCCTGTTACGCGTTTACATGGTTTCCCTCGAATTTCCGTGAATGTTCTCCTTCCCTTTTCAGGAGAAAGAACGAATGAAGAACAAAGAAGGAAGGAGCTCATTTCCAAGAAACTACCATTAAAGCCGAGGTTTGTACAGGAGCAGCCCATTTCCTGGGCAAATGACTGAAGTTGTAATTTTATTGAAAGAAAGGGCGATTTTGTAAAAGGGTTGTGGAAAGAAAGACTTGGGTCGTCCCCCATCTTGGTTGACCGTCATTTTCATTGACCTTTTCTTAGTCTTCTTCTTCGCTTGTAGTTTGGAAGGAAGACAGCAAAATGATGCGTTGAGGGATAAATTTGGCCAATTAGATTGCAGGAACCACTCAATTAGCCAATTAGATTTCAGGAACCACTAAATTAGCCAGTCAAGTTTATCACATACAGGTCAATATACCAGCCAGTTCGTTGATACTCTTAGAGTAATAATTCCAGTTCGATTTCATAAATAATATGATTATGAGTTTTTCTTATGTGTTTTTCCTATTTTATTTAAATATTAAAGTAATTAATTTTCATAAATAATGAACCGTCTTTTTATTCTTGAGAAAAAGAATATGGTAAAAAAATAGATTATGCCTAAATATTCATGACTTTAATTTTCAAAAAATATAAGCAGACGTGGAGTTCATTATATTCTAAATAAGATGTTGCCTTTTCCTCACAAAAACCAATGCCTCTTAGTTGTCACACCGTTTGTGTCGTAAAAAATTCATTTTTTTTTTGTTAAAATTTAATATATTTTGTATGTTTTGGATCGTTTTAATGTGCTGATGTCAAAAATAATTTTTAAAAAATAAAAAAATATCATTGGCATGCATTTCAGCACGAAAAGTTATTTAAAAAGCAACCGTAACCACATTACCAAACAAGCTCGTGCAGAAACAGCTAGAAGCATGTTGAGTCATAGATATTCTAAATAAAATGTTGCCTTTTCCTCGTAAACTTCTAGTTCTAAAAAACTATTGTTTATTCTTATAGACAAAATATAAATATTTGCATTTTAGCCTAATTCAAGTTGGCCTTAAACATTTAACAAGGCTAGGCTTAAATACTTATGTGCCTATTATTGTGCAAGATAAAAGACATAAAGTTTTTTAACATTCTTTATTAAGTCCACCTTATCTGACAAGCCAATTCATTTTGAGTGTTTCACAGACTTCACAATGTCTCCTTCAGACCCAAATATTTGGCAAGCCCTAACCCTAAACATCAAAACTCATGGTTTTGAAATGATAGAAAGATGTGAAAACATTGTCTTAGTTTATAGAATATGCTATAAGAAAATGAACACCATAGTCCTTCATTTAAGATGTTTGAAGCACTCAAAATGAATATAAGAAAGAATGGTTTCTAACTAGTAGTAGTCAGCAAAAAATAAAAGTTTTATGTTTAGACCTTTCATGAGAAATTTTCATATTTAAAATCACACTCATACTTTTTTTGTTGGTTAGAAGAAGGATTTATTAGAAGAGGAAAAGATTTCCCAAACTTCTCTAATTCTTCCACCTTTGCAGTCATTAAAGTGACTTATCAATTGTACATTGATACCACAAAAGCTATTATCCAATCTATACACCTTTTAGAAACTTCTATTGTCCTAGAAAAAAAAAGATCATTATTGCTCCTTACAAAAATGTTGTTAAGGATAAAATCCTTAACTAGATAATTTTAAAAAATAATTATTCAAACCATTGTCTCCAATCTATTAGAAGACAAATGATAGAATATAAGCATTATTGAACCAAATAGAAAGAGAATCATAAAAAGAGAGAAACTTCCAAAACATATGACTATGTTTTTTTTAAAATCATGCACTTTCTATTCAGAAATTCAACATCACGTCTTCTTATAATGAAGATTTTTTTGAATGAGTTAGTCACTAGGCTATAGAAACTAGAAGTTAATTTCTAATCATAAAAGTATGACTATAATAAATGTCTCAGAAAAAAATGATCAAATAAATCAACTTGAAAAAATATTCTTATCAAAATAAAAGACAGAGACTAATTCAGTCCCTTTAGAGGTAGTTAATAAATATGACGTAGTTAATAAACATGACATAGTTAATACACTTGCGTACACCATCACCACTTATTTTATTGGCAATAATGAATTACAATTGGACAGGTCTTATAAGCAATTAATTAAATTTTATTGTCTAACTTTGTCTCATTTTAAATTGTACAAAAATGTATTATTCTCAAAAGCTTTAACTAGAAAAGATTGTAATGTTGATTATTGGAAAGAAAAGTTCTTACCGGAACTTTCCACTGTTTTCATTTATTAAATTCAAAATAGACTAAAAGGTCAATTTAGGGGAATTATTCTTTACTCACAGTTTACCTATGATAAATTTGCAGCATAAGTAGTTAATAAATGAGTAGCTCTCTATAATGATATCAAGTTCAAAAGGCAGTTTGAAAAGTACAAGAAGTATAATAAACATATTTTAGGGGATTTTTATGAACAAATAGGCTACCCCTCTATAAAAGACCCTCATAAGGAAAAGAAGAAGAAAAAAAGAAAATATAATTCTTGTAAGAGACACAAAAAATATCCTTTTAAAATGAAGTTTTCTAAAAAAAAAGGTCTAATAAGACCTATAAGTAGTTAATAAATGAGTAGCTTTCTATAATGATATCAAATTTAAAAGGCAGTTTGAAAAGTATAAGAAATATAATAAGTATATTTTAGGGAATTTTTATGAACAAATAGGCTACCCTTCTATGAAAGACCCTCATAAGGAAAAGAAAAAAAAAAGGAAAAAAATATGTTTCTTGTAAGAGACACAAAAATATCTTTCTAAAATGAAGTTTTCTAAAAATAAAGGTCTAATAAAACCCTTTAAGATTTCTTCTTCAGGAGTTAAGACTTCTAAAAAGACTGTTCCAGTTTGCTATATATGTTGCAAACCTAGATATTATCAAAATAAAACCTAAACCCTATGCACGATTCTGATTAATGAATCAGAAGGTGAAGACCTAAACCTCAAAATAATTTAGAGATTTGATCTGTCATATGATGAGTTGGATTCTAACAATTCTACTTCCTCTAAATCACAAACTTGCAAAAATGATTACAATTTTGATGGTTGCATTACTAAAAGCTTTTTTTTGGTATGAGTATAAAAGTGCTTATAAATGAAGAAAGTTTTAAGTTAGACTTTATAGATAGAATTCAAGACCCAAAATAAAAACAAGATCTCCTTGAAGCCTATCTCAAAATCATAAATTATAAACACCATATTGGTAAGGCTTATCGAATATCAAACTACATGCATCCATATCTATCATGTCTGAATAAATCTCACCTCTATATTTTTCGATGGAAAAAATACTTTACAGTATTTGATTACCCTTATTTCTGCTATTAACTTAATCCACTTAATTTTGTATGGGTTATGATGTGGTTTTAATGACAATTTGAATTTATTTATGGTATGCTTATCAATAATATCTTCATAGCTTTCATTATCAATAATCATATCATTAGTGCTTATATATTTATTTGAATACTTATGTGAAATATTCTTTTATGGAACATGCATAAATGAAAATTATATACAAAGTCGAGGCATGCATAAAAGTTAAGGTAAGTAGCTCTACTTAATGTATATGAAAACATATTATTGGCATTTATATGTTGTACAAGCTTTGTGATGATTTAGACAAGATTTAAAATAATAGAATCATTCAAGGAAATCATCAAAAAGCAAGGCATGGATGCATGAAGTGATGCAATCATGGTTTTCAACTTCAAACAAAAAACTTGACGCAATAACGACTTTCAACTTGAAAGATCAAAATCTTGTAAAGAGGGTTTACCAAATAACTTTCAATATGTTTAGGAATCAGTTTATATACCTACAAAGCCTAAACAAAACTAAAAGTCTAATCGGTCTAATACCTAAGTTGATCTAGTCAATTTTTCCAGAAAAGACGTAAGCACACAAAACAGAAGAATTGGTATAGTCAATTTAAAAAACAAGTCACTATTTTGAGAAATAGTTTAATCTTTTTCTAGAAATTATAGAATTTTCCAAGCATCTTCAAAATAGTCTAACTTGCTTTGACAACAGTCTAATTAATTCTCCAATAGATAGAAATATTTTGAAATGTGAGCCCAATGACTAGTTTGATCTTTTAGCCCTATAAATACCACTCTCTTCAGGAAAATGATTAAGATCATCCAATGAAAAAATCTAATTATATCCCTACTCTCATACAACCTCTTACAATCTTTGTTATACTTTTGACTCATCCAAAACAAGGTTAAAGTGTTTTTGGTAAAACTCTTTCAAGCATTTGATTTGTATTCCATTCAACTATTAAGAGAGTAATATTGTGGAAAATATAAGTGAGACTTAAAAACATTTAGGAAAGCCTTATAAAGACTATTTAAGTGGTTTAATATTTGTCCATCTATAAATAGTATTACTAAGAAAGGTTTTAATCTTTAATTTGTGAAAAAAAATTGTGTGAAGGTTTGATTATTAGGAACAAACTATTATTTATGGTGAATTAGGTATGAAATACTCTATTTTTCTTTGAATCCTCAACGACCTTTGTTGTTAGCAACATCTTTTTAACCCCATAAGATTGTCCCTTATCATCATCATCATACTTATACAAATCTTCTTTATAATCTCCATCAACATAACTCTCCCTCATCTTCAAAAGGTTTTTACTCCTACTATTTATCGATAATGATGATCAATTTCTATCTCTTAGGTCATGGTGGTTTATCTTGGTTTGTCAAGTCTCAACCATCTACCATTTCGTCTGTCTTTACCAACACCCTCCACATAGACAAGTTATTGTCTATGAAAACCATAGACAACTAATTGTTCCACCCATAATATTCATATTTAATTATGAGTTATTTAGGGCATTGTAAGGGCTTAGAAGGTAGCGTAAAAAACTCTGTCATAAAAATTTGATCAATGAGAGAATTTTATAGTAGACATAACTAAACAGATAGATCAATTACAATGGGGAGGAGAACAATAATCGTAAAAATGAGAAGAATATGTTTGGATATTCACTTTAAGGTGGATATAAAATTATACCTATTCCTAAAAATAAAGATTAATTGTATACAATAGATTAATATCATTGATAGAGTTATCACTTAAAAATGGTATACCTAAGTCACTTTTGTAATAAAAAAAACCAGACTAACTGCTAAAGCTTTAGTTGATTCAAAAACTTATTTAAATTATATAGTTGAAGGACTAATATCATTCAAATATATCTCAAAAACCACTCAGGTTCTCACTGCTGCTAATGCACAGATTCTAATAATACAGTATAAACTCTCTATTGTTTTCATTTGTAAAAATTGAATTTGAATCTCGATGTCTTTTGACATGGTTAAAAATCTTTCCCCATGAATAATTCTAGAAAATCCTTTTCTTTATATATTATTTCCTATCACACATTTTGATGAAACTGACATAATCATCATAATAAACAATCCCTAAATATATTTCACATTTTTCACTTAACTTGTTCCCCACTCTATCCACACCCTTCTAAACGCAAAGAAAAATTTCTTTCTTACCTCCAAGAGAGGTAGGATACAATCACATAGAAGAAAAGCTTAAAGAACCTGAAGTGTAATAGAAAATTACCAAATTCAGAGTATTTTAACCAAGAAAATATGTGCTAGCATCCATGATGTCTTTTGGGATACTAAAAGCTATGCCGTTAACCTATCTTATAAAGATAGGTTTGATAAAAGACACATCTCAACCAAGGTCATTCATATTGCTATGAGCCCTAAGCATTTAGACCTAAACCAAAATGAGATAAAAGATCTCCTATCTGAAGGCCTAATTAGGCCTAACCTCAACTCCTAGAGCTACCTAACTTTCTATGTTAAAAATATTGTTGGGCTAGAATGAGGCATCCTGATGCTAGTAATTATTTATAAGCCTTAAAAAGAGGTTATAAAATGGATCAGATATTAAATTCCTAATAAGAAAGATTTGCTAAAGAAGCTTTATAAAGACAAAATATTCTTTAAGTTTGATATAAAATGAGTTTTTTAGCAAATACAAATCAATAAAATAGATAGATACAAAATAACATTCACAATACCATTTGGCCACTACAAGTAGAACATGATACCTTTTGGACTAGAAAATGCTCCTTTTGAGTTCCAACGAATCATGCATGAAATCTAAAATCCTTATTAAAGATTTATCATATTTTATATTGGTGATATTGTAATTTTCTTTGAATCCATGAATCAACACTTTAAACATCTTAATATATTATTTAATTCTATAAAAAAAAAGGCTTTGTTGCATCATCTAAACAGAAGATTATATTCCAACCTAAAATAAGGTTATTAGGACATTATATCTATAAAGGGCTAATTTAGCTTATTGATAGGGCTATCTAATTTAGTGATAAGTTCTCATATTAAATCATGGATAAAACATAACTAAAATGATTTCTTGGATGCCTTAATTATATATGAGATTTTTATAAAAATATCATTAATGATTGTAAACCTTTATTTTGGAGGCTTAGAAAAGAATGTGCAGAATGGAACCATTAATACACCACTGTAATAAAAAAAATAGCAAGGTCAAAGTTAAAGAGCTTCCCTATCTTTCTATTACTAATCCTAATGTTTTTAAAATTGTTGAGATAGATGCCTCAGAACTAGGTTTTGGTGGAATTATAAAGCAAAGAGTTTATGATAAAGAACAGTTAGTAAGATTCACTTTTGAGCTTTGGAATCAAGCCCAACAAAACTATTCCACGATTCAAAAGGAAACCTTATCAATAGTTTTGTGTATCTCTAAATTTAAAAGTGATCTTATTAATGAAAAATTCTTATTGATAACTAATTACAAATATCTAAAAGAAATCCTAATAAAAGATGTAAAGAATATAACCTCTAAACAAATATTTGTTAGATGAAGAAAAATTCTCTTTTTATTTGATTTTGATATATAATTTATTAAACGAGAAATATTTGTCTTCCTGATTTTCTAATTAGAGAATTCTTACATGATCATAAACTAAAAGCAATTTAGAGGTCTTTAGAATTCAAGAGATCTCCAAATCCTTGGCATATTAAAGAAACACATGTAGTCTCTTCTAAAAAAAAAAGACTTTAGACTATCCAAAGAAGCTTATGAGCTAGCTCCTCCTATCAGCAATAAAGAAAATTTATACCCTTTCATCCATAAAATGTTTCTAGCATTTTAAAATATTGAAAGATCTTCGATTCCTTCTTTAACCTCACAAATGGTGGCGACATTGCCCTTATCAAAGCACTTTCTACCATTATATGATAAGAAATGGGCTATCTATTACCAAGAGCTCTTATTAGAGACATGATCAATTTTTGTCCAATAGATTCCTAGAAGTAGAAAAGATTGGGCTTATTTTAAGCTCCTAATTAACGGAATTATTTCTCATGATGAATAGGACTCTAATCCCCATATCTTCAGATTTCTTACTAACTATTAGTTTTTACCTAAAACTTCAGTTACTTTGACTATATCAATGTCTAGAAAAGAGTCCTGGCATATGATAACAATGTTGGTAAGCATAGTTGATTCATCCAGTTTCAGCTATCTCAGAAATCTCAAGTCTTTTCATAATGGTTTCAAAGCTAATATTATAAATGGGGAATCTTTCCAATCCAAATGCTAATTTCTATGAAACCTTATTTGGAGAAATATCTTAAGGCTAATAAATCTATTTTAAAGCTAATTAGTTTTGTGAGCCACTTTCAGGTCCCGTGGATAGTTAAATGGGAATATAAAGTCTCATATCAGGTTAAAGACTAGTTTGTCTTTACTCACACTACCTCATTCCTTATTAGGAGAACATTTATTAAATGGTGGGATAAATTCAATTTCTTAGATGATCTAGGTATTTTTCACAAAGAACATCAATTCTCTCCACAAAGCTCAAGATCTTTAAACTTAAAAGAACTTTGTAAAAACCCTCTCCTCATCTTCGAAGTAAGAGCTCAATAGATCTTTGTTTAAAGCCTTTAAAGAGATTAATGAATATAATTTGTACCAAGACTATCAAAGATCCTTTTGAAGATAATAATGACGTCATGAATGAGCTTAGCACCCACCTCGGGCATAATTGATGCCCATTAAACTTTTCTGATCTTATCAAGTTTGTTGTCACTTTGTTATAATTTTGATTCCCAAAAAATATATGGTCCTAAGCATGTGACATAATCTTTTGCTTTTCTATAAGGTTGTTAGCCACTTGTTTAGGCCTTATTTTTATTTTTTTTGTATAAATTCTTTAGCTAGTTGTTTAGACCTTATCTTTTAGTTTAGTAGTTTGAATTTAAAGACCTATTTAAAAACCTTTTTAGTTTGTAATGGACATCAAAGAATTAAAAAATTCTCTCTTCTTTTGTAACAAAAAAAGAATTTCTCTTAGAGAAGTCTTTAACTTTTTCAGTTTGTAATTGAAATGTAAGTTAAACCTTTCCTTCTTTATTTTAGTTTTTTATACCTCTTAATTTTCATCAATTTAATACTTATTGATTTTGTTTTAGATTTTGTAGTGAAAATAGTACCACCCGTAAAAATTCTCAATAATTTGTCTTTAATGTGTTTGTTTCAGTACTTAATGATGATCAACAAGAAACTTAAAATATAATTATTGTCCAAATTTATTATATTACTATTATATAATTATATTAATTATAGGAAGTAAATAATTTATCTACCAACAAATGACTTAACATATTATATTAATTATTTTGGTATGAGATTAAAATCTTGGAGATATAAAATCAATTGTCCAAATTCATATCTTAACAAATAAATATATACTAATCATCTAAAACATTTGTTGTCATAAGATATTTTTTACCACTATTTTTTTAAATATTTTTCAAAATAATACAAATATTCCAAAATAAATGTTTTTTTGATAAAATTTAGCTATTTTCTAAACTTCTTATATTTTTAACATTTTTGTAGATTTTATTTTTGGTTTTGAGAAGATAAAAATAAGATTAGAAAGATCGGTTGTGAGCCAAGAAACAATGACCAAGAGCAGAGAATGAACAAAAATCGTGTTAAAAAAATGAAAAGTAAGAAAATTAAAAGGAGAAAGAAGGAAAAAATAGATATCCAAATTTTCATATCCTAATCCTATATTAGGATTTCTTCTAAAATTCTAACCAAACAAGCCCAAGTAAGGATGGCCTGATGGCCTTAAAATGTTTTGTATTAATACATCACTTTCCCTTCCTAAGAGCATCTCCAACCAGAGATGCAAATGGAGAGGCAAATGCAAAAACGTGTACTTTTAACTTTAGTTTCTTTATTAAGTCATTCCAACGGAGCAGGCAACAGTGAAGCCAAAATGGCTTTTTAATTTGGGAAGAGGTATTTCTACAGGTTCCTGTAGAATAGGCAAAATTGTCAACAGCTATTTTTATAGCCGTTGGTCAACAGTGTTTATTTTTTCTTTAAAAGCAAGGAAAGAAACTTGTTTTTTTTTTTTTAATCTTGTATTGTGCCTCACTCTTCTCTCAAATTTAGAAAAACAAGAATCAATTATTCTCTAGTTAATTAATAACATCAGATGTGTTAATTAGCTGAAATTAAAAGGTATATTTATTTAAAAGCTTTTTATATTTACTCTTTAATATCTCTTGATGTTGTAGATTTTTTGTTGTTAATTTGATATTTGTGATGATTTTTATTTCTTTGTTATTTTATGTTTTTGATATGGGTTAAGGAAAACAATTTTTTATTTATGTTGTTATCTTTGACAAAATTAAGATGAAGTAATAATGGTAGTTGATATTGATAAAAATATAGAGTGACATATTTAAAATTTATTTTTGGTTGTTTGTTTTAATTTGAGGTTAATTATATTTTGTCTTATTTAAAATGCAATTAAACTAGTATATTAATCCTCTCTTGGTTCCAAAAAATAGTCAAATTGTAATGTTAGAACAAGTAGGATACAATGCTTGTTATTAATTCACATGTATGTAAACTATAAAATTGCTAGACATTGAATGTGCGCTTCTTTTATACTCTCTTATAAGATTTTAACTTGAGGTTTTTTTTAATGTAGATGGATTCAAATTTTCCAAGCTCTTTCACCAACTTTCTTATGAGTGAGTCAGAAGATATTCTCTCTCAACCAAGTGATTCTAATCAATTAATTGATGACTTAACATACTCGAATTTGAATGTCCATACAAGAAAAAAATCACAAAGAAGTAAAAACTTCTCACCAGAGGAAGATTGTTTACTTGTCTATGTATGGTTAAATACAAGCAAAGATCCAATTATAGGAGTTGAACAACAAACAAAACAGTTCTGGGCTCGAGTACATGCTTACTTTGTTGAGAATGGAGGAAACTTGAATAATCGTTCCCAAATAAGCATCTCAAATAGATGGCAAGAAATAAATAGAGAAGTCGGTGTAAATTTGTTGGATTTGTTACTCAAATTGAAAATCGTCAGCAAAGTGGAATGACCGAAGAATCAAGGGTACTTTTAATATTCATTTTCATGTTAAATTGTTTAACATATATTTTAACATTATTTAATTTCTCTAATTTTTTACTTACCAGATTAATGATGCTCGACAAATGTATGCTTCTTGCGTTGGCAAACGATTTCAACTAGAACATTGTTGGGTTATCTTAAGAAAAGAACCCAAATAGCAATTTGAGCGTGCAAGTCAACATCAAAGGTCAAACAAGAAACAAAAAAGTAATGTCAATGCAAGTTCGACTCCATCAGCTCCATCTACCCCTGATTCTGTTAGTTTGGAGAAGACAGTGAACCGTTGATTTATCAAGATAGACCAATTGGTCAGAAGGCTGCAAAGGAACGACTTAAACGTAAACAAGGAAAAGATAAAGTTGGGGAGACAACTGTAACAAATCTCTTACAACAATTCAGGGATACTCTAGTTAAAATTGAGGATCAGAAGAAATAAGACAGAAAAATTATGTTAGAGCAACAAGCCATGATGATTCAACAAAGTCAAGAGAAACAAGAATTGGACATGATTGAGAAAGAAGAACAAATTATGAAAATGAATATTTCTAATTTGGATCCAATTTCTGCAGCGTATTTCCAAAATAGAAAGTTAGAAATTATGCAAAAGAGAGGTTTTAATTTTTAATTAACTAGATTTATTTATTGTTTAATGTAATGTATTTTTAATTAAATATTTAAAAATTTATTGGTTATTTTAAATATATTGTTATAAAAGTGGTATCAATTCATAATATTTTTTTGAAGTTCTTCTAACACTTAACAACAATAAGTAGGATTAATTAACTTAAAAAATAACAAACATAATGAAAAAAAAAACATAAAAACTTGAAAATTATGATGACATAAGAAGTTCAAAGCTAATGATTCTACTCGTTACCATATTGTTCCCATAAATGTTCAACCAAATCTTCTTGTAGTTGAGAGCTAGTTGCTTTATCCCTGATTCGATTATGAGTTTGAAGAAAATCATGTAGTTTTGGTATTTCACCATGTGACACTGATATAAAGGAATTGACTTCATGTTCATGGTCAAATCCAAGGTTCATTTCTCCTTCATCCTCAATAATCATATTATGCATTATTATGCAAGCTTTCATAATATTTGCAAGCGTTTCTTCATCCCGGTATCGAACAGGTCCACATACAATTGCAAAACGAGATTGGAGCACCCCAAATGCTCGCTCTACATCCTTTCTTGCAGACTCTTGCTTACTTGCAAAATATTTTCTCTTTGCTCCTAATGGCCTTGGGATTGTCTTAACAAAAGTTGACCAATTAGGATAAATCCCATCTGCTAAATAGTATCCCATTGTATATTCATGCCCATTAATTGTATAATTGACAGGAGCAGTACGACCTTCAGCAAGTGCAGCGAAGATAGGTGACCGATCAAGAACATTAATATCATTTAATGATCCAGGCATTCCAAAAAAGGCATGTCATATCCAAAGATCTTGTGAAGCCACCGCCTCTAGAATTATAGTTGGTTCACGACAATGACCAGTATATATCCCATGCCATGCAATTGGGCATTTCTCCCATTTCCAATGCATACAATCAATGCTCCCTAACATCCCTGGAAATCCACGTTGCTCTCCAATTGATAATAATCAACAAATATCAGCCTCGTTTGGTGCCCTTAGATACCAATCACCAAAAACTTCTACAATTGCTTTGACGAAAGCTCTAAGACTTTCTATCGCAGTGCTTTCTCCAATTTGAAGATATTCATCAGTAAGATCTACAGGAATACCATATGCAAGTATTCTGTGAGCTGCAGTTACCTTTTGAAGACAAGATAAACCAAGAACACCAATAACATCTGTCCTTTGTTTGAAATATGAATTATGAGCTTCCACTGCATTTGCGATCCGAAGAAAAAGACGACAACTCATCCTAAATCTTCTTCGAAATTGAGTTTCAGTGAATTTAGGATTTTTAGCAAAATAATTATTATATAACCTTAACTCACCTTTCTATTACGATTGACAATATTGTGGCCAAGAATAGAGCCACGATACCTTGTTCTTCGCCCTTGATTATTCGATTCTTCTTCAGCAACCACAACAGTAGCAACTTGAAAAGCGAACATAGGAGTATCATCATCAAGATCAAAAGCATCATAAAAATTAAAATTAGAATGATTCATGATGAATTTTAAGGAAATATATTTTTGATTGGAGAGAAAACAATGGAATGATGAGAAAAAATGTTAAGGTATATAAGAATATTTATAGATGGATTATTTTTTCAAATTTTAAAATCTTAGAATGTTGGCGGTCATTATTTCAAAATTTAAAATTTTAAAATGATGGCGGTCATTTTTTCAAAGCATGAATTTTTTTAAAAAAAAATTGAAAATCAAAATTTAAAATATTGATGGTTTTTTTCAAAGTTTGAATTTGAATTTACTTTTAAAAAATTAAATTTTTAACAGTAACATATAAAACTAAAATTAAAAATATTCAAATAAATAAATTTTAAGTTTAATTTTAAATTATATCTTTTAACTTTCCTATTATTTTATTAAATTTTATATTATTTTTATAAATTACTCATATTAATTATATAATTAATAACATCATAATTATATTATATATAAAATATCTAAATTAGTTATATAATTATATAAAAATAAATTTAACATGAAATATATTAAAATATAAATGGCTTTTCTAAATAGCTTTTTACTATTGGAATGCACATAATCAAAAAAGCTATATTTATACTATTCAAAAAGCTATTTTATCAATTTAGCTTCTCAATTTAGCTTTTTGCATTGAAGATGCTCTAATAGCAGTGAATACCATATAAATATGAAAAGAAAAAAAAAACCTTTCTAAAATAAGAAGCTAGCTCCCTCTTTCAAAAAAAAGCTCCTTCTCGAGCCTCACAAAAACCGACAGCCTAACTTCTCTGAAGGTAATTGAAGTTGAAAAAAACTCACTCTTCTCTAAGTAGAAGAGATCAATCCAGATGAACAAGGAACCCAATGAATCATTACATTATTGTTTTTTTTTTTGCATTATTTTGGCTGACATTTTCCAGTGTAACTTTACTTCTTTTTATAATGGTCCAGATCCACTTCACTTCTTTCTATATTGGTCTGGATCGCAAGTATCCTTGATGGGCAGAACCTGAAACCTAAGCCTTGAAAAATAAGAAAAATAAGAATTGAACATTTAGTTGCCCTGGAATACCGAGACACACATTTTCTCCATCGTAGGGAGCATTTAATCAGGAATGTCCAAGCACCTAGAGGGGTAATGACCTCCAAAAATTTTTATTCAAGATATCAGATAGACATGAACAACTAGTGTCAACCAGTAGTTCGGTTCGTTGGACCATACAACTACAAGTCCCTTCCACTAGAAGAGCAAGCATGCCAGTCACATTCTGAAACAATCCTCTTCAACCAGAATTGAGGAAAGATAAACCAACTCGAACATGGAAAAGTAGGTACCAAAATATGATGTTTAATCCTGCAGCTAATCACTGTAGCAAAATGAAAAAAATAAAGACGATAGGGCTCATATTGTACCCTACTTCGCTTGAGGGTGTGAAGATATGAAGTCAATGGCAAGACTGATGGAATTGATCTTGTCTGCTTCATTATCTGGGATCTCAAACTGAAACTCTTCTTCAAGGGCCATCACAATCTCCACACTGTCTAGACTATCTAACCCAAGATCATTCTGGAAATGGGCATTTGGTGTAACCTACAAAAGTGAAAAATAAATAACAACCAAAATCAGATCCACATAGAAGATGGTGTTATGAATCTACAAGTTCTTTAGCCCCCCTCCCTTTGTGGCAATGAAAGCAAGTATCCATTGAGAAATTACAAGTGAGATTCTTTAGGAAGAAATGTGGGAAAATACTATGTGCTACGAATAGCCTTTACATTTCTTATTCAAATCTCAGTGCTGCATTCCACCATAAGGAAAAGGGGGTAAAATAATTACGAATATGAATGAAGCCTCTACAACAAAGCAATAAAAAAAACCATGCCAAAAACTCATTTATCCTGGCAACAAAATTCACCAACCTAACACACCAGTGGAAATGGGGTGAAATAGCTAAGGATAGGAAATCAAAACAGCGAGCCCATGTTTGTGCAGAAAAAAATCTGGATAGAGTCTCCAACATAACTCAAATTCCTAAATTAGACATGCAACCTTCACGCACTACAACAAACTAACTCAGCAAATTCTAGGGCATCAAACATTCTATAAAGATTCACCACATCCATTCAAAAAACAAAGTTCTAGTTGTAATGAATTAACATGAGAAATTGCTATGCCATCAAAACTTTTAACATAGCAACATCGTCGCTGACAATGATGATGTAGAAAATAATGCAATCTAAATCTCAGACCAGAGATCATTTGGTGCAAGAACTCAATCTATAAGCTGGGACCCATTGATAAATCAGGAATTTTCAACGTATCAACACTTTGATTCTAAGAACATCATTATGACTGAGACTGAGTGATTATGACCAGCTGCACCACCATTCATATAGCAGACTACTACTAGCGATATTCATAATAAAAAGTGGCAAAGAGAGCAAGGACAGACCCATATCATGGTGCAAAAATCAAACTTAAAGGTAGGAACCAGTGGCAAGTAGTGATCCAACATTGTACTCCTTCGATTTGGGCTAATATTCTTTATGTCCTCATATTTACAGATCAATTTTCTTCTTGACAACAGACCGGTTGAAAAAAACTTATTATCACATAATTTTGAAGATTGAAGATCAGAAGACCCTACTACCTCAATGCAGAAAAGTAGGTCAAACCTAAACATGCATTTAATCTAGAGTGCAAAAATTCAACTCAAGTCTGCATTGATTGCCTTGATTAACTCAAGGATTACACGAGTAATAAAATAAACATTCACATAAGAATAAAAGCACTATATCTGTCTTGGACAATCAAGATGTACTAATCTTCCAACACCATTTTAATGAAGCTTATAATTTCTCCATGAAGCTTTTGCTCTTCCGTAGCAAATACAGACCACAGGGCTCTACTGCACATTCGCATCAGATTGTCGACTTTGCAATGAACCATAAAATCAAAACAGTACAACAGAGAGTCTTACAAGTCACAACACAAATAAATCAAACTGCCCTTTTGTTTGGTTCCTGAAAAATATTGGATTAAGGACTTGAACGGTCCGAAAATCATACCCATTAGTTTACACTTGTTCATTTCTATTGAAATTGAAAACATATTAGTACCCATTTCACTTTCAGCTTCCAATCATAACCCTAAACGCAAAAGAATAAAAAATGAAGCACCAACACGTCTAATCTATAATTTTTTAAAAAGTAGCTGGTATTAAATCTGATAAATATTTACTAACATTATTTACCTTGGAAGGATCGACTTTCTGGAAGTTCTTGACAACATTGACGACTCGATCGGTGACCTCAGACTTGTCAAGGAAGGTGCCTCTAACTTCCTCGGAGAAACGGCGGCGTATGGAATTGAAGGAGAGACCGACGAGGCCGTTGTTGTTCGGGTTTCGCGTGGTAGGCATGGCCTGTACCTTCACTCTCAGGTACTTTAGCAAAGCTCCTCTCGCCGCCATTTTACTCCTTTTCTATTCTGTTCACGACTACAAATTTCTTCTACAGTTCTCTCTCACACACACTCTTGCCTCTCTAATCAAATAAGCAAATATTTCAATCGGCTGCTTTCTTACGGTGTCGTATATGTCGGAAGATAATTGTTTTTTCAGGGATTATCTATTTCTATTCTATTCTCTTCTTTTTTTTATATATAAAACAAAAATATTATATTAATTATCCGAAAATTTAAATCCTGATCGATACCGTTTCCTATTTTTCCTTTTCTTTTATAAAATTATTCTTCTTTATTATTTATTATTTATTGGTTATGCTTTCTCAAACCTCTGTATATTTTAACTTTTATCTCACTAAAGAAATAGTTTGCAAATCAATTTTTTTATATTTGGTTTAGTTTTTTGTTTTTAACCTATTTAAGAGTTTTTTAAAATTAAAAATAAAATTATTGAGTGCATTGAGTGCTTTTTTTTGTTGAAAAAAAGTTGAAAATAAACTTTTAAATTAAAAAAATTGGATTATAATTTTCTGATAACAGTTGATAACTAGAATCTTTACTAGTATATTATAGGTATGTTCGGGAGTGTGGTTGCGGTTGTTTTTTAAAGTGTTTTTTGTGCTGAAATGCATCAAAATGATTTTTTTTAAAATTATTTTTAAAATCAACGCATCAAAACGATTCAAAACATATAAAAAAATTAATTTTTAATAAAAAAATTAAATTTTTTAAAAACACGAATACAACCGCATTTCCAAACGTTAATGGTATTTTATTTACCACAATAAATGACATGTGATCACATCACATTATTTGTTTAATTTTTAAATAAAAAATAAATTAGTAAATGTTTTGTCTATCATATTAAAATAAATAAAATTTAACGTGTAAATAAGATTTAATGTGTGAGTATGGCTTTGCAGGCCTAACATGTGTTTGAGCTTTTTTGTATTGAAACACCTTCCAAGCCCAAGCACCTAATTTTTTTTTTATATTAGCCCTTTTGTATTTCTCTTGAATTTTAATTAAAATTCATTCTAAATAAAAATTAAGATTATATTAAAAATATTATTTCATTAAATATCATTTTATTTTTCTAAGATTATAGCATTTGTTTTTTTATATTATCAACCATTTTGTTAGTTACTAATATGAACTTAATATGCAAATTAAAAAAAAAGTGATTAGGAATATTTAATAAGAAAATTTATTTTTTTATTTTTTCCTTAGATTAATTGTTTTCCCTATAATTTTATGTAAAAAATAAGATATTATGTTTAATTTTTTTAATTAATACTTGTTTTTTAGATGATGATAAGTCTTTTTATAGAAAAAATAAAGCTTCTGATAAAAAAAATATTTTTAGCAAAAAAAAATGCATTAATAAGAAAATATAATGTAGATTAAAGAGTAACAATTTTTTACTACTTATTTAAAATTATTAGTTTTTTTTTTAAGTGCTTTAATTTCTTCACTTTTAATTCAAAAAACATCCTACTAATAAAAATACATGAATTAAAAAATAGTAAGTAATTTAATAAAATCATTTTAAAAAAAAAATCATAGTATTTCGTACAAACATCTATTTTAATTGTAAAAGAACTAACTAAAAGTTGATTTTGAAAATTACTCCACGAGATCTCGAGGGTTAATAACTAGTATATACCAAACATATTTCTCAGTAATTAACCATGCCATAAGTTACAAGAAGTCTTCCATTAAGTTGGCTTTCTTAAGTCACACTCTTGGTTTTGATAGCTAGTGAGTAACTCAGTTGAGTTAATTTCTAACATAATAAAAGAATATATTAATATTATGAATGTATTTTTAAATATTTTTTAAATTAAAAAAGCAAGTATGTTGTTTATGCTTAACAAAATAAATTAAAAAATAAAAGAGTTGTTAATTCTAATTAATCACTAAAATAAAAGGCTAATTTCTCTACTAAAAGTAAAAGAAAGATACATATAAAAATATTTAACCCCAATTTTTCTTTTTAATTTTGATGTTTTATTTATTTTATCTTCAGACCTTTTTTTTCATGAATAAATAAAATTTATTTTTGTAAATACATCATACCAATACAATTTATTTATATAAAATAAAAAACTAAAAGATAAATATCAACAATCTATTAGAAATATTATAAAATAAAAATAAAAATAAAAAGATGAACTAAACAATTTTTTTATAAATAAAAGAGGTGATATTAGTTAAAATTTAAATAAAAAAATAAATCTAATGTAAAGGAAAAACAAATAAAAAAGGAAGGGTATTAATTAAATTTAGAAGAAAAAAAAACACAAAAAATGAGCCAACAACCCAAAAGCCTAGACGAGTGATACGATCAAACGATTGATGTCTTCTTTCAAGTATAGGTTTGTCAAAGTAATAAATAATCTGACAAAACCGGGATCGATCCATAGAGAGCTTAATTATATAAAACCATAAATAATAAAATAAACAAAGTTGAGAGAACCTTGAGAAGTGATATTAATGTAAAGATTAAACAAAGATAAAACAATTGTTAAGTTTAGAGGATCCACTAATGGTATTTAAAATAAGTATACTTCAAACTCTTTTTATTACTCAACTGGAAACCATACATAAATGAGGTTCCAAACGAATGATCTATCATTGATAACTCATCTTAAATTGTTAACATGATCATATTAATTATCTTAATTGAGTAATATCAACACTTGTAAGTATTGTCAAGTATTCATGATACTAATTTATGTCAACAACAAATCGAGTTTCTTTCATAGCAAGATGTTGGTTATCCATAAAGTAGGCTATGAAAGAATCAAGTATTTGTTATGTCAAGAGTTGTACACCACGAATCTATACTCATCACTTAACAAGTAGGGTATTGAGAATGAGTATAATAACAATTATAAAACATGTTAATAGTAACTTTCTTGAATATAAATATTAACGTTCATATTGAGTTTGTGTTATACTTATTCTTACACCTTTAGTGTAACTTTTTCACCTTAGCAAAAATAAACTTAACTCAACATAAAGAAGAAGAAAAAATAAACAAGATAAGAACATAGTTATGATATAAATTAACTAAATATAGTAAAGAAAATGATAGGTATAAACAATAGATTAATAAGAATATAACATCAAATAAAACTTGAACATTACAAAAATACAAAGAAATATTTTTATATGAGAACCAAGATGCCTAAATATATGGAAATACATTCTTTTATAAGCTAAAATTTAGAACTATTTGGTGGTTAACTATTGCTTTGGTGACTAGCTATTAATTTGGTAGCTGGACAAAACGTCATTGATACATCAGAATTTAAACAGATGGTATTCATGCAAGTTGTAGGTATTTGTCTTATATTTACGAAAACAAATTGGCTCATTTGGACTTCTAGAACTCAAGATATGGGCTGAACACCGAACAGTATTTAAAATATAGGATAGATTCAGATTTCTCTTCTGTTGTTAAGATTTGAACTTCAAAATGACAGTATTGAATCTTGGTCTTTTCATTAGTGTTTTAGGCCTATGTCATAGCATTCCATCAAGTTAAACAACACCTAAATCCAAGGTCTACAAATCCAATTATGACTCAAAAATCAAATGGTGTTCTAGTTTGAATTGAACCACCCCAACTAAAATTTATTCTTTAAGCTTATCCTTCTATTTGTCTTCTTACCTTTAATAATTAAACGCATTGATCAATCCTCTAAATTATGAGATATGCTTATTTTACAAACATGTATTTAAAACAAGCATTTACCATAAAATTAAAAAAATATATTATATTATCAAACTTGTTATTATAAAACATGTTTAAGTTAGAGAATTTAATAATAATTCATATGTAACATAATGATATAAAATCTTAATAAAAATACACTTTTAAGTACTTATTAACGAGCCTAGGCTAATATTTTTTTTTAATCTTTTGATGGAGCATTGTCTAATCAAGTTTTTTTTAACATGGATGACAGGTTGTCCATTATGGCATATGACTTGTCATCCTTTACAATATGTTTTTTTAATTACTTCTAGTGATTAGAAATTCAGGTTCCAAGTTCGGAACTTTAAAACCTCATTTTCAGCTTATTTTAACTTGAAATTATAAATACATCATGCAAATACAATTACAATTTATTTAAAGAATTATAAAGTTAAGAAATAAAAAAAAAAACCACGATTTAAAAAATGAACTAAACAATTTCTTTTAAAATAAGAAAGGGAGTAAGAATTAAAATTTAAATAAAACAATTATGTTGTGCTAGGTCATTCAAATAGCCTAGGTGCACTTGGGTCTAGAAGTCCTAGGTCGCACGATTATGCTGATTTAATATTTTTTTATAAAAAGGGTGAGTAACCCTTTTTTAGAAACAAATAAAAAGCAGATGACACATTGTTTGCAAACATAGCTTCCGACCACTGGAGAGATGGTAAGAAAATCATGTTGCGGTTTTTACGACCCCAAAACTCGTTTTCAGCTTATTTTACCTAAACATGTAATAAACATCATTATAGTGAAAACTTATCGGTTTCTCATGTTACACGATGACTACATTTTAACGAGTAAGAGAAGTTTCGTCAAAGTAGTCATTGAATGTATATATAAAAAAATGTGGTCATTGTTAATGTGTTTTCAATCAACAAGAGAATTTAAAAAAAAAAACACACATTTTTATTTTTTAAATATTGAGATAATGACATATCAGATCGATATAAGTTAACCCAGGTCCACCTATCAAATACACACCCTAATTGATGGACAATAAAGGTGGTCAAAAAATTAGGGCAATGCATTTTTTATCCAAAAAAACAATATTTTCACCTAAAAACACTTGAAAAAACTCTTATAACCTTAAAAAATGATTTCCCCATCTAAAGAATACAAAATCAAATAGAAATAAAAACCTCTCTAGATCCCAATCTATCTTTTCAAGCGATATAGAAGCAAAAAAAAAAACACCTTAATAACACTCATTTCATTAAGATGAACACTTTGACACCAAGTTTAACTATTTTTGCCATCAAAACCTGACCAACCTACCTTTTTTTTCTCTCTTTTTGCTTTTCAACAACTCTTTCTCCCCTCTCTCAAGCTCAAGGACAAAAATATAAAGAAAATAAATTTTTGAACTAAATTAATTAGTCTTAAAACTATAAGGACTAAAAAGGACTTTTGAAAAAATCCGAAGGCAAAATTTAGGAAAAAGGCCCCAACAACATTTGTTTTTTAAAAAGGGTTCCTATTTTTTCTTTGTTTCAATTTTCATCCCCTCATTTTCAATCTTTTTCAAACAATAAAATTAGATTTTGTTTTGTGAAATCAAGTACCAACTCAGTGTCAAGGTGTTTCCTTATGATCTAGATAACTATATACAAATTAAATTAAAATAAATTATCAATAAAAAATATCAATCAACACAACATTGAAAGATGAAATTAATAAGAAAAAAAATTCAATGACTTAAAGCAAAAAAAAAAAGAGGACTAGAGTTGACACAACATTTTCTTAAAAAACAAATAACCTGTCAATTTTTCTTTGTTTCAATTTTGGTCCTTTCATTTTCTATTTTTTTAAAACAATAAAATTGAATTTCTTTTTAATGAAATTGAGTTCCAACTCAATGTTGGGACTTTTTTTAGACGTCAATAACCACAAAATAAAAGGAAAATAAAAATAAATCATCAACTCCAAGTCTTAATCAACACAATATCATAAGATGAATTTAAAAAAATGATGACTAAAAAAAGACCCTTTGATACATTATCCTTTGTAATGAAGAAATGGTTATAGCCTGGATACCCATCCATGAAGTCGAGGATTTTATTGCCAACTATTGAATCGACCAACATGTCAACCATTGACATTTGATATCATCTTTTAGAGTTGCAAGATCAAAATTTCTAAAATCTATTCAAATTCTTAGCTTGCCATTGTTTTTTAATACTAGTATGATATTCAAAATTTATTTAGCATAACTTATTGGCCTACTGAATCTAGATTCTAATAGATGCTCAATCATGTTAGAAGCCATTCTTCTTTGAGATTGACTGTATAGTTTAAATCCTAGCTTAATTGGTAATGAATTCTCGACCAAGCTCCAACCTAACCAAGGCAATTTCATCATAGTTCCAAGCAAAATAATTCTTATAAGAGTGATGATACCAAATTCACACGATAATCTTTTAGTAAATTCTCATTTATATAAGTTAGTTTAAGCTTATTTTTAGTTCCTAACTTAACTTCAATCAAAAGATCTGAATTTCATCATTTCCATCATCCATCTTAGATGGTGTTGGAGGAAGATTTCTCATATCAAACCTTTTTCTTTTTTTTCTTTTCTTAATTTTTTTTATGGGGTAAAAAATAGGTAACAATAAATTGGATGAGTTTCCTTTAATGGCTTTTTTTTTCTCTTTCACCTAGCATCTTGTCATATCAAGCAACATCATTTGCAAGGGTATAAATATTAGTATTTTTGGTTCCCACGAACCTCTTTATTGTATTCCATTGCATCTTTTCCAGAATTAATTTGATGCACTCGTATTTTATTATAATTATAGTGCACTTGGTTTTGACATTTCTAAAGTAAAGTACATAGCTTTATATGGAATCTCCTAGTATTGAAAAATTATAGGCTAAACAGCTACTATTACCTCTAGTTATATTCTGTAAAAATGCTGCTGAAAATTAGCCTCCATTTCCTCCTAACTATTAATAAAATTAGATGGTAATGTGGAGAACTAGTGGAACACAATTTTGATTGATGAAAAACTAAATAGCCTTGGTTTCATTAAGGATTAACAACATTATCACCAAATTGAATTGCCATATTGATTAGTCAATTTGGTGTTATTTTCTCTCATTGACTCACTATCCTCTGTATAGAATTATTTGAAATCAAGAATCTTAATTCCTCTAAGCATTGGATAGAGTTGATCAACCTTTTTATGGTATAGATGATTGCATACAGGTTGTTTTGTATATTCAACATCTAGCCCCATCTCTTGTAAGTGTTGGGCAAATTCCATCTTATCAATCCATCCCCTTTGGTTGTTGGTCAATAACATATCTTTCAGGTACAGGAGAATTAGCATTGCCTTACTTAAAGACAATATGTGAAGCATTGCATTTTCTAAGTATATGTTGGACTATCTATAGGTAAGGTTGTTGAGCCATATAAATAGCTTAAGGTTACCTATATACATATAAAGTAGGTGACACCATATGCTTCAATGTTGCTAAGGTTGTTGTTGTGTTTTATATGTGGGCGTGTGATACCCAAAATATGGTTAGGAACTTCCATACATTTCTATTGGAATAAATACTATTAGAACATACATTGGTACTTGCCTTTTAGGTATTTGAGAAAAAATAATAGAAGATCGATTCTGCCCCAACTTAATCTAAATGGTTTACATGATTTTATTGACTAACACAATTTGTTATGTTCTTCATAATGATGATGTTTTTACCATAATTCTTTTTCATGATTATTATGTGTTAAAATAATAAATTTATCCCATTTTAAATGTCAATTTGTTGAATTGATAGATAATCTGATCATCGATCATGTATTAATTTGTTGATGAATTGTTGAATTCTCGATCAATTATGATATTTGTTCTTGATTTCTTCTTTTCAACAAGAAGAACCTGTAATTAGAAACCTACTCCTAAATAAAGGTTGATAGCAGCCTCACAAATCAAATAAAATATGGAGTTCTAAATTTGATTTTAACAAGTTAAGAAGAAAGAATAATGTAAGAAAACTAATCTAGATAAAAAAAATAAAGAAGTGAGAAAAAAATAAAGCAAAGTCTGTAAGCAAAATCAAAGAAAAGAAAAGCAATAAATTGTGATAAAAGATAAATAATAGACAAATTACATGGAAATAAGTAAATAAATTGTGTATATAGGATTGATTATTGGTTTTAGAAATTGGATGATCTTTTTATATAATCCTACATGAACAACAATTCTTACCTATATACAAATTGTTTATAACAAATTAACAGCTTGAATCTTAATACAATCTGTATTTCTATCAACACATCTTCTTTCTAGAAATCATATATTTTCTAACTAATTTGTTATACTTGCTAGCATAATTTACTAAAGACTTCTATTTAGAATAAAACTCATAACTTCTAACTCTTTTAGTTGATTAAGACTTTTAGTTTCTTCGTTGATCAATTTTAGCTATACTTTCTTTATTTGAAAGTGAATAAATATTATTTATATTTAGTCGACACATAAATGTTTGTTTTTAGAAAAATTTCATGTTCATTCATATAAAAATTCACATTCAATTAAATAATTTGTGTTTGGTTTGATTGCATTCTTTCATTTGATATTTGCTGTTTCATGTGATATTTGCTGCATCGACAACAATATTCAAGATTCACCATCATTACAACTGGATTTTGGTTGAATTTGAAAATTTGATGTGAGAGTATAAAAAGGTTTTATTCTTTCTAGTAACAAAACTTAGTTAAAATATACGAGGCACAGACCACATTCTTAATGTCATGTTGATATCAGTTCCTATTCGGGACATCTTTGATAGCAATTGTTGTTATCTATCCTATGATATTCCATGTGCTTGTTGCATCCATGTTGTCATAAAACAAACAATAAACATAGGCAACAAAATAAATCATCAAAGGAATGAATTGAAATTTGCGACAAACCTGTTGTTTACACTTCACACAAAATGTAATGCTCAGAAATTTTGCTGTAGAGTTTCAAATGATAAGACCCAGGACATTCAGAATCGATCAAGTGCTTGTTATTACTAAATTTGTCTCAGCAACAAAGCTTGAATATGACAAAATGGTAACTCCATATTCACAAGACAAAGGTGAATTACAAAAAGGATTAGGCCATTGTGCTATTAAATGAAAACATACATCATGTTTACAAACACACCTAGTTAAGTTGGAATTTTTAGATTAACTGAAGATACAGTAAGAAGCTACATCCTAGTTAAATTGGCTTTGTGCATTTCTTTTGAGAATGTCCTAACAAATGACAGCGACCACATTGAACCACCCTCTTTGGGCGTTTAAAGTTTTCTACACGAAGAACCTTCTTTTTTGGCCTGCCAGGTGGTCGGCGAGTTTTGGGTGGGCGTATTGTAATGTCAACCTTGGCACCTCCACCTTCAGTTCCCTCACCCAGTTCCCTCCACAGGCTTTTATCAGGAATAGGGTTGATCATCTCTGAGTATGTCTCCCGGTAACTTGCAACAGTGAAGCAAGGTTCAGCAAATAAATGAGCATTTTGCCCACAGGAAATAAGTGCTGCAGCAGCATGTGCACAAGGTATACCATAGAGCTGCCAACGACGACATGAGCAGACACGACTCCTAATATCCACAATATTTGTTCGCTCAGTCGACACAATCTCAAACTCAACCTCATTTGCACGAAGCACTTGATAGCAATGTGCATCTGCAATAGCCTCTAAAATCCGTTTCTCAGCAGATGGGACAAGAATTGAGGTCCAGCTCATGCCAATGTCACGACGATTGCTAAACCAAGATGTCAACTGATGCCGAATATGCTCCATCATTTGAACAATTGGAAGCTCATGGCATTCAAGAGCCCAATTATACAATAATTCTGTAACCCCCAGCATAAAATGGCCATATCGCATACCTTCAAAATATGCAACAGCCCAAAGCTGGGGAGAGAAGTGTTGAAACCAAGGTATAACATCTTGTGAGATCTCCACCATCTCAGTGATCTTGCTTTCAAATTCAACTGCTGTGAGGGCATAAACTGCATTCCAGAAAATATTCACTAACTTTGTGTTCTTAAATGTGTCACGGAAGTTTTCACTAACATAACGCAGACAAAATCCATGGAATGCACTGGGAAAGTGTGTTTCAACTGCCTCTACAATGCCCTTATGCCTTTCAGACAGTATGGTAAGTCTAGGCATGTTGTCAGTATTTACTCCAAGAAGCTTCCGCAACTCTGACATAAACCACATCCAATTTTCATCAGTTTCCACATCAACAGTAGCAATGGCCAAAGGAAATAATGCATCATCAGCATCAACAGCTGCAGCACAAAGTATTGTACCCAAGTATTTTCCTTTAAGATGTGCTCTGTCAAGTTCCAGAAGTGGCCTACAAGCATTTACAAAGCCATAAATAGATGCACGGTAGGAGATAAAAAGTCTTTGAAAACAATTTTCTTGTCCGGTAGCAAAAACAGATGCAATGCTTCCTGGGTTGGTTTTTCTTATCTGCTCACAATATGCAGGAAGAAGGCGAAACCCTTCTTCAAAAGTTCCATGAAGTGCAGCCATGCTGCGCTCCTTCCCACGCCAGGCTTGCATATAAGAAACAGCAACCCCATGCTGGTCACGGATATCTTCCAGTATTTCCTTCGGTTTGTATTGTGGATTGTCTCGAATGCGTGCTTCTACAGACCTAGCGACCCAACCTACTGATGCTTGCTGATGGTGAAGGTTTTGAACTCCTTCACAAGTATGCTCTCCATGTAAGGTTCTAATTGAAAAGGTTGGAACTCCAGGACATTTTGCAACATGGACACGCCATGGGCAGCCTTCTTTAGAGCACTTGGCTATAAACCGGCTTCGATCTGATTTCACTATCCGAAGATCAAAATGCAGTGCTATAGCAATATCTTTCAATGTTCTTCTGCAAGTTTCAACATTAGGAAACTCTTGTCCAATGGCCAAAGCATGTTCTGACAATGCAAGAGGAGCATCAGGCACAGTTAAAGCAAGGTCTGCCATGAATCCACCAAAATGTGGAGAAACAACTTTAGTTGCTCGATAGGCTTCCCCTCGTGCTAACACGCAAAATAACCAGTTTCAAACTTGTATTCTTCAAATGCAGCTAGCACATAAAACCTCCAACAAAATATGGATTCGACAATAGAAAGACAAGAATAAGGAAATAAAAAGGAAGGTAACTCATTAAATTAAAACAGATGAACGCATTAAAGGAATAACTAACTTCCAAACAAATAACTATATCAGAAATTTAATAAAAATTGAATGGAAAGGAACAGGTTAATACAATAGAACATCAGAAGTCAATTACAATTTTTTCCTCGTGTTTATTTGAAATAAGGGGAAGTAAATTCATTCATTGTGCTACATATGGGGTGGTTGATTTGCTCGGCATCAATACATACATACATATATGTGAGTGTGAGTGTGTGTGTGTGTGTGTGAGTGTGCATACAAATGTAAATAATATCTAGAGTAAAAAACAAATGAGAGAAAATGAAACTGAACAAGAATTTTCGACCATAAATGAGTACACATCTTAATTCCCTCAGGCTAAAAAAAAAAGGTTCTTTTCTTTGGAGAACCAATGCCAAATTCCAATGAGAATAACTTATTTTCTGTAGTGAAAAAAAAATCACTTACAATCATCATGTCATGCCAGTGAGTTAAAAGGAAAACATTCTCAACCAGACACTTGGCCCATGTATCAAAGGGAAAGAATTGGTATCACTAAAGAGAACATTGTCAGCATTAAAGGCCAACAATCTAATGATGGAGATGAAACTCCAGAAATGTTCAATTTTTTTATCCATTCTCTGTTTCTCAATTTTCTCCCAAGTTTGCGTGTCAGATTCAAATAAACTTTGCTCAAAGGAGCTTAAATTAGTAACACAGTCAACCAATTTCACCAGCACATTCCACCAATAATAAGCAAATTGCAACAGTAATACTCCCATGTGATAAAAGAGGGTACAAGAAAAAAAAAATTGGCATACTTTGATTAGTCTCAAAGAACAATGGTTTTCTTGAAAGGAACAAAAGAAACTTTGCAGAGAAAGGGATGGGAAGTGGAGCTGAATATTCACGTCCCTAAATTGTCTTGGAGATTAAAAAAAAGATAGTCGAATTCAATTTTGGCAATTATGGAAAATACTTGTTTTGTTCGAAAACATTCATGTAAAAATGGATGGAAGAGTTTCAGAACAAACCCACATCTTCAAACATTTTTGGCTGTTTGCGCGCAAAAAGAAAAGATCATACAAGAAAAAAAATGCCAAGCATAAAACTAGTTCATACAATAAAAACATAGCTACTGATTCCTTTACCTTGTTTCAAACCTCCCCAATTGATGCTAAGTAGTGGCACATTGCAATCCATTTTTTAGAACCTACTTAGTCTAAATTCCCTAGCACTATAGGTCACATTAGAGAAATGATGTAAAACCAGATCATGGGAACAGACATTGACAGCAAATAAATAATAAATAAAGTCAAGACTAACCTACCATGGGTTTCTACTGCGGTAAGCAAGCAGAGGAGAGGTGAAATCCCAATAATATATCAGCTACCGGCATCCATCCATGGCCCTCGAATTAAAGAAACTAGTCTGTCGAAAAAGGATATCTTTCTCAACTCTCAGGGACTCTCAACTGGGACTGAGACAGAAACCTAGAAAAACAGAACACCCAATCTTTCTCAACTCTGAAGCATCGACAAAAGCTGTTCGAACGCTTTCGGACCTGGTTATTAATTCCTCTCACGTTGTCGGCCCGATAAATGATGGTATGGACCTGGGCTAAGTTTTGTTTCACGGGTTCCTACCCAAAACCTCTAGTTGTGTGTAAGGACCACCTGGGTCCCTCCACATCATTTTAATTAAAAAAACAAACATTCATATATTTATTGAATTAAAAGAAAAATAATATATTCGAAATTTAAATAAATTTTTTAACAATATTTAAATCTTCTTATTAAAATTTTTTATTTTTTATTTTTTCAAGACATTGAAAATTATATTTCCACTAAAATTAAAATTAAGAATCTAAAACTAAATTCTTAATTTATATAGAAGATTCGGATCTTAAATTATGTTAGAAAAATTAGATTAGAATATAAAAAGTTTGTTTTAATTTTATTTTATTTTAAATTTTATATTAATTAGAGTGTGTTTTGGGATTAAAATAAATTTTTGAAGATTTCAATGTTTTTTTTATATATTTTGAGGTGAAAACATGTTAAATTTAGATTATAGTACCAACAAATCTAAAATTTAATTTTTCAACTATAAAAAAGGGCTGAAAATTCTAATAAAAGATGGCACGTCATCTGCCAAGCATAGATGATATGTTGTCCAATATATATATATATATATTTTTTTTATCAATTGCAAAAACCTTTCAAGACCATAAGCATCTAGGCTTTTTATTTTTAAAGGCCAGGCATCCTATATTGTCTTTTCAAGCCATAAAGTGCCTAAGCTTGATTTTCTTGGCTCATTGAATTTTCTTCTTTTTTAATTATTTTTTAATTTTAAAAAAACTTCTCTTTAAATAAAATAATTATATTAAAAAAACACTTAATGATGTCATACTTTTCAAATAAGAATTAAACTTTTTACAATAGTATTAACAATTACTTTATAAAAAATTATATATAAACCTAATATAATTTTTTAAAAATATATTCAATAAGGATAAAATATCAATTTTTTATTTTTTACTGTAAATCTTTTATATAATTGTTTCTCAAATTAATTATTGATTTATTTTCGTATATAGTCACATAAAAACTATCAAGACATGATTTTATTTTTTTATTTAAACTTGCTTTTCAAGTCATGATATTTAAAAAAAAAAACAAAAACAAGTTGTTAATAAGAAATACATGTGTTTCATGTTTTTGGAAAAATATTGAAGACAAGACATAGATAAGAAAATGAAGTTTTAACTAAAGATAATTTTTTTCCTTGCGATTTAAATCATTATAATTCTTATAAATATTTATTTTAATTATCATAAAATTAAATAAAAATAAGTTTTGAAGATTGATTATGACATTTCAGCCATAAAAGATATTGATCTTAATGTCATTAGGTTTGTCTTGAAGATTTAATAGAGATGGTATAACTATTAAATTATGCTAAAAAAAATTATATCAGGATCTAGAAAGCTTGTTTTGATTTGATTTTAAATTTTAGATTAATTAGAACGTATTTTAGAGTTAAAAATGAATTTTTTAAGGTTCCAATGATTTTTTTATATTTTGAGGTGAAAACATGTTAAATTTGGGTTATAGGACCAAGAAATCTGGAATTTTATTTTTTATCTACAAGAGATGGATGAAAATTCTTATAAGAGATGACAAAAAATCTACCAAGCGTATATACCATGTTGTGCACTATGGGTTTTTAGACTGCCCTTTCAAGCCATAAAATGCCTAAGCTTGATTTTCTTGGCCCATCACTTTTTTTTTTCTTTTTCTTTCTTATTTAATTAATTTATATGTTAAAATAAAATTTTCTTTTTTTTTAAATAATTACAATGATATTTAAAAAAATCAGTTTTAAGTTGTAATACTTTTAAAGTAAGATTAAAGTTTTTAAGATAATATGAATAATTATATATAAACCTAATATTTTTTTTAATATATTTCTAATAAATAATCAATAAAGATAAAACATCTATTTTTTTATTATAGATTTTTTATATATTTTTTTTAAAATTAATTATTGATTTATTTTTATATTCAGTCACATAAAAGTTATAAAGACATGGTTTTGTTTTTTTATTCGAACTTGCTTTTCAAGTCATTATAGTGTATTTTGGATTTATGAAGATTTTTATGATTTTTTTTTAATGTTTTGAGATGAAAATAAATAAGAAATCCAAATTTTGATATTTAAAGATGGCTGAAAATTCTTGTAAGAGATGACACATCATTACCCTTCACAAATGACGTGTTGTCTAATTATATTGATAGCTATATCGAATGACTACATCATTATTTATTAGTTGTTTTAAATTTTAAAATTGATTAAGAAATTATTTGAAAACGTGATGCAAACCATGTTTTTAAAAAATTTAATTTTGTTATGTTAAAATTTAATATGATTTATATGTTTTGAATCGTTTTGATGTACTGATGTCAAAAATAATTTTTTAAAAATAAAAAAAATCATTAGCATACATTTCAGCAGAAAAAATTATTTAAAAAACAACCGCTATCAAACACACACCACACACCATCCAGCTATTTTAAATATTTACAAAAACACAATAATTAATTATCAAACATTATTATTCTTATAAGAGTCACAAAACCAAAGTGTAACACAACAATACAAAATATCCAATAAGTCGCCCGCACGTGGCACAAATTAACCTATATTAAAAATCTCTACTCGAGTAACCTCTCGATCTAAATTTTCTTTTTCCTATTTTTTTTATACGTACCTTCACAGAACGGTCGATTTCTAATACACAAGCAGCGGTAGCCGCGGCGGCGCCTTGGGCTGCTTTTGCACTTCAATAGTAACTCTCTCGGAGCCTCGTGGGGGCTCACATGGACATGGTAATGCTATGAACTTTGGAACATCGTCTCCAGGCATCACTACAGGCATCCCTTGGTTGTGGTATTGCTTCAAATCCTTAACAGTAAGAAAAATAAAGGAAAGATTAAAAAGGGGAGTGAGTAACGCGAGAGGAGACAGTTATCATCAATAGCTTAGGCAATTTGTAAGGAAGAGACAGAATTCGGATACCATTTGGAATAGCTTAGATTTAGAGGGTGATGTTTCGATGTAGGCCCCAGGATCCGGGTGTTCGGAGGAAAACCGGCGCCGGCGGAATGATCTTAGTTTATCCCAGTGATAGCAGCAAGAAAAAACACCACTCAAGCTGAGTATGCTTATCAAGAGTAAGGCAGCGCCAAGAGGAAATCCGAGGGACGGACGAGATGCGTCCACGTAGGGAGGAGAGAAATCCTGACTAGTCATGGAACAATAAGAGCACACACTAGTCCCTGAATGAATGCGATGCAGCAGCTCCTTCTCTCAAGTGTCGAAGAAAAAAGGCAAATGATAGATAGATAGATAGATAGATATTACAGAGATTGTTAATGAATGGTCGTGATGTTTATACGAGAGGATAGAGGACGGAGGGGAGGGGGGGATGTAAAAGGACGGAGACGAGGGTGAATGGGTGTAAAGGACGGTGGTGTTTGATTTTTTAAAATGTTTTTTTTTAATATATAAAAATAATTTTTATTTTATTTTTATAAAATAATTTTTATATAGAATATTAAAATAATTTAAAAATACTAAAAAATATTAATTTAAAATAAAAAATAAAAAAATTTAAAATTTAAAATATTTTTAAAATATAAAAACAATGACTACTAAGTTTTTGTGGTAGAAGCTATTTTTGAAAATTATTTTTTATTTAAAAATATATTAAATTATTTTTTAATTTTTTAAATGTTTAAAAACATTTTTTAATTTTTTAAAATTATTTTTTAAATCAACACATCAAAATAATATAAAAATATTAAAAAATATTAATTTAAAATAAAAAAATATTTTAAAAACATTTTTAAAATATAAAAACAATGACTTTACTAAGTTTTTGTGGTAGAAAGTATTTTTAAAAATTATTTTTTATTTAAAAATATATTAAGTTATTTATAAAAATATTTTTATATTTTTATATTGGCATATAAAATACTAAAAACATTTAATTTATTATTTTTTGTGGATAAATAACACACGTCCAAACATGACGTAAAAGGTACACGTAATTTTCGGCAGATGGTACGGAGGAGGAAGGCTCCTTTTGCTGGTTGCTGGGCATCAAAATCGAATTAAATTGTTTTTTAAAAGAAAAGGAAAAGCATCTGAGGGAAAAGGCAGAGATAAATTTGGAAAAATGCAGGTGGTTCTTATCTCTTGCAAGTACCTGGCGCGCAATAAATGTTGCCCTATTTTTCGTTGGCCCCACTATGATTTCCTGCATTTACATATCTATTTATTTTTATGTTTTTAAAATATTTTAAAAAAATTAATGTTTTTTTATTTTTTTACTTTAAATTAATATTTTTTGGTGTTTTTAAATTATTTTGATGCGCTAATATCAAAAATAATTTTTAAAAAATAAAAAATATCATTTTAATGTATTTTCCGAGTGAAAAAACATTTTGAAAAGCAATCACAACTACAATTCCAAACAGACACTAAACTCTTCTTCAACATTTCAATACCTTTCCTTGTTATTATATAAAAAAATTAAATGGTTCGGAGAAAACAGTGCAAATTAAGAAATATTTCATTATAAGTTATAATAGTAGTTTTATTTTTTATTTTTTATTTTTTTACGAGCGGATAAATATTTTTTTAGCTTTCTTCCATAAGAACAATTAGATTTTTTTAATTTTCAAGTACAAGCAAATAACGATTAGAGCATTAGAAAATACAAAAACAAAGTTTTGCCTTTAGGGGTATTTTGGTATTTTTACATGAGTATTTTGTGTAATTAAGAAGATTATAGAGGGATCTTAATATTTTCACGTTGTATTTTTTATTTTTTAATTAAAAACTTATTGGAGCATGTTCTACATGCTCCAACTAGTGGGCGACACCTGGACCATTAAGGAGGCGCTTGAGACACTTCCCGGTGGTCAAATCTACACATCCGTTATATCACATGGAGCAGATTTGGCCACCGAGAAGTGCCCTCTTTCACATGGACCGACGCATGTAAACATATCATGATTCGATTGTCACCGGTGATCGATTGTTTGAGTTTTTTTCTTTCTTTTCTCTCTCTTTTGATAACTAAAATACACTATTATCCTCTCTTTATTTGTTATTTGCTTGAGTTTAGCATGAGTTACTAGATCTAAACACCTTGTGTCTGACAACCATGTGTGTCGTCTGGTCGACCCAGGTGCTTGGGTCGGCATGACTGTCACACTCAAGATGAGTGGATCTGGCCTGACTGCAAGACCCAAGGCGTGTGGGTCTGGCAAGGTCGTCAGATCCAAGACTTAAAAGCCTATAAAAAAACATTATGATTTCTGTTTAGAATACTTTAAGGATAATATAAATGTATTTTTATAAAAACATTCAAACAATTTATATAAAAAAAATTAATTAAGGTTTCCATTTAAGATACTTCAAGGATAGTTTAATTTGTTTTTTTTATAAAAGATAGGAAAACTTTATTAAAAAAAATTATTTATGATACTTTAAGGGTAATTTAATTTTTTTATATAAAAAATTAATTACCATTTATGTTTAGGATATTTCAAGGATAATTTAAGTGATTTTTTTTTATAAAAAAAAAAATTATTTAGAATACTTCATGAATAGTTTAATTTTTTATATATAAAAAATAGAAACAATTTATATATATAAAAAATTAATGATGATTTCTGTTTAAAATAATTTAAGGATAATTTAATTTATAAAAACAATTATTTAGGATACTTCAAGGATAGTTTAAATATATTATTTATAAAAAATAAAAACATTATAAAAAACATTAATTAGCATTTCTATTTAGGATACTTAAAGGGTAATTTAAATGTTTTTTTTTAATAAAAACTAGAAAACATTTTTAAAAAACATATTTAGGATACTTTAAGGATAATTTAAATGTTTTTTTTATAAAAAATAAAAAATATTATAAAAAAATAATTAGCATTTCTGTTTAGGATATTTTAAGGGTAGTTTAAATATTTTTTTTCTTTTTAAAAATAGAGACAATTTATAAATAAACATTATTTAGAATACTTCAAGGATGGTTTAAATATTTTTTTTATAAAAAATAAAAACAATTTATATAAAAAAATTAATTAGCATTTTTGTTTAGGGTACTTAAAGGGTAGTTTAAATTTTTTTTTTATAAAAAAATACAAAACATTTATAAAAGAAATTATTTAGTATACTTCAAGGATAATTTAAATGTTTTTTATAAAAAAAATAAAAATATTTTATTAAAAAATTAGAATTTCTGTTCAGAATACTTCAAGGATAATTTAAATATTTTTTATAACAAATAAAAAATTATAAAAAATATTAATTAGAATTATTATTTAAGATACTTCAAGAATAATTTAAATATTTTAAAAAATTAATTAGGCATATCTGCCAGAACCAAGTCGCTTGGGTCTAGCCCGGCCGCTAGACCCAAGGTGCTTAGGCCTTCCACAGCTGCTAGACCCAATTCTCTTGGGCCTAGTATGATCGCCTATCCAAGTCGCTGGGGTCTGGCTTAATCATCAGACCCAAAGAGCTTAAAATATTCTCTATTAACTTAATATTTTTTTTGATATTTGAAAAAAATTAATATTGAGTGCGGGCTTATATCTTAGTTTTTACTTATTTATGTAGCATATTAACAATTAACATTAATATTAACAATTAAAAGAAAAAAAAACTAAAACAATTCTTTTTTACTATGAACCTAAACAATGTTGACTCATATAACATTATTTATTAAATTCATTTACACTGCTCATGACACATTTTTTTTATATTTTGATGTTTATAATTTTTAAATTTTATATTTTGGTTGTGACACTTTATTTATGTCACATTTCAATCACTATAATTGAAAAAGGAGAGAGAAAGAGAGGCTAGAGAGGGGGAATATTTTTCATTTTTTCTTTCAATTTTTTTTTTAAATTCATCCAGAAAAAAGAAGAGAAATTTGAGTGTGAAAGGGTTACAATAAATTAAAAAGGAAAATTAAGTGTTTTGGTGGGTTTTTTTTAGAATAAAAAGGGGAGAAGGGGATTGAAGAGGGCTTTGTTTCCCTAGCATCCAACACTTGTAAAACCATCCAATTAAGGTAATAAATGCCTCTAAATAGATTTATTGCATTGAGTTTGTGATTTTTTTTAATGAATTGGAGATGTTAGGCTTATTTGAGGATGAAATTGTGTTAATTGTGTAATGAATCAATTGTGGTAATGAATCAATTGTGGTTGATTGATGTTTGTAAGCATGAATTATTATTGGTAATGATTTGACTTCAAAAATGAAAAGGATAAAAATCTCTCCCTTATTGTCTTGAATTTCAGCCATGAGGAAGAATTTGTAAGATTGAGAATTTTGATGTAATTAATTAGTATTGTAGGAGATTATGGTTAGATGAATATTAATTGATCGAAAAAGGTTGGAAAATTTCGAAAAAAAAGGAGAAAAACAAATATTTAAACGAATTCAGTTAAATTATTTGAAGGCTAAAAATATATTAGTTATGAAGAAACGAATCAGATTATTTAGATTAAATAGTAAGTTGTATAAAGATGTATCGATTAAAAATGAAAATGAATGAAAGAAAAAAATTGACATTATACATGACTAGAATGGGGGACCAACTTGCGTGCATAGACATCAAGTAGGTGTTCGAGACCTTGATTTTTTGAAAAGTAATTTCATTATTTTTTTAATTGAATCTTATTCTAAAATGGAAAACAGAAAACAAAATTTGAGAGACTAATTCCCTGTTAATGGGATTAACGCCCTGTTTAATGGACGATTCGAGAGATTAATTCCTCGACCAATGGGTGATTGAGAAAATTGATGCCCTAGTTAATGAGTAATTGAAGAAACTAATCTCCTCGACAATAGGGGTTAGTGCCTTGGTAAATAGACAATTAAGAATAAAAAACCGGATGATTGGTAAAAGATTAAAAACTTGATTTAGGCTAGAGATGAACGTAATACGTTCATAGAATTGGAACAAATTGGCATCATATTATAAAAATAAGGGTATGATAGTAGTTAAATTGTTGAAAACTAAGGTTAGGAACATGTATATAAACATGTAGATGCGTACGATATAATATTAAATAATTATTAAGTGAAAAGTTAATCATGCTTAATATAAAACTATTTTCAGGTTTTTTGCAACATCAATTTAAGAAGTAGACTTAATATTATGTATCTTTTGCAAAATTAGTCAACGTAATTTGGGAAAACAAATATTTTGCCGCGGTGTAATTTTATAATCAAATTGTGTTTACTTATCGAACTTAATTATAGATATTGTATTTAAAGAAATTTATCTCTTTTAAATATGTTTGTATATTTGTTACACTTCTTTAGATTTATCTATTTTAAGTATTTGTTTCATTAGAGCACTTTTTTTAATATTAGTAAGCATTTTTTTATAGAGCCCTTTATGATTATTATCGCTAGCCACAACTCTACTCCGTTCCTCATGCATTCATCGAGCATGTTGGATAGGGATCCTCCCATTGGATGAGGAAAATAATGATCACATATCATATAAATAAGTAAAGGAGTCACCACTTAGGGTTAATGGTCATAGAAACCTAATAACCCTTCAACTAGAGCATGATTACGGGGTTGGCTACGTGGAGGGAAGATGAACTCAATCAACAATATCCCTCCAACGTCTAACTTATAGCCAGCTGTAATGCACATATTATTCATAGGCAAAATATCTGGTTTTAATGCACATAGGAAAAAAAAGAGTGAAAGGAAAACAAAAATGAATACATAAGAGTCCATTCCTTGGAAAAACGGTGGCCTTAAAACTTGATAACACACACAATAAAATAAGCACATAAGCAAATAAGATTCCAATTATCGAACGCAAATGATATAATTCTTGATTTTTATCACCTTTTAACGCAAGGTGAATGTCGAACCTAGTGGAATTGGACACGGACTATACATAAGTCTCATCACCATCAGCCAACCATCCCTCCATGATTTCTTTATTTATATAACATGCAACACGTTATCACATACAAGAAATTACATATACAAAAAAACAATAAGGATGAATCGACACAAGATTTAAAAATAAAAATGGTCAAACAAATAACTTGTGGGTGAACCAATTAGAAAATACAAGTTTTAAATTGATCATTTAAAAATAAACCACTCAAGGGTGAACCAATTAGAATTTTTTTAAAAGGATCAATTAAAAACAAATCGCTCATAGGTGAATCGATTAGAAAATGAGATTTTGAAACCAATTAGTCAAAATAAACCACTTATGGGTGGACCAATTGAACATGAGATTTTGAAAATGATCAATAAATAAAGAACCGCTCATGGGTGAACCGATAAAAAAAACAAATTTTTAAAGGATCAGTTAAAAACAAACTGCTCCTAAGTGAACCAATTAGAAAAAAAGAGGTTTTGAAACCAATTAGTCAAAATTAACCGCTTATGGGTAGACCAATTAAACATGAGATTTTGAAAAGAATTTGCCAAAAACAAACCGCTCATGGATAAACCAATAAGAAAACATAGGTTTTGAAATCGATTGACCAAAACAAACCGTTCATGAGTGGACAAATTGAACATAAGATTTTGAAAAGAATCAGTAAAAATGACCACTCATGGGTGAACTAATAAAAAAAAAAGGTTTTGAAATCAACTGGTCAAAATAAACCACTCATAGATAGATCAATTAAACATAAGATTTTAAAAACAAGGATTGATTGAAAAACAAACCACTTATGAGTGAAATAATTACACACATAATTTTAAAAATGAATTTGACAATCCTTGAAATTCATCTAATATCAATAATTGGGATGCAAAAGTAATCAAGCAATCGATATTGATGGAATCATATCATATAAAAAAAAACCACACAATCAAAATCAAAATAAAGAGTTCAGGATTTTATTTAATAAAACAATTCGCGAAGATGCATCATATGTAATCAATTAATAAATCAACATGAAATTATACATGACAACAATTAATAAAATAATTAGTCTCATAAATCAATGGTAGATCAATCATTCAAGTATCAATTTGGTAAACACCAGGATTGACACTTATATCGGATAATCCTTCAAAACTAAATCACATTCCTATCCTCCCATCTCTATAATGAAACATTGATGTGATCCTTATTTTTTCTTAGAATTACCTAAAGGGTCTCAAACCTTTTGAGTTTGGGGTGCTACAACTTTCAACATACATTGTATTCAATTAAACGTCCATAAATACATATACAAGCATAATTATTTTTAGTTACAAATAGAAGTAAAATAAAATAAATTAAAAATAAAATTCAGTGTGAGAAATTAGTGAAATAGTTATTGATTTGCCTTGTTCAAGAATATGTAATTACTATTCCTCCCCTAACAATACACCTGCATTGTTCACTCGATGTATGTACTTCACTTGCCATCACTATTGACGGTTCATAGAAAGACTTTGTGAGATTTTGACAAATCAATCTATTCACCAGGATGATCATGTTCTCATCCGTCCATTAATAGTGGTTATGTATCTCACGACCGATCAGGAAAGGAGATCGACAATGATGAAGACTCGGGTTATCCCTTTGGTTTTTTGGCTTTTAGACGTTGCTACCGCGTTGGAGATGGTGATTGGTCAGGATTTGTTCAGCTAAAGGACATGCTCTTTTCTATGGTGGTTTTGAGGTGAACAATTATTGGATGATAGAGAAATGATGACTAGTTTGACAACCAATAAGGAGAGAGAAGAAGATGTGAGCTAAGCTTTGGTGTGGCGTGGTCTATAATAAGTTTATAAGCTTGTTTGGATGGGCGACTAAGATGTTGCTTAAGTTGATCCAAGACTGTAGATCTAAGTGATTCTAAACTCAATCAACAACTTAGATCTTCTTGGGCTATGATAAGGTGTAAATGAGCTTACATTAAGTCTTTGAATCAATGGTTAGGATTTGTTTGATGTTTTGATTTAATAACCAATGCACTAACTAGGTTATGAGATGTGATTCACATTCATATAGGCTAAAATAATTTTTTAATATATATATATATATAAATTGTTTTGATAAAGTTAAAATTAGTGTAAAAAATCATTTTGATTGCTAAAAAAAACCAATTTTGACCTTTAAAAAACCAATTTTCACCATAAAAAAATATTTTTTTGATTCAAAAAAATGTTTTAATCGCAAAATGAAGTATTGATATATTGTTTTTGATACATTTTTACGTTGTAAATTACGTGTTGACTATAAAATGATGGTTTTGGCTAATTTTGCTGGGAATCTCGATTTTGACCATAAAATGATATATTTGACCTCGGTAAACCAATTAAGATTAATTTTGGAAAACATGGTTTTTACAATAAAATGATGTTTTGACTAAAACTTAATGGGAAACTCAATTTTTAACAAGGTAGCTCAGTTTTTCCTTGAATTTGTTTTTGCAAAAGTTTTTTTTTTTCTAGAAACATTGTTTTTTATTTCTTTTTGGTGATAAGGTCAAAATAGGTCATGATAGATGCCTCATCTTTATAATGCTTATGAAGAAACTTAATTGAAAAATGTCATTTTATTTGGCTTTGCATAGTAAGGTTGTAAAGAAAAGAAGAAAGAGAAAACAAGTAAAAAAATAGACAAAAGAATTTATAATGGATTAACACAAATCACATAAACATTATAAAAAAAAATTCGAGTCAAATTGTATCTTCCAAGTTCATCTTGCAACTCAAACATGTATTACATTATCACAAAATCAAGATATTTTCAGGAAAAAAAATTACATTTATCTGAAATTAAAGGATATATAAGTAATCACTGCCAATGTGCGAAACCTTTCCACTTTTCTTATTTATTCGATTTCTTGTTTATTGGTATGGGATTTAAAGGCTTACTACTTTGCAAGAGCTCGATGATGGTTATTTGATTTTCTTTTTTATTTAAAGGCTTTAATTTTTGTATTATAGATTTAATGGTTCCTTCTTTACTTAGCAAGAGCATATTGGAGAACATTGTTCTAGTCTCTATAAAAGGCCACCATATTTTGGAGGATTTTCTTCAAATTTTTGCTTACAACTTCTACCGCCTTATTCATGTTTTGTTGATATGACAAGGAGTTGCGATGCTTTATTTTTTATTTTTGGCACATTTTTTTCATCATCTTACCATTAAAATTATGAGCATTATCTATTATCAATAGTTTTGGCAACCTAAATATACATATTACATTTCTTTTAAATAACCGACACACTATTTTCTAAGTGACATGTATGAATGAAGCAATTTTTACCCATTTAGTGATATAATTGATCACTAAAAAGATGAATCAATACTCATTACTAGCCTTTGGATTGATTGAACCAATCATATATATTCCCAACATAGCAAATAACTAGGTTGAAATCTTGTTATGCAAAGGTACAAGAATAACATTTATCTTGTTTGCATGAATTTATCACTTGTGATATCTTTTAACATAATTAATACCATCTCTCTCAATGGTAGTCTAGTAATAACAAGTTCTCTAAATTTGTTATGTCATCATGTGTCCACTGGTATAGATGGTATAAACCCTTAATCAATCTTCACCATTGTCTTTCCTTGCCTTTTTCTTTTCGAGGCATCTTGTTAAAATTAAACCCTTTTTTATATAAGATCTCACCATCTAAGTAAAAATTTATAGCCAATCTTTTACATGTTTTCTTATTTGTTTTGGAAGGTTCAGGTGGGTAATCTTTATTTTTAACTTATTCTTTGATGTAAACACCACTCCAACACTACTTCTAGACATATTTACTACCATTTAGTCAATCTATTAATTATAGGTTCAACTTTATCATCCTCAATCACCACTGTAATGGACTCATTTGAAAACTCAAACTTTATTGGCTTTTAATCATTAACAACATTATAAACTTGATGATCAGTTATTGCACTGCCTTTAACTACTTTTCTTTTCATATAAATGATGTCATACTTAAACAACATTACTTGTCATCGAGCAATACAACTCGATAGATACAATTTCTTAAAAATCTATTTGAGGGGATCCATTTTGGATATAAGCCACATAGTATAGTACAACATATATTATTTGAGCCTACATATGCATCATACTATAGCACAACACATCTTTTCAAGAGTTTTGTATCTCGACTCATAGTTTGTGAATTTCTTTCTCAAGTAATAAATAGTTTATTCTTTTCTTCCAAACTCATCATGCTAACCTAAAACATAGCCCACTGCTACATTGATGATCATTTTATATAAAAATCAAAGGTTTGTCAGGAACTTGTGGTCTTAACAAGGGTAATTCTTGTAAATATTACTTGATTTTATCAAATACTCTTTAACAATCTTCATCTCAAACATTTGGATTCTTCTTCCATGATAGTTAAAAGATGAGTTCACATATTGCCGTCAACTTAGAGATAAAACGGGCAATGTAGTTCAACCGCCCCAAGAAGCTTCAAACTTTTTTCTCTATTTTATGTTCAGGCATAGTTTGAATCCTTTTGATTTTATTTTAATTGACCTTAATTCCTTTATTGCTTGTGACAAACCCGATTAATCTGCCAGATCAAACCTTAAAAGTTCATTTTATAGGATAAAGCCTTGATTTGTATTTCTTTAATTTTTCAAAGAGTTTTTTAATATATCAACATGATTCTTTTCTTCTCTTCACTTGGAAATCATATTATTGATGTATATTTCTATTTCTCGATGCATCAAGTCATGAAATAAAGCCATTATAGCATATTGGTATGTTGCCCCCATATTATTCAAATCAAAAGGCATCATTTTATAGTAATAAGTCCCCTACGACATCATAAAAGTTGTTTTGTTTTTGTCTTTCAGAGCCATTTTGTTTTGAATATAGCTTGAGAATTCATCTATAAAAGAATACGTGGCATTCTGGAAAGCATTGTCAACTAGCACATCAATATATGATAACAAGAAGTCAACAAGCCCTAAAGATGACTTCTTGTTATCATATATTGATGTGTTAGTTGATAATCAACACACATCTAAATCTTTCTATTTTTCTTGCTGATTGCAATTATGTTATAAATCCATTAAGGGTACCCCCATAACTTCAATGAATCTAGTATCTTTTTTTTTTCACTTCCTATTTATTTTTAAGCAAAACATCTGGCCTCTTCCATTTAAGCTTTTATTTGACTAGATTCATCAATAGCCTGTAGACCAAAACATCTATATCTCAACCTAGGATATTAGAGTAGGACTATGGAATAACATCTACAAACTCTTTCAATAAAGCCATTAGAGTGTGTTTGGTATTGTGGTAGTTTTTGTGGTTGTGGTTTGAAAAAAGTTGTTTTTTATAAAATGTACTTTTTGTTAAGGTTGGTTTGGTATTTATATATGTTTGGTTAAAATTGTGGTTGAAATTGAGGTTGAACAAAAAAGTAGTTTAATATGTTTCGTTAAGAATGCTTTTCAAACTGAGGTTATAAAATAATTTCAAAAAATATATATTAATATTGATGGTTTTTAATTTAAATATTGTAGATTTAACTATTGCTATTACATTATGAAATAAATAATATTTTATATAAAATATTTTTTATCGTGTCTATGTTTAGCTTTTTTTAATCTTTTTTGGTACTAACATTGACAATTTCAAGTTTTTCTCATTTTATTTGATAGAACATTCAAACAACTCAACTAGCTTAGCAAATTCTTGGATGTCCTGATCACTCCATTATTCTTCATCCATTGCAATTAAAGTTTCATTAAAGTTAAGCTAAATGAATTTAGTGCATTTACTTTGAATTTTAAAATGGTGATAAAGTTGTTTATCCCTATAAATAAAAGAAAATGTGCTAATAAAACTAAAAGAATGAAAATGAGATATTATTGAAAGGATATTGAATAACTTGATATTAATATTAAACATTGATGATAGCTTAATATAAAGGTGGTTTATTTTCCAATGTCTGGAACCATAAAAACTGATAAGGTAGAGTTAATATGGTAAACAATTACTCAGATTTAAAGACAACATGAACCTCTTTCTCGAATCAATTGTTCCATTGTTCTTATTCTTAATATTTTTGAAGAAATAATCAACATCAAATGTTTCCTCGATAGTGTTGATGGTAAGCTGTGGTAGCATGATAATCTCAATATTAAAAGGTGTTGAGGTTGGCTACTCAACTTGTCCCTAGTTTTCATCTTTGATCCCTGAGTATTTACATCAACAAATATATGTTTAATACCCAACAAGCCTCTATCATTTCCGTAAGCAATAAAGGATGGCTTAGGAAACGTTATGAAAATAGAGGGAATGTCAATCTTTTCATCTACAAGGCCTTTCCTTTCAATATGAGACAATCTCTTCTTGTGTTTTTTTATTCATGATTATTTGATAACCTTTCCTTGAAGGCTTGAAACCAAGGCTAAAATATTGATCAACATTTCTCAAATTTATGTAATTCACCCATTTAGCCAACCCATTACTCATGTTAAATTGTGGTAACCTATATTTCACGCAGACATATTATCCACCAATACCTTTGCCACAATATGATCTTTATATTTGACAATTATATATAAAGCTTTATTGTGTCTTGTTCTTTGGGGCCCAAGCTCATCTTTTATAACTATAAAGAATTGGTATCCTAAACTTTATCAACTAAATTCTTCATCGACTTGAACATGATATCATTGAGAACATAAGCTTCATTCAAGATTTTCTACAAAGCTTTGCGGTGTGCTTCTAAACTCAAAATCAAGGATAATAAGGAAATTCTAGCTGATATCTTTTTCAATTGGTCCATGATGCTATATGTATTGTATTTTATCATTTCAAAAAATTCCACAACTTCTTTATCTTTCATTGATTTATTGAATTCAACATTTTTTACTGGGGTAACTATTTCTTTTGCTTTATCATTTCTCTTCGGGAGTGAAATATCTCCATGTTGTTATTTATTTCCTCAACATCTATTATACTATTTAAGGATATCATTATCATAGCTCAAGATTCATTGATATGAGATTTACTATATTTATAAGGTTGTGCTTAATAATTGGCTTACTCATCTAATATCTATATGTCTCTATCTGTCCCTTGAAGGTTCCTGTCTAAATCAACTCCTTTCTAGATTCTAAAAGTGCCTAAAACAATCATGATTTGTACTTTATGATGAAACTCTTTACAATCATTAATATTATGGCCACTTTTCTTATGGAATTTATAAAAATGATATTTGTGAATGTTTGGTTATGTTTTCACTAGTTGTTTATCAAAATCATCTTTTATCGACAAGATGAATAAATAAGACATAGACACTTTTAGTGTTGATTTTTATTTATCATACTTATAATTGTCAAAAGTCAACATATTCATAATATGGTTTGGAAATGGATTTATACTCATATTCAAAGAATTAAAGGGATCTTTAAAAGTAATCCATCTTTGGTCAATCAAGTAACAAACTTTTGTTTTAAAATCTATACAATATTTGATGTTATATTTGAATATACCATTATGGTACTCACATGTTTCATTCAATTTGTATCAATGAGGATAAAGAGGTTTTAATACAGTCAAACACCAGAAAGACTTGACTAACATTCACTAGATGATTAAAGAGTTTTCCAAGGAAGATAGGAAAGGAGGTAGAATGTCCATGTTGGACTTTTTTCTTAACTCTCTTGTTGGTTCAAATTAAAAGACCTTTATCAACTATATAAGAACTGAATTAGGCAAGGGTATTTAGGTATGATATTAAGGCATATCTGAAGTTTAAGCCAACAATCCTGCAACATTTACTAGAATCAAATTCAATAGCGTTTGAGATTGCAATCCTTGTTTCATCTAGCTATTTTGGGAGTAATGTAGAGAGTTAAACTTTCAAGAATTGTTTTATTGCCCTCCTAGCTAAATATTCCTCCAAGTAGTTCACATCAAACTCTTTTTTTTTGTTAAAAATATTTCCTTTTGACCTTGTTATAAGTGGGTCTTTAACTTTTTTTACCTTGATACCTTGCTCAATCCTATCAGTAGTAGCTATGATTTTTAAAAAGATGTTAGCTCCATTACATAACAACTAATTAAAGTATATGACTATGAAGGTATTGATAAAAAGAGTGACCAATTCTCTTTTATGTAACAAGTATCATATCTTTGAGGCCACTTCATGCCATTTTTAGGCATACTCTCTCATATTCTCCTTATAGCCTTTTACTATAGACTAAAGACTTGATTTATTGAGAACCACCTCCATATTAAACTTGAATCTAGATAAATGAATCAACTTAAAGCAACTCTATCTAGCTCTCTAGAAAGAAATGAATCAAAAGTTTTTCGTCATGGTCAAACTCCACCATTTTATTTTGGTAGATTCTTAAGTGTGTCAACATTGAATTCTTACATACTTGGTAAAATCTAACACATACGACTTTTTGGGATAACAATATTGAAAACTAGACAATTATCGAGCGTTAGTAGAGTGCCATAGAAGCATATGCCCTAAATCATCTTAAGGTGTTCTTTAATAATTATAAGTTTCTCATCTTTAGGTTTTACATTATTTTTTCCTTAGGAATTTTTGTGGGAGTAAGGTTAATCATGGATGCATTCTATTGTTGTGGTAGCATTATAGTGGGGTATAGTGCCTTAAAAAATAACATCTTGAGCATGCCCTCAAGCATTCTAGGGATAATAGCATTAACAATATTAGCTACATTGGTTGCTTTCATGAATGATAGGAAGAATGATGGTGCGTATTTTGTTTCATGAGCAGTGGGTATAAGAATAATGACAAGAGCAATATATTTTATTTTTCTATTAGAGGTGTCTTAATTAGCAAATTGAGCCTGTAGGCTTTGCTCAAGCAAAGTAGTAAGCCTTGTGATCTCACTTTTAGAGTATCTAGCTCTTTTTGATGATTTTTCTCAAAGAGGGTTCTTTTTTCATCGTCTTTTTTTTTCTTGGATCAAGTGTTGTAGATTCAAATGGTAAGCTTTGCTCAAGCAAAGTAGTAAGCCTTGTGATCTCATTTTTATAGTATCTAGCTTTTTTTTGATGATTTTTCTCAAGTAGGGTTCTCTTTTCATTGCCTTTTTTTTCTTGGATCGAGTGTTGTAGATTCAAATGGGAAGTGCGGTCTTAGGACAACCTATATTTCCTAGAAAATAAAGATAACAAAAACACATAGATTATAAATAAAATTGTTTAAGTATTGATAAAAAAAAGTCTGAGATTGGATATGGATTTAGCCTTTTGGGAGGGTGATAGAAAGTTCAGATCTTGATTTGTTAATATTGGAATTGCATAAAATTAGTTTAATAATGATTTTTTTTTTTATCAATAACCTTAAATATATTTAAGTTATGGGGGTACCCTCATCGTAAAGTAATCTTGAATAAATTATGATTTTAATATTAAGGTAACCTCTAATTTGGATGATATATGACTAAGATATTTGACATTAAGTTCCAGAATCCAATCATAATCATACATGTAATTGATGATAGTTTTTTATGAATAAAATTTGATTAAAAAGTTATCCTTTCCAAAAGCTTATTCATAAATAATTCATGTTCATTATCCACAAACATTCAAGAGTCAACACATAAATAAAGGTTAAAGACTTCATTGATTACAAAATAAGACCACATATTTTTTTTTCATAATAACTTTGATGAAAAGAAGACTCTTTTAATTTATCATACAAAGAGCCTTTAACATTGTCTTTGTAGAACATCATAGTCTTCAATTTTGTTTTTGCTTCTCTTCTCAACACCTTAGCATTCGACCATATTGAGACAAATCAAACAGGAGTTCATTGCATCTTCTTATATAAATAATCACATCTTGTTTTTTCTATCCATGTTCTCTGTTAACGATACATCTTTTCATGTCTTAATACCTCTGCCTCTTATCTTACTATATCAATCTAGATATTAAACTCATTAAGCTTCTATAAATGCTACCTATTGACCTTTATCAGGTGGTTGAAGATGTTATACATGTATATGGATTAATGTAGATGATTTTGAGTCACCTTTTGTACTTATTGTTTTAGTTGTTGAACCTTATTCACTACCTGTTGCAATAATTTAATATTTTCAATATTAGCTTTTTTTATAATGTTTTTTTTTCCTGCTTGGAGAGCTTATGTGAGCCTTTTAGCTTCGTCTAGCTTCTTTCTGACATTGTCAAGATCATGTTTTAAATTCTGGATACTATTGATCTTTCTTTGCTTTGCCTTTTTAAGTTGACATTTTAAGGTGTTGATCTCAATAGACTTCATTTCCACAAAGGCTTAGGCGAGCTAACATAAATGTTTCCAATTTGTTTTTCTTTGGAACTTAACCTAACTAAGCTCTAATTGTTGTTAGTTTCTTCGAATTATGCTTCTAGGTCTTGCTTAGTAAATTAAGCTTACTAAGCACGGCCTAGAAGTATAATCCCATCCAAGTCCTCTTCTCTTTCCTTTTATATCCTAAGGGATGCCTTGTATTAGTGTCAGAGGAGTTAGATGTACCTTACTACTTTAGCAAATTGAGCTTTTAAGCATATTAGAGGATTTAACTTTTATTACCAGCTCTCAATACATATAGTTTCTCAATCTAACTGCTTGTTATTGGTTATAATCCATAATGGTTTTTGGTGCAATTCGGTCTGGATCATTTCTCACCATGTTCTGAACTAGTGGTTTGTGGTGTTATTCGATTTGGATCATTCCTCATAATATTCTGGACCATCCAATCTACCTTAATTGATTCTAACACCTTTTGTGAGATTTCATGAGTGAATCTGCCTATAAACCCAGCCAATCTAGTAGTCATAGAGATACCATATATTTATCCAATTTGTCTAGCTATTATGAATGGTGCATAACCAACATAACCAATAACGCTAATTAATGAAACTTAAAAATAATTGTTGCAAAACACTAAGTAATAGCCTAATATCATCCATTCTACTTTCTAAGTGATAATATCATCTCGTATGGATAAGAACTAAGAGATCCACTATTTCTTTGACTATCATTTTTATTTTGGCAGCCACTATTCTTGCTAGGTGTCACTAATCATTCCACCATACCAACTTAAAAAATGATTTGTAACCTTAGATATGAATAAAGATCTAAGAAAACAACATTTATACACAACACCTTAATCCATCTTTACTAGTGCCATGTCAATAATCTAGGGATAAAAAGGTCTTAATAGGTATTATAGTAGCGAGGTTGATCCTATAATATTTAATCTTCATGACTACATTGGCAGCTCCAAAACTTATAACAACCATATTCGAGGGGAACAATACTAACCCAAAGATTTCTAAGGCAAAGATCTTTACTCGCTTCATACTATTATTAGGTCTAGTTGACTTCTCCTAAAATAACTCATACCATTGGTATCAATACCACCCTTTAATCCCTTTATTATCTCTTACCTTACTTGAGTATATTTTTCTATTAAACAACTTCTTAACTCAGTTCTCCACCTCACTATGCTGATATCGAGAGGACACTTTTTAAGAAAACCTTAACATTTAGAGGATCTGCTGGTATTTTTCTATAGTAGGAGTCATATCAATAGAACTAATAGAGAAGCACTTATAAGATATGTACTATAAATGAACTAGAGCTTTGAGAGTGATGATTTGATTTAGAACTCGGAGTAGAGTAGCCATATTTCCATACTTGACCTTGAACCATTGTTGCTCATTTAGCTGTAAGCTATTCTAATATTATTGCAGCTATGAGTGGTGTTGATTATTGGTTAAACATGCTATAAATCTAGGAGGTTACCTCGAAACCCTTCTTATAAATAGTCACCCTCTTTCTATTAGAGAGATTCAGATAGAATCCAGTATTTTGATGCCTTTTGAAACTGAACTTTTTGATCACCCATCTTGAAACATATGACTAATTAATTTAGTTAGGGTTTCAATTACATCTGGCCTGCCCTATGTTCCCTAACATTGATAGAAACCTTTAAAGTTTAGATTTAGCTTGTTTAAGTGATCAGGGTAAGCTCTAGGTCTTAAAGCATACCTCTTTACTCGAGTAGTCATCAATTATTGAGACTAGATAAGAGAACTAGAAATGGGTCGAGGCAAAGTCCATTGATGTAACTATTTTAAGCTTACTTGCTTTTAAGAGATTCGATGTGTCATGAACTCTAACTCGAGAACAAGCCCAACGGAAAAGCCACTACTTGCTCTCTAAAAAGGGTCAGTTTATGAAAAATTATTTAGCATTAGTATATAGAGGGCATGATTCCATATCCAATCTCAGAAGTAAGGTACAATATAAAAGTTTACCTATAAATACATAACCATGTATACATAAACAATTTGCAACATAGCACGCAAGCACACACAACATGTAAGTTGATTATTTGGAACAAAAAAAAGGAATAAAAATCAAATGAATAATCATTAAAACAAAATCATAAACCATAGATGATGCTCGTGATATGCATGTAAAACATGACCAAAAAATTATGAGTTCCTAGCAGAGTTTCCATCTCGTCATTAGCTACCACTTGACTCTAATCCTTGTATGAACGTATTGGATAAGGGTTTTTCATGGGATGAGAGAAATAATGATCACATACCACACAAATAATTAAAGGAGTTGCCATCTAAGGTTAATAGTCCTAGGAACCTAATAACTAATTTACCTTAGTATGGGTAAACAGTTGGTTATATAAATGATACATATATTAATCATAGGAAAAATCTTTAGTTATAATGCACACATAAAAAAAAAAAGAGTAAAGTAAAGAAAAAACAAACATATAGGAATCCTTTCCTTGAGAAAACGGTGGCTTTAAGACTCAATAACACACACAATTAGATAATCATATATGTAAATAATATTCCAATTATCAATCACAAATGACATAATTCTTGATTTTACCACTTTTTTATTGAAATGCAAAATGCCGAACCTCATGGAATCAGATACAAACTACAAATAAAGTATTATCATCATTGACCAACCATCCATATGATAATTTTAATTATGTATATACATATTTATAGCATGCAACATGTTATCATGTTAAAAAATTTTAATATATTAAAATATATTAAGGAAATATGTTTTCAAGTGAACAATCAATAATGAATTGTTAAGGGTGAATCAACATAAAATTTAAAAATGAAAATCGGTCAAACAAATAACTTATGGGTGAATCGATTAGAAAACACAAGTTTTGAAAGGATTAGTTAAAAATAAACTACTCATGGGTGAACTTATAAAACAACATAAATTTTAAGTTAAAAACAAATTTCTCATAGGTGAACCATTTAGAGAAATGATAAGTTAACAATTAGAAGTTTATTTAAAAAAAAATGCTCATAAGTGGATCAATTGAACACGAGATCTTAAAAATGATAGGTCAATAATGAATCGATCATGGGTTAACTGATAAGAAAAAATAGGTTCTGAAATCCAATGGTCAAAACAAATTGTTTATAAGTGGACCAATTGAACATGAAAGTTGAAAAGGATCATTGAAAAAATAAGTCGTCCATGAGTGAACTGACTAGAAAACACAAGTTTTGAAATCGATTGGTCAAAACAAATTGCTTATGGGTGAACCAATTAAACACAAGATTAAAAAAAAAGCATTGATTGAAAAATGAATGGCTTAAGAAACTATTTTTAATTACAAATACAAGAAAAATAAAATAAAAACAAAACTCAGCTTGAGAAATTACCGGAAAGCCTCTAGTCTACCTTTGACAATGCACCTAAATTGTTCACTCGACACATGTACCTCATGTGTCGCCGTTATTGATGGTCCAATAAGGTTTTAATGTGTCGTTCTATTCACTGGAAGGATCTCGATCTCGTTCATCCATTAATGGTGGTTGTGTATCTTATAGCCAGTTAAGAAGGGAGATCGGCGACAATAAAGACTCAGGTTATCCTTTTAGTTTTTTAGCCTTTTGATGTAGTGACATTGTCCATGAGGATTGGTCGGGATTTGATCAATGAGAGGAGACACGCCTTTCATTGGTGGTCATCAATATAAATAACTAAAATAAAAAAGCAAAACCTTTATTTTGCTAAAAATAAAGTAAAAAATGCAGCAAAGAAACCTTCATTTTGAATCAAGGGTACTATAAAACAATACAACGTAAGGATAAAATGTGAGAGAAAAAACATGCACACATGAAAAAGATAGACAACAAATCACAATACAAAGAAAAAAATAATAATGAAAACTATTGTTTAACACAAATCTTCTCAAATCCCACTGAAAACAAAGGACAAAGGGTCACCGAATTAATAGCTTGAAAAGAAAAGGGAAGCATGTTGTAAAATTAAGTTTCCAGAATGAGTAAAGGGAAATTATGCTATCTCATTCATTGACATGAAGTCCACTTAAATACAAAATGTAAGTAACTGAAAGCTAGAAAATAAAACGACATCTATTCCCACAATTAACAGCACTTAATAATCGGGGGTTTCCTAATGAATAAGAAAAAACAACAGTCTTCCTAACTGATAGGAATTTATTGAATTACAAAAAACGGCTAAAATCTTAACACCCTCCCTTAAACTGAATGCTATCTATGCAGTTAGTTTAAAGAAAGGATTTGAACATACTCCAAGCAATCCACACAACTTCTCAAATGCTTTCAGCTTTAGAGATTTAGTCAGGATATCTGCAACTTGGTCTTCACTTCGACAATAAACCAGATCAATGATTTTTTCAGTTACAAGATTACGAAGAAAATGGTTCCTCACATCTATATGTTTACTTCTTCCATGTAAAACTGGATTCCTGGAGAGTTTGATGGTTGAACTATTATCACAATGAATCACAGTAGGCTCATGTTGATAAAACTGTAATTCTTCAAGAATCCTTCTCAACCAAATTGCTTGACATGCAGAAGTTGCTGCAACTACGAACTCTGCTTCAGTTGTGGACAGTGTAACAACTTGTTGCTTCTTTGATGCCCATGATATGGCACCTGAACCCATCATAAACACATGGCCTGATGTACTTCGCCTATCGTCTAAATCACCAGCATAATCGTTGTCAGTGAAACCAGACAGAATAGATCCTTCATTTTTCTTGTAGAAAATACCGAAATTTGTGGTTCATTTCAAGTAACGAAACACTCTTTTAGCAGCTTTGAGATGCAGCTCTGTTGGTTTTTCCACATACCTGCTAATCAGACACTGCATACATAATATCAAGTCGGGTGGCTGTCAAATACATTAAACTTCCAACAATTTGTTTGAAGTAAGTACTATTAACCCTCTTTCCATCAAGATCTCTTGAGAGCTTTAATCCTGGTTCAGTTGGAGTCCCAACTGGATTACAATTCTCCATGTGAAACCTTTCCAAAACCTCTTGAGCATATTTCTTTTGCCCAATAAAGAATCCGGTAGCTGTTTGTGCTACTTCTATACCAAGAAAATATTTCATCTTTCCTAGATCAGTCATGTCAAAATCAGCCATCATAGAATTCGTAAAAGCAACAAACATAGCCTCATCATTGCCCGTGAAAATAAGATCATCAACATATATGCAAACTATTAGAATTTTACCTCCTTCTCTAGACTTGATGAATAGAGTGTGCTCATATGGACATTTGTTGAAACCTGCCTTTTCAAAGTATGCTTCTATACAACTGTACCAGGCTCGAGGTGCCTGTTTCAGTCCATATAAAGCCTTCTTCAATTTATAAACCTTATGTTCATCACTTTTTATCACATAACCGGGGGGCTGTTCAATGTAAACTTGCTCAATTAGTTCACCATTAAGGAAGGCTGATTTCACATTAAGTTGGAAAATAGGCCATGAGTTTTGTGCAGCTAATGAAACAACCAGCCGAATTGTATCTTGTCTTGCAACAGGTGCAAAAATCTCTTGATAATCAACTCCATACTCTGGATTGTAGCCTTTCACAACCAGCCTTGCTTTGAACTTGTCAATTTCTCCTTTTTCATTTAGTTTTATCGTATAAATCCACTTTACACCAATGGTTTTTTGCCCTTCAGGAAGATCGGTTAACTCCCAAGTCTCATTTTTCTCTATAGCTTGGATCTCTGCATCCATGGCTCTTTTTCACTTTTCTTCTTTCACTGCTTCTGTAAACAACATAGGATCGGAGCCTGCAAATAAAGCAAAATGAGCAGTAGTATTTTCATCAGATAATTCATCTCCACTCACATAATCTGTCATCCAAGATGGTCTTTTCCTTTGCCGTTGTGGTTCTGAGTTAGACGCCTGATTTTCATTTAGAATTGAAGCACTTGCTAAGAACATTGGTGAGACTTCTCCAACGGACTGACTAGGAAGCTGCAATTGTGATTCAGGTTCCTGACTTTCAAGAGGAGATTGCAATGGCTGTTTAATTTCTCCGCCAACTTCCTCTAGATCAATTAAACTTTGTTGTTGTTCGGTACTACTCCAGTCCCATTTGTTTTCTTCATCAAACAGAACGTCTCGGCTGATGATTATTTTCTTGGTAATGGGATTATATAACCTGTAAGCCTTGGATTCTTCACTAACCCCAATAAAGACACACTTCACACTTTTATCATCAAGCTTTGTTCTCCTTTTATCTGGAACATGTGCATATGCTATACACCTGAAGATTCTGAAGTGATTAACTGATGGTCTGACTTTACTCCAAGCTTCTTGTGGCGTTATGTTTTTTACAGCAAGGGTAGGACTTCGGTTGAGTACATGAACACTTCAATTGACTGCTTCTGGCCAAAAAGTCTTTGGAATACTTTTTTTTACCAACATGCTTCGTACCATGTTCATAATCGTCTGATTCTTTCTTTCTGCCACGCCATTTTGTTGCGGTGTGTATGCAGCAGTAAGTTGCCTGCGTATTCCATGTAATTCACAAAAACTTGCAAAATTATGTGAGTTAAATTCACCACCACGATCCGTACGAAAGGTCTGAATATACTTGCCAAATTCCTTTTCGACACGAGCCTTAAAGCTGTTAAAAATAATAAAAGCTTCAGATTTATCTTGTAAGAAATAAACCTATGTTTTTCGACTATAATCATCAATAAAGGTAATGATGTACCTTTTGTTTCCATTTGATGTTGGATTGATTGGTCCACAAATGTCTGAATGAACCAACTGTAAGATTTGCTCAGCTCTCCATGCTTTTCCTTGCAGGAAAGAATCACGATGTTGTTTACCAACAATACAATCTTCACATATTTCTGTGGGACAATTAATTTTAGGCAGTCCTTCCACCATGTTTTTCTCATGTAAGGTTTTCAAGCCTTTGAAACTCAAATAACCATAACGAAGATGCCACAACCATGTTGAATCTTGCACTTTTGTTGAGAGACACTTCTGGACGTCATCCTAAATGTGTAGAGGGAACATACAATTGGTTGTCATTTTTACTTCTGCTATTAGGCCCTTCTCTAGATGATGAATTTGACACCGGCTTTGTTGGATGATGATGATATAACCCCTCTATTGCAGTTGGCCCATACTGATGAGATTACTTTTCAAATCTGGGACATAAAACACACTAGTAATTGTCTGCACAGTGTTGTTTTTCATATGGAATTTGATATCCCCTTTCCCCATGACAGACATGCAGGAGTTGTTCCCAAGTTTCACAGTTTCTCTAAATGTTTCATCCAAGTCATAAAATAAAGACTTGTTTCCACACATGTGGTTTGTAACGACCCGGATTTCTAAGCCCAACAATAGTAAAATTTTTTTTTTATTATATATTTAATACACCTGGTGCCGGTAATCAAGGAACTTGAATCCTTACATCATCAAAATACAACCCATACAATCAACAGTTCATTCAAAAGCGAATCTTACACAAACACATAATATTAATGTTGCATGATTTGAAATTCATATTAAAAATATATATACATGGACATGAGTTTGCATTCTTATACTACTAATAGCCATCACAAATTTTAAACAAAAAGGATCTAATAAAAGTTATACATTCAGTACATTGATCCCTACAAAGTACATGGTGAGTTAGAATGCATCTACTTAATTCTTTGCAAAAGTAGGTTCCCATGTATCGGGTATCCTAGACATCTTGTTGGTGTGACGTCCCTGCAGCAGTACAAAACATTTAAGAGAAAACAAATACTTAATAATATAATAATAATGGTAACTAACGGCCTAGCAATTAAATAAGCATTAACATTTATAATTTCTTCATGTATTTGATGTAACAATTAGTAGTACATATAGATACACAAGTTTTCAAATGCCATTCACCGAAACTAGTCGTTTATTTGTCCCGGCTATCCATCCGGATTCCATATCGATAGCTGCGTCGCTGCCAATCCTAAAATCGGCAGCCGAAACTACATCGCTGCCGATCAAGGAATCGGCAGCGAAACTGGGTCGCTGCCGATTTCTGTATCGGCAGCGAAGACTGCATCGCTGCCGATCTAAAATCGGCAGTGGAAACTGCGTCGCTGCCGATTTCTGTATCAGCAGCGGAAACTAGGTCGCTGCCGATTTCTGTATCGGCAGCGAATACTGTGTCGCTGCCGATCCAGAATCGGCAGCGGAACTGCGTCGCTGCCGATCCACAATCGGCAGCGAAATCATCCCTTTTTAACCCGGCCATCCATTCGGACGCCATTAGCCAAAGCTAATCATTCTTTGTCCCGGCCATCCATTTGGATGCCATTAGCCGAAGCTAATCACTCTTTTGTCCCGCCCATCCGTTTGGATGCCATTAGCCGAAGCTAATCACTCTTTTGTCCCGGCCATCCATTCGGATGCCATTAGCCGAAGCTAATCACTCTTTGTCCAGGCCATCCGTTTGGATGCCATTAGCCGAAGCTAATCACTCTTTTATCAACAATTAAGCGTTCGACAATTTAATGTCGGTTCTAACAATATGGTAGTACTCAAGTTAAAATATTCCAAGATTCAACGTATGAAAAAGAAAGGTGCAAGTCACCTACCTGTTCCACCTGTGGGTCGTTCCTGTCTTGATGATGGTCCAATCCCGACTGCACCACCTGAGACATCAATGGTCACAAATCAGCACAGTTGTATTTATTTTATTTTTGAATCACATTCATCATCACACTTATTTCAATAGTTCACATGTTCACATTAAAGTGTTCCCTATTTTACACCATCATATCATGAAATTGTTATTAGCATTTAAGTCATTCCTGCCTAGGAGGCTTATTGTAGGAATCGGCAGCGAGAACCGGTTCGCTGCGGGCTGCCAGTTCGGCAGCGAGAACTGCACCGCTGTTGGCGCCACAGTTTCGCTGCACAACGCACAACTCGGCAGCGAATATCACTTCGCTGCAGGAGGTTCAGCTGCGGCAGCGAAACAAAATTTCGCTGCGCAACACACAAATCGGCAGCGAATATTAATTCGCTGCAGCAGGTTCAGTTGCGGCAGCGAAACAGAATTTCGCTGCGCAACACACAATCGGGAGCATCAATTTCAGCACAATCATCACAGTAGAACACATTAATTCCAGCAACAAACATCACAGTAGAAACACATTAATTCCAGCAACAACATCACATTAATTCCAGCAACAATCATCACAGCAGAACACATTAATTCCAGCAACAACATCACAGCAGAACACATTAATTCCAGCAACAACATCACATTAATTCCAGCAACAATCATCACAGCAGAACACATTAATTCCAGCAACAACATCACAGCAGAACACATTAATTCCCCCTAGTTAAAGTCGGCCCTCTACCATGATTTGTTAGATGTTCTGAAATTGACTTTATTTCACTTTTGTTTGCTTGTTCTCTTGGTTAATTTCAGCTTCCTTCACAGCTGGCTTAGGTCTTAGATCAATTCTTTTCTTAGGGTTTTTCTTCTTTATTTTCGTTTTTGATCTTACGAGGGAGAGGAAGAGAGTTTCATGACCCATACCTTCTGAATTTAACTAAGTTTGAGGAAGGTTTGACACTATTCAGCTGCTGGTTCTCCTCCTTCTTTTTCCTCTCACGTTTTTCCGGCTCTCCTTTTCCTCTCCTCTATGCAGCTGCCCACTCCTCTCTCAAGGTCTCATCTCTCCCTCACAAGTTCACAAAGTAATCTCTACTGGTCTGATTTACGTTTCTGTTGTGAAAGGGGAAGGGAAGAACGGCATGCAGCTGCTGGATTTGGAAGAAGATGGGTCATTCTCTCTCCCCTCTTTGTATTTATACTACCCATCCAATGAAATGGGTTGTTTGGGGGTTGGTTTAGGTGTGTCCTTATCCTTGTTTGGTTTATCTAAAACCAGTTTTACCCCTCCCTCCCAGCTCTGCGTCACTGTTCATTGAGAAATCGGCAGCGAAAACTGCATCGCTGTCGATTTCTGCATCGGCAGCGAAAACTGCGTAGCTGCCGATCAAGAAATGGGCAGCGAAAACTGTGTCGCTACCGATTTCTGTAGTGAAGGCTGCGTCGCTGCCAAGTCCAGAATCGGCAGCGAAAACTGCATCGCTGCCCAGTCCAGAATCGGCAGCGAAAACTGCATCGCTGCCGATTTCTGCATCGGCAGCAAAAACTGCGTCGCTGCCGATTTCTGCATCGGCAGCGGAAACTAGGTCACTGCCGATTTCTGTATCGGCAGCGAATACTGTGTCGCTGCCGATCCAGAATCGGCAGCGGAACTGCGTCGCTGCCGATTTCTGCATCAGCAGCGAAAACTGCATTCATCATCATCCCTCTCTCTCTCTCTCTCTCTCTCTCTCTATATATATATATATATATATATATATATATATATATATATATATATATATATATATATTTTCCTTTGGGTGTTTACATGGTTGCTGCAACCCAAATCTAAATACCAAAGTATCACCTGATGAATTCTCCTTCTTGTCGATGTAAGCCATCAAGAGCATTTCTCCTTCAGTCTCAGCAAAATTTACCTTGGTTTCCTTCTCTTTGTCAGGGCATTCGTACTGATAGTGGCCAAGCTTATGACAATGGTAACATTCCACACTCGCCTTATCAAATTGTACTCCTTGATTGTAGGGAAGTTGGCGTCCTCTGCCTCTGCCTCTGCCTCTTCCTCGAAATCTCCCAAGTCCTCTACCTCTTCCTAGAGAAGTAGTTCCTTCATAAGTAGTGACCTTCAAGGCTTGCTCCTCCACAACATATTTGGTCATCCTTTGCTCATGAACTAACAGTGAGCTTTGCAACACATCAATCGAAACACTATCAATGTCATTTGATTCTTCAATGGCACACACCACATAATCAAATTTGTGTGTCATTGAGCGGAGAATTTTTTCAATGACTGCAACATCTTCCAAACTCTCTCCATGAATGCGCATTTTGTTTGCAATTGACAGTGTTCTTGCAAAGTAATCATTAACTGACTCTCCTTCCTTCATGTGAAGAATTTCAAACTCTTTGCGAAGAGCTTGGAGTTGTGCACGTTTCACTCGTGCAGTGCCTTGGTACTTCTTCTTCATCGAATCCCAAATGTCTTTAGCAGTGTCCTTCTTTAGAATGGTTTCGAGAATGGCACGATCTATTACTTGAAACAAATAATTCTTTGTCTTCAAATCCTTCAATCTCTGATCCTCCAACGTTTGTCGTTGTGCTTCTGTCAAAACAATCTCACTAGCAGGCTCAACAATGCCGGTTTCCACGAGAGTCCAGTATTCCTTGGATCGCAGAAAATTTTCCATCAACATACTCCAATGATCATAATGACCATTGAAGCGTGGAATCGCAGGTTGTACAAAGTTGTTTTCAGAAGCCATTGAATATCTTGCTGCGGCAAGAATGAAAGTTGCTGCTTTTTCAAATCAGGCCCCAGTGGGAGGCTCTGATACCACTTGTTGTAAAATTAAGTTTGCAGAATGAGTAAAGGAAAATTATGCTATCTCATTCATTGACATGAAGTCCAGTTAAATACAAAATGTAAGTAACTGAAAGTTAGAAAATAAAAAGACATCTATTCCCACAATTAATAGAACTTAATAATCGGGGGTTTTCTAATGAATAAGAAAAAACAACAGTCTTCCTAACTGATAGGAATTTATTGAATTACAAAAAAGGGCTGAAATCTTAACAAAGCAACTGAAAAAAAAAAAAAACATGACAGGGTAAAACGATGCCATTTCGATACCAACACAGACAGGGTAAAAGAACAATTTGAAAAGAGAGAAAAAATAAGAGAAAGGCCAGCCACCTTCCCTGATCAACAGAGCACGAAAGAAATCCTTGGAAAACAGGCATCAATGGGCATAAAAAAGACGAAACTAAAAGCATATGTGGTCCATTTACGACTCCCTTGTCCAGGGTCATCGAACCCAAGAATACAGCAGGCGAGATATAAAAAAAAAAAAAAAAAAAAAACCCATTGGAGAAGATAAGATGAACACGCATTAAATGCAGAACTATGAACACTTAGAAAATCGAGTAAAAAATGACGAAGGGAGGAAGGAAAAAGGATGGGACAAGAAAGGCATCGGAGACAGGAGCGCATTAAACTTAGTTTTTGCGTGTAAGGAAAAAGTCTAAAGTCAGCTTGTAATTTGGTCGCATTCTAACCTTGTTCTTTCTATTTTAAATTACGAGGAGAGTACACTTAACTCATTTAATTTATTTTTGTTAATCATCATTATTAATTGTTAAAATTGATTAAAAATGTGTAGAAGTTTGTGTAATAACAATTATTTTTTAAAATATTTTTTATTTAAAAATTACTTTTACATAAAATATCAAAATAATAAATATTAAAACAAAATAACTAATCATCATTATTAATTGTTAAAGTTGATTAAAAATATATAGGAGTTTAAGTGATAATAGTTGTTTGTTAAAGTATTTTTTATTTAAAAATTATTTTTATATAAAATATCAAAATAATAAATATTAAAACAAAATAATTAATCATTAATAATTGTTAAAGTTGATTAAAAATATGTAGGAGAGTACAATTAACACATTTAATTTGGTTTTGTTAATCATCATTATTAATTTGTTAATTATTAATTGTTAAAATTGATTAAAAATACTTGGATGTTAATGATTTTTTTAAAAATATTTTTATTTTGAAAATATAATAATATATTTAAAAAAATTAAATTGAAGTAAAAAAATAAAAAAAAATATTTAAATTTTTTTCCATATTTTAAAATACAAAATAGACAAGTTGTTAGATCTTATTTTTTGTAACATCCATTTGGTCGATAAAAGGACACGTCTTAGAGTGTTTTTTTCCTTTTTTTTCTGCGGGGGTTGGCGCCTGGGGGGGTTTGGTAGTCCCTTCAAATAGAGAGAGAGAGAGCAGAGAACCTTCACCTTTTTTCCTTTCCTTCGCTTTCAGTGTATTAATTAGCATATCCAAACTCTTGAAGCCAGACGTAAGCTTTACTCTTTCTCTTTCCTGTTCTCTTCGTTTTTTTCTTCAAATTTGTTCCTGGTGTAAAAGAGAAATATGGCGCCCGATCCTGAACAGCCCACGCTCTCCTCCCTTGGAAAGGTTTCCTATTTCTTTCTTAATGGCGTTTTTACATATTAGTAGTTGACTGCTTGGTTGCTGAGAGAAATTGAACGGGACGATTCCTTAAAATAACTTTTTTTAACGAGTCAAATTCGAGGCTGGATTTTTCTTACTTATAAATGAATTCCCATTGCTTGACTGGGAAACCAAACTGGATAGATTGAACTAAGGTTATTGTTATTATTGTGATAACTATGAATTGCTGAAAAGGGCTTGTGGTGATCAGGCGGGGAAGTCCTCGGGAGAGATTGGTGGTGTAGAAGAGCCTCTTCTTAATGGGGGGATTCACACTTCAGAGAATTACTCTCTTGCTTCTGCAATCTTCCCGTGAGCCTTTATTTTATCTCAGTTGTGATGTGTTTTTCCTTTTCTTTTCATTGGTTTTTGAAATCATTGTTGTATGCTATTTGCTTGCTTCATATCATGAATTGTCTGTCACAATTGTCAACTCAACACTCTTAAAAACCATGATCATAGTATTTGATGACTGGTTGCCCATATTTGTTTCCCAGTCTGCCAAATGCATAAACTCTGATTGTGGAATTGAGATTATTTTGTTTTTCCTTCTATCCTGTTGAATTAAAAAGGATAAATAGTTTTGTTTTGAAATGTCTTGGACCCTCTCTCTCTTTTTTTGGTGTTGTACTTCTAGTGCTTTTAAGACTGTCTCCTTAGCTGATATTCAGTGGCATTGGGCTGCTTTTGAATAATGTATTGTTTCTTCTATCATAAAAAAAAGGTGTTCTGGATTCAAATAAGCCAACGTTTTGATTCCAGAGTTCTTAGTTTAGTACAGAATTGTAAAGATTGAAAGATGCTAAATCTCGTCAATTGAATTGAATATAATGATAGGGGAAAATAGCATTTTAAGATTTCCTAGCTCGTTGACACTTGAAACAATTCCTCTGACACAGACCTTTGGTATCACATTTTTACCTCTTAGGAGGTGATTTTTAGTCAGGTTATTCATATGCCTTCAAAAATATGTCGAGACTTGTTGTGCTTTAACAATATCTTTAACAGTTTCTTCTAGATAAATAACAGTTTGTAAAACATATTTTCTACCACCTGTGACTTTAAAATTCTGAGATAAAAGGGTTGTCCATCCCAGTCGGTGATTTTAATCTGGCGTGGAAGGGCTAGGAGGAAGGAAGGCTTAGATGCTGAGTTGCGGGGACAGAGTTTGTTAACATAGTTGTATGGCTGAGAATATCAAGATGACAGGAAGGAGAAAAGGTTGCTTTTGGACATGGTGAGACAGTGAAGAAAAAGAGGAAGAAACTATATGCAGTGAAGGGAAAGGAAGGGGAGGCCTGGTGATACTCAGACCTAAACACTCAACTTCAATTTATTCAACAAAATACTAATCCCAAGAGTGCATCTCATTTGTTTATTTTTGTAGACATAATCCGTGGAACATAGTTTTCCTCTTTAACATGCTAAAACTAAGAATTTGAAAAGTAATGAATATCAGCTACAGTTTTAACATACATGTCACTGAAACAAGGGAAGAAAAGATACTGGTGATTGAACTTAAGATATCATTATGCTGTTTTCATTTGTTTTTCACCTGCAAAGAGAGAAGTAATGATATCAATATTGACTTTAAACACTTTCTATGATCACCTTGAGTTCTGTCACTTGTACTGAATAAGTTGTGGCTAACAAATTATGTGGTCATTATTTCATTAGCATTTTTCTACCCTGTTAGTACTTAAGGAGTGTCTTATTTTTCTCAGGTTTCTATTTCCTGCTCTTGGAGGACTGTTATATGGTTATGATATTGGTTCTACATCTTGTGCTACAATATCAATAAAGGTGTGGTTTTTCATGAGATTAGTAGGACCTATGGAAAGATATTTCTTTGGTGCTCATCCATTTTTTTTCTAGTGTACACTGACTTGTTCCTATATGTATTCAATAAAAAGCATGGTCCAATGGCCCAACAGATCTATCATTAAGACTTTCTAGATTGAAGTGTTGCGATAGTGATTGGAAGCATACAATAAGCCTCATTGCACATCCCACCATGTCTTGTAGTAAAAGAGCAAAAGGGATTAAAACTTATCAAATTTTTTCTTTGATTATTCAAGGTATTAGAAATAGTGAACTTTTTTGTCTTCACTTTCTAACCTGTTAATTCCTTTTCTTGTCCTGCAGTCAGCCACGTTAAGTGGTATTTCATGGTACAACTTGAATTCTGTGGACATCGGGCTCATTGTGAGTTTGTATTGACATTTATTCATTTATTTCATAGACTGTGACTTCTTGCTGCACCCCTCCCCCCCATGCACACACATGCACACGCACTGGCTTCTTCTCCCTCTCAATCCCCATCAAATCCTGAGTTGATCAAATTTCTGTTTTATTTTTTTAGAACAATTACTTCTGTTATAAAACGTGGCCATTTTTTCTTGCAGACCAGTGGATCACTATATGGAGCTTTGATCGGCTCTGTCTTGGCCTTCAATATTGCTGACTTTCTAGGTTAATTGTTTTTCATTTTTAAGTGGCAAATATTAGATCAGTGGTAATATCCTTTTCTTGTTGAAGTTGAAATAGATTAATTTAACTTGAAGGGAGAAGAAGAGAGTTGATTCTGGCTGCTTTCTTATATCTTGTTGGAGCACTTGTGACAGCCCTAGCACCTGCCTTTGCTGTTATGGTGATTGGGCGGTTTGTATTTGGTATTGGAATTGGATTGGTAAAACACACTATGCTCTTCTCTTTTACATTATACATTACCTACCAAAATATTATGCATGCTATTAATGCTTATAATTAAAAACAAGAGTTCTATTGCAAACTTAATCTGGATTTATTTGTATAGTCATGTATCTTTATGTAGAACTTAATCTTTGGTTTATCTTCTTTTAGGCAATGCATGCAGCTCCAATGTACATTGCTGAGACAGCTCCAAGTCGTATACGTGGTCAACTAATCTCTCTGAAAGAGTTCTTCATAGTACTTGGCATGGTTGTAAGTTCTTCGTGTTGCTTTTAAGGACTTGGGATATTTTCCAGGGCTTACATTCTTTGGTGCCAACAATTGCTGTTCCAAGAAACTTTCTGCGTGAGCTTTATATATTTGTTTTAAAAGATCAAAACGGTAAAGAACTAAAATTTTGTGCAGGGAGGTTATGGAATTGGTAGTCTATTAGTTGATACTGTAGCTGGTTGGCGCTATATGTATGTAGCCAGTACACCTTTGGCAGTAATCATGGGAATTGGAATGTGGTGGCTACCAGCATCACCTAGATGGCTGCTATTACGTGCCATACAAGGAAAAGGCAGTATGCAGGAGCTAAGAGAAACTGCAATATGTTGCTTATGCCGGCTCAGGGGTGAAGCTATTGGTGACACTGCTCCTGCGAAAGTAGATGAGATTCTTGCTGAACTCGCTGTTGTTGGTGAAGAAAAAGAAGTTACACTAGCAGAAGTTTTCCGAGGAAAATGCTTGAAAGCCCTCACTATTGGTGCAGGGCTAGTTTTGTTCCAACAAGTATCTCTACTACTGAAATGATATCATATAATAATCTGAATCTATTTCATTATTGCTTAGACAGAATGTATGTTCATGACAGATCACTGGGCAACCAAGTGTGCTGTATTATGCTGCATCAATTCTTCAGGTACTCCTTTGATTATGTAGTATACTATAGGAGTATCAACACAGCTTTATCTTTCACTTGGCCTTTAACTTTTGTACTGATTTCCTAACCCAATATATATGATAGAGTGCGGGATTTTCAGCGGCGTCTGATGCCACACGGGTCTCAATACTTATTGGTTTATTTAAGGTACATTCTTTCAATATATGAAGTGAAAATATCTATCACAAGTGCAACTTACTAAGTATCAGATATCAGAAATTATAAAATTTCAGGCTAGACTACAGGATAGAATTATAATTCTTTTTGGACGACATAATTAATTGCATTTTAAATCACGGGTACAGTGGCAGTGGTGCTTGTGGTTATGGCATCATGAGCCATTTTGGATGTTCCATAGCAGTCGTGGACACTATAGGCATGGATTGTTAACATGTTTTAGCAAGTTGTTTCCATTGTGCAGATTTCGAAGTAATTTTAATAGAAGGCAATTCTAATGGTATAAATGAATAAATTCCTTTGTTTTACATGATGCTGAACTTTTAGCTATTTAGTTTAATTACATGCTGATTTACAAGATTCTAAAAAACTTTAGTTAAAAAAAAAAGAGACTACTGCAATTGAAACTTTTCCAGTGTAAAAGCATTGAAAAAAAACCAAAGAATATTCTACTAAAATCTTAAACCAAAACACTTAAAACTTTCAAGTCTAATGAATGTGATGACTCTGACTGTTTCATAGCAGCTGCAATGACCACATAACAGACATTACAGATGTTATTTTGAGATTCCTGTTCTGTTACATAGTCTATTTTTGTACTTGATGACTCTTTTTAACTGTATGTAATGGAGGCTTCTTGTGAGTCAACTCTTTGGAACAAAATTTTCAACAATTCCATAAGTGCTGCTACTCTTTGTTTGGCTTCCATAAGGTTGCATTTACAGTGACCGCAACTTTTCTGCTATGAGAGAGTAAAAAGAGTGGTGGCATTAGTTTTGTTCCATGTTTTTTGTGCATGTGCACGTGTACATGCATGTGTGTTCTAGCTCTTTTTTTATTGCTTCTAATATTGTAATGGATGTTTAATTGCAAGGTTGTTTATGTTTCTCACTGATGCAGCATTATAATCTCCCATAAATCTGGATAAAACTATTCATACATGTCTCTTCAAAGTTTTCAAGTATGGTATGCATGGGTCTGGTCACTGTTTTTCAAGAGGGTAGATAAATTGTTTGAAAGCTTCACATTACATAATCTCCTGTGCATCATTGCTGTACTTGCAGATTTTTATTGTTACTATTCTCCCTTGTAACAAACTAATCATTCAAATTTGGTAGATCCTCCTTTTGAATTGATGTCATGCTGTCATTATTTTGAAATTAGGATGGGCTTTTATTGTGTGTGTATTCTTCCAAGTGATTCGTAAGCATGTTTTCTATTCTAAAGGTAGGCAATTTATTCTCGGGGAATTTTCTGAGATGGGGTTTTCTTTTTGTAGTTAATCATGACAGGAACAGCTGTTCTTGTCGTTGATAGACTTGGAAGGCGACCTCTACTACTCGGTGGTGTTTCTGGAATGGTAAATAAAGGCTGCCCTGTCTCTCAGTTTTTTTGTTATTTATTATTTTTTTTCTTATTCCAAGGCTGCACCTGCAAGAATGCAAAAGCTACTTGTTTGATGAAACATGAGATTTTGGGGGTTGGGGGACGAGCCCAATTACTGGTAAGAAAAAATTCAGGCTTTTGTAACTGTGCTGAAGTACATGCTATATTTCCATGACAGGTTATATCTTTATTCCTCCTGGGATCATATTACATTTTTCTGGATAATGCACCAGCTGTGGCTGTTGCTGCACTGCTGTTGTATGTTGGATGTTATCAGGTAGTCAAGCAATAAGAAAATTTCATCCCATAATATTCTGCTTTCTTATGTCTGTAATTTAAATTATCGGTTTGAGTATGTCCATACCCATTGGGTTAGTACGAGGATCATGAATATAATTGTGGGAATAGAACTATGTTTTTTTTTTTAAGAAATATAAATCCTGATAAAGAACCAAGAGATGGAGGAGACTTAAATAAAGGTAGCCAACTTCTGAAACCAAATTTCATCCCATAATATTTTGCTTTCTTATGTCTGTAATTTAAATTATCAGTTTGAGTATGTCCATACCCATTGTGTTAGTATGAGGATCATGAATATAATTGTGGGAATAGAACTGTGTTTTTTTTTAGAAATATAAACCCTGATAAAGAACCAAGAGATGGAGGAGACTTAAATAAAGGTAGCCAACTTCTGAAACCATGTTTGTTTGATTAGTCAATTATAAAGCCTGTCTACTGTCTTCCATTGTCTAACTTGGGTGATCTGTATACGCCCAAAGTCATTACAAAATTCAGAAACCAAATCCTAATGTTATTAACATCATAGAATAATTTGAAAGGGGTAATTTTGAGGAGGAAAGTAGAATTAGGTTCTTGGTAGAAGCTACTTCCACTATTTAATCGGAGAGAATAAAATTCCAAAAAACCACTTGAAATCTCGAGTTACAAATATGAAACCAAATAATCAGATGTTCATCCATGACTTCTTGCTCCATTCTTCACCACATCTTTTACATAACAGTTGGTCATACCATTGTGAGTAGAGCTTTTTGCTATATAAATGTCAGGAAACAGTTGATCTCATTTACATCCTGCAATTTGAATCAGAACAATTAGTCTAGGTAGGAGCATTAGCCCTTTTGTCCTTGTTCATTTCATATGGTTTCAATGCTTCATAGATGCCTTTGGAACATCATTCATAGTATAAACTATTAGTGTACATATGATCATAGCAATTTGGTCACGTGTCAGAGGATTTTTGGTTAAGATAACTTTAGTTCCTGGAAAAGAATGGAAAGAATTGCCACATTTTTTGTGATTTTCTGCATTTTGCTCCATAAAAAAAAAGGTAATTTCAGTGATTAATTTCAGCAATTTGTTTTAAGTTACATCAGAACACTTGGTTTCTTCCACTTTCTGTCTTCTTGGTTTATGAATTTTTGTTTCAAATATGTTATCTTATAGTGTGCCTCATAACATTGTTTTTTGCAGTTATCCTTTGGTCCTATTGGTTGGCTGATGATTTCAGAGATTTTTCCCCTACGCCTAAGAGGGCGGGGGCTTGGTATAGCAGTGCTTGTGAATTTTGGTGCAAATGCACTTGTCACATTTACATTTTCCCCTTTGAAGGTACACAATTTCAAAACCTATAAATGTTCCCAAAGATATTCCACTTTAAATTATTGCAAGTGCCATTTTGGATACAAAGTGTGGTGATAAAGTACAAAAACATTATCAAAGAAAGAAATGAAAATATATTGTTGGTGCCGGTTTCTGGCAAACTTGCTATAATCACTAAATTCCTGTCAGCTGCAATGACAAATTTATAAATAGTTTCATTGATTTTCCTGTGGATCTGTTATCTTATGTGGCGTGGGGGTTGCGTTTCTCTAGCATGTGCAGCACAAGCATAGATCTTTTTCTGAAGTCCCTATGCTGGAAGTGCTTTTCTTTTCGGACAGTAAATAATTCACAACTAAACATAAAAGAAGTGACTCTTTAAAACTTTTGATTGAGTATTACACCCTTATTTCTTTACTTTTCTAATACAAATTCTAATCTATCTATAAGAGTTTTTATCCATCTATTTAAAATTTAAAGCAAAATGTTTACTTTTGATGCATAGGTTCTACTCCTACAAAACTAAAATTTATAAACTGAATTATTCTATTCCACATCTGATCAACTAAGAAGGCATGGTGATTACTCTAGTCAATAAAAATAACTTGGGGAGAATTCATTAAAATATTTGTATATGTGATATACTTTACAATAAAATAATTAGTTTGTTATTTAACACATTAGTATTATTGAATTTCTTTCTGGAGATCATATAAAGGATTTGTATGTGATATTTTTACAATGTTAAAGAAAATGTGATAAAAATGTTCAAAAAAAGTTTAGATTTATAAAATTAATTCATTTTTTTTTTTAACTTTGAATAATACACATGCGTATGCACAGGAGTCTTTAAAAAAAATGCCTTGTGGTGGTACAAGTGTCAGTAAATAGGATATAAATGAAATCGGAGACTTGTATCTATAAATGCAATATGTCTTTGAAACCCCCAAATGATCCGGAAACCAGTAACTATGGAAGTAGAGAATTGACATGATTATCTACTTGATCGTGATTATTGATTTTTCAAACCATTAAATGCCTGGTGTTTCTTTTTCTAACGTTTAAATTAGGGTTCAGAGTATCTATTGTAAGGCCACTTTTGACTTCCAGAAGTGTTTGGAATTGGATAATCAATACAGAATAAAGAAAACCATGTCTTTATCTAATTTAATATATAAAACCATTAGTGAAGTAGATGATGAAATGTGGAAAAATATACATATTAACATAGCTATGCATTGACCAAAAACAAAAATATTTTTGAAATTTTGAAGTGGTAGAGGTTCGCTGCAAATTGTCTGTAGTGACTGCTTTCTATGGCTCTACAGCATGTTTTATTGGATTTCAATTTTGCAATTCGTAGGCAGAAAAGATTTCTAGGAAAATGCTTATAGCTGTGATTAGGCCTGAACATAGATGGGTAGCAATGTGAGACTACACAGACAAGAAAATAGTGACCGTACTGGAAGTCAGTCAGATAAGAAGAAGATACTTCCTCATAATGGTCTTGTGATATACAGAGAAGGCTGAAAACACTAACAGATGGAGTGATTTGGTGCAAATTAATGCTTTCGAGGGGTTTGAAAAGGGCACTAAGAATTAGGCCTTAGCTGTGAGATATGACATGATTTACACGAGCAATATGGCCTTCAATCGAGATTTTGATTAATGGGATTTTCTATCTAGCTTGAATTAGCTGCGACAAAGCTTTGAAAGCTTGACTTGATTATTTGTCAAACATATATATATTTGGAATAGATGTTTGGAAGGCTTTGTTTTCAAAATATCCATTGCATGTCTCCATCATGTATTGTATTTGCCTCCCACATGTGGTTTTTGTTTGGTTGCTTGATATAGATAGACTTTGTTTTCACTATGTTGTTTCTTATAGGATTGCATAATTTATGTAAAAGAAGGTTTCTGAATCTTGTCTAGTTGCATACAGTCCTGGTTCTAGTGATTTTCTGAAAAAAAATAAGGTTACGAGGTCACCTTTTCTAATTAAATGTTGAAATCTTCTTCTGTTTTATACGATGAATGAGTGCCTGAAACGCGAAGTCCATTAGCTGCATATTCAGAAGTTAAATTTACAACATTTAGTTTAGCGAAGGGTGGTATAGCGAGGAGCCTAAAGTTTTCAAGTCTCCACCCTTGTTACAATATTCTAATTTCCCTGCCTCAAAGCTCTAGATGCGCACCTGTTTTAACTTCCAGTCTGCTGTAGGTCGTGATTGTCAATGACATGACAATTTATGTTCCTTTTTTCCCTTTGAGTTACTATCAAAATCATTCATTTTACTCCCTTAATCTGCCTACTTTTTATTTATTGAGACTACTTGCATGTCTTTTGAGCGTCTCCGTGGATGTAGAACTCGTAGTTAATGATCTTATACATCTGGTTGCAGGCATTGCTGGGAGCTGGGATTTTATTCTATGCATTTGGAGTGATAGCTGTGCTGTCTCTCCTTTTTATATTCTTCATCGTGCCAGAGACGAAAGGGCTTACTCTCGAGGAAATCGAGGCCAAATGTTTATAGATTTTCAGGTGGTAGCTAGGGTATCTGCAGACCCTTTTGCATATGCAGGAAAAAGGGATGCCGTTTTACACTGCACTCTGTCCACGCGGTGTTGCTTACAGTGACAAAAATCAACAGATAAGCATAATCCTTGATAATAATCACATGCTATATTGGTTTGAATAATATATAGTTTAGGTAATGTATCTTTCTACTTTGTTCACTATATCCTTTTGGATAATCTTTAGATATTAGCTTCTGAGAATATATATTTTTTAATTATGCTGTCTAATCATAATACCTTATGGTTAGTTTTCAACAATCTAGCTCCGACAAGAAAAATGGGAACTTATGTAGCTAATGCTATCGTTCTTCTAACGAAAAAAGAAGAAGAAGCTATTACCACTTTGTAGAGCACTCACAAGGCTTCAAAAACCCATATACTTGCATGAAGTTTTTTTTTACCCCATTCAATTCTTTTTTTAAACTTAAAATATTAACAAAAATAAGAGCCAACAAAGCCAAAATACAACCCAAAGAAAATCTTCACTAGACAATATTAGGTACAAGAAAAATTACAAGTCCATTGGTTTTAAATTTTTTATAGAAGTTACTAAAACGATTATATATATATAATAATTATTACTACCCTACATGTATACATATAGACTTCTGAACTCGAAAAATTGAAGAGGGAGTCAACATTTAGTGCTCGGAGAAGATTAACAATTCTAGAAGGATACATAGATTCTAGAGGGAAAAAAGAGAGGAGTTGATTATGCTTAAAAAATATAAAGTAATAACTTTTTCAACAACTAAAGGAATCTTTTTATTATTATTATTAACTAGGGTGTCTGAGCTAGCTTGCGTGTACTTTGACTAATTCCACGGGCCCTGAAATTAACGATCATGTAAGTCTCAAGTGGCTATCATATTAGCAATCACAGGTTTCGAACTTGAGATTACGGGAAGAGCTTAGTCACAAACTTTTATTACTGGATCACCTACTATACTAGATAATTCAATTAAAAGAATCTTGAGATTGGTTGACATGGTAATTTGTACTTTTATTACTCGTTTTAAACTTATAAAAAAGTACAATTTATATTTCAATCTAAAACTATAATAGGGTCTTTTATGTTTAAATAAAAATAATTAATAACAAATATATTGTGAGAATTCTTCACTTAAATTTCTACTGAAAAAAAATCCATTAATTATAATTATCAAATAAAATAATAAATCTATAAACAAATCACATTACATACATAATATATTAGTGATACAGAGTCATCGAAATACATATTATTATTATTATTATTATTATTATTATTCAAATTTACATCTAGTAAACACACACTAGTAACTTAAATATTTTTAAAAATACATTGGACCACTTTATATAAAGGAAAATGGCATTAAAGTAAAATGCTAAATATAAAAAATGGTACTTGGCATATCAAATTCTCTCATTTTAAAGAAGAATTGAATTCCTAGGGTTGGGAGAATCTAATATCTTATGAAATTTGAGATTCTTAGAATTTGACTTTCCAATTACATGAATGTTTTAATCTCAAATATGCATTCCTTAGGTCATCTTCATTAAACTTCTACACAAACTAGATCATTGCATGAGTCGAGTTAATTTTTTTAACAAACAAAAATATTTAGATGTTGCTATTATTTTTTTTAATGAAAAAAAAAAATTAAATCGTGTGGTGATTGACTTTGTGGGTCCAAAAGCAACACGAGCGACCTGAAAAAATAAAATTTGACTAAAAATATTTTAAAATAATATTTTTTTTTTAATATTAAAATAATAACATATTTGATTGACTTGAGTTAACTTAGGTTAATAGGTCAAATTCGTGATTCAGCTTATGATACTATGATAACCTCATAGAAAGCAAATAAAAAAAATATGAAGTCTAATTCTCAATCAACTCAATGTTGAATGATGAAATTTTTTTTAAAAATCAATTAATAAAAGACCTAAAAAAACAACTCAAGTTAACTTGTCAAGCTTGTGACCCGAATCATAAGACCGAGATAATCTCATAGAAAGCAAATCAAAACAAATTACAAATTTCAATTTCCAATCAGCTTAATGTTGAAGGATGAGATTAAAAAAAAATCAATTAAAAAAAAATATAAAAAATAACTCGAGTTAATCTCCCAAACCCATAAACCGGGTCATGAGACATAGATAACCTCATAGAAAAAAAATAAAGCAAATGACTTGATTTAACCTGGATTAACCTGCCAAATCTGTGAATCTGACTATGATATTAAGTTAACTTCATAGAAAACAAATCAAAATAATTATGAAGTTTAATTTTCAATTAGCCATATCGGACCCAATATTGAATGATGAAATTTGTAAAAATTCTAATTAAAAATTGACACAAAAAATGAGTCAAGACAACTTGGATTAACCCGTTAAACATTATTCCCAACTCATAAGGATGAGATAATCTTATAAAAAATAAACCAAAACAAATGATAAAGCCTACTTCTAATCAAATACAATATTAAATGATGAAATTGAAAAAACCAATCAACTAAGCTAACCAGGTCAACTCGTCAAATTCGTGATCCGGGTCATGAGACGAGGAAACCCAATAAAAAGCAAATCTAATGTTGAAGGACCCATTATCCGAGTCATGAGATCAAAATAACTTCTTAGAAATAAAAAACAAAAAAAACAACCCGATTGAACCAGGATAAAAATACCAAAACTAGCGACCTTGATCATGAGATTAAGATATCCTCGTAGAAATAAAATTAAAACAGATTATGAAACTTAATTTTCAACTGATCCAATATTTATTGATGAAATTGAAAAAAAAATCAATTAAAAAAAGAACACAAAAAATAACTCAAGTCAACTCGAGTTAACCCGTTAAGCAGTATTCTAGAGTCAAACAAAACAAATCATGAAATTTAATTTTTAATCAACTCAATATTAATTGATAAAATTGAAAAAAAAGTTATTTAAAAAAAACTCGAGTCAATCAAGTTAACCCGTTAAACCTGTAATATGTCGTGAAAGTGATATAATCCAATAAAAAATAAATTTAATATTAATTTTTTTTTGAAACACATGAGTTTAATGGTTTAGAAATGAGTTTGAACCTATTTTTTTTTTGTTAAAATTTATTTATTTTTTTAAATTAATTTTTTTATGTTTTTAAACCATCTTGATGTGTTATATTAAAAATCAATTTTAAAAAATAAAAAATTTTATTTTAATATTTTTTCAAGTAAAATAATATTTTTAAAAATAATATGATATTTTCAAATATCCTACTCCGAGTTCTACAATGATATATTATTTTAAGAGTTATCTATTTCAAAGATGCGAAGCACTTTCTTTGTATTAATTGTTTGAATAAAAGGAAGAAAGAAAGAACGTGTAAAAGGTTCTGATTGAAATGTTTTAAAAGGAAATATCAACATCGTAAATTAATTGTTTGAGAAAAAGAAAAACGATGAGAGATGATAACATCACATATCAAGGCATGAAACAGTAGTTACATTTTTAATTCCATAAAATTTATCTCATTACAAATATAAGATTTTTTTTTAAAAAAAGTATTGTTTAATGAAATTTATTTTCTATTTACCATAAAAGAAAAAAGTTGTATCATGATATGATTAAAGTGGAGTTTGCTGGGCATTGCAGCAGTAGAAAATGCTAGCATTTTTTAAAATAATATTTATATTTAATAAAATTAATGTCTACACAATTGTTAACAATTAATTTGGAGTTGAAAAATGCAACTCAATATATCAACATTTACCAACACCCAAATTACCACTTCTATTTCCTAATCCTCACCAACCATATCATCGAAGATAAATCATTCCATCACTATCATCACCATCTCAATCATCCTAAACAACCACCTTAACCACCATCAACCTCACTAAATCAAACCATGTTCACTCATACCCACCAATAAAGCTACCAAGAATAAAGTTTAGGTAACTCTGAAATGTAACTTAACTGGTTAGATTTTGAGTCTATTTTTAAGAGATTATTAGTTTGAGTTTTATAAACCTCAGAGCTGCTGGAGGATTACATAATCATTAATTTCAAAATTTATAAAATTAGTTAAAATATAAATAAAAATAATAATAATAAGGTTTGGGTTCATTAAAAGTAACGATAAAAGAAAGAACAGTAAGCGCAGATCTGAAAAAAAGAAAACATAGTTTTGAGAGAAGAAAAGGAGAAACCAAGATGGTAAGAGTATGAGCGAGAAAGAGGGAGGGAGGGAGAGCGGCTGCCGAGAATAATTAGATTACAAGAACGTGGTACTAGGGTTGGAAGGGTGAGGAAATGGACGGCGAAGATGAAAACACTATATTGCACACGTAGGGTTATTAATGATTTAAAAACCTTTAGCAACCGTTGCCAGCCTGATGCTAATCTCGCAATTTTATGGTAATTAATGATTAATTATTAATATTTTATTAGTTATTTTTTAGGTTAAATTTTTTTTTAAAAAAATATAATTAGAAGATAGAAATCTTAAATAAAAATATTTTTATTATTTTTTATGGGTCACGTGTTTTATATATACATTTTTTATTGTGTCTAATTTTTTTTTAAGATGAGCTTAGGAAATAATTAATATGATACCATTAGTTACTTCATAAACACAATAAAATTTTGCATTGCTAATCTTTTCCAATAAATTCTTTTGAATTTGTCATTAATGATTGAATCAAAAGATAGGGTAAAGAGTTTGTGGTGTTTGTGATTATCAAATATTGTTTGTTTGTGACATAATTTTTATGTCTGCACATAGGATATTTCAAATATAAAAGAAATTCTGCTGAAATTTTAATAAAATTTTAATAAGTTAGAAATATAGATATCTTTTGATTGATCCATTTGACTCATTGAACTACATGATAATGACCAATAAAAACAATTTACACTATTCTTGGATTTATTCATAAGAAATTTATACCCAAATGTTAGGGATGTTACAAATATAAAGTGTAGTTTGTCCATGGTCAATGGTGGAATATGAAAACTCAAGGTCTTCTTTAGCTAATAACAATTTATAGACCCGAGTTGCGCTACCGATCAATCAATTTTTTTAATGTAACAAAAAATATTCAGGCTATAAAGAATTATTTGATATTTTTATTAATTTAATTCAATAAATCAACTTTGAAACCTTGTATCTGAATTCTTATTTTGCTCAAGTTTAAAATTAAATCAAGTGGAAGTTATCCTAATAGGACTTAATCAATTTCGCTAATTCAAAAATATCCCGGTCGACTGGTAAAAATATTATAATAAAAAAAAGGAGAGTAGATAAAATTAGAGGAATGAATTGAAAAAAACAGGGGATTCACAACAACCATTTTTTTTAAGAATTATGTTTGCACACTCAATCAAGACTTTAACCATATTTGAAAGGCCATATCTTTTCATGAGATGTAATGGTGTTTCGTCTTTAGTATTGACTTGCAATTGTAGTGGTGGACACACCAATAATTTAGTCAACAAATTAGTGGACTTTTACTACATTCAAATTGCCATATCTTGACCATGAAAATTACACTTAACATCCTAACTCAAACAAAATCTCAAAATCAAATGAAATGATCATATATAATATAACATAATCACCACAAAATCTTCTTCTTTTTTCTTCTACTGTCGACCACCACTAGAAGCTTCGCAGTGTTATCAAGCTAAGTCTCTACAAATTAATGCATTTTTTTATCCCTCATTGATTTTTCATATTGGAAACCCTAAGATTTTCATAAGCCACCAATTTTGTCAATTTCGCTTTCAATTTTAGGGTTGATGTTGCTTTTTACTACAACTTGATACAATGTTGGGTCCGCATAATCATTGCTATTTATTTTTTGATCGGATGAATGCATCTTGTATGACTATTGAGTTTTTTAAAAATGATTGTTTATATGAATAACGAAGATCCTTTTTTTTTTTTTTTCAATTTAGCCCTTTACTTTTTTTTCATATCTTTACTTTTTTTTTTCATGTTAGTTATTTTTCCTTTCAATTTCATCCTTAGACTTTTTTAATAGTTGTCGCACGTGTGCGGCGTCGCGACGATCACCCACCACCCTCATCAGGTGTGTATCTATCTGGCAAATATGGGGAAACAAAGAGTTCTTGTCTTTTATTAGTAAAAAATAGAATGGGAGTCGCCACCTAGTATTCTGGTCACTAGGAACCCTAACTGGTCTCAGAGATCGGGTACGGAGACTTGTTGCGTAAATGGAAGGTAATAGTACCCCAAATACGCCCTACCTAAGGTAAGCTGCATTGTTTTATTGTCTGATAAAAATCTAAGGTCTTGTCATGTTTTTTAATTTTTGGTTCGTCTATGATTCAAGAAAAGCCCTCCTCAGTAAGGAGGTTCTTAACTTATGGGGCAAAGCCTAATCGTTCTAATGTCTATAAAAGAAAACTACATTTTTAATATCGGGAGTATGTTTTACGTATAAATTCATAATCCCTGATATTAAGAAAACAAAATAATTTTTTTGGAATTTTTGAAATATTGGCCAAGTTCTCGTGACTTTAATAAACTAGTTATTAAAGACAAAATGCATGCTAAAACATTTTTTTAAAAAGTTTTCTTTGTTGTATGAAAATATGATGTAATTTTTTTTTTTTGAGAGACTTGATCTTATGCATGAAAACAAAAACCTTTTTTTTTTTAAGTTTTGATGAAAACCGGGTATTTTAATACCGGATTTGTATTTTTACGATATAAAAATACAAACCAATATTAAGCAAAATTTAGTAAAAAAAAAAAACACGGGGAAATCACAAATTTTTCTTAAAATATTTTTTTGAAATTTTTTTTTTTACCGGGCCGGACCCGGCCCACTCATTTTGGGTTGAGCCGGACTTGTCTGACCTAGTGAACAGTGGAGCACTCTCCATTGTTCACATGCAAACGTGAACAGTGGAGAGCGATCGGAGAAGAAGCAAGAGAAGGAAACTGACCGAGAAGCGCTGGTGGCTCGTTGTGCTGGTCGCGGTGGCACTGTTGTTGCGGTGGACGGTTGTGGTGGCGGACGGTGGTTCTTCTTCTCCTCTGCTTTGCTTCTTCTTCTTCCTCTGTTTCTATTTTTTTCAGTGTTTCTTCTTCTGTTTCTCACGGTGCAGGGGCTGTTATCAATGACGGGGAGGGCGGTGGCAGTTGTTGTTGGCGGCGCTGCTTCCAATGGCGAAGAGACAGAGGCCGGAGAGAGAGGTTACTGTTCTTCTCTTCTCCTCTGTTATTTGTTTTTTTCCGTCCCCTGTATTCTGTTCCTTTTTCCCTTTCTTCTCTCGCCAGCTCTAATCTTCCACTCTCTCTCTCTGATTCTGCTGGCGGTCACTCCCGGTGCTGGTGGTGGTGGTGGAGAGAAAGAAATAACGGTGGTGCCCCGGGGGGTGAGGACGGTTCTTCTTCTTCTTTGTGCAGAGACCGCAGTCTCTATTTTCTATTCCTTTCTCCCTTCTCTCGTCTCGCTTCCCTCTCTGTCACTGCTCTTGCTCTTCTTCTCCAAAATTTTTGCCCCCCTTCTCTTCCTTTTTCTTCTGTTTTGCCCAAGCTTCTCTCCTCTCAAACAAAATCTCCCCTCTGTTTTCTGTTCTCCCCCTCCCTCAGTTCGTTCCCCCTTCTTCTATTTATAAGCAAGAGGAGAGGGACCCCCTTGCTCTATCCGATTGTGGTGCAAGGGGGAGCTGGGCTACCTTACCTCTACAGGGTAAGGTGACCGGTTGTTTACAGGGCATGGTGCCTCTTTCTTGGCAGGGTATGGTTGTGTGGGTATGGGTTTTAACAGGGTTTTATGCAAGTGGGAGGGAGAGAAAGTGAGCGGGAAAAAGATTTTCAAAAATCTTCTTCTTCCCTGCCTTTGCATGCGCAGGGAAGAAGGAGAACAGTATCGTTCAAAACAGACTCTCTCTCTCTCTCTCTCTCTCTCTTTTTTAAGAAAAGAAAATGTAATTGGAAAGATCCCAAAAATAGGTTATGACAATAGTCATTCGGTTTGTATTTGGACTGGCCTAGTCCATTGAATCGTGTCATGACAACTTTTACATAGTTTAATTTTAAACCTGAGTTAAGTAAGGAGATAGGTCAAGATGTTTTTTTTTCTCAATTTCATTTTCAAACTTTTTTTACCTGTCTGCCAAGTACTTTTGGACTAGTCAAGTTGACTAGGTCACGTCATGACAACTTCTGCACGATTTAATTTTAAATTCAGGTTAGGCATAAAGATGGCTTAAGAGGTTTTATTATGTCAATTTCATCCTCAAATATTTTTTTATCAGTCAGATAGGATGTCTTTAGACTGACCAAGTTGACCAGGTCATGTCGAGACAGCTTCCACACAATTTAATTTTAAACTCCACTTAGACAAGGACTCCAATAAAAAAGTTTTAAGGTTGACATATTATGCTGAGTTTAATAAAAATACCATTATCTATGACCTGAATATTGTTTATTAATTTTTTAAAAAATTAATATGACTCGCAACATAATATAGATCTCTAAACTACTTTATAACAAGTTGTAAAGGTATGAAAAAAAAAGCATTGAAAAGAGGGAGCTAATAGAATCTGAGTTCTGTTAATTAAGAATATTGTAAAATTATTCTTGGAGACTTACCTAATAACTTAAACTTTTAAGTTGATTTTTTTTTGATACAATACCAATTTTTTGCTAATACAACAACCACAAGTTTGAATTTTATTATCCACATTCTATCTTTTAATTAAAACTAAATAGCTAAACACAATGGTTAATATGTTAAAGAATATTAAAAAAAAATCATTATTGAAGCCTCACCCAACAACTCCAATTCCTTTCTTAAGTTTAATTTCATGCTGAAGAAATGTAAGAAGAATATAGAAAGAAACTTAAACTTTTGTGTTAAAATAATTATTTTATAAGTTCAAGCACATGCTCAATAAATGTGAGACGAGTATAAAAGGAATGAATGTAATTAGTATGGAATATTTAATTTTTATCTAAATAGATAATCATTAATAATTAATAATAGTAATAATCATCATAATATATTTTTTTAAATAATTAATCTTCCTATAAAAATGATTAATAATAAAAATCATAATTTTTATAATGAAAAGATTTTAAAATTATAACAAATTCCTTTTCATGAAAATCTTTATTAATAATAGAGATAGAGATTAAAATGAGATGTAATATGTTAAAATAATAGTAACGGGGGAATGAATGAATTAAATAAGTGATTTAGGCCTTAGTGAAAGGGAATATTTTGAGGTGAATAAGAAGAAGAAGAAATGGGATAAATTTGAAAAGAACGGAGGGAAGCTGGAATTTATAAAATTCCAAGTATTTATGATGGTGAAGTCTGATCATCAAAAATTGAAAAGAACTAAAAACAAATTTCGATCAAGTTTGCAATCACATGACTTGTGATTTAAAAATAAAAACAATCTTAATGAATTTTATTAGATAGCAAATCTGAGGTCATAAATTAACCTTTTTTTTTAAATAGAAAGTTTGTTTAACTTGTTATTTTTGTTTAATTTTTGATAAATATTAGAGAATTATATAAATCATATCTTGGAACTTTACCTAACAGTTTAAACTTTTAGGTTGAATTGGTTCTTTGACATGATATTATAGCCTTGATGACCAAATAATTACGAATTCGAATCTCACCATCTCCCATTTATTTGTGTAAGTTTCAAGCGTAAGTTTCAAGGCCAACTTGAAGGGATGTATTAGAGAATTATATAAATTATATCATGAAACTTCACCTAATAGTTTATGTTTTTGGGTTAAATTAGTTCTTTGACAATAATAATAAAAAAAGAAACAAGAACGATAAAGAGCGAGAGAAAAAAACAAAAGGATGCAACAAAATAAGGGGAGATAGGAAAAAAAATAAAAAAGTAAAAAAAAGTGCCATTTTATTGACTTTTGGTCAAGGTGAATCAAAATAACACCTCAATCATAAACTTTTCTCGTCACCCCCACATGTGATTTGAGATTCGGTTGTGTAATTCGTCTAAAATTGTTTTGGTATTAAATACATTTGTTTAGAATATTTTTTGTCAAGTTAAATTTTTTTATAAATTATCTCTTGTTTATTTTTAGCAAACACAATAATTTTATCTAGAATCATTGTTTTATTTATTTTAAAAAAGTAATTTTTTTATGATTGTTATAGTATATTAACAAAAAAAATATCAAAAAAAAATATTTATATTTAATGTGTGATTGAAAGTTAAAAAAATTCATAAATACGATAGAATCTTAAAAAAAATTAAGAGTAAATTTTTAAATAAAAATTTATAAAAATATTTAAAAATAATGATAAGATTAAAGAGGAAGCGATTCCAGTATATTTCCTGTGGAGTGAAAAGAAAAGGATGCAAAAAAAGGGGAAAGAAAGTGACGGGAAACCTGTCGTCTGTCGAAATTTAGAAAATATCTGCACCCAGCATCACACGTGCAAACCAATTCAGTTCCAACTCAGAATTGTTACCAAAAAAATAAATAAATAAAAAATTAAATGATCCAGTGTTTATTAGAAACCCCCAGTTCGTACAATACAGCACTAGCTATTAATGTGCCACGTATGAGTAAAAGCAACTGGTTGCTTTTTGACGTTGTACCACTACCGTCCAGTATAAAAGCCTGGTGGGCTCCACCAAAAATGTGAATGGGCCCGTATTTGTATGTTTCTGTTTCCAATACATTATCTTTCTATTCTATCCATGTGTGTAATTAATTTGCTCTTAAAAATAAAATAACCTAAAGTTTCTTCACATGAAGCCTTGCCTAAATTATCTTAGACCGCTAGCTTATTATAAAGTTCTCAATTAAAAGATAACAAAGTTGGGTCGACGAATGGCGAAGAAAAGAGTGTGTTGTGGCAAATACATAAATTAATTAATTACAGATACAAATCTTGAAAATTATTCTAAGAATAAAGAAAGAAAAGCTGACAACACACAATGTGTGGTTAGAAGAAGTCAAAGATGAATAATAGAAAAACAATTGGATCGGTCCTAATTTTGAGTAAGCACAAATGGTAGGATATCATGTAGAAGGAGTCAAGAACTCAAGTGATGCAATATTTTAATCAGAAAGAGGTCAGTAATACATAGAGCAAATTGTATACAACCATGTATGTAGTAGTGATAAAAACTTGGGATTAAAATGTTTGTTTTTTTTGTGGTTTCAAGTTCGAACCCTGTGGTTGCTAATATGATGGTTACTGGAGGTTTACATGGTCGTTAACTTCAGGGTTCGTGAGATTAGTCGAGGTACACGCAAGTTGGTCCGGATAACCATGTTAATAATAATAATAAAAAAATGAATTGTATATTATCAAACACCACTTTTTAGGGTTTAGACCAGTAAAGAAGATTTCAAAGAAAAAAAAAAAGATGGGTAAAGACAAACATATTGTAGCTAAATATTTTAGGTAAAAGAAGGTGTTGACTCTGTTGAAATTATAATATATATAGTTTAAAGTATTTATGGATATTAAATATTTTAGGTAAAAGAAGGTGTTGACTAATGATTTTTATACCAGGGAAGGATTTTGCTAGATATTTCATGAAAAGTATAAAATTCATAAACGATATGTATGGAAAAGCAACTCAAAAGTTTTGTGAAATTGCTACTTACTTCAATCATATGCCTTGTATACTGGGATTGTGTGCGCAACACTGACTCTAATGCTACAGTAAGCATGATATCATAGTTCGCATTTGTTAAATAGCATGCAAAGTTTGATAAATTTAACAAGTATTTAATTCTTAAATTAATGAAAATTGAAGAAATTGAGACCATCTTAGAATTAAATATAAAAAAAAGGTATAGTGAGGGCCGGTTGTGTCTCGATGGATCAACCTTTTAACATTGAGAAACATGTCTTGATTTTAGACATTAAAGTTTGAAAAAACATCAATATTAATTTCATACGATGTTCTAGATGTTCTTAGTGCAATGAAAAAATAAGTAAATTATTGCCCTAGATTTAATTTGGTATTAATTCAAGATCTATAAATATTTAAAACAATTGGAAATGTGTCAATAATCTAATACTTGGGCTCGTTTGGGAGTGTGGTTGCGGTTGCTTTTCAAAGTGCTTTTCATTTGAAAATGCATTAAAATAAATTTTTTTAAATTATTTTTAATATCAGCGCATCAAAATGATTTGAAAACACTAAAAAAATATTAATTTAAAGTAAAGAAAAAAATAAAATAAATTTAAATTTTTTCAGAAGCGTTTTTGAAACACAAAAATAAACAGGACCTTAATACTTTAAGGAGATATATTGACATGGATCCATTGCTTTTTCTTTTTTTTGTATCGGAAATGTTTTGATAGATTCTTGTATTATAGAACTCACAACGTGACAAGTAATTGGAATACCATGGAAAAAACAATAAAATTAAAAGAAATGTCAATGGTCAAAACGAGATGTTTTTTAGGCAAAATCCACTCTAAAGGTTTAATGAGAAAAAACAAGCTATATATATACGTGATTGACATGAACACTAGGGCATATAAAGTAGTTTAGTTTGGTCTAGTAATTATGGGTGGTTGAACCTAATATTCTTAATGGAGTTCAAATGTTCGATAATGAACATATGCTTGTAGCACTAAGGCAAGAGCATGGCAAAAATGAGCTTCACCTTGTGGTGCCGCTGGGTAGTTTTTTTCGTAAATACTCATAAAAACTAGGAGGAAGCACGAGGTGAAAATAGCACTCAAATTTGGTGAATTTCTCAAAGAAATATGTAATTTAATGCGCGTATCTTTTCTAGTTTGGACATTCATAAATCATGGTTTAAAGCTTAGTGCTATCGGTCATTGATTTAGTTCAAGTCGTGAGAAGTAAACAAAATTAATTGTTTAATTTAAAAGTTACCATTAAGATTAAAACTATGTGTTTTAATACCATAATCCCAGGAGAAATGTAGCTTAAGGCATAAAAAAGATTGTGAATTCAAGGATTAAAATGAAAAAAATTAAAACTTTGAAAAGGTATTTCAAATATTTGGTTCAGCTATTGTGAGGGTACGAGGATATATAGAGCATCCTGTTTAAGTGTTGTTGACCTTATTTATTGACGGCACAATTATTGATGAGTATATGTTGGAGGTTTCAAGATTATTTTTAGATTTTTAAAAATCTCAAAGCTACCGAGACTTATATAATTATTAATTTTAGAATTTAGGTGATTAATCAAGCTGCATGTAAGTTATCTAAATACCAACATTAATTTAAAAAAACGTTACCTTTATATTTATCAAGTGTTCTTTACATTTTCTTTTATTTATTTGTTTAAAAAACTAAACAAGTTTTAATATTTAATACTATTAGTGTTTTTATATTAGTTTTGAAAGTGTTTTTTTTTTCTTTTTTAAACTTAGTATCAAGTATTTTGTCCAATCGGGAAAAGAACTCCAAGAGCAGCTCTCTATACAAGAAAAGGGAAGATAAATAACATTTCACACAATAAGAACAGAAATTAAATATAAATTCTTTCTGCATAATTCTATTTAAATAAGTTATGTTCCCCAATAAAATCTAAGACGAGAAACTTAAGTTGACGTTCGGCGAAGAAGAAAACAGGAAATGGACATATATATCTTACAATATTTAGTATGATCTCATTATGGATCTGTCAACTTATACTTGCAACCCTAGAGGAGACGTGTCCATGGTTTTGCCGTCGATTCGGATACAATCCTCGTTCAGTGCTTGTAGGGTTTCTTTCTTGTAAACATATCTACTTGATGCCCACAAGAAGACCCCTAAATTTAAGGCAGATATAACTAAGAGGAACCCGTAGTAATAATCCAAGTGGGAGTCATTCAAGTTGTTGCCGATCCAACTCTTGCCTCCTCCGGTCCCTGTAATCTTGGCAACCATTGTTACTAGAAAGCTATTCAAGAAGTTGCCGACACCGATCCCACTAGTGAAGAATGTGGTTCCTAGGCTTTGCATGTCTTCAGGAGATTGATCGTAGAAAAATTCCAGCAATCCGATAGCATTAAAAACATCAGCGATTCCCAGCAGAACATACTGAGGCAACAGCCAAAATATACTCATGGGGACGATTTCCTTTGGCCCAACAACGTGGTGCATTCTTATGACGTGCATTCTTCGAACCTCAACAGCGTAAGCGATTGCAATGGCAATCACTTGAATGGCGAATCCGATGCCCAGCCTCTGAAGTAACGTGATTCCCCTTGGGTTTCCAGTCTTCTTACGCATGAATGGTACAAAGAAACGGTCATACATTGGCACGGAGAGAAGCATTGAAAACGTCACAAAGCTACCGAGTGAAGCTGCTGGAATTTGGAAGTTTGGGCCCAAGTTGCGGTCCAACGTTGTCCCTTGTTTCACAAATAAAGTGTTAATCTGTGCCCATATGGTACTAGGGATTAATGTCACCAGCCATATCAGCATCATTCCAAAAACGAGCTTGACTCCTTCTACCTGCGTCACTGTGCATGATGATGATGATGGGTTTGAGGTATCTGCATTATAGCTGCCATCTTTGATCGCAGCTTTGTCCAAGCACCTGAGCACACAATTTTGTATTTTACTCTATTTAGTTCAAGAACACTTAATAACCAAACAAATGTATAATTGTGGATGGTTTGATTAGCAATAAGCTCCATTGAAGTCAAAATTAACAACTAAACAAATATTCTAGTCTTCGAACAATTTCCTGGGTCTCAATTGCGCGATGACTCCAAGTCATTGTTCGTGGATTTGCTTTAGAGATGGACTGAATACTTTCTAATGCAATGCACTAGAGGATTCCACCATTGTGTTTCACATATAATTTTGGTTGGACGGTAACCAGTGGTGGGGCATGGGGGCGCACCACTGCAATGTACGTGACATAATTTTCCTGTATCAGAAACAACTTGACTAGAATGGTGACCATTCATTAACGATGAAAAAAAAGGAATACTGTGAACTGTGCACATGGAAAGAATTTATTATAACGAATGGCTACCAAGCCACGAGGACGCCCTGCTTTTGCCTTTGGCACAGCAGATTTCCTAGTTAGGCACATGAATTTGAGGGGTCCTCTCCCCACCGCTCTTGCAGATGCATTAAAAGGCTATACGGTTTTTTTTCTGTATTTTCTTTTTTTTTACTACAAAGTGGGACTTCGAGATGAAAACATCCTGGATTAAGGTAGTGTGTTAATCTCATTTGATTTACTGCTCGGTGCCTATAAAAATGACCTGTACTGACTACTAAATTTGATCATGCCTCAAGATTCCATGTACTAATGAAAAGATTCATTTCTAACCATTAAAACTAAACTGAATGTGTATTTTTACGGTATAATATTAGTCAATACATACATCAGAGACGTGCAATATTTCTCACATAAAATTTCTGATTAGCATGAATGTACGGGCAGTTATACTGGTATAATTTAGTCTGACAAATTAACTTGTATCTACTATACAGCTCACCTCAACACTGGTGTGTGGTGGACCTGCCGTTTTCCGGTTTGAATGTAATATTGCAGGTCAAACTCCTGAAGCTCCGAGGGACTGTTAGGGAGCCGAAGTTTCCTGTTGTTAAAGGCAGCAATGAGGACTTGAAATAGCTCCCTTGCAGGGCTCTTAGTCTTTCTAACTTTATGCCTGTAAATTGGTGTCCCTAGATAGAATATAAACAGGGATAATAAAAGACCAACTGCAGGGATACCATAGCCTAAACCCCATCCCAAGTTCTCTTGAATGTACACAAGGCAGAGAGTGGCAAACAGAGCTCCCACAAAAGAGCTGAACATCCACCAGTTAAAGAATGAGACCTTGAGCTTCTTTTCGTGTGGGTTATAGTCATCAAACTGGTCTGCACCAAAAGTTGATATGTTGGGCTTCGTCCCTCCTGCCCCTATTGCTATGATGTAGAGAGCAGAGTAAAAGAATGCGATTTGCAAAGGGGAGGCCTTATTGCAGACTCCATTTGTGCATGTTGGTTTCATGAACTTGAATGAAACTGCCATTGTTAGTAGTATCATTCCCTACACATAAACTTGCAGGTGATCAGTTCAGTTCCTTACTTGAAAATACACAACCTGTTAATTATAACGAATAAAATCTTATTAAACACGAAAGATGTTAGCTTGACCTACTACTGTATTAGGGGCAAGTAGCCTTGCACTACTGGTCATGAAACACGAGTTGGAATTTTATGCAAAGAGGTGTTTTCTTTTTGTTTTTAATCTGCAATTGTTATATGATTAACTACTGTTTTTTATTGAAGAAAACAAAAACTTGAGTCATTATAATCGGTTTGAACAGACATTTCAATAATTAATGGTTGGCATAACCTGGTCATAATTAGAACAAATCAATGAACGGGATAGCTACTGCTCTTCGTGGGACTAATTTAAATCACACACTTGTGGAGGACAAAAATGCAGCTCGGTATTCATGATACAAGCCAATAAATCGAACTAGCAATTCATTGACCCCACAAGCAAAAATCACGAACCCAATTGGCCTTCGAAAGTAGGTGACGCCAAAATATTTATGGCCCCAGCAAATACTCAACTGTGTTTGAAAATTATAGCTTATGAATATATAGCGAATCACAAGGGATATTCAGCTCGAAAATCCTGCCAAATTGCTCCTGGAATAAGTAGACTTTCTAGTGAAAGACAATGATTAAAGTTTGCTTAGTGGAGACATCAATTAATTGATTAATTAATTAATTAATTTACCATTGCATAGATAAGAGATGACACAGTGAACGTCCAGTATCGACCCAGGTAAGTATCTGCTATGTAGGCGCCGAGTATTGGTGTGATCCACACTGCTCCTGACCAGTTATTCACATTCCTCACCGATGCAACCGTCTCTTCATGGAGTTGGGTGGTCAGGTAATTCACCAAGTTTGAAGCCACTCCATAGAAAGCCATCCTTTCAAATGCCTCATAGCCTGCCAGTCAAATACTTAACATGAAACCAAACTGTACGTGTTGAATTCTCAAGCAAGTTACATAAAAATACAGGTAAAGAACTTCGATGATGAGCAAAAACAAAAGAAACTGGTAAGAAAAATCCTGTAACGAATAAAGGTTTGTGATTATAACTATTAGCTAGATAATATTTAAAAGAAAAAAGTAAGATATATTCGGTTTTCCTTGTGATCTCTATGTACTTGGTTGTAATCAGTGACAGATTCGATTTTCCATCATACGCAGCCATTAATTTTGCTAAAGCTATCGACTACAAAGAAGTTAAAGTGGGCAAACAACTTTGAACATTACCTGGAAAGAGAAGAAGGTGTTTCAATGAAGACACGTTAATGATCAATTTAAACAGAAGGGTTGCGAACAGGAAGAGGAAGCTTACCAACCAGAAAAGCACACGCTTTCCATTTCCCAGTTCTGGAGGCTTGGACAGGACGCCCACGGAGATCTACAGTGCCATCTTGGGTGCAGCATTTGGTATCCATCAAAGAAACTTATCGATTGGAGGTTGACAGCAGTGAGAACAGAAGATATCGTAAGAGCAAGAGTGTTCAGGGTTAGTAGAGCTTGTAGCACTTTATATAGGCCAAATTGGCCAATTGCTCCCTTTGTTCCGAGAAATAAAGCGCGCATAATACCGTCACATTAATGTTTTATTTGAACAGTGCTAACCCAAGAATGCCCCGAACCCTACTTCCGAGAAAAATAAATTCGGAGCACTTAACCATGAAATTAGCAGCAGGCGTCTTGGCTTATGGCTTCTCGATCTCATAAAAGTTGGGTCTGTTATAATAATTATTTATCTATCCTTCGATAGGATATGGTTTCATATTCTCGGAAGTGGGTTGGGGGCATTCTTGACTTAGCGTTGCTACAATAAAAAAATAATGTGTGGATATGATGCATAAGTCCATACAATGAGTGCTAGTAATCTAAAGTATTTCTTTTTTGAAAATTCTACGCAAGTTATGCATTTACAGGTTAGGAATGTTGGGTATGTTGGGTTGTGCCGGCTGGTCAAACAAATATTTTCAAGTAACTAACAAGATCCATAAATAATGAAGGTAGTTATAAAATATTTCAATCAAATTGCTACTTTGTTCTTTATTGTCATGAATGAAAGCAAGAAACCATGTTTCCTAATTTTTTCTCTCTCATGATTAATTAACTTATCAATGTTGGTAATGGGCTACAATAATGTAACTGGATTGTTGAACTTTGTGATGTCTAAGAATCATATGTAACACAAGTTTCTTATTAGATTTAGAGACATCTTTAAGTTAGCAAGATTGTATGAGAAATGAATATTTAGAGATTGTGTTGCGTATTTGTATTATTATTATTTTTGTTTGCAAGAGTGATGAAGAAGAAGATACGAATGTTCGAATGTAAGAAATATTTTTATGCTAATCTTGTGATTCATGGACATTTTGTTTTTGGATAAGAGTAAATGTATAGAAGGGATAAAAACTATACAAAAGTACGAAATGACTTACCCTAAGAAGTACAAAGTCCTAGTACCTAGGTCAAACTGACCAAAAGCAACCAAAAAAAGAAGCAAAAGTTAAAAGAAAATCAAAAGTGATAAAAACAAACTGCCAAACAAACAGCTGGTTGACCGGTCGACCAATTGTTTATATAGAAACCTAGAAAATAGTCGACTGGTCCATCAAGATCACACAACCAGTTGACTGGTTTTTCCAAAATAGTAGAACTGAGAAGCAATAAAATCTCAAGGCATTGCAAGGCGTTAGATGGACCTGGGGGCAATTGAGATCTGATACCTTGGTTAAAGCTCAATCAAATAGGATCGAACGAGCTCAAAATTCTCCTCACATACATTCTAATAGGGTCGATAGATATAATGGAAGACTCAATTATTCCTCTCATATTAGATGAAGTAAACCGTGGCTGAGATAACTAATTGAGCAAGTAGATGCAAACATTCCTTTTTCAATTACGTGTATGCCTACTATAGTAGAGGTCACCATGTCATGAAAGGCCAGTCCAAAAGGGTCTTGCTTGTGATAACAAGCAAAATTGTAGTAGAAAAGGAGCACTAAAAGAACAAGTGGTCATGTGTCTGAACATGTGACCCACAAATGATATATACCAAAAAAGGAATGATCTGGAAAGCATGCAGCCTGTCCATGGTGCGAAGAAGACTTGTAAAAGTGAGTTAGAGGATAAATGAGTGAGTGTCTTAGGATGAATACTAGAAACCAGAGAAAATGGTGCTTAAAATTTGTAGGTCCAGACTCTTTAAGAATCTCGTATGTCGAGTAAATGGAGAACCTTCTTGAAGAATGATCTTTTAAGATATAATGATCTGGAAAGGCACTCATGGGGTAAAAATGAGTTGAATCCCAAATAAGCTGGAGCTCCAGACTACCCGGTAGGAAAGCCCAAGTACCCTTCTCTATAATGTTTAAGACCTTGGCATCCCAAGGTTACCTAGTAGATGATAGCACCCTGAAAGCCAAGAGGTCGTAGAACTATTGCCCATCTGGCAAACAATAGTATAACCACAAAGAAGTATTAGACCAATCACCAATGCAGGAGACAAACTTCCCTCTACACTAATGTCTGCTAATAAGAATCTTCCTTTATAAAGAAGAGGACACTAAAGGAGGTTGGACATGCCATAAATATCTACCTCTAAGAAGAACACTATGGCCTTTAAGATTGATGATTTGTCTTAAAGGAGTCTCCAAATGTGTTTTAGAATGGCTAATCTATTCCAAGTTTGAACCCTTTTAATTCCTAGGCCACCTTTCTTAAGCGGATAACAAATATATGCCTAGGCGACCTTAGCCCCTGAGTGTGAGAAAGAACATCATTTCTAAAGAAAGGCAATGAGGATACCCTTAATCTCTTAATAACAGAGCAAGAAAGAATAAATATGAAGGATTAATATACCTGGACAGAGAAGATAGTGAATTTGATAAGTTAAAGACGTCCAACATAAATAAAAGAAGTTGAGGTCCACAACTTGATCCTAAAGAGAATATGCTCTACCAAAGGCCTGCAGATGGTGTGTGTCGGTTTAGTATATATCAATAGGATACCCAGATATCCGATCGATAAGAAACCCCACCTGAAACCCAAAAGAGTCTACAAAGAGGTCCTAAGCTCATCATCAACTCTTGATAAAAAGACATGGCTTTTCTCTAAATTTGTAACAAGTTTTGACAACCCTGTAAAATCATCCAAAGCCCTCTTTATAATCCTGACCGAGTCCATGTCTACTTGACAGAAAATCATAAGGTCATCTACATAGCACAAATGAGTAATGACAGTCCTCTAACATCGTTGGTGATATCTAAACCTCGGGTTCTATGAAGCCTCTATAAGTATACCTCATAGTCCCTCTATAGCAAAAACAAACAAGTAAGGAGATAAATGGTCGCCCTATCGAAGACCTCTAGAAGATGGGAAGAAGCCATAACTCTCCTTATTTATGACCACAGAGAAAATAACTATAGACATGCATACCTCCATCCATCTAATAATGGCACCACAGACTTTAACCACCCTTAAGCCTATAAGGATAAATTACTAATTAAGCATATCGAAAGCTTTTCTTATGTTTATTTTCAAAGCACATTTAGGTATAGGACTAACTAAGTGATAATTATGCATAAGCTCCCGAGTCAACAAGATAACATCCGATATTTTCCTACCTGGAACAAAGACAGTTTGAGTAGGACTAATAACATCTAGAAAAATCTCCTTCAACCTACTTACAATGACTTTAGATATGCATTTATACATCACGTTACAACTTGAGATAAGTCTAAAGTTATTCATAGTGGTGGGTGCCTCGATCTTTGGAACCAAAGCAATCTTAGTAGAATTAACACATTTAGGTAGAGTATTGGTATTAAAGAAGTACCTCATAACAGCAATGAAGTATCTACTAATAATTTCCCAACTTCTTTTAAATAATAAGGAGGTATATCCATTTAGACTAGGGGTCTTTTCATCCGAAATGAAAAATAAAGTATCATTGATCTCATCAGTTGTGATACATAATTCCAAAAAAAGGGTTATGTCAGGTGGAATTCTTTTATAGAAGAAACGAGAAGCATCCTCTGAAGTGATAATTGAGGGTGTAGAAAGTTTCCTCTGAAAGTAACAGACTACCAACTAACCCAGACCTTGTTGATCCTGTCTGATTAGTCATCTGATGGATTTTATTCTTGACATGTCTATGAAGGAGTGATATGTAAAAGAAATTAGTGTTTCTGTCTCCCAAGTTTAACCATTAAATATATGATCTCTACTTGTAAAAAACTTTCTCTTCCTTATTTAATTGAAAGAACTCCCTAAAAAGCTCTTTCTCTGCCCACTGATACTCATCAAATTGAGGAGAATCATCATGAAGAGTCTGTGTTGTGGCCTATTTAGTCTTTGCCTCAATTACACAACTAGAGATGTGACTAGTGTGTAGGTGATGCAAAGCCTTTAACTTAGGCTTTAACAATCCAAGTCTCTTTGTAAACCTGTACATAAGATTACCATCCATAAGAGCCTGCCAAGTATCCGTTACTAAACCCAAGAAATCATCCATGTCAACCCATAGATTCAATAACTTAAAATATGCTTTTAGCTTTGGAAGAGTACCAACATAGTGAAAGACCATAACATTGTGATCTGAAGAATCTTTAGGTAAGAATTTAGAACAAGTAGACGACCAAATAGAGAACCAACATGAGTTACCAAAGATCCAATCTGGCTTCTCAAGAATAGTACACCTATTATGTTGACTATTGTGCCAAGTGTATTTCAGGCTAGATTAAGGAACTCTAACCAATTCCATTGTCTAGACACAACTGCCAAAATCATCCATGTCACAATGCCAAGTAGGATCACCCCACACTTATAGTAGAACTCAACGTAGCATTAAAGTCTCCTAAAGTAAGCCATGGTATAGATTAAGATGTAGTAGCTCGACACCTCAGATATTCCCAAAGGTCCTGAAACCTTAGAGGTGTATTGGAGGCATTCATAAAAGTGACAACAAAGGAGCACCCATCAATTAAGCTCTATACCTCACAAGTTATCCATTGTGTAGAAGAACATAATAAAACAACATTCTATACCATCAGATCTCATCTAACCAGAATACGACAATTAATATTAATTGATACATTAGAAAAACATATGCCATAAAAAAGGATTTATAGCTGCCTCAACCCTCATATGATTAGATGCAATCTTAGTCTCAAGTATACCTACTAAGCTAAGATTAGGATTATTAATGTTATCATTTACTGCTTTATATTTTGATGAGCCATTAAGACCTCGAATATTCCAACTTCCTATATTACACATGGGTATAAGAAATAGAATATAAAAAATAAAGGAAAATAATCAGAAGGCCTTAAGCCCTTTGTTTTTTTTACCTTTTTCGTACTTTATCTAGTTTCATAAGTACTAAAAGGATCAGGTTTACTTGTTTCACTTGGCTGAGAAGGTGTCGAGGTAAAATTCGAAGAACCTTGATTGGTGATAAAGCACTAGCTTTACTATTGCTAGTGAAGGTAGCATGAATGTTCTCCAAACATATTTTGATTTCAGTGAGTACGTGTTGGTCCTTCTTAAGAGTTAATATGTTATGATTTGAGTCAGCTTTTGACTTTTCATCATCATTCAACATATCCCTCTCAACATCAGTAGGTTCGACTGCTTCATAGCAATTTATGGTTTTAACCGGTTGACTGGTTGCTCTCATGTCTCAATCGGCCAACCGGTTCCAAGGATAATACCTCTCGGGGCCTTTCTTACGTTCAACCGGTTGTCTAGTTCCTGACAAGTCTAAACTGGTCGACCAATTCCACCTAATATGTCTGTCTGGATTATTGATTTTGTTGTAGCAGCAACAATTAAAAGGGATTTAACCTTATCAACAATGATAATTGGTAAGCTACAATCTTGTAGAGCATTCATTTTTTTTTTTTATCTTGATTATGTCTTCTACCGATAAGGTTGGGGTTTTAACTATTACCTTGCATGAGTGACTAAAAACTTTACAAATCTCACATACTCTTGGCTTCCATTTGTTATCAACTGTCACTGTGATATGATTCATAGATAACCTACATTGTAGTTGAAAAATATGGACCATAAGTAATGAAACATCCAATTCAACAATACTGTAACATAGTTAAGTCGGGTGCCACCAAGTGTTTGTTCATCACACTCGCAACCATGCCTAGGTATGTCTCATTCCAAATTGAAAAAGGCAGACCCTAGAGGTGAACCTATACAGACACTTTCAAAATCTTGTTTTTGTCAAGAATAAAATATGGGTGTTATAGTTGGAGGATAAGGAATTTCCCACCATTATAAATATGGTCCCTTCTCTATAACTGAGTTAGCATCATCCTCATTTTGATATGAAAAACCAAGAAACCTTGTGGTGTTGTCATTACACTCTCAAGGCCATAATTCTTTCATACTAAAAAAGTAATAGACTTGGCAGCATGATAGGGCACCTTCTAAAAAAAATGACATTTCCAGGAAGAAACCCACTAGACATTGGTTCTATTTTGATGCTCTTTCATCAATGATATTATCCGAAATATCTAAGATGGTGTCAATCTCTTACCGTGGAAAAAAGGCTATCTTAGCATGGGTTGTAGAGTTGGAGACCTTCACTTTATCAACCCATGAAGTTTTAGGGGCAGGGTTGTGGGTGGTGGTGTTTTTGTGAGCCAAGGTGGCAACTTGGGTGGGGGTAAGTTAGGTTTTTTTGAGTGTTTGTTTAAGGGTAGTCTTGGTGTTTGGAGGAGGTTGAGGGATGGTTTTGGTGGTGGTAGTGGTGTTTGATGTGTTGTGGGTGGTATTAGAGGGTTTTTGGTGGTTATAGTGTGGTTGGCATTTGGCTGTGTGGGTAACTAGTCAACCGTTTTCTGGGTTTTTTTTTAATCGATCGACCAGTTCTTGGCAGTCATGTTTGGGCAGTAAGTTAAAAGAGGCAATGCTTTTAATATGGTCAACACTAGACAAAATCCAACAGTCCAGTTCAGGGTATACAAGTATAACATAACTTATACAAAAATAAAAATAATCCAACAATTAGATTAGTTGTGATCTACAAAAGAGCATTCTGACCTGAAATTTGGAAGTGTCCAGATTGAGAAGAAAAAGATTTTTCAAACTTGTTAGTCTTTTCTCCACCATTCAAAACCAATAGGACATCCAGGCAAACCTCTTTTAGAAAAATAGTGCAGATCCAATAGTGAACGGCGGCAAAACAAGTTGACGACTATAACTGCCCTGAACTCAATTTTCCTTGAAATGTTATAACAAAAATATCTTTCAAATAGTACCAAATAAACAAAATTTATCTGATCATTGTTTATTGTAGGGTGTGGCGCTCAACATATCTAAAAATGAGTGAAATCCAACGATGGTCGGAGGAGTTATATCTCTAGCAGCACCATCTCTCTATAATCTCCCTTTCAAACCTTCACTCTTTAGAAGCCCTTTTCCAATGTGGTTCATGGAAGTTTTATATAGCCATGAACCACACCAACACACATAGTGATAAGGGTAGAAATGAAAAAAAAAAGTATAATACATTACTACTATACATGATTTAATAGCAATTATTTGGGTTTATTGATTTTAATGGGTGTTGGTGTTCTATTCAAGAAAAAAAAAAGAGCTTATCATACGTGCCATTCATTTGACATAAACGTTGATGTATTTAGGGTTAAGTGTGTTCTATTCGACCTTGGGCCTCTTAGGGTAAGTGTGCCTGGATACATAGCACCATAAGCTTAGAAGGGGATCTCAAACCCATCATAGAGTCTCATAATTTGTGAGCTAGTTAGATTGATTAGGCTGTAATGAAGTTGCACCACCCTAGTTGGGCTTCTAGATAGTTGTGTCATCTAAGTTGGATCCAAAGTTGCATTAAGTCGTAGCATAAACGGACCTAAAAAGAGATGATACGTATTTGAGTTTGGTCAACTTAGGTGCACTCTTTATCCAATCAAATTTTAGGTTCGAGCCAACCTTATGCTCTACATTTTGGGTATAGATTGTGCCTTGTGTTCTGCATATTTGATTTGGGGTTATGCCTCATGCTCTATACCTTTAGGCCTACGCTGTGGGCAAAAATTTTAAACCCATCAATTGTCTCAATGTTTTTATAATGAAACAATATAAAGACTTTGTTTTTTTTTTTCCTTAATGTTCATGATTATGCTTGCCCATATACGATTGCTTACACAGTTGCCTTGTTGTTTAATTATCTTATCGCTTTGCTGTTTAATTTTCATGTCATTTTATTATTTAATTGAATTTATGATAGATCATGTAGGGAGTTTAAAAGGATAACATATAGGTGTGTGAGATGAAGTCGAAGGCTTGGTGTCCATATAAATCATGTCATTAGTTTTACTTTTTCCACGTGTCCAAGTAGTGAGGCTTATAGATGAAGATTATAAGACAACATTAAATTGACCTTTAGTTATATATAATTCCTTTAACTCACCTAAAATTGTCACTTTTTACACTTGCGAAACATATTTTTTCTCTTTCTTTATGTTGAGTGATTTTTTTATAACACCAATAGTTAAAGAACTTTAAAACCTCATAAATATCCATCAAACCTGTAAAACCCTTTATAAAGGTCATTTTTTTTATTTTCAAAGTACTAAAAAGTTTTTTTGAAAGAATTTTGCACTATTATGGAAAAATTATTATGGATATTGGTTTTGTTGTCTTGGTAGTGGGTTTTTTCTTTTTTTGCTAGAATTTGTTGAGCTAAAATCAAGTAAGGTCAATATTCTCTTTCTTTTACAACAACTATAAGCATGTTAGATCTAAACAAAGTAACCAGTGGATTTAGGGCTTCTCCGAGTGGGGATGCCCGAAGAGACCATGACAGTGAAGATGGGGCTAGAGAGCCTAGAGCCCTTCTGTTGGTTAATGAGAAAATTGAGACAAAAAACAATGGTTTTTACTTTGCGTGTTTGATTCTTGCAGGATTTGCTAAGAAAAGCAGCGGTGACAAAAGTGAAAAGAAATAGGGTTTGAGGGGTTTAGGAACCCTTGTTAAACTAGATGGCTTCTAGGAACTGTTGGAGGATGATTTACTCAACATTAATCTATAACACAAGTGGCACTGATTTTGACCTGATTGTTAAGTGGGTATTTAGATTGATTATAATTTAGAGTGAAGATAAAAAGAAAACAACCTTGGGGAACACATATGACACAATCAAATGATTCATGTATTCTCCAAAGTGCAAGAGTGTTAATGTAATAAATAACCCGACAAGATCGAGGTCAATTACTAAAAACAACAATAGGTAAGCCAACAAAATAAAATTTAAATTTCTCACATGCAAATACTACTACAAGTGATTCATTTTCAATGGTAAAGTATTTAAATCATATAAAGTTTCTTATCTTTTATTTGTTCTAAGACAGTACCCATAACATAATTACTAACATCACACATTATTTATCCTAAAACAGCATCCATGACATAATACCCCCTGTTACCATGAAATGAAAGTTTTCCCAAATTAGCACAAGATTCTTCTCTTCACACTAACTCAAAACCTTTTTCAAGTTAGTTAAACAATTATGAAATGAATCACCAAAAATAGAAAAATCATCCATGAAAATCTCAAGAAAACATTCAACCATATCACTAATACTAAGCATGCATCTTTGAAACATGGATGGTGCATTACATAATCCAAAAGACATTATTTGATATACAAAAGTACCAAATAGACATGTGAAAGTAGTTTTATTTTGATCTTCAAAGGCAATTTCAATTTGGTTGTAGCCTAAATAACCATTTAGGAAACAATAAGATTCATGACCTACAACTCTTTCTAGGACTTGATCCATGAAAGGTATAGGAAAATGATCTTTTATACTCATTGAGATAAGTTTCCTATAGTCAATGCACGTACACCAAACAATAATAGCCATAGTTGGAATTAACTTATTTTTGTCATTTGTTATTATAATAACTCCAGACTTATTGGGTAAAACTTGGATAGGACTTACCCATTTACTGTAAAAATAGGATAAACAATTTCATTATCTAGAAGTTTAATGATTTTATTTCTCCCTACTTCTTTCATATTAGGATTAAGCTTTCACTGCATTTCTTTAGAGGGTTTAGCATTTTCCTTCAAATAAATTATATGTGTGCAAATCAAAGGACTAATTGCTTTTATGTTAGTTATGGTTCATCTTAATGTATTTTTATGCATTTCTAGAGTTGGTAATAACTTACCTTTTTCATATGCATTAAGTTTGGAAGAGATTATTATTGGAAAAGTTTCATTTTCTAAAAAATGAGTTCTCCAGATTAAATGGTAGCGGTTTCAAATCAAGTTTTGGTGGTTGAACACTTGAAGGTATGGACTTAATTGATCATGTGGCAATTTCTTAATTTTTGGTCTCCAACTACTTGCATTTGATTCTTTTTGAAAACAAATAATTTGTAAATCAACTAGAAGTAGTTTCGAATTGATCATAAACTAAATTTTCAATAAAGTCTACTTTTTTAAATCATTATCATCTCTAGGTTGCTTGCAAATGTTAAAAACCTTCATTTCAAATGTTATATTTCCAAAAGATAACCTGAGCACTATATTCCTATAATTAATCAATGCATTAGAAGCTGTAAGAAATGGACGTCCTAAAATAACAGAAATTGAATTGCATGTTCAACAAGTTGTGTATCAACTACAATAAAATCCATAGGATAAATGAATTTATGAACTTGTAATAACACATATTTAATAACTCCTTTAGGCATTTTTATATATCTATCAGCAAGTAAAATAGTTATAAAGTTGGTTTTAACTCACTTAGATTGAGACTTTGAAAAACTTAATATGATAGTAAGTTCACATTAGCTTCAAGATCAAGTAAAGCTTTTTTTTTAATTTTATATTCTCCAATAAAGCATGAAATTATAGGATAACCAGGGTTTCTATGTTGCAAAACATTATTGTTTTGAAGAATAACGCTTACTTGTTTGGCTAAAAAGGTTTTCTTTTTCACATTCGGTTTTCTCCTCACGGTGCACAACTCTTTTAAAAATTTATCATAAGAGAGTACATGTTTAATAACATCCAACAAAGGTGTATTGATCTTTACTTATTTGAAAGTTTCAAAGATTTTAGAATTTTGATTCACTTTTCTTTGGTTGGTCATGATATGAGAAACTTGAAGTATTCGTAGGGAATCAGTAATTTCTTTACAATATTCAAGTTTGACCTCTTCCTTACCCTTAGGGATTGACTCATCATCTTTCTCACAAGGTTCAAGAATAGATTTTTCAATAGTCTTACCACTATGAAGGGTCATGATTGATTTGACTTGATCTATGCATTGGCTTCTTGAGCTACTCGCACTTAAATTGTATTTTCCTTTGGGATTTTATTGTGGTTGAGATGGAAACTTACCTTTCTCCTAAAAACTAAGAGCAAATGTGAATTTTACAAGAGTATCTTTCAAATTTGACATAGTTTGAGCATTTTGAATGTTGATTGACTGTTGCTTTTCAATGAATGCATGCATTGTTTCCTCAAGATTTATTCTAAGAGGGGGACCATGAGGAGGTGCATATCCATGAGAATTTTCAAAATTTTGGTGTGCTTGAAAGGGTGGATGTGAAGTTTGTGCATTATTATTACTACTTTTCCAATTAAAATCTGAATGATTTCTCTAAACAAGGTTATATGTTTGCGGGTATGGATATGATTTGGGATTTGAGATTTGGAAACTATTTAAATCATTGACTTGTTCATGGAGACATTGCTTTAAAGAAGGCAAAGTTAGACAATCATTGTTTGAGTTTTCATTAGTTTCACAATTTTGAAACATAATTTTTTGAATAGATTTTAATCGACCACTTTTTTTCAATTATAGTACATTGGCTTTTCTAGCTAAAGATGCAAATGTAGCTTGAAGATCATGATCTTTCCTAACAACATGGTTGAATATTAAGCCCTCCTAACTAGGCTTTGTTTGGTTGAGGCAATAAATGCCTATACCCTCCAAGTATACAATGAATCATAGCTCATGATTGGTTAATTTGAACAACAATTTCATATAAAGGTGTCCTCCATGATCAAGTACTAGCAGAAGGTATTGGATAGTTGGCCTTTAAGAAAGAAGAAATGAACGAAATCTTCATCACCAGGATCCAATGAGAAAAAATAAAATAAGGTAAAACTCTTGATAAATTTGAAAAACTCCAACCTTTCTTTTAATGTTTGGATAGAAATCTTAGAATGGTCAAGTATCGAGTAAGAAAGGGGACAAATAAGCATCTTTCAATTCATCATGGATATATATGACTAGATAACTCACATAATATAATATCTACTCATAATAGATCATTTTATAGATAATACCTATGTAAAAGATCAATATTGACTTCATTTTTAAAATGCTTACCCATAAAGGAAAACAATTATGTGTTAAAGGAAATCTATAAAAGGGTGTATATGGCATATATACAGGTCTAAAGGCCTATCATTCTTTAAGATGCCATAGACATGGTCAAAAAGTGTAACAAGCGCTAAAGATTTTCCTTTTTTAGGTAAGTTGACGTATGTATTAAAAGAAGAAGATACAAACATTATAAGGGGCATATCCCAGATTTACAATGAGAACAGAAACATAAAACAACAGATGGCTACAGGTTAGCCACCGAACAGAAAACTAAAACCTCACTAGATTTGTTAGGGAAACCAATACAACCAGCTAACTATCAAATTAAGAATCTATGTTATTAACCCTCCAAGCTCTTTGGATCCTTTTGTTTTCATTTGTTGGTAGGACGTTCCTCATCAAATCAAGCTTATCGCAAATGATACATTCGATTTGATTAAAGACCAAATTCGAAGTTCTAGACATTCCAGCAAAGATCCTTGCATTCCGTTCTTGCCATACATGATACACTGTAGCTACGAAACTCAGTTTACGAGAAAAATTGATGAAACTCTTGCCATGCCAAGTGACAGTGGCCCATCAAATCCATTCATCCTAGCCTTTTGTCATTCTTGGAATGTCACATCTGTCACAAACATCCCACCAGATCGCTTTAGTATAGGAGCATTCAAAGAACAAGTGGTTGTGATCCTCATTGTGGCGGAGACAAAGTGAGCATCTATTGGGACCATGTATACCAAACCGATGAAGTTTATCTTGAGTTGTGAGTTTCTGTTGGACAACCATCTATAGAAGAAACGAATGTCTTGGAACAACATTCTTGAACCACACAATGTCATTCCATTCAACCATCTGACGATGAATTCTTAGTTGCTCCCAAGCTACTTTGATCGAGAATTTGTGATTTAGCGAATCTAACCAAACTATCTCATCTTTTTGCAGTGCTAAAGATTTTCTCCAGTGCTATGCTAAATTTTAGTAGAAATGACTATCATTGAATCATCCTAACCTTTCTATTAGTATGAGATAGACCTCCTATAATTAATCTTTGAAGCCTTAAGGAAAATATAGTTTGTCTTAGTTATCGTAGACTACTTCATCAAATAGATAGAGGTCAGAGCTTTAGCTAATATAATTGCCAACAAATTCATATTCTTGATATAAAAAAACAATATCTATCATTTTGGGCTCCTTAAGGTTCTCATCATAGAAAATGGTACCTAGTTTAATAACAAGAAGACGAGGGTGTAGTTCTCAAAGCCATGTATAGATCATAGTTTTTCCTCTATGTCCCATCCCCAAACCAATGGGAAAATAGAGATCACAAACAAATTATCCTAAATTGGCTAAAAAAAGAAGAAGCTAAAATGGCATGGGCAAATCTCCAACATTAAATCTTATGGTAATACAATGTTATTAAAATATCCTCCATATGTGAAATTTCATTCTTCCTTATTAATGATAGTAAGGCCATGATACAATCCTAAATAAGGCCCCTAGCTACAAATCATTTCATTGATCCTCTTAGTATAATAATAAAAAACTCAAGGCAAACTTAGATATGCTGGAAGAAATTTGACTAATAGTCCTATGAGAAATGAGGCCTACAATTAAAAGAGGATCGAGTCATAGTGCAAAAGTTAAAAACAAGTAGTCTAAAGTAGAAGGCATATCTTAAAAAAAATTAGAGGTGACATTTAACTCATACAACGGAGGAAAACTAACCTCAAGGTGAGAGATACAGAAAAATGTACCTAAGTGATCAATGTCAATAGTTATAATCTCTAGTACATAAATGAGAAAATTATTTCTTATGCACAACACTTTGATCACTTAAAAGGTATATCATCAATAAACACTAAATTTGTTTTTTATTATCTCTCCATGAATAAAGAAGTAGTATTTCTCTCTATTTATGTTCACCATAAAATTATCTCTGTAAGTTATCTCCATATAATAATCTCCATGAAAATTCTATCAATACTTTGTTCTCATAAAAATTCTCCTTATGATTATTTTTCATATTGAATATCAACTTTATAAATGCTAGATGAATGTTTTTAAAATCGAACATATTCTATCTGACGTTGGGTGTCTTTAAGGTAAATGTGTGTCTAGATGCTTGGCATTATGAACTTGGAGGGGATCCTAAACCCAATATGAAGTCTCATGGTTTATGGACAACTTAGGTTAATTAAGTCGGTTAATAGTTGGGCTTATATGTAATCATGTCACCCAATTTAGGTCCAAAGTTATATTAAGTGATGTAGTGTAACCGGATTGAAAGGAGATGAATTGTGTTTGGGTTTAATGGGCAAGTTAGGTTAATTAAGTCGGTTAAAAGTTGGGCTTATATGTAGTCATGTCACCCAATTTAGGTCCAAAGTTATATTAAGTGATGTAGTGTGACCGGATTGAAAAGGAGATGAATTGTGTTTGGGTTTAATGAGCCCAGATGCACTCTAGTCCATTAGATTTTGGGCTCGAGCTGTATCTCATACTCCGAGCATTAGATTTGGCTTGTGTCTGGTATTCTATATTTCTAATATAAAAAAACTCCTTTTTTATAGAAAAAAAATCCCCCCCTCCCTAAAAAAAAAAGAAAAACAAATAAGAAACACTGAGTTCATATCAGTGTGCATTCTCCAAGGCTTGCTAACTGAATTATTTTGTATATTTATGTAATATTTGCTTCATTTAATAGTTGAAAATCTTCTTAGTTAATTCAATTAAAAACTACAATAGAATAGATATGTTAATTTTAGAATTCAAATAGTACTTTTTGCTCGTGTGATTTAACAGAGCCATTCTAAAAATATATAATTTTTGAAAATAAAAATAAATACTTTTGAAAATTCCAATTACTTAATTTTTTTTAGTCAAAATTCTTTTTTTCCTTGTTTATGTATATATTTTTTTTTATCTTGAAAAATCATGACTTTCTTTATTAATGGTATGGTCATTTGAATAAAGATGTTAAAGCAATTAAAATAAATATTGATAAAAAATATATAATTTAAATTAAGGAAAAAAAACATGTATTTCTTCAATAATAACTTCCTTTTTGCTATTCATTCATCTCATTTTTTTTCTTGAAGAAAAAACATGTATTTTTTATTCGAAACATGGTTTTTCTACATTAAAGATGACCATAATTCATAAAGCAATTTTAACCCAAGAAACAAAAAATAATTTTTCAATTATTTTTATGTAACTATATAAAAAATAAAAGAATAATTAATTTGAGGCAATAAAATAAAAAATCAACAATGAAAAATAACAAAATATATATTTTATTTTGATTGAAAATTTTGGTGCCACTTTTCAAAAACAAATTTCAAATAGTTTCATACATAATCATTCAAAACAATTGTAAATATTATCCTAAAAATAATCTTATTAAAAAAACATCAAATAATTGAATAATTTTTCAAATTGTCCTCGTATTATTTATCTAAATAGGATTTTATTTTGAAATATTAAAAAAAAGAGGCAAAGAGCATCAAATGCAAGTGTATGTGGGCTTGTAATGTTGAGCCCATGAATTAGGCCAGGTTAAAGACACTTGGACCCTCTGGTATGAATTTCAGACATTAAAATTTATTTTTGATGATCAAAAAATCAAGTTCTCAGTTTTTGAATCCCAAAAACTTATTTTTATATCCCAAAAACTTATTTTTCATTATTGTTTTTATTTAAAAACATTCAAGAAAATCATTAGAACATCAATAAACTCATTTACAAAGATAAAACACTTTAATTAGCCTAAAATTTCAAAAAATCAAACCAAATGTTTTGGACTTCTATTTACTTTTTATGCAATGATTAAAGATTCAAACCACTTATATTGATTTCCCCTCACCAAGATGAGTCAATTGACATCAAGATTTGAGTTTTTTTTTTTTTTATCATCAGAATTGATTGAAAGCTTTTTTTTTCTTTTTTTTTCTATGAGTTTCTTTCTTTTTTTTCAACTGTCATAGACTAAAATGTAAACAAAATAAAATATTGAGATTGAAATATAAAATTTTAAAGAAGCATGGACTAAAATATAGAAAAACACTAATCTAGAATGGTAAAAACATAAAAGATGACCTTTTTATGCTGTTAATTTCATTTCCTATTCCTTAATTTGTTTTTATAAAACTAAACCCTATAACTTTATACTGTAATAGAAACTTTATGTAACATAAAAATAATATTTTTTCACATTGCCCACATGAGAGTATGCTAATTAAAATAAATCCATACATAAAAATGTTCCAACATCACATGCAAGGACCAAAAAACATAGAAGAAAAATTGGATGATAAGACAAAAAAAAAAGAAGAGTGATTTGAATATATTAGCAAGGAAAACATTTATAAAAACTAAAGCTCTCAGGTATTTTAGTTTTTTAAATCTGGATCCTATAATTTTATTTTGTAATAACAATATTTATGAAATATATAAATAGCTTTTTTTTTTTCTCAATCACAAGTTTTAAATGTCGAAACTTTAGTGTCAAAAAATTGTTTCTGATTGACAAAAGTTGGTAATATAGCAACATTTCATAGATAATTAATTTATTGAAGAAAAAAATTGGTGGTAATGTTTGTCAATAATTTTTTATGAATGAAATTTTACATAGGAAAAAATTACCAAAATAATTTTAGATGAAGTTCTTTGTCTAGTGGGTAATTTCATTAGTAGTTAAAATAAAGAAAATAAAAATAAAATTATATTTGAATTACATCAAAGTTGGAAAAATAAAAAATCCAAATATTTTATCATATCAAATTAAAGTAATTTTGGTGTTAAGTTCAATGAAAAAAATTAGAAAATAAATCTCATATTATAAAAAAAAACAATTCCAGAAACCTAAATAAACCCATAAACATGAAGAAAAAACTATCGCACAATCTTGTATACCACACAAAAAAATCAACAAGATTAGGAAATATAATAACATAAAAATTATCACAAAATTTAAAAACTAATGAATGACTATATCTATCAATATAAAAAAAAATTAAAGAAAAAGTTTTAAGAGGGAATTCAAGAATTAAGAGAAACAAAAAATAACTAATAATAAATTATTTCATCTAGTTTAGTAAGAAAATTAATGCGTCCCTCTAGCTAGTATGAAAAAATATTTAATAATTTATTGACTAGTGTTGATTATCAAATGCCTAATAGATATACTATTTTCTATGAAAAAATCTAAATACCCTTCAATTTGTAAATTCTCAAAATTAGAATTCTAATTTCAACTCCTCTTCGAATCTTTACAAGGTTCTCCTACTATTAAAAGGTTTTGTATATGGAGTCAATTGATTAAAGAATAAACAAATCGTGTGATCCACTAAGAAGCGTTAGGGCAAAATTCTCTATCTCAGCAGCCTCCAAATCTTTATGCAAAGAACAAGGATTAACTCCATCATAAATAACATCAACCAAGCTTCTTTTTAACTGCTTCTTTTGAACTTTCATAACAGCATTGCTGGGTTTTTCGTCTTAGTTTTTCTATCTACCGCTGTCTCCTCGATTCCTTATGTAGTCCTTTGTTAAATTTTACGACATTCACCCTCATTTTGTAGGAATCAAACCATAGGATTTTAGCAAAACTACAACATCACAATAAGGAATCATCTAAACAAAACCAAAACGACTACCACGTCTAATCTTCTTCTTGGCAATAAAAACATTAGCAATGTGGCTTGTCTTACACAAACCACCTTCAATGATATATGAAGCTTAAATAATAATGAAAAATCTTAAAATAAAGGGTTAGAGATTATGGGTGTGGCAATTCCAATAGGTAAACCATGTAATTCAAGGTAGGATATGTGGTGTTTGGGTTATAGTTGAAGTTAGGGTTTTTGGTGTTTGGGTTCTTTGATGGGAAAGGTAAGGTTTCTCTAAGAGATTTTTAATAGTTCTATGCTTTTTTTAGAGGATTCATTGCTGTTTTTTATTGTATAATTTATATTTAGATTAAAGGTTATTACAATGAATTGTGTATTGAATTGTTTCTTTATGTAAGGAAAAAAAAAACAAATACCTATGTATTTTTAAGCTATTCTTACAGTAGAAACCAGACTAACATAACTTAGTAGAGAAACCATATAAAACTTTAAGATTTTTTTAATTTTAAGGTTGACAGGGCTTATTAGTGAATGCATATTTTCTATACTTACTTGGCTAGAAAAACAAAGAGTTATGAAGTGATGTCTTTTATATGTGTGATTTAGCTCTGTAGAAATAAATGAATCGGATTTTTTTGCACATGAATGTTTACATGAATATGAAAAATGTATCATTAAAAAAGTCACCAACTAAAACTAAGAAAAGACATATACTAGTGATAATAGATTTGGCTAAAGAGGCAACTTGCTTTTAGGGAAAGACCGAATCCACCTTAAAAATGCCTCCCAACAAGTTACTATGACTTCTAACTTAGCGATTCATTTTAACTAAGTCTATTCAGTCCTTACTCTAATCATGTTTGTGTGTTGAATGTTTAAGGTAAATCTACCTTTCTAAGACAAATGGGTTTTGAATTAGGTTGTAACAATATTTTCCCAATGATCCTTTTATTTTATTTATCATTTGATGAAATTTAATTTGATTTTCTAACTTAATTGTGTTATAATTGAAGAAATAATGGATACCAATTTTTAGTCAGTTTTATTGTTAAGTTGGAAATTTAGGAAAAATTGATATTTATAGAAATGAAAATCATTAAAATATATTAATTTAGGTCGAATAAGTATGAATTGAATAAATTGGTTAATCTGAGCCGACCCCCCCCCCCCTGACCCCATGGTCTTAGCATTGCCCTAGGTCAAAATCAGGTTGGTTTAATAACTATGTTTGAGAGATTTTTTCTACTCAAGAAACAAAAAAAAAAAATCTAAGAGATTCTATGCTTAAATTAAATGAAAGAAATGTCAAAACAAATCTAACATCAATTTTTTTTTTCAAATAGTGTAAATTGTATCACTAGTAATAACAAAGCCATCAAATCTACAGGTAGTTAAAGGCTTGTCATTCAAATACAGAAGCTATGAGGACAATCAATTAAATAGAGATTCCTAAGGTATCCCTTGAATAAAAAGAAAATTCTCTAAACATAACATTCTAACAAGTACTAAATCTTTGATATAATCCAAAATGATGCACACTTAGAATTATAGTAGTATGAAATATATTATTGTGAGGGTAGGGATATTGTAGAAGAATCTAGCAGGTTTTACAAAAAATCCAAGCCAAAATATTTGACTAGATTACTATCTTTAGGTTGGTGTATGAACTTCTTAAACATGAGTCTGAGCTTGTTATGTAAAAACCACAACCTTTTGTTTTTGCATGGTTTACAATCTTCTAAAATTTTATCCTTTTTGTCATCTATGTAACAAACACAACCTTCTGATGACTTCCCCTTTTGTTTTTGCAATCAAACACTAGATCTAACAATCGCTCTTTCTCAACTTGGTGAAAATACATTTTCTTTTCTATTGTCCCTGATGTAATGAGATGGAAAATATAGTCAACTTTCTCTTGCCTTATCTTGTAGGCATGACTGATGGCTTGCCTTTCCATCGATGGGTTCTACATAATGTCTAGCAAAACCACCCTTGAAGCAACGACAAGATTTAACCCTTCAGAATAAGTCCCAGTTGATGCAAGCATCGCTTTTTCCTTAAAATTTACATTGTTAAAATACTTAATCAATGTTTGACATTCATCTACTTTAAGCTTTTCATGCATATAAAATACATCTTCTCCTGGGATCTGACTGAACTTTGACTTAAGATGAAAAAGAGGATTATGATTAAACGGTGTTGAATTGATTTTGATGTGATATTTTATTGTGAAATAAAATTAAAATTGTATAAGACATTTGTTGGTGCATTATAATGCATTCCATTTATATTTTCTAGATAATGTTTTATGTTTTTTTGGAGATGTGTTTATTATTTCAATAATTCTAAAAGTGTTTTTCTTTGTTGTGGTTGTAGGTTTAATGTGAGTAATTATTGGCTTGAAGATGATTCTTGTTATTGTTGTTGTCATTGTTGTTGTTTAGATTGCCCAGAGGATTATAACAATTAAAAAAAACATAGTGAAAACTCTAATGGGATCACCAAAACATTCCATCGACATTTTCATTGGAAACTTTTGCATATATTTAATCAAAAAGTTATAAAAGCTCTGAGCATTTTTTTTATGTAAAAGAGAATTGAAAATTATATCAAAAATTAATTTATTACAGACTTGCCAAAGGAAAATGGACAGTAAAATCAAAGACAATTTTGCTCCAATAATCCATTGACATTTTTGTTAGCAATGTAAATTGTTAATAAAAATGTTGATGTAATGACAATCTCAAATGAGCAACTTGCCAACAACATGTTTCTATCAAAACTTTTATCGGCAATTAAAATAAATTTGAGATTTTTTCCTAAATATCGATGAAATATTTCATCGGTGTTTTCTAGTTTTTTGGTAGTGGAAGGATATAATAACCGAGAAACCTTATTATCTAAGGGAAAATTAGTAAAGGGTCATGATATATCTAAGAGACGAAATAAGCAAGTAACATTTCTTATGGAAAAATAAATAGATAATAAAAAAGAAGATAATAGATCTTGTCTTTGGGAGACATCATACTAAAAAGAGCAAACAACAAGATCAACATCTAACCAGACAAACATTTTAGAAAAAACACAAGCAAGACTAATTTTCAAAAGTAAAGGTCAATTTCACATTCAAGGCAACACTATGTAAACACATCTCAAACCAGATAAAACCATAACATATTCTCACATAAAATATCATCGTGAACCACCACCCCTAAATAATCTTTATATATATATAAAGATCATTGAGGGATGGTGGTTGATGATGATAAGCAAATGAAAAAACAATAATCTAAAGGTCTATATGTGCAAAAAAAACATTGATATAAAAACAAAAACCTAAATAATTATATATATTGCTAAATAAAACATATTCAAATAAAAGTTTGAAAAGAATTTTAATTTTGAAAAGATAATTCAATTGATGTAATTGAAAAAAGAATAATCAAAACCATGTGATGTAGAAAAATCTGAATTGAACAATTTTAATGCATTAATTCAAAGGAACCGCATTTAATATCAAAGCAATCCAAACATGTACTTTCAAATTTAAATTTCTAATGTAAAAATCAAGTCATCCTACTTCCTACATTTTCAATTTTTTAGCTTCAAAAAATAAAATAGCTTGTCCGCTTAGCAAGTCATCGCATCTATTGTGAAGACCTATGGGGCAAAAAACTACGGCTCTACTTAATTTAATCTTTAGTGATGTTTGGGGCCTTGCTCCTATGTTTTTCTCTGAGAGTTTTTGTTACTTTGTTATTTTTGTTGATGCGCATACAAAACACATATGGTATTATCCTCTTGTTATGAAATCTGATGTGTTTTATACTTTCCATCATTTTCAAGTTTTTGTTGAGCATAAGTTTTCATAAAAAAATAAATTTGTTCAAACTGATTGGGGTGGTGAATATCGTAATTTAAATAGTTTCTTTCAGACTATTGGTATTCATCACCGATTAATTTTTCCTCATACTCATGAGCAAAATTGCATTGTTGAACATCATCATCAACATATTGTCAAAACTAGCCTTACCTTCCTAGGACAATGTAGTGCTTCATTACAGTTTTGGAATTATGTGTTTTAATCATTAGTAGATCTTATCAATCGTATGCCTACTCTTGTCCTCCAAAATCAATACATGTTTAAGTGTTTGTTTCATCGTACTCCTAATTATGATTTTCTATGTACTTTTGGGTGTCTTTGCTTTCCATTTTTGCATTCATATCATGCTTATAAATTGGATTTTCGTTCAAGTCTATGTTTGTTCTTAGGTTATAGCTTTTCTCATCTTAGTTATCCCTGTCTTGATTTAACATCTCAACGTGTTTATGTCTCCCGTCATGTCTGGTTTCATGAAGATGTGTTTCCTTTTGTAAAATATAAACAGATAGCACAACACCCCCATACCTCATCACATCCTATCCATCCTGCTCACTTACCAAACTTTATCGCTTCCTTAATTTTCTCCCCCACTGTATGTAACACCCTCAAATTATAATGTCATGAAATCTCAAACATTTCTTTACTAATGTCAAGTATTGAATAATATGTCTAAGATTATGTAATTTTTTTAAAAAAATTTCAGGAGAGTTTCCTTTGTTTTATGATGTTACCAAGTTATCAACTAGACTTCATTCAATCACTATACTCAAATCTTCCACTTCGATCCAACCATCCTGGATCATATCCCATCTCATCATACAATATTTCATATAACCATACTTCGTTGTGTTTTCTCAACCTTCTATCATCAACAAATAAAACATTAACTACAAACAATTATAAACTCAAAAGATTTATATTGAACTAATTATTACATTAACATGCATCCATCTTTTAAACATGCATGATTATAATTACTAAGTATTCTTTTCAAATAGTTTACTAATATTAGTTCCTTACTCATACTTTTTAAATGTATAGATACCAAAAGCAAACATTTTTATGATACATATTTTAAAATCTACATATAATACAAATTACATATAAAGCAAATATATTACATCCCACAAAATAAACAGATTTAAACACAAAACCCATATTTAACGCTCCGCGTCACCTCGTGAAAAACATGTATACATAACATTAATAAGAAATAAGGAAGATAACACATTAAAAATGATAAAGCTATTATGTTCACAATTCTTTAAAATATATCAAATTATCTTTCATCACTAACTTACTACATATCAACATTAACAACCCATCCATAATTTATTAATCCTATACTTATAGAACCTCTGCAACCAACACTCATTGCTTAATTTTTAATTTGGTAATTCACAATTTTACCTCAAACCCGGCTAACCCTCTTAGATAGCCAACAATCTAATCGGTAATTCCATACAAATTACCCAACATCCGACTATTCTTCTAATATTAGCCAATCTAACCGGTAATTCCATATGAATTACCCAACATTCAGCTATTCTCTATTAATAGTCAATCTAACCGGTAATTCCATACGAATTACCTAACATCCAGCTATTCTATAATATTAGCCAATCTAATCAGTAATTCCATACGAATTACCCAACATCCAAATTATATTACAAACAAGTTTCTTCTTCTACTTTTTCTATATCAGTATGTCATAAACAACTCATAACTGATAATGAAACTTTGAATTTTAAAAGAAAGTGATGAATCACCTACCGTCTGCTCGTGATGGCCCAGCTCCTCCTGCCTGATGCCCTGCTCCCGCAACAACTCCTGAATCAATCAAATTGCGCTACATTATTAATCCATTATTATTTCTCCTACATGCCTAAATTTGAAACACGTAATATCTTTTATTTAATTAGGTTTTGCACCAAAATTTCATTCATTTGTCACCTCATTTTCAACATATAGTTTTAATCAATTTTCTTCTTTTAACTCACTTAAAGAATTCTTCCATGAACTATTCCTACCATTATTTATTCCTTCTTCTCACGATCTTATGATGTTTATTCACTTGTTCATATTTTGAATACTTCAAATAAGATAAAGAACATCATTTCTCAAACATAAAACAATCAAAACCTCATTCCTATATTTCCTCATCCTTAGTTACAAGTTCATTTCTTCAAACTTATTCAATTTCTTTCTTAATTACTACTTACATTCACTATTTCTATATTATTCTACCTCAATTCCATCATATTTACTACTTTTCTCAAAATCCCCAAATTCTCATAAGAACCCTAATTTAAAAGGTCAAGAATATAAGAAATTAAATCAAATTTAATTGTTATTGTTTGATAAATTACTCAAATAAACTCAAAAACACTTCATTCAAGTAAGAATCTTAATTTTTCATGCTTACCAATCTAAGTTCTCCCAACTTTTCTTCTCCTCCGAGTGTGGCCAGCCCTCCTTGCCTTTCTTATATCTTTATTTACTTGATTCTTCCTTAATTTAATGTTCCAAATCTTTCAATCTTACAAGTTTCAAAGCTCTCTCTCACTTTTTCTTGTTTTTTTCTTTTGATTTCTAACGTTCTTCTCTTATTTTTTTTCTTTTCACATTTTTTTACTGCCCAGTTGGCAGCTTATAACAGAAAAGGAGCTGCATTGTTTTATTTTTAATGGTAAATTACCATCTTACCCTTAATGAGTCTTTTCTACTTCCATTTGACGGTCCTTATTTTTTTGCTAGCACTACCGAGCTCCGTTCATCCTAAAATATTTACCAGATTTTATTCAATATATTTTAAGGTTCCTCATAAAATTTCAGCTCAATCTGATGGTTGGATTTAAAATTACATCCAATAACGTAAAACTAGTCAAATTGTGATTTTCGTCAAATTTATGAATTTCTCTAAAAATTCTGAAATTTTAACCCAAGCTAAGGCATCATATTAGAAGGCTCCACATAAATTTCAGAATTGTATGATAACCCGATCGAGAGTTATGAATTTTTTGTTTTACATGAAACTAGTCAATTTATGATTTTTCGCCCAGAGGTTTTACATTCTCCCCTCCTAAAAAAAAATTCGTTCTTGAAATTTAAATTCATACCTATATAAGAAAATAATCCAGGATACTTCTTCATCATTTTTTAATCTTTCTCCCAGGTTTCATTTTCTATTTGAGAGTTTCTCCACAATACTTTTACTAATGGCACCTTTTTATTTCGTAATTCCTTTATACTTCGGTCCATAATTTGAACAGGATGTACCTTCATAGTTAAATCGTCTCGCACTTCTATTAGAATTTATGGCAAAATTCATGTAGGATTCAAGTCTGCTTTCCGCAACATCGAAACATGAAACACATTATGTATCCTATCTAAATGTGGTGGCAGCAGTATTCGATAGGCAACCGTCCCAATTCTTTCTATAATTTTATATGGCTTGATATACCTGGGTGCTAATTTTCCTTTCATTCCAAACCGAATCACATGCTTCCATAGAGCAACCTTTAAAAATACCATATCTCCAATTTGAAACTCTAATGGTCTCCGTCGATTATCTGCATAGCTCTTTTGCCGGTCTTGAGCTTCTTTCATCCTTTCCTTTATCACCTTCACCTTATCAACCGTGATCTGCACCAATTCAAGTTCCAATAATTTTCTTTCCCCAACTTCATCCCAACATACTGCAGTTTGACATCTCCTTCCATACAATGCTTTATATGGTGCCATTCCAATAGTAGATTGATAACTATTGTTATAAGTAAATTCTACTAATGGCAAGTGATCCTCCCATTGACCTTCAAACTCTAGAATATAAGACCATAACAAATCTTCTAAAATCTGCGTTGTCCTTTCAGATTGCTCATCAGTCTGTGGATGAAAAGTTATGCTTAGATTCAATTTGGTACCCAAAGGCCGTTGTATACACGGCCATAACCTTGATGTAAATCGAGGATCCCTATCGGAAACTATAAAAACTGGTACACCATGCAATCTCACCACCTCTTTAATATATAATTGAGCTAGTTTTTCAACCGAATCCCCCATCTTCATAGGCAAAAACAAAGAAGACTTTGTCAGTCTATCCACGATCACTCATATGGCATCATGTCCTTTCCTGCTTTTCGGTAACCTAGATACAAAATCCATAGTGATATTCTCCCATTTCCATTCTAGGATCAGAAGAGAATGTAATTCTCCAGCCGGTCGTTGATGCTCTACTTTCACCTGCTGACATATGGCATACTTGGCCACATATTTTGCTATCTCCCTCTTCATTTTTGGCCACCAGTAACTCTCCTTCAAATCTCTATACATTTTCGTGCTCCATGGATGGATCGCCAATTTAGACTCATGAGCTTCTTTTAAAAAAACCTTATCATCAGGTAAATATATTCTTTTTCCCATCACTACGAGCCCATTATTTGACACTCGAAATAAAGAGTCTTGGCCGACTTTTGCATTATTCATTTCTTTCATCACTACAAGATCTTCACCTTGAGCTTTTCGAATCTTTTCTCTCATGTCAGATTGTAGCACTAACGTTGCCAGTAACATTCCTCCTAAAGTCACATCCAAATGCACATTTAGCCCACCTAGTTCCAAGATTTCTCTATCACCTCGCACTAGTAAACCACCAATAAAAGCTTTATTCTTCCGACTCAGAGCATCTGCCACCACATTTGCTTTCCCTGGGTGATAGTCAATAATACAATCATAATCTTTCATCAACTCCATCCATCTCCTCTGTCGCATATTCAATTCTTTTTGTGACATCAAATATTTTAAACTTTTGTGATCTGTAAAAATTTGTACTTGTACCCCATACAAATAATGTCTCCATATCCTTAAAGCGAACACCATAGCTACCAGCTCCAAATCATGTACTGGATAGTTCACCTCATATAGTTTCAATTGTCTGGATGCATAAGTGATTACCCTTTCATGCTGCATAAGTACACAACCCAAGCCCTTACTGGAAGCATCACTATACACAACAAATCCCTCCTGTCTTTTTGGTAAAGCCAATACTGGGGCTGAAGTTAGCCTGGATATTAACTCTTGGAAACTTGCTTCACAATCTTTTGACCATTCAAACTTAACTTCCTTCCGAGTTAGTCAAGTCATTGGAGAGGCTATTGTGGAAAATCCTTCTATAAATCTTCTATAATATCCAGCTAAACCTAGAAAACTATGAATTTCAGTTACATTCGTAGGTCTTTCCCATTTCAATACTGCTTCTATCTTTTTTGGATCCATACTGATACCCTTCTCCGATATCATATGACCCAAAAATACCACTTCATTTAGCCAAAATTCAAACTTACTCAGTTTCGCATACAACTTATTTCTCCTCAAGGTCTCTAACACTTCTCTCAAATGATATGCATGTTCCATTTGTGACGAATAATATATTAGTATATTATCAATAAACACTACTACAAACTTATCTAGATAAGATCAAAAAACCCGATTTATCAAATCCATGAATATTGTTGGGACATTAGTTAATCCAAAAGGCATCACCACATATTCATAATGCCCTTATAGAGTTCTAAAAGTTGTTTTCTGCATATCTTTCTCCTTTATCGTCACGTGATGATACCCTGACCTCAAATCTATTTTTGAAAATACACACGCCCCTTTTAACTGATCAAACAAATCATCAATTCATGGAATGGGGTACTTATTTTCTTATAGTCACTTTATTGAGTTGTCTATGATCTATATAGAGCCGTAAAGTTCCATCTTTCTTTTTAACAAACAGCACAGGAGCCCCCAAGGTGAAACACTAGGGCGAATAAACCCTTTATCCAGCAATTCTTGCAATTGTATTTTTAATTCCATCAATTCTGCAAGCGCTTTTCGATACTGTGCCTGAGCTATTGGTGTAGTTCCAGGCAGTGCTTCTATCAAAACTTCTACTTCTCTCTCAGGTGGTAACCCGAGTAATTCCTTTGGAAATACATCTGGAAACTCCCTTACTACAGGTATTTTATCCAACTCTATTTCTTTCTTTTCCAAATCTACTACATAGGCAAGATAAGTTGTACATCCCTTTCTTAATAGTTTCCTAGCTATCATGATCGAAATTATACTATTTGGTATGACGTTTCTCTCTCCTCTAAACTCTACTCTCCTACCACTCTCATCTTGGAGAGTTACGGTTTTAGTAAAACAATCTATTTGGGCTCTATAAGTTACTAGCCAATCCATTCCCCAAATCATCTCAAAATCATATAATTCTAGTGGTAATAAATCTATCCTCATTTCAACATCTCCTATTTTTACCCGACAACTCTTGTAAACATACTCAATAAGTACAATTTCCCCTAGAGGTGTACTAATTACTACCCTTTTTTCCACTCTCATAGGTTGCACTTTCAATTTATCTTCCCATTTTCTAGCTACAAAGGAATGGGTAGCACCAAGATCAATCAATGTATATACATGCTGAGATTCTAATAGTAAAGTACCTACAACAACATCAGTGACAGCTCGCATATCTTCTTAATTCATACGGAAAACTCTCCCTTGAACTCCCCCTCCTTGTACTCGAGGTCGGCCTCGAACAACACTAGTCCCAGACTGGGCAGGTCTACCCGGCCTGTCCACGGTCACAGACTGTTGCTATCTCTATGCCTGCCCCATAGTCCTCTAAGGACACTCCCTCCTACGATGACCGGGCTCTCCACAATGATAACATGCAGCATCTAAATAGGGACAACCCTCCATCTATATTCCTGTCTACATATATAACATCTGCTAGATGTAGCTGCATAATCTCTAAGATGTCTACACTCGCATCTCACACACAGGGGATAAGTAGTCATCCTATAGCCCTCTACGACTCCTCCTGGTAAACTAGTCTGTGGACGTGACCGCCCTCTATATGAGCTCTGCACAAGTCTACTTGATGTACCTCCTGATCCAAGATTTCCTCCTTTCTTTCTGAACTAACCAAAATGTCCTCTTTTTCTTTTTTTGGAAAAAGAGGTCTCCCCGTAAATGATGCAAGCTCCTTACGCTTTTCTGCTCCCATAGTACCCTGTCCATCACCTTCTCGCCACCTTGCAGATGCCACGGCCTCTAGAGACTGAGCGGCCACTATAAAATCCCTTACTGTCAGAAACTGCAAAGCAACCAATCCCATCCTCAGCTCCTGTCGGAGTCCATCTCGGAGTCTCTCGATCCAATGTTGCTCAGTCGGTAAATAAACATAAGCAAATATAGAAAGGTCCTAGAACCGCCTCTCATATTCCAATACTGTCATATCTTTCTATGTAAGAGCCAAGAAGTCTTGTTCCTTGATCTTTCGATGCTGACAGGAATAATATTGGTTCTCAAACTCTGTCTTGAAATCCTTCCATCTAAGCGTCTTAGCAGCCCGTCTCTCTTTAACAATATTTCCCACCATGTCTGGGCTCTGTTCGATAACAGCTGAGTAGCACAATCCACTCGAAGCTCTGCTGGTACTGCTATCTGATCCATAGACCTCTCTATCTTTTGTAACCATCAATCAACTCTTTCAGCATCCTCCTCTCCTATAAATGCTTCACAACCTAATTCCCTCAAACTCTTTACCCATCGAACTAAAATGACCACAGTATCCCTAGGGGTAGTACTCAATGGTCCCAATATCATATCTTTGTCATCAATGCACGAACCAACTATGCAAAATAAGCTGGATCTGGGTATGGTTGAGGTGCTGCCACAAGGGGTGTTGTTGGCGCTACTGTTGGTGGGGGCTGAGTCCCTTGCCCATCTGCATCAAATACCCCCCGCTCATCTCAGAGTCCTGATGACTCTCCCTGTCCAGATTGCACTGACATAACTTGCACAAAAGATGTCGTATCTCCTAGAGGATCTCCCTCTAGTCCTCTATCTCCTGTCTCAACTAGACGTTTGTCCCTCGCTGGAGACGAGTCAGCCCTGGCTTCTTGCCGTGTACGTACCATCCTGAAACAATATTATTTTACATTAATGATGGTCTCCTGAACCTTAAGCTTGCTCTTATACCAAAAAGTAACACCCTCAAATTATAATGTCATGAAATCTCAAACATTTCTTTACTAATGTCAAGTATTGAATAATATGTCTAAGATTATGTAATTTTTTAAAAAAAATTTCAGGAGAGTTTCCTTTGTTTTATGATGTTACCAAGTTATCGACTAGACTTCATTCAATCACTATACTCAAATCTTCCATTTCGATCCAACCATCCTGGATCATATCCCATCTCATCATACAATATTTCATATAACCATACTTCGTTGTGTTTTCTCAACCTTATATCATCAACAAATAAAACATTAACTACAAACAATTATAAACTCAAAAGATTTATATTGAACTAATTATTACATTAACATGCATCCATCTTTTAAACATGCATGATTATAATTACTAAGTATTCTTTTCAAATAGTTTACTAATATTAGTTCCTTACTCATACTTTTTAAATGTATAGATACCAAAAGCAAACATTTTTATGATACATATTTTAAAATCTACATATAATACAAATTACATATAAAGCAAATATATTACATCCCACAAAATAAACAGATTTAAACACAAAACCCATATTTAACGCTCCGCGTCACCTCGTGAAAAACATGTATACATAACATTAATAAGAAATAAGGAAGATAACACATTAAAAATGATAAAGCTATTATGTTCACAATTCTTTAAAATATATCAAATTGTCTTTCATCACTAACTTACTACATATCAACATTAACAACCCATCCATAATTTATTAATCCTATACTTATAGAACCTCTGCAACCAACACTCATTGCTTAATTTTTAATTTGGTAATTCACAATTTTACCTCAAACCCGGCTAACCCTCTTAGATAGCCAACAATCTAATCGGTAATTCCATACAAATTACCCAACATCCGACTATTCTTCTAATATTAGCCAATCTAACCGGTAATTTCATATGAATTACCCAACATTCGGCTATTCTCTATTAATAGTCAATCTAACCGGTAATTCCATACGAATTACCTAACATCCAGCTATTCTATAATATTAGCCAATCTAATCAGTAATTCCATACGAATTACCCAACATCCAAATTATATTACAAACAAGTTTCTTCTTCTACTTTTTCTATATCAATATGTCATAAACAACTCATAACTGATAATGAAAATTTGAATTTTAAAAGAAAGTGATGAATCACCTACCGTTTGCTCGTGATGGCCTAGCTCCTCCTGCCAGATGCCCTGCTCCCGCAACAACTCCTGAATCAATCAAATTGCGCTACATTATTAATCCATTATTATTTCTCCTACATGCCTAAATTTAAAGCACGTAATATCTTTTATTTAATTGGGGTTTGCACCAAAATTTCATTCATTTGTCACCTTATTTTCAACATATAGTTTTAATCAATTTTCTTCTTTTCACTCATTTAAAGAATTCTTCCATGAACTATTCCTACCATTATTTATTCCTTCTTCTCACGGTCTTATGATGTTTATTCACTTGTTCATATTTTGAATACTTCAAATAAGATAAAGAACATCATTTCTCAAACATAAAACAATCAAAACCTCATTCCTATATTTCCTCATCCTTAGTTACAAGTTCATTTCTTCAAACTTATTCAATTTCTTTCTTAATTACTACTTACATTCACTATTTCTATATTATTCTACCTCAATTCCATCATATTTACTACTTTTCTCAAAATCCCCAAATTCTCATAAGAACCCTAATTTAAAAGGTCAAGAATATAAGAAATTAAATCAAATTTAATTGTTATTGTTTGATAACTTACTCAAATAAACTCAAAAACACTTCATTCAAGTAAGAATCTTAATTTTTCATGCTTACCAATCTAAGTTCTCCCAACTTTTCTTCTCCTCCGAGTGTGGCCAGCCCTCCTTGCCTTTCTTATATCTTTATTTACTTGATTCTTCCTTAATTTAATGTTCCAAATCTTTCAATCTTACAAGTTTCAAAGCTCTCTCTCACTTTTTCTTGTTTTTTTCTTTTGATTTCTAACGTTCTTCTCTTATTTTTTTTCTTTTCATATTTTGTTACTGCCCAGGTTGCAGCTTATAACAGAAAAGGAGCTGCTTTGCTTTATTTTTAATGGTAAATTACCATCTTACCCTTAATGAGTCTTTCTACTTCCATTTGACGGTCCTTATTTTTTTGCTAGCACTACCGAGCTCCGTTCATCCTAAAATATTTACCAGATTTTATTCAATATATTTTAAGGTTCCTCATAAAATTTCAGCTCAATCTGATGGTCGGATTTAAAATTACATCCAATAATGTAAAACTAATCAAATTGTGATTTTTCATCAAATTTTCGAATTTCTCTAAAAAATTTGAAATTTTAACCCAAGCTAAGGCATCATATTAGAAGGCTGCACATAAATTCTCAGATTTGTCTGATAACCCGATCAAGAGTTATAAATTGTTTTGTTTTACATTAAACTAGTCAATTTATGATTTTTCGCCCAGAGGTTTTACACAGTACCTCTGGTCCACCATACTAACAGACCACCCAGCCAAACAGCCCACTTCCTAACCTTGCCTACCACCATCCAATAGCCCCTCAACCCTACCCTTATGTCATTATCTGCTTGTTTCTCTAATGATCATTATGCAAGTACAGGTTCTCCTCCTTCAGAGTTGTATTTTTTTAAGTCTACTAATGCATAGACTCCTGGTTCTGCTGCAATCTCACCAGGTTCTATTGCCACGAACCCCGCATCTCGGTCTGGTTCTCTAGCCAGCTTGAATTTAATTGTTGAAATCATCTTGAGTTTGGGAATTTCATGATGTGATTGTTGAATTCAATATTATGTAAATGATTTTAATGAAAACAATAGTGAAACACATATATATCATGCAATCCAATAAATTTCACATCTTTCACTTCGAGAATAACCTTTACATCTAAAAAAATCCACTGAAAAAAAAAATCCAAAATCTTACCCTCTTAACCTTATTACAAAGTATTGAGCGCTAACCTTATTTTACCATAAAAACTTTAACAAAGCTATCATATCTTAGGTATAACATAACTATATGATCTGAGACTTTAAATATTATAAACTCATTAAAAATAACACAAAATAAAATACAAAATGTACAAGGGGATGAAAACACTCTTCACAAACCATTAGAAATTCAATGTAATAGTAGTTGCATGTGGGCCACATGCCATGACTATTGCTAATATGTGGGACCACTCACTAAAGGCTATTGAGGTGCTTTGAGTTGAGAATAATAGAATGACTTAAGTTAACTATAGGAATCACAACATTGAAATAATCCTATAGTAATTCCTACACACACACACACACACACACACACACACACACACACACATATACATACATTCTATAATATGCCCCCTCAAGCTGAGGATGGAGGATTGACCCGAAGCTTGTAACAAAAAGTAGTAAATGATGCAGAGGAAAGCGGCTTAGTAAAGATATCTGCAAGTTGATCATAATAGAAAATAAAATGAATCTGAATCTCTTTCTTCGCAACTCGATCTCATACAAAATGATAATCCACCTCAACATGTTTAGTACGAGTATGAAAAAAAATGGTATTCGTTGAGAGATAAAGGGCTCCAAGGTTATCACACCAAATGGTAGGAGCAGAGACAGAGCGAACCTACATATCTATTAATAAATATTAAAGCCAGATGACCTTAATAATATCATCTGCTAAGTTTTTATACTCAGCCTCAGCAGAAGAGCGAGCAACTGTGCGTTGCTTGCCTGACTTCCATGAAATCGACGTCTGACCAAAGAAGACAAGGTAACCACCCATAGATTTGCGATCATCAATACTACCAGCCCAATTTGCATCCATAAAACCATGTAAAGTAAAGGAGGAACTACGAGTGATATGAAAACCATAAGATGTGGTACCTTTAAGGTAGCGTAGAATACGTTTAATGACGGCCCAATGAGAATCTATAGGAGCATGCATACACTGACAAACTCTATTAAAAGCAAAACAAATATCTGGGCGAGTGAAGGTAAGTTATTGAAGAACACCCATGATTTGAAGAAATCATGTAGGGTCAAAAAATAGATTATCTAGCAGTATGGTAACTTTCGAAGTAGAGACTGGAGTATCAACAGGTTTGCATGAAGTCATACTAGCCCGAGTAAAAATATCAAGAATATATTTGTGTTGTCGTCACTGACACGATCAAAAGATTGATGTCTTATCCCAAGTACAGGAGTGTCGAAGTAATAAATAACCCAGCAAGACCGGGGTCGAACCATAGGAAGGTGAACTATATAAAATTATAAACAATAAATGAAAACGAGTTGAAGAGAACTTTTAAGATGTGATATTGATGTAAGGATTAAACAATGATAAAACAAATGTCAAGGTTAAAGGATCCACTAATGGTATTTCAAATAAGTATAGTATAAACTCTTTTTATTACTCAACTGGAAACCACACATAAAGGAGGTTGCAATTGGATTATAAATTATTAACATGATTATATTAATTATCTTATTTGAGTAATGCAAATACTTGTAAATGTGATCAGATATTCATGGTGATAACTTATGTTAACAACAAATCATGTTCCTTTCATAACACAGGTGTTGGTTATACCATACAATTGGTTATGAAAGGATCAAGTATTTGTTGTACCAAGGGTTGTACAACACAAATCTAGATTAACCATTTAACAAGCAAGGTATTAAGAGTAAGTAAGATAACAAATACAAAACATGTTAGTATTAAATATTAAAGTCCATGTTGAGTTTATACTATACTTAATCTTACACCATTAGTGTACCATTTTCACCTTGACAAAATAAATTTAGCTAAACATAATGAAGATGAGAAACATAAATAAACAAAATAAAAACATAATAATGATTTACATTAACTAAGTAAATGAAAGGAAATGAAAAGCATAAATAAGAGATTAATATAACATGAAATAAAACTTGAACATTACAAAATACAAAGAAAGAGAGCAAGAGCAAGATCTTGATTTGAAAACCAAGATGTCTAAATATATGGCAAATGCCTCCTTTTATGGGCTAAAATTCAAAACTATTGATTTGATGACAAATTATTAAGTGGGTGACCACCTCTTGACTTGGTGGCAACCATGATCTTCTTGTCTGAACAACACATCATTGCTAACATCAGAATTTGAACAGATAGTCCACATGAATGTTCTGAGAATTTGTCTCAGCTTTCCAAGAAAACAAGAATGAGCTCATTTGGACTTTTAGTCATTCCCCAATAAGCAGTTGTATGTGTTACATTCCTCTACAAGACCATGGTATGCTGATTTGGTGAACTATTTAGTCACCAAAGAATTCCCTCCAGATTTGTCTACATCCCAAAAAGACAAGTTACGAGCTGATGCTAAATATTATTTTTAAGACACTCATTTGTGGAAATTTTGTGTGGATAAAGTAGTTAAAAGATGTGTACCCTAAGATGAATTTCATTTCATTCTCACTTTTTGTCATTCTTATTCTTGTGGTTGGCATTTTGGAGCAAAAAGAACTGCCCACAAGGTACTTGAAAGTAGTCTTTATTGGCCTTCTATTTTTAAGGATGCATATTACTTTTGCAAATCATGTGAAAAATGCCAAAGAACAGGTAATATCACTTATAAGAATCAAATGTCTTTAACGAATATTCTTATAAGAGAAATTTTTTATGTTTAGGGTATTGATTTTATGGGTCTATTTCCTTCTTCTTTTAGTAATCTTTATATCTTTCTTATTGTTGATTATGTGTCCAAATGGATTGAGGTGAAAGCCACACGAATTAACAATGCTAGGGTTGTTTTAGATTTTGTCAGGACTCACATATTTGACAGGTTTGGAATCCCTAAAGCTATCATTAGTGATTGTGGCACTCATTTTTGCAATCGTTCAATAGAAGCATTACTCCACAAATATTATGTGACTCATCAGACTTCCACAACCTACCACCCTCAAACAAATGGCCAAGCTGAAATTTCAAATCGATAAATCAAGTCTATTTTGGAGAAGACAGTGCAACCTAACTGGCGAGATTAGAGTCTGCGACTTGGTGATGCACTTTGGGTTTATAGGACTGCTTACAAATCACCTATAGGAATGTCACCTTATAGGATGATTTATGAAAAAGCATGTCATCAACCGGTGGAGCTTAAACACAAAGCTTTTTGGGCCATTAAACAATGTAACATGGATTATAATGTTGTTGGGATTGCAAGGAAGTAGCAATTGTAAGAGTTGAAAGAGATATAGAATGATGCCAATGAGAATGCAAGGATTTACAAAGAAAAGACTAAGAGTCTTCATGATCGAATGATTACAAGAAAGGAGTTTCATGTTAAAGACAAAGTCCTTTTTTATCATTCGCGTTTGAAACTTTTTCATGGAAAGTTGAGCTCTTGTTGGATTGGACCCTTTGTTGTTTCTAATGTTTTTCCTTATAGTGCAGTTGAAATTACAAGTTTAGAAACAAACAAAGTGCTCAAGGTCAATGGGCATCGCTTGAAACCTTTCTATGAAAGTTGGACAGCAGAACTCACCGCTTCTGTAGAGTTAGCTGAACCAATCTATAAAGCATGAGCATGCGAAGTATTGAGCTAATGACATAAAACAAAAGCGCTTACTGGGAGGCAACCCAGCACAAAAAGAAAAAAAATCAGATTTGCTTTCTTTTTCCCTTATCTTTTATTTTTCGCATTTTACTTCATTTTTGCCATTCTCTTTTATTTATTTTCTTTTATTTCAACATTGAGGAAAATATTGTTTTTAAAGTGTAGGGGTATTGAGATAATTTTGGTTTTCTTTGTCGTTTTTCAAAAAAAAAAGTCTAAGTTTTATCTTTTGAACTCCCATTGGTTTATGAGAATTAGTTGAGATAAATGAAAATATAAATCGAATGAATGAATGTACATACAAGTTATGAATGTGCATACAAGTTTTAAAGTTTATTAGTCTAGGGATTGACTTTGAAAATATATCATGTTGACTTTATAGTGTTATACCAATGCAAGCTTTTGAGCCTTCAACATTATATTCTTTGATTGTATATTCTTTCAATGATATGTATCTCTACAACTTGCTTCATATATTATTGAGATTACATTTACATTACATGCATACTTGAAGATGATAAAGGTAGTAGGAATTTTAACCACTTGAGCCAAAAAGCCAACCTAAACATATTATCCTTAGTAAGCCATTTTAAGTTTGTTTATCTTTTTTTTGCTTTACCTATGTGTAAGCCTTAACTTTTTATATGTTTTCCTTTTCCTTTGGCCAAGTATTAGTATAGCATATACTTCTTGATATCTCAAGGATTATGGTTGGAAATTATGTGAAAAGAAAAAAAAAGTGATGCTTAATGAAAAGATAGGCAAAGTTGCCAAAGGTGAAAGAGAAAAAAAAACAAAAGAAAAGTGTTCCTTTGTGTTCTTAAGATTTTATGTTGATGGAGCTTGAAATCAAATGAAGTTAAGTATTTGTGCTTAAAAATAAAAAAAATTGTGTGTTTTGATAGGATATCTTATTTTAAAAATCAATTTTTTTAGAATGCTCTATTTCCTTTTGTTTTAGCCCTTTTTTTTCCTTTTTTTTACCTCACCTTAACCTTAGCCCCATTACAACAAAAAAAGTAAGACATTTTGATTCATGCATTGCTTGTAATATTTTAGTAATGGAGATGAGATTGAAGAGCAAGCTTATGGTAGAACATATTCATTGATTGAATTTGAGAGATTTAAATACATAAGGGTTGGAGTGTATATCAATGAGAGGACCTATCACGTTAGCATGACATAGATTTCATTTAAATCCCAATGATTAATTGAGTTTTGAAGTTTGCATGTGAATAATTCATGAAAATTTATGTTCTTTATCCTTCTTGATTGTATTCTTGTTTACAATGCTTGTATTCTTGGACGTTGATGGGAGATTAAGACATTAGTCATAGTTATTTTACTTATTTAATTTAAGTTTAATTTCATCTCTTCTTTTCTCAAGGACGAGCAAAAGTTAAGTGTGGGGGTATTTGATGCAACCATATTATTTAATAGTTTTACCCACATTTACCTAGTATTTTGCCTATGTTTTATATATAAAACGCCTTGATATTCTTTGTTTTATGTTTTGAAGGCACTTTTGGATGTAAGATTCAAAAAGAAGTAAATTTGAAATAATTGACAGATTTGACCTCCGATCGATGTTTTGTGCAAAACTTAAAATCTAGAGGTCGAAACGAAGTGATTCTATCGGAATTAGAAAGCTAACATCCATACCTTTTTGTACATATATGGCAAGAAAAATAAAAAGAGAAAGAGCATAAAGATCGCAGCCTTCAAAGACAAATCTCGCATTCTGCCAATATTGACCTTTGACCATTCCGACTTGAATTTCTTGAGCTACAGAAGTCCATTTGATGCAAACGTAATTTTATTGGATTCCTGACTTGAAGAACTATCAGAGCACCAAATGTCAGTAGAAAAGGACCTCATATTAGAGATATATTATTTTTCTAAGATGACATATGAATTCTACCAGTAGAAAGGTTTTGTGAAGAAACAAGTCCAAATTACGTCCCAAAGCATTCAAACCAACATCCAAGTCTTTATTTTGGCAATTTAGCTCCTTTAAGTCAAAAGTCAAAGCTTGAAGATTTTATGCAAGGTTATATCACCTTTTTTAGAAAAATTGTTCTTGAACCACTTAAATGTAAATTGTCTACTTAGGAAAGGACTATTTTTGTAAAAAAGAGATTAGGGTTTCCTATGATATAAAAAGAAATAGAGAAAGGAAAGGGGTAACAACCAGCCAAGAGAGAAAAAACACCCCTTTCCTCCACAAACCCGAATTCATGCATTCTTCTTTCTTTTTGATTAGTTGTTCAACAGACATTTAAGGCTAAATTTTTTTTCTTGGTTGCAAGGATACAAAAACCTTTGGATTTCAAGAACTGTGAGATTTATTTTACCTCTTCTTTTCAGTTTATATGATGAATGAATATGTTTGTTTTCCTATGCTTAGTTCTTAGGATTTTTTATTTTAATTGCTAGAGCGAATGTTAAGTTATTATTGTAAACAATCTATTGTTAAGTTTGTTATCAAAACCGGAGTTGTGATATATGAACTTGTGAAGCAACTAAGTTTAATAATTGTGACAGATCTACGTTATTAATCTTAGACAGAACATTCGATCAAATCAAACATGAAATGCGGACAATTATGTTTTCTTTATTAATCAACTTATCTAGTTCTTAAGACTGCCATTGAATTAAATTACTAGTGCATACACTGCAGTTGTTTGAAGGTTGGGATTAGTTATACAGCGGATCTATTAACTAATCTACGTAAGAAAAGATAAATATTCAGAGTATAAATTGACGTTTCGTTTCCATGATCAGTTCTGATTTCTGTAGGTGGACATTTACTTGTGACCAAGGTTTGTTATCTTGATAAATTTTGATTTTCTTTGATTTAGCATTGATTGTTTCTTTCTGTTTATTATAGTCATAAATAACTTCACAATCCCCCCTCCAAATGCACATCGTATAGCATAAAAATATGAACTAAAAATTTCTCGTGGGATCGACCATTTGTTTACTCTATACTATCTTAATTATTTAAGTTAGGGTAATTAATTTGTGCGAATGCGATATCGTAACAAATTTTTTTTTAGGGGTTAACATAATCTTATATTCCAAGTAACATATTAATCAAATTAAACTAGATTAACTTAATTTTATTAATTTTATTATTGTAGATTATCGCAATCTTATATTTTATATCACATGTTAATTAAATTAACTCATATTTATTAGAGTTATGTGAGCCGATAATAGTTACATCGTAAAAACTTTTGGCGTATGGGAATGACAGGATGACACGTGGAAACTTTGATTGGGATGTCATTTCACATCGAAGGACGTAAAACCAAGGTGTAACTAACGATTCAATATGTTTTGAAAATAAAGCTTGAGAACACCAATAACAATCATAGTTTTTAAACCCGATCCGGTGGTCGACCCGGTCTAATAATCGGGTCACGGGTTAGATGGGTTGACCCGGGTTGACCAAAAAAATTTACATTTTCACCCACTCCTCACAAATGCTCCCGATTAAAAACCCAACAAAAACAACAATAAAGAAAATCCAATTCCAATTCTAAAAACCCAGCAAACGCAAACCCATTTCCACAAATTTTCCATGAATCCCACCACCAAAAACACAAAAAATTTGATTGAGAAAAGGAAAAGGAGGCTTAATTGCTGATATTAGCCCTCCAATTTCACTTGTTTTTCCCATATTTTTTTACTGTGTAGAGAAAGAGAAGGGTTTAGGAATGGGATTTGTAGAGAGAGGGAGAGGGACTTAGTGAAAGGTATAGGTTAGCTTTAAAGCCTAGGACGGCTTCCCTGTAATTGATAAAGCAAGTGGATGAGCTTGCAACTTTGAATGAGTCTCTAAGCCTGCCTTTGACAAGTAAGCCTTCTCCTTTAAGTCTCTTCGCTTTCCATGGTTGCTGATTGGAAACCATCCCCAAGATCCATAAGCCATAGATGGAGCCAGAAGGAAGAGATGATCCGGCTTCATTCTTTATCTTCTCTTCTCTTTGGTAGTGGACAGAGGTCAGGAGTATGACTCCCGCTTTGAAGTGAAGGGATGAGAATTGAATTCTTTCTTTCCACAGCTTGTTCTATGGATTGCTATGAAAGGCGTCTGATGTCTGTTAATCGATTGTTGAGGCATTCTTTCTTCTATTAGTTCGCCGGGTCTTAGCCGGGTTTATCCGGGTCGGCCGGGTTTTGCCGGGCCAACTCCCAGACGGGTTTTTACTTGGACCCGGACCGGTCCTAGGCCCGAGTCGGCCGGGTCCCGGGTCGACCCGCCGGGCAGGTTCGAGTTTCAAAACTATGATAACAATGGAATGACAGCATTTTCTAAGTGTAGAAAAATAGAAGCCAACAAAAACCAGAAATGAGGAAAAAGAAATTAAAACATCTAGGGCTCATATATCTAGGGCTTACAAAATACATTTTATATCAAAACAACTATATGAGAGTCATATATTATATAGTATCATTATGATCACCTATAATTAATTATAATACAAGATTACAATAATAAATATAAAAATAGTTACCCATAATGATACAAGATTATAATAAAAATATAAAAACTAAATATAATCTAATATAATGAGAATATTTTATTAAAATATCTTTATCTTTATATATTCTCATGTTATCATGAGTAGAAGTTGTGACTGCACCTTTCTTTACACATCAACCCACTAAAAAATTGACACCCAGCCAATCAAAATTAAAAAGATGTTTTAAATTTCAGTTAAAATATTATTTGTTTAAAATTTAAATTTTTTCATTTAAAATTAATTTTTTTTGGTATTTTTGGATTTTTTATATATTAATATTAAAAATAAATTTTAAATAATAAATAAATATTACTATGATGTATTTTTAAATAAAAACTATTTTAAAAAACAATAATTATCATAATAATATTACACAGAATAATAATCTAACGCATAACAGCAATACTTTTACCATTACCGGGGTAAAAAAAGCTCATTACCTATAAAGGAAGTTTCTTGGATAAGACATTCTATATTAAAAAAAATATTAGTAGCAAATATCATGAGGATGTTATTTAAAATTAATAATTTATAGGAATTTGATGAATTTGAAGTTCTTCAGCCGATCATCTAAGTTTTTTCCCCGAAAATATTAAGTATTAATGTTTTACTTCATTGACTTAATGAAATTTTTCCAAAATTATTATCAAGATGAATTTCGTGTTCTTTTGGGCTAGCTGAAGCAATCACTTTGTTTTCTACATGTATTTAAGGTATTATTAAAAGATAATATTAAAAAAATAATGTTTAGAATCATAAACACACAAATGTAAAATTAAAAAAAGATTAAAAAAAACATAAAATACAATATAGAAACGTATCATCACAAAAAAAAAATATTATTTTTAATTTAATCATTTTATATTAAGTTAATTTAAAATTAGGTTTTATATTTTATTTCGGTTAGTATTATATAGGACTTTTGTAATGTTAAAAATAATTTTTGATATTTAGTTGATGTTAAATTTGACAAAATACAACTTAATTATATTGATTCAAACCAATTGAAACTTTAGGGATATAATTTAAAACTGAGACAAATACTCTACCTTTTTTCCTTCTTTTGAAAAGTAGTGTAATGTTTTTAAAAAAGGAACACAACCTTGGAGGACTCATGTCCATCCAAAACCTTATCCTTAATTATTAATAATATTTTCATTTTAAATAACACAAATACATATTTCAATACATTGTTATATTACAGAAAATGATCTTAAAATAGTAAAACATCAAAATAAAGAATAATATTATTGAGAATGATAGTTCATAATAAAATGAGTAATATTAAACCATAATAATTCTATGATATGTTTGGTACAATCCTTCAAGATTATCAAATAATATAAATATAGAAATCCTACAGCTAAACATCATGTCAAGTCAAATGTCGTGGAGCATATGATGAACCTATCAAAAATTAAAACAAACTAAACAATACGAATAATAGTTATATTTCATAACAAAATATTAAACATTAAATATTCAATATTCAATAATGAAATTTTCTTACATATACACATGCTACTTACAAAACCGTTAGCTTCTCAATGTAGTATTACCCTTATTTACGATACATATCTCTACTAACCATCGGTAGTAACATTATAATCTAACATGTAAATTCTTATTTAACTTATGAGTTATTCACATAAATCTAGGATGCTATATATAGCACCTAGACCCTAATCTTTTGGCCAACCCCTTATATAAGGCATAAGCTCATAATGGTGTTTCTTATACTAATATCAATTTGTAGCCTCGGACATAAATATCTCCACTCTGAGATCCTTTTTAATCATCCTTTAGAGGTCCAATAACATACTCAACGAGTAGCTCTTGACCACCCATATCTATGCCCAAGATGTATACCCATCATCTTCATAGTCTTCGTTCATACGACTGCTTATTATTCAACATTACTCTCACACTTATGGCTAGTATCTTAATTTAATGATCGAATCCTCATTCCTTATGGTCGACCCATAATATCCATTCAAAGCCCCACACACAGGTTTGGCTCCATGTTCACATACATATTTATCATTTCCTTCAAATACCACAAATTTAGCCTCACTCATATGACTGGCTCCCATGCTCAAATATAACTTTAACACGTCCTTCAAAGACTGATAAAATTATCCCCATTCGTGTGATAGGCTTCCGGGATCACATTTCATTCATAATTGTTTCCAACACAAGTTCACCAACTAAGTTCCCCCACCTTTGGGTTGGTTTTTCACACAACAAGACAATCACTTGAAAATTTTTCATAATTCATCATTTCAAGCCCCACTCATATAGCCAACTTCTATATACATGTATAAATTTAAAGTATAAACCTTAACAAGACTTCACTAGTCTTTTAACAATCCATTACTTTACATAAACATCTCTTATCGGAGTACAACTTAGATATTAAAACTCAAATTAAATGCTAAGAATTTAAGAAGTTGAGATGACAAACACCTATATGTTCCTTTCACTTTTTCTATCTCGCGTGCTTGATAGAAAAATATGAAGAATGCTATTATTTTTTCAATAAGCCTTACATCACTATCACTCCTTGAAAATATGAAGAATGCTCACTATTTTATTTCTCTTATTATTGGCTCTATTCTTCTTTTCTTTAACAATTTTGGTTTTCCTTTCTTTTATTCTAGACGGAGTCCAAACAAAACATTATTTTTTTTTTCTTATTATTCTTCTCATAGTAAAAGCTTAGGATTTTGCAGATAACCTAATTGAAATCGATGGGTGCATGAGGAACTTTATGGGAACACTAAGTGTATGCCCAGATGTAATTCGATGTTGTAATGGTGAATTAAATTTTGCTACTTCAATAACAAATTGGTACTATAAAATCACAAAGGGTGCGCTACTCCTAGTAGCGCACCCTTTGATATTTTTATTTATTTATAAGAGTTACATTACTCTTAGTACAATTCAATTGGTTGTGCTACTCCTAGCACTGCAACCTTTAATTACTATGGGTAGCACAACTAATTGAATTCTACAACTTCTAGTAGTGTAACCAATTAAATCGTGATATTTTGATAAAACAAAATCAATTGTACTAATTTATACATTAATTTCTTAGTTGTACTATTTAAAAAAAAACCATCAAAATATGCTTATTAAAAAAGCTTAAAATCCATCAATTTTTATTGTGACCTACACATTACATTGTTCATTGGAATAGTATAATGATGTTTTTTCTATTATTAAAATTACTAATTAAGCTTGCATTTTGGAGTGAAATTGTCATTTCAAAAAGATCCATTGGGGATTACAAATTGATCGAGGACAAATTAGTACACATATTTTTTTAATATAGTGAAATGACTTTTCTGCCCTTTAAAGAAAAAAATATCTTTGGTTAAGGGTTTGTTTTGTCTTTTAATATATTTTGCATAGTTAAATTACGCTTTCACCCTTAAAAGCAAAATCACATTAAACTTGCATAAAGGGGCTTATTCGTCTTTTTTTAAATAGTGAAGTGACCGAATTACCCTTAAAATAAAAAAAACAATTAAGGTTGGTCTCAAGGGTGTTTTAGTCTTTTCATTATTTTTTTTCATTTTAAGGTTCACTCAATGGTTGTTTGGTAATTTTCAAAAAATAAATATTATTCAAAAAAAATTGTTGATATGTACAACACATGCGTCAGCGCATGCGAAGTCATCCAATTACCAAAATCCTCCATTTGCGATGATGTTTGGAATGGTGCATCGTCCTTTTCATGTTCGTGAGGCGCGTGCTTATGACAGAGGAATGGTTGGGCTCCAATGGTCTTTTTTTTCTTTTCCTCTCTCTTTTTTCTCTCTTGGCCTATAAATTCATGCTAGTCATTCCAAAAATTGATTGTGTCCTCTAATTTGTATTTCTATCAAATTTGACCCTCATTCTTTTGATTCAAATTTGTTTTGTTTTTAATGTTTTTTTTAAGTTTATAATTTTTTCAATTGTCTCTTTGCATTTTATTTCATCTATTTTTTTATTCAATTTGGTCATCATTCTTTTGATTGCTTTTTTTTTCTGTTTTATCATTTTCTTGATTTATTGTTTTTTAATTTTATCCCTCATCATTTTATTTATTTCATCCATCTTTTTATTTAATTTGGTTATCATTCTTTTGATTGCTTTTTTTTTCTGTTTTATCATTTTCTTGATTTATTGTTTTTAATTTACCCCTCATCATTTTATTTTCTTATCCAATTTTGGTCCTTATTATTTTGATTGTTATTTTCCTATCCTTTACTTGATTTATTTTTTATCCAATTTTGATTCTTGTTATTTTAATTGCTATTATTTTTTTATTTTTTTTAAATTTAGTCTATAATTATTTTCTTTCATTTAGTTTCTATACCAAATCTTGTTCTTATTATTTTGATTGTTATTTTTTAAAAAACAATTTATGATTAAAAATCTTACTTCGTGTGATTTTTTACGTGTATTATTATCTATAGTGTATTCTCGGTCTCATAACCTGAACCCGATTTAAGTTTGGTCTCTTTTTTTAGGTTTTTTATTAAAAAAATATTAATTTTTGAACTCATCATTCGATATTGGTTTATTGGAGCTTGAGTTTCGTTGTTTGTTCCATTTTTTTAGAGGGGTTAACATGATTTTATATCCCAAGTAGCAGGTTAATCAAATTAAACTAAATTAACTTAGTTTTTTTAAATTTTATTATTATAAATTATTTCAATCTCATATTTTATATCACGTGTTAATTAAATATTTATCATAGTATCACTATTAAATGTGAGCCGATAGTTGTTACACCGTAGAAACTTTTGGCGTATAGGGACGACACGTGGAAACTTTGATAGGGATGTCATTTCACATCGAAGGACATAAGACCAAGGTGTAACTAACGATTCAATATGTTTTGAAAATGATGCTTGAGAACACCAATAACAATGGACTGACAGCATTTTCTAGGTGTAGAAAAATAGAAGCCTTAAATGAGGAAAAAGAAATTAAAACATGTAGGGCTCGGATATCATCACAAAATACAAGACTGAAGAAAAAAGTTTTTTACATTTTATATCAAAACAACTACTCATCTATATAGTAAGGGTAAGCAAAAAATTAAAAAACAGATTAAACTAGAAAAAAAATAATTGAAAAAATTGAACCGTAAAAAAAACCGATTAAAATAATATAAGACTCATATATTATATAGTATCAAACTTAGAATTACAAGGAAAATAAATATAATTAGTCATAAAAACCATGATCACCTATAATTAATTATAATATAAGATTACAATAATAAATATAAAAATAGTTACCCATAATGATACAAGATTATAATAAAAATATAAAAACTAAATATAATCTAATATAATGAGAATATTTTATTAAAATATCTTTATCTTTATATATTCTCATGTTATCATGAGTAGAAGTTGTGACTGCACCTTTCTTTACACATCAACCCACTAAAAAATGACACCCAGCCAATCAAAATTAAAAAGATGTTTTAAATTTCAGTTAAAATATTATTTGTTTAAAATTTAAATTTTTTTATTTAAAATTAATTTTTTTTAGTATTTTTGAATTTTTTATATATTAATATTAAAAATAAATTTTAAATAATAAATAAATATTACTATGATGTTTTTTCAAATAAAAAATATTTTAAAAAATAATTATTATCATAATAATATTAAATAGACTAATAATCTAACGCGTAACAGCAATATTTTTACCATTACCGGGGTAAAAAAAAGCTCATTACCTATAAAGGAAGTTTCTTGGATAAGACATTCTATATTAAAAAAAATATTAGTAGCAAATATCATGAGGATGTTATTTAAAAATAATAATTTATAGGAATTTGATGAGTTTGAAGTTCTTCAGCCGATCATTTAAGTTTTTTCCCCGAAAATCTTAAGTATATATTAATGTTTTACTTCATTGACTTAATGAAATTTTTCCAAAATTATTATCAAGATGAATTTCGTGCCTAGCACTTTATTTTCTGCATGCAAGTATTTATGGTATTATTAAAAAATAATATCGAAAAATAATGTTTAAAATCTTCTTCTTTTTTCCGCAACCATCTTTTTCTTTGTTAGGTTTTTTTGTTTTTAATTTAAAAATTATGGTTTAGTTTTGTAAAATTAATGCTTGATAAATTATGAAATGATGTTTAGGATCATAAACACATAATATAATGTAAAATAAAAAAAATAAAAAAAAAACATGAAAAACAATATAGAAGAAAGACAAAAACCATCACAAAGTTTTTTTTTCTTTTTAATTTAATAGTTTCATATTAAGTTAACTTAAAATTAGGTTTGATATTTTATTTCAGTTAGTATTATATGGGACTCTCATAATGTTAAAAATATTTTTCGATATTTAGTTGATGCTAGATTTGAAAAAATATAATTTAATTATATTAATTCAAACCAATTAAAACTTTAGGGATATAATTTTAAAATGAGACAAATACTCTACTTTTTTTTCTTCTTCTGAAAAATAGCATATTTATTTTAATTTCCTACCTAATCATTAATTTGAATCAACAAATTTATTATTATTTATTGTTACATATAATTCTATATTATTTTTTTTTGAGAAGTGCATATAATTCTATATTTATTTTACTGAACTAAGGTATAAACTTTTCAGCCTACTGTTTAATTGTATTTCTTTAATGGTAAAACACAGTTAACAACACACCCACGAGAAAAAAATGCTTCATCCCAATCATAGCATGAAAGAATCAAACTAGTATAATATAACACCTAATGGAATGTCCATAGAAATATAGGTTCGTCCAATTGTGCTATGCTCTTCATGAACTGAAAGAACAAACACTAATGCGCCATTTTGCAGGGAAACTACTCTTCCAGATAATCAAGAGCAGTGGTCCATTCCTTTATGCTGTCCAATCTTTATTACAAATAATGATGGTCTTTTGGAAAATTTTAATGCCGCCAATGATACATCATGCTAACGATTTTGATTAAAAGCCTTATTATCAAGAACAGCAATTTGAATGTGAAATAGGATTTGGAGTAGCACGTAATTGAGGGCAAACGGCATCAGCCAAAGAACGAAGCCCAAAACCTAGCAGCCTAGCCGTAGGCATGCTGGGGTGCCCTCTTCATCGTGCCACAAAAGAAAGGGACTGAAAACAATGAAGGTGTCTAATTTGCCATGCGAGTGTGAGACAAGCTTTTTGACAGTAATCATCGAAAGCCCCACCAGCAGAGGTTGCGGTAAGGCTTTCTGTCAAGTCGGTGTCCAATGAGGGTCGGATTACCATTAAGAGAGCTTATTGGTTGCTAGCGATTGGCTTCACAAGTTCTTGCAAGTAGGCTATTGCTTAGTTGTCTTGCTCGCTCCTGTATTGTTGAATTCGAAATCTTGGCTAGTACATCCAGAAAGGGATCGCCATGGCCTGAAGTTCATCTTTCATATGTGTAGACCCTACAAAAACTATGGCTGAGAATATAGCTCAAAACTCATGAAAAATTAACTACGGCTCTTCTTTGAGCCCACAATTTGATGCGTGGTTGACTGAACTTTCTCATGCGACATGGATCACGTCGTTCCTTTTACGACAAGAACGGTGAGAAAGCCCAAATGTTTCCTCGAGTTGATGATTCTTCAAGGAAAAAGGACACTTACGCTTTGATTTTCCCTAGAATTTTGTTCTTATCAAAAACAAATATGTATCTTGCTTGTTATTGTTAGAGAACGAGTTCATTGGACGTCATGGTTAATTTGGATGAGAACCCACCTGGTATTTACCTTCTATCTATGGAAATCTCATCAGTGTAACTAGTTCTTTGACTTCACGCTATCAAATTATCTTATATTAGAGACCTTATCAAATTATCAAATTACATGCAGAGCCATATGAAGATTTGTGAAAATCTAAGATAGGGTTTGTCTCTTCTGGTAAAGAAAGTTAATGTTATTGGCCACTCATTAAGTGGATGACTGCAAAATCAATACACATAGTGGGAATTGATTTTAGAAGGGTTCTCAAATCATAGGATAGTTACATTCCAAGCTCTACATATGTCATGGCAGTTATGATGAAGGGACCGAATAAGCATGGTAACCATATTTGGGAAAGGTTGTAGGGAATCTTGATTGATTTTTCCTAGACACTTTGAATACCATTGATGTGCTTATTTTTATATGATTTTTATCTACAGTAACTTTTGATTTTATTATAGTTTATCTTTGTTATCTCCATTTTATTTAGTATTTGTTTTTATTTATATGTAGAAAGAAATAAATTCATGAAACCATGAGCTTTAAAGTGAAATTACAGCATTCATTCCTAGAATTCTACTTATATAATATCCCTAATTGGATTGAGACTTAAGGCATTGAGAAAGCCCATTTAAAAGTTAATTAAATGAGAAAATCTATTTGAAGATATCTGGTTGACTTGTATACATGTTTTGGAAAAGAAAATTTGGATAATTTTTTCTCATTGATCATCGGTCTAAGGGTGAAACGCAATGCTCATATCTAACCTTGACCCTAGGATTTCTCATATCGGCGAGAGGTGAACCTAGGATCCCGATTCGAGACAATTGATACTAGAATTCTATGGAGCCATCCTACCTCATTTATGTAAATCCTAGCAAGTTTATTTACCAAGTCTGTCATCTTTATCAGTAGAAATAGGACGGACTTTGTTAAGCGATCTACAATGACCTATATTGCATCATTCCATTTCTTTCCCCTAGGTAGCCCCGACACAAAATCCATAGTGATCATTCCCACTACCATTCAGGGATTTGTAGTGGTTGCAATGGTCCCGTTGGTCTTTGGTGCTCTTCTTTAACTTGTTGACAGATGTCGCACTTCGACACATATTCATCTATCTCTCTTTTCATGTTGGGCCACCAGTAGTGTTGTTTTAGCAAACTTGGATTCATGTGTTTCTTGCAAAACCTTCTGCTTGACCATCTTGTTGTTTGGTACATATAAACGTTGTCCCATTATTAATATCCCATCATCTGTTACTCGGAAAAGGGTTTCAATCCAGGCATCCATTTTACTTCTTATCTTAAACCCCTCAATATTACCGAGTTAGGCTTGTAATATCTGTTCTTGATGTTGGTCGTACTATTAACTGGGCCATTAACACCCATCCAGAGTCGATGCCCAATCGGGTCCCCATTTCCCCCCAGCTTTGTTAGTGGTCGTTCCTCCATATAGATGGCTTATTTAGGGTTGCTTTATTTTTACAATTAAGGGCATCCGCTACAATGTTTGTCGTTTCGGGATGGGGGTACTCTATGGTGCAATCATAGTCTTTGATGAGTTCTATCCATCTTCTTTGTCGCATATTTAACTCTTTTTGTGACATCAAATATTTCAGACTTTTTTCATCAGTGAAGATTTGAACTTAGGACCTGTAGAGGTAATTAATGTCTCTATATTCTCCAAGCATATACCAGATCGGCCAACTCTAGGTCGTGTACTGGATAATTCTCCTCATATGTCTTCAACTGTCTTGATGCATAGGCGATTACCTTTTCATGTTGCATTAAGACACACCCAAGCCCTTTTCTTGAGGCATCACTATAAACCACAAAGCCCTCAGTTCCTAAGGGGAGTGTTAGAAAGTAGTGATGATTAATAGGTTGTCCTTAATAATATTGATGAATGCAAGATATCGTCATTGAATAAGAACATTACATACCACCTTTACTTCGTAAACTTTGGATGTGATTTGGTTGTTGTCTATATCCAAACTAGGTTTAAGTATGTTTGTAGAGGGAAAAGCTTGGCATAGACCTTATGCGTAACCTAGGAAAAAGTAGTGTCAGAAATGACTTAGTTTTTGTTGATGATTTTTAGCGTTTGAAATGACTTAGTTTTCGTTGATAATATTCAGCGTTAGAGATGACTTAGTTTTCCTTGATGATTTTTAGTGTCAGAAATGACTTGTTTTCGTTAATGATTTTCAGTGTCAGACTGACTTAATCCCATCGATGACTTTTAGAGTCAAACGATAAAATTTTTATGGATAGCCTTCATTAAAATTAAAGATAAATGTCTTGTTGTGATATTATCATTATACAATTATACAAATATGAGAGATGTTTGAATGTATACATGTGTGTTTTAGAATACGTGTGGAAATAGTCTTTGAAATTATCTGAATGCAAGTGTAATGAATAATGATCACTTGATGTATCAGGAGGTGCGACCGGGATTGAATCTTTGACCGGACGAGGACACCCTACAGGAGGAGCAGATAGATGGTTTCCACCTTTATCTATTTTATATTAAATCTCTATAGTAGTTTAATAAAATGTTGCCACTCGGTTATGATTGATTAAAGTTATTCATGGAACAAGTTGATTGAATGATGTGATTAGCTTCGGCTAATGGTATCCATATCGGATAATCGGGATTGAATGATGTGATTAGTTTTGTCTAATAGTATCCACATCCGATGACCAAGTTTGAATTGCATGATTAAATTCAATTTGTAGTATCTTAGGTTGATAACCCGAAAGAGACCAGGAAGCTAGTCTCGGTCTTTAAGATCCGAGTTGGGTGATCAAGATGAATGAATAAGATTAACATTGGTTGACAAGATCAATGATAATTATGCTTGTATAAAGTAAAGGATATGCCAAGTAAAACTAGTAACGTATCAGTTAAACCTATGATTAAATCATGAGAACCATAGGTTTGATGTATATGGTTCGAATGGCATAATCATTCGTGGAAGAATACTTAATAAACTAAGGATTTTTAAATAGTATGTATGATAATAAGGGGTACATTTATGGCCCCATGAATAATATAATGTAGAATTGTAAGATGTGAGGTGAAATCTTGAAATTTATAAATAGGAATACAATGACAAGAATTTATCTACTTAAGTTGATAGTGTAATTTCAAACATATATTTATATTGCTCAATTATTTTATGAGATTTTTTTTTATGCTTACATTGAACTTGATTTGTAAAAAGGACATCACATAGTCATGGCGCTTAGAAACTTCATCCTACATGTTTAGGGATAAATTATGTAATAGCATGATTAGGCGTTATGCATTTTGTACAACTATGGCTATGAATTGTAGATCAATACTTTTGTAAAAACTTACAATGATGACTTTTAGAAAACAAGAATGTGGATTTTGCATGCATGAAAACATAATGCTATAAATGTAATGACTATGTATTCTCTCTCATGATGCTATCAGGTATTATGATTATATGAGCGATGTGCTACACCAACTAGTGATGCCTATTTGCTTAATTTTATAAACAATATTGTGCAATGCATCGATAGGATGTGACAATACAATACACACACACACACACACACACACACACACATATATATATATATATATACACACACACCATTTTCTATTCGTTATGAATAAACACCATGTCATGACTTGATGAGAAATGCGAGTTTTTACAATTCTAGCCTTAGTTGCCAACATGGGTGGCCATATTTTTCCCCTTCGATCACTGTGTTTTGTACCCGATTCAAGAGAGCACTCATACCATTTTGCACCCTAACACTTTCCCTCTCTTAACAAGCCAAAAACAAACATTAATCATCCTTGAAATTGCTGCCAAACAAATCTAAAAACCATTGTCCTAATTGGCCAAAATTACAAATAATTAGGACGCTACCCTCAGCCAACTTGTAAGCCAAGCAAAAGAGGAGCATGAGATGCAAAGAATGATTGTGATTGTTCCCTAAAAATCAAGGGTATCCATCTTGCTAGCTCAAATGCCTGAAAACTCCCGTCTTTTCCTATAAATAGAACCCAAAACTCACCTAAAGGGCTATGAGAGGAAGAGGAAGAAAGAATCGATATAGATAAAGGGGAAAAAAGGCAACAAGAGCAAAAAAAAAAAAAGAGGAGGAAAAAAGACTCGATATAGATAAAAGGAAAAAAAGGCATCAAGAACCAAGAAAAAAAAGGAAGAGGAGGAAAAACACAGTAGAAGAACAACATCGCAATGGAAAATAATTATAAGAAAGAGAGAAGAGAAGATAAACATAGTGAAGGGAGGGAATACAGTGTGGTTTAGGTAGAAATAAAAGGAAAAGGAGAGAAGAGGGAAAGAACGAGAGGGAAAAAAAAGAGTGAGTGTGTGTGTGAGTTTTATATATGGTCCTCTTCATGTTATTATATGTTTTTATAGCTCGTGTTAATATGTGGTGAATGAATGGGGTTTAAAAGAAATCATAAATTATAATCATACAAAACTTAGTAAATTGAACTCTACTTGAGTGGGGTGAATTTGATGATAGCGAACATGATTTTTCTACTTTGTATTTATATATTCATAAGGCAAGAGGAGCATGTTTTGGGTACGGTTTCAATGGAGTGAAGGTTTGTCAAGTTAGTATGTTTTTCCTTCTTATTGGCACCATGTGCTTGCTTTTTTAGTATGTAAGTCTGTTTTAGGGATTCCTCGGGGGTTTGTAATTGAAAAAAAAAGTGGCTTTCCTTTTCCTTTAGTTATATTTTAAACCTATTGCATAAGGTGTGCACATAAGAGTAGAGTTTTAGAAATATTTATTTTCCTTAAAACATTGTCATTGCAATTAAAGTTGAGAGTTTTGAAATGTCTTGAGACAATGTATAGGTGTTTTTTTAGGTCTATTGTGGACTAGTTTTTTCGTGAGATAAGTTATGTTTTATGATGGAGAGAAAAGGAAAGTATCTATTGGTTTTGTTTTGGATTGCACATTAATAACACCTTCACTTCCTTGTTTTGAAATATGTCTCCACTTTTAAAAAGAAAAATTATTTTGACATTCATTAATGGAACCTAAGTGTCAATCAGGAGTATTAATTTCCCTTTCATTTAATATTCATCGATGACACATAGTGTCAATCATAAGTATTAATTCTTTATTCTACCTAATAAAAACCACCCAATTATTCTCTCGTGTGGCTTGATAAACTATTAATAGTCACAAATCATGATTTGGAGTAAATGGGCATAGACACGCTAATTCACTAAACAAATTGGTAGTGGCAAAAAAATAGGATTTTGGCATGGATAGGCATAAAACCTACCCTGAGTTTAACTCATCGCAGTACACCCATATATATAGACTATCGGTAGATTAGGCACAATAGACTATTTAGAATAGAATACAAGAGTAGCAATGTAGCTTGCCTCGGGTACGTTGCTTTAGGGTGATAATATCTTCCATTTAGAATAATCAGACCCTTACCTTAGAGCTTTGAAGATCAATTAGGGTTCCTAGTAACCATAATATTATATGGTGATTCTTTTTTTTTCATTTTTACCCTATTATACTCATACATAATGCCTTTTTTTTAAGATTTGATATGATTTCGGATGTGACAATTAGTGAATAGCATTATGAGCCTATATGGGGTTATAATGACACAACTCTAGATAAAGACAATAAGAATATTAGAATAATGACCTATGATGGTTCATTTACCCTAATGAGAATTCACTCGTAAACTTTTGTTGAATGGTTTTTATACCTCCATCCCCTATGTCCAAGTAGCAACTACTAAGAATTCATCTACTCGAGGGCTGGATCTAGAGATGCCTAAATGACATAAGTTGTTCCACTAGGCATGCCAATATTGATCAATTAAATGTTAAGTTATTGATTGATCATTGACTTCTCTATCCATATATTATTTGTTATTTATTTCATCCTTCTAATGAGGACAAACTATAAATAGAAATTAAAAAATTTCAAGCAAAGGTAAATAATAGTCTAACAAATCAAGTAGAGTGTAGAAGTTTGCTTGTAAACCTCAATAAGCTAAAAAAACAATGGGTAACATGAAAAAAAAATTGTGAAAAAATGAATGAAGTACTAAAAGGTGAAGAGAAACTGTAAAGAGCAGCAATAAAGGATAAAGATAAATTATAGAAAATCTTATTAATAAAATTGTATGTATAGAATTAGCCATCATTTCTATTAACAAGATGATCTTTTTATATTTTTATAAAAATTGAGTTTAATATAAACTTCTAATACTAATCATATATATATTGTTTATAACAAATAAAGAGTTTGCATTATGAATTCTAATACAATTTAAACTCTAATCTATAAGGCATCTCCTTCTTGGTAGTTATATATATGAACCCTAACTATTGTGTAATACTTGCTAATTTAATCTATTGAGAACTCTTGTTCATAATAGGACTTTATCTTCTGGTTAATCACACAAACTTGTATCTTTATGATTGATTGTATTTTCTTGATCGATCATGACTTCTAACTATCCTAATCGATCATGACTTCTAATTTCTTTGATTGACCACTTCCTATCTTTCTTGGTCATTAATTTTATCCCTTTCCTATTTGGTAATTACAGCTATTATTCTTATTTAGTTCAGTGACAATGTTTGTTTTTAGTGTAAACAAGATCAAATTATTAAAACTAATCTACAAATTTGTACGAATAATGTACATTGAGGATATGAACTCAATTATTTAAAAGTTTATGAACTCAATTATTCAAAGGTTTGCTTCATTTGAAATGCTAATTAATCCTTGAAAGCAACTCTAATTTTTTTTAAGGAATAGTAGTATAGCTTTGGAAAACCATACATTTCCCATCTTACTTGATCAAATTTAAGAAAAAAATTACATGTATGAATTAGTTGGCAATTAATAGTACTACTGACATACATATAGCCAAACGTTAATATCACTCTGATTTTGATGACTTAGAAAGATCAAGGTTATTAAAGGTTCTATAAGAGGTATCCAAGGGGACCTTTGTCCCTTTCAAAGTGACATTTTAATTAAGATTTAGCCCATCATTAACTCGAGAAACAATTACAATGGGGTTGGGGTTGGTTTAGTAACATGTTTTGGGAATGTTTGAACTTAATAAGAAATAGTAAGTGTGATATTAAGTTGCTTTATCGAAAAAGCTAATTAAAGAGGGAAAAACATTATTCATCCTCTCACTATTTATTGAAATAGTGTAATTATTATTTTACCATTCTAAAAAAAATGAACTAGTTATTAGAGGTAATATGGTCTTTTCTCAATGTTCATTAGTCATTATCAGATTGAACATAGTTGACTCGATCTTTTCACATTTTCAAAACACAATGAAATGAATAAATTACTCTTAAAAGTAAAAACTTATTTAACTGGCGTCCATGAGATTTTTTATATTTTCATCTTGATTTTTTTAGTTATAATCAAGTTGACTTAGGAATAATTTAGTGTTTTAATAAATATAAAATATTATAGTTTAAAAACCAAAGTTAGTTGGTGCGTGCAATGCACGCACCACCATGTGGGAGGCATCGATGGTCTTCTAGCGACGTGTGCGACTTCTTTCAACATCCAAATGACAGCTTCCATAATGGCTTTAGAAGCGTCAAGGCATCTCCTTTTGCATGGGGTGGTGCATGTCGTCGTTTATACAATGGTGTGTCAACAACAACCTATTCTTTCTTCTTTTTCTCATCTCTCTCTCCTCCCCTCAAAGCTTGCACTGGCCATTCAAAATTTCAGAGTTGCCCTGTCATTAACAATATTTCAACTCTGGTTCTTATTTTTTTATTTATAATATTTGTTCTTGGCCCTTTTGTTAAATTTCAATTTATTTTCAATTTCATCCTTGAATCCATAATCGTGATTTGTTATTTTTTTCAAATATGGTCCTCATTCTTTTGAATTTTATTTTTTTGTTTTGGATCCTTTTGTCAATTTGATTCTTTTTTCCAAGTCCCCCCTTCAATTCAAAATACTATGTCTTCTCATTTATTTTTATTTTAAAGCTGGTCTTTATTTTTTTAATTGCTATTTTTTTATTTTGAATTTTTTATGTATAATTGATTTTTTTTCTCAATTTCACTCTTCGACATTTGATTTGTTAGAAAATAATCTTAGTGGTTTTTCTAGATGGGGTGCTTCTAATTTAGTGATTCAGGTCATGGGTTTGAAAAATTAACATAGGTTGACATCGTTTTTATCTCATTTAATTTTAATTTTTTTTATCATTCAACGTTGTTTATTTTGAAAATTGAGCTTCATGATTTTCTTTAATTTTCTTTTAATCGGGTTATCTAGATCTTATTACCTGGACAACAGGTTTGGCTAGTTAATTCGGGTATTTTTTAGGATTGCTTTTTTTATTTCCTTTTTAGGTTTTGTCTTTTCATTTTTTTTTCCATTTTTCCTTCTATTATGTTATCTCTTTAACATGATCTAGCTTGTGAGATTTGGTGGTCTTATCTGGGTTTGCAAGTGTTTTATTTTTTTGGAATTCTTTTTGTTGACTGATTGTTTTTTAGATTTCATCTTTCTACACTTAGATTGTTGGGATTGGCCATTGTTATTTTAAAAAAAAAAATTGCTTCCTATGAGGTTTTCCCAGCCTCACGACCTTGGTTGGGAGTTTGTCATGCTAGCTCAGGTTAACTCGAGATACTTTTTTTTTTCTTCCAATAATGTCATTTACGCTGAGTTATCTTGGAATTCAGCTTTCTAATTTTTCCCTTTTTGACTGGCATTCTTTTTCTTATAGTTATCACTTCTAAAAAAAAATATCCATTAATATCATTATTTTTTTATTTTATAATTAAACAAAATCATCTTATTGGATCCACTATGTCTATAACTTGAGTCATTGATCTTTTTTCCCTTCTTTAAAACACGTTAGCAACACTTGAAAGTAAATCACATTCAAGTTGATACTGATTGAATAAATAAATAAAATATTTTCTGTAATCTTAATTGTAGCTTGGATTATGGGCACATAATTGTTATGACAAATATAAGATAAACACATGTTATATAGTTCTCTTTTCTTTTCCTTTTGTCTCTCCCATCTATTAAAATTATTGAGCTATATATACCTATACTTGACTCAACAGCTGCTTAATCCATCATCAGTGGGTGTAAGATATAACAAACAAATTAATGAAATGTTATGGCTCCTTGCAAGTTTCTCTTAAGTAGCTTGTGTTCTCTTGTACCTGATTGCAGGCTATCACCAACTTACTACTCAACAATGTGCCCAAAAGCGTTACCTATAGTTAAGCAAGGGGTTTCTGAAGCTAAAAAATCCATATGTTGGCAATAGAATGACTTGTATCGAGCGTCTAAGACCATTAGCATGCTTTGATAAGAAACACCAGTCAACCTATTCCAGTATCAAAATTCATATGCAGGAAGCTGTCCATCTTTAGGCTTAACAGGAATGGCTGTCTGCAGTAAATATCCCATAGCAGCTCTCGTTTCTTTTGAAGGAACTGAAGTAGCAGAGAAAAATCATTACCATCCCATGAAATAGATGGAGAAAGAAAAAAGAGCAAGGAAATTGTGAAAGCTTTCAAGATGTTTTGCCAGTCTCAGAAGCTGGAGCTGCAACATAGTTCCACTAGAAATTTGAGTGTAGGAACAAAGAATAAGAAACTCAAATGACCAGCAAAATGAAATACATCTGAATCTTTACACATCTTGTAAGCAGAAAAATCACGCCCATCAATTCAACTCACTGCAAAGTAGAGCATGGGAAATTGCAGAAAAATCAATCCAATTTCATTTCCTCAAACATTTCCCTGTGCAAAGGATAAAGACACTCTATTGCCTCAGAAATCTCCCCTTTGTACAACCCGACATTGTCAAGCATTTATCAGTAGAGGCATTTACAACAGAGCACGTGAATTAACTATTATTCTATCTGCACATATAAAATCCTTGGTAAGCTGTGACTTGATTGCTCATCCTATACTCTAGTATATACTTCCCCTCAGATCCAATCAGTCCAACTCATTGCTTGAATCAACCTCCACCTCTGAGAGTTCAAATGCATCGATCTCAGCAAAGTAAGCTCTCTGCTGCTCAATAAAATCTCGTGGCAGCGCATGTTTCTTCTCATCTTCATCAGACAGTTTCCTACGTTGTTTCTGTGATAACATCGCCAGGAGTTAAGAGTTGAGCCAAATTTTTCAGCTTGAAATCAATTGGAAACAGTAGTAATGACAAAATAAATCATTCTTCATATTTCCATATAAGAACGTAAATCAAAAAGGTCCATCAACCATGAGATGAAAGCCTTCTTACAAGATTTCAGGTTGCAGAACTAACGATGATTTACTTAAGAATGGTGAAAACAATGCCTAAGCCAATGAGAAGAAGTACAGACTACAATGATTCCCAACCTTTTTGTAATGAAATGTACACGACTTGGATGGATAAGTAACTCCACCTTCATTCATTTTATCCCTACAATGAAGGCTTTTGTTAATGAAGATTTCAAACAAGGTTAAGAAAGCATGAAGTTATAACAGAGCATTTGGTTCTCATCAATCTGAAAGATCTCTAATGACAGAATATGCATAGGTGTACATACAAAAAATCACAATAGAGGAATACCACATGCAATTAAACTAACTAGCAATATTTTTATGCAACAATGAAAAGATTTTCTTAGCTTAAGCAGCAATTGCTATTACATCTGCTAAGATTTTAGTTCATGGGAAGCCATGAATTCTGACTTCAAGGCTTGCCACACTGTAGCCAACCAATACCAAAGTCAAAGGAAAACAGAGCTAAGTTATACCATGTATTAGCATATGTTGTTTACTACACCTTCATCAACCCGAGTTAAAAAAAAATCAGCCTTTTTGACCCGTTTTACCCCCCACTTTTTCAGTGTTTCACATTACTGGAAACCATATTGCCAGAAGACCACATAGCTCTAGGAAACAAGCAGCTAGCCAGTTTAAAAGATATCAGTTCACATTAAATACTAAATCCCACGAAGCCACCACCTATCAACATTCTCAGAAGTGAATCGGTAGTAACAATTCCATCACTCATTTCATTTGAGAGGAGAGTAGTTGCGTTTCCTAATAATGAAAATCTGGTTAGACGCTGTCAAACAAATACTACACTTTGCCAGCTCTTCTAAACACATGCCTCGCTAAATTGCTGACTCGTTCGTCATAGGAATGGTGTAATTAGCTGGTTGTTAGTATCCCTAACATAACAATCTCTTTCTGTGTCTTCATCATTGTTATTCTACTTCATGTTAACGACTCAGTCTTGAAGGGGTAAAAAAAATAGTGAAAGAAATTTACCAGGCGAATTCAGTGTTAGGTGCAGGAGCGAGACTTGTAGGCACAGCAATTGCCTTCCCTTTACTCTTGTTCCTTTTATCTGTTGCAGATTGTCTCCGAGTGTAAACTGAATGCGGCTCAAAAATCCCATCACCAGCAACACCTAATTATCTCGGATCACAAAAACATAGACTCGTTACCTCTCAGAGTCCAATAAATAAATAAATCCAAAAAAAACCCATCAAATTTAGCTAACGAAAACAAGCTCCATTATGTTACTGCATCAGAGATAAGTGGTAAAAACCTAGGCAAACTAGAATTCAATAAAAAAAAAAAAAAACTAGTAGTAATTCCAACAAAATAGCAACTAAAATGACAAAACTAATAGAGACTTGTCATTATTTATAGACCTAGGTAATTAATTTAGAAAGAATTGGAAACCCAGATTCCCAAATGAAAGAAGAATTACCAGGAAGAGAAGACGATTGAGGTGGGGTAGTGGAAGAGAAAGGGAGCAGAAGGGCTGTGGATTTTGAAGCAGCGGCGTTGTGGGTGGACCCAGCATTGCTTTTGCGAAGGGAAGAGGAGAGAATGGGTGTTTTCTTAGAAGAAGAAATGTTGCTATTGGTAGACGAAGTTTGTGAAAGGTTTGTGCAATCTGCAAGTGGCTTTCTGCCTCTTTTAACATTATTATTACTCATAACTGCTGCTTCCATTGTTTTCGAAGGTTAGCTTGCTGCTGCTTCTAGTAGTATCAGCGGAGGAGCATGTTGACTGTTGAGAATAGAGATGGCTAATTAATATTTAAAAATAATACAGCTGCCAGGGCTATTTATGCAAATTGGAGGAGAATGGAGATGTGTAGACTCAAGCTCCATGATAGATGGATGGAACCAGAACCACAGTCCATATGAGTGGGTTGGCTCAGATCCTACAATACTCGGGCTGGCCTACTCATTTTCACAGAGATGCCAAGGCGACTTTAATAACAACCGTCTCCGTAATATCTGTGAAAGTGCAAATTATTTCAGTGAAAGAAAAAATCATATATAAACTCATAAATCTTTAAGGCTAAACATATTTTATTCTCTACATGTTTTTTTTTTTTTTTTTGTATAAACCACGCGGTGCCCTGGATGCTGGTCCAGACTAATCCACGCTTATACCAGGTCAGCCCACAGAGAGGTAAAGTGCTCCCCAAAAAAGGTTCTCCATACACAAGGAGGGGTCAAACCCCTGACCTTGCTTAAGGGATGAGAGTGCCAAACCACTCACACCGTGCGCTCTTGGGTTATTCTCTACATGTTTGAGAAATGTTATGATTTTCTCTTATGATTTAATTTTTTTTTTCTTTTTGGTACCAGTTTCGTGAAAAAGAAAGGAAGAAAAGCTAGAAGGGAAATTATTGAACAAAGTATAAAACATTATTCGTTATAAATATATAATGATGAAATTGAGCTTGAGTCATAAAATTTTTAAATTAAATATTAGAAGTAATGTGATTTTTTTACTATGATACAATTATCTGTTACAAATTATAAAATACTAAATTAGTTATTTTAATTTTTTTCAAAATAAAATTATTATTTTAACCCTGAAATAAATAAAAATAAGTTATCTTTCAAACAGGAGTATTTTAGACTTTTTCATGTTTTTGAAATAGTAAAATTACTTTATTATTTTTAGTTTCATCCCTTTTATTTTTTATCTTTCAAATTTTATCCTTGTTTTTTAAATTTTTTTTTTTTGAATTATTTTTTAAATTGATTTTCTTACAATTTTATCCTCCTTAAGTTTATTTTTCCTATCAAATTTGATTTATATTCTTTTAATTACTATTTTTTACTTAGAATTTTTTTAAAAAATTTCATTCTCCTTCTATTTTTTCCTTTTAAATTTGGTTCTCATTATTTTTATTGCTATTTTTTTTTAATTTGGGATCATTTAAAAAAAAAACTTTCTTACAATTCCATCTTTCTTAATTTTATTTTTCCTGTCAAATTTGATCCTCTGTCTTTTAATTGTTATTTTCTTTACTTTGACAAAAATTTTAAATTGATATTATATTAAATTAGATGGAAATTAATCTTCTTGAAAATGACGAGTCTAGAATTGCATGGGTTGCAAGTTTTAGAGATTAACTTATATTTAAAAAGTTCACCCTCTGTTTTTTTTCCTTTCTTTAAGTTCATGTTTTTTTAATTTTATCATTAGCATTTATTCAATTGGAGACTAGGTTCTATCATTTTTATGTATTTGTTTTCTAAAAAATTTTTCACTAATTTTTTAAATGATGGAGTTATCTCAAATCTTTTTATTTATAATTTAAAAAAAATGCTAATTTTTTAAAATTGATGTTTTTTTTTTCAATTTTATCCTTCAACATTCAAAATGTTTTTTTTTTATAATTTATAAAATTAAATTTTGTTTCCAATTTCATCCCTCTTCATTTTTCTAATCTTTTAAGTCTAGTCCTTATTCTTTTGATTGCTATTTAGTTTGTTTAAAATAAATTTTAAAGTAGATTTTTTTATATAATTTCATCCTCCTTGACTTTTTTTTCCCTATCAAACTTGATTCTCATTCTTTTGATTGCTACTTCTTACTTTGGAAAAACTTTTATTATTATTGTTTTTCTGATTTCATCCTTCAACGTTAAATTGGTTAATAATTGAGCTTCTCTTTTGAGTTCAAGTCTAGAATTTCAAGATTTGCGAGTTTTAAAGGTTCACCCAAGTTTATGGGGTTCACCTAGGTTTACTTGATATTGTTTTCTTTTTTCAAGATCATATTTTTTTCAGTTTCATCTTTCAATATTTATTCAATTAGATACAAGGCTCTATTATTTTTATTTTTTTTCTTTCAATTGAGTTTTTCACTGATTTTAAGAATGACCTACGTTATTTTAGGTCTTTAAATTTGTTGTTTTTTGTTGAACTTTCTTTGGCTAATTGTCTAAATTAATATTGTTTTCTGATTTCATCCTTCAATATTAAACTTGATGGGAATTGAGCTTTTTTATTCAACTCGGGTCTAAAATTTCATAGGTTGCGAGTTTGAGACATTAGCCTAGGTTTAGAATGTTCGCTGGAGTTTGCTTGTTTTTTTCACTAGTTTTCAAAGCTTGTATTTTTTTTTAGTTTCATCTTTCAGCATTTATATTAATAGCAATTAGGCTTCATTCTTTTTTATCTGCTTTCTATAGGATTTTTTGTAAATTTTCAAATTAACTCGTGATATCTTTGGTTTTTTTATTTGCGGTTTTTTTTTTAGTTTACTTTGGCAAAAATTTTAAATTGATATTTTTTTTTTCAATTTCGTCCTCCAATATTATATTGATAGTGAATTAATATTTTTTTTTTAGTTTCATCATTCAAAGTTTAGATTTTTTATATTAGGTTTTTTATTTTTTTTGTATTTGTTTATCCTGATCCTATCACTTAGACAACGAGTATAGTGGGTTGTCTCAGTTTTTTTTACAGTCATTTAAAAATATATATTTTTTTGTATTTCTTCCTTTGACATCAAGTTGTTTTAAAATTAAGCTTCATAATATTTTTTTTCTTTCTATTTGGATTGTCTCATTCACATGATCCGGGTCGCGGAGTTTGATTAACTTGCTATGTTTGCTTTGTATTTTTTTTGTTCCTTTTTTACTGACCTTCCTTAAATTTAATCCTTTTATGTTAGATTTGTTTGGAATTGAACTTTGTATTTTTTTTTGTATTTATTTTTTATTGGATTATTCCAGTCTCATAACTTAACTTTTAAATTTAGTATGCTTGTTCAAGTTGGCTCAGGTCAGGTTTTTCTTCTTTATGTTCTTCCATGTTTGATTGGTTGGAATTTTACTTCTGTCATCCTTTTCATTTCTTTAACCATTTTTTTTATATAGATTACCATGATTCTTTTTTATTTGTGTTGGTTCATTTACTGTCATTTATTGATTTTTTATTATATGATTAATTATACTAGTATTTTTTTTATTCAGTCGAGTCTATGCCCAAGTCTTTTTTTTTACCTATTTTAAAACACGTGTGCATCACTCAAACACCTTTTTATTACCAATGAAAAAAAAACATTTCGGTTGTACTACACAAATTTAGTATTCTATTATAAAATTAAAATCACTAATAACATGGGTTACAATCCAACATATAATCACTATAGATATTAGGGTTTAAAGAAGTTTATATATTGTAAGATATCAAAGCCCTTTCCTTCAGAGTACGTGCTACTAATAAAATCAATGTAAAATAATAATAAAAAAAATCTTGTAAAAGAATTATGCTGATTTTGCTTTTAAAGACATCAAAGTAGTTATATTATTTTAAAAACAAAATATTGGAAAAACCAAAACGCTCATAAGTAGTAGACATTATATTTTTTATAGGGTTAAATTGGTAATATTACTATGCAATAAAAAAACAAAATGACTAATTTAATCCCATACAAAGTCTAGTCTAAAAGTTTTTTATGTCAAGGGTAATTTTGGTAAATAACTATTCCAATCAAACAGTGACATGTTACTAGAGCTATAGTAATTTTCCTTTTATCTTTAGATTTTTGTTAATAAAAAAAATTAAAAAAACAATGACCAGAGGCAATATTTGTGACAACTTAATGAACTGCCACTTGTAAGAGAGCACGCAATAGATGAATAGTAAATGCAAGTTTTCTACTCTAACCTATAGGGTAATTTTAGTTGTTTTTTATAGTATTTTTTATTTAAAAATATATTAAAATAATATTTTATTTATTTATTTATTAAAATTTATTTTTGATATCAGTACATTAAAATAATTTAATAACATTTAAAAAATTAATTTAAAATAAAAATTTTAATTTTTTTAAAAAAAATATAGCAAGACCACAAAGATAAATAGAACGTAAATTACAATTTGATAGGCCACCACATAACACATTTTTAATCACTTGCTTTCTTTTTAGTCAAAATAAATAAAAATAGAAAAACAATGATCAAAGGCAACACCTACGACCACTTGATGGGCCAAAGTGGAAGAAAACATTAATTTCCGACGTAAACATGAACAATCTTGTGAAAGAGCACATATTATACATGAACAATGAACAATCTGGTTTATATTTATATTTATATTTATATTTATAATTGTAAATTTAATGAAACTAAATAGCATAGAATAATTAATAAACTAAAAGAGAATAGTATTTTACTATTTCCTTTGTTGTATCTCAAGACTCAATTGCACTTTAATTGCTATATTGCTACTACGTAGTACTTTTTAATTTTTTTTAGTCCTTGTAAAATTATATATTATAATCACTGGATTTTTTTTTTTTAATTTCATCTTCTCTCATGACACTTTTTTAGACTTAGAATAACTTGCTTGTTAATATTAAGTGAGAATAAAATATTTAATTTTTTTATAAAATGTTTACTTAATTATCTTAAATATATTGTTCTAATTTGTTTTTTTATAGATTAGTAAAAACAGTTGATATATAATTTTTAAAATTTTTTTAAAAAAATTATTTCACTATTATAATAAATTTGTACTTAAAAATTAATACTTCCCGTAGACAAAAAAATTTTGTTAAAATAAAAAAGAAATTCATAAATAAAAAAATTATATTTTTGATTAAAAATATATTTTTTAAATCATTGTAGTTTTTTTAAATAAACTATGCTGTGTTCAAACCGAAAAATTACACGAATGAAGAAATAATAATTTTTAAAATATATATATCTCTCCTTCTCCTTCCTAATTTTATTCATTTGTTTATTTATTTATAAGAATGTTTGTTTTTATTAACATAAAAATGAAATTAAAAAAATAAATTCTAAAAAGTTTTTCATGCCATGTGTCGGTAAAACTGAAAACAAAAGCTCAAACCTTTTCGCTTTGAGGTCAATGCGCTGCACCCACCCATGAAGAGGAGTACGATGATTGTCTTTACCATGTGCCATATCTCTGAGCTCGTAGATTTATGGAAATCCAGTGGCCCCAGGGCGTCCAGACATCACGTGCGCACATGTTACTAGAGAAAATAACCTCCAGCAACAAAACCAGGTAGGGGAGGGAGCCTCTTGTTTATAGTTTCAGTGTTCCAAGAAAAGTGTAAGCAGTTCCTTTCCATTACGATCAAAACCGGGGGGCCGCAGCTAGAACAGTAAAAGCTCGCGCATATTTCAACATCACTCACCTTTCTTGTCTTTAAATACAAACCGCCATTTAACCTTAGTTACCTCGGCGCAACTCCCACACAGTCTATCCACTCTAGTTTTCTCCAGTATATCGATAAAAGAGGTGCAGATAAGCATGAAGATGGAGGAAATTCAGTCATGGGTTTCAGAGCACAAGCTTGCTAGCATTGGTTAGTAATTCCGGTTTGATATACCAGCCATGTCCTGCTTTCCCATTTCGTTTGGTTGTGTTTGCTTTCTTTCCTAAGCAACTTGTGTGATGCAGGAACGCTATGGGCAACTGCAATTGGAGGTTCACTGGCTTATACGCGAGCAAGAACACCTCTGGTCAAGCCAAGTCTTAGGCTTATACATGCTAGGTGCGTTGTGTACCGATATCTCTCTACACAGTTGTCGTATTTTTCTACCATGTCTGTGTGAAATTAATACTAGCGCAGTTACTGCTTGTTTTACTAGCTTGTAATATTCATGGTTCTTTTCTGGAGGCCTGCAGGATGCATGCCCAAGCCATAACACTTGCAGTCCTATCGGGTGCGGCAGTCTACCATTACTATGAAAAGCAAGGAGAGAGTGCTGCTCCTAGAGTCTCCAACGTGCCTAAGTAGTCAAGAAATGTCCATGCCTGTAGCAGCCTTCTACTGCATCAGTTTTCCTTCAAGAGCTGCGGGATATTTATATTTACTACTGGTCGTATGTAACAAAATTTGTAATTTTCGTCCTATATTAATCGAGTGAGGGAATTACGGTCGTAATCGTTTTGATGTAAATCATTAATGACCTCAATAATAAACTTTATTTAGGAGTATCAAATAACTGTGGTGTTTTCACGGCACAAACTCTTTCAGTGAGCAGGAACACAAATGTCCTCCTAGAGAATCTGGAGGCAATCAGGGGGAGAATTATCAACATAGACAAGATCTATAGGGAAGGAATAAGCATGAGAAGCCAACCGATCAACACTATGATTAGCATCCCTAAACACATGAAGTAACTGAACTTGCCATTGGCGTTGCAGAAGCTCTGTAATGGCTGCCATTACTTGACTGTAATTACCGTACGTGATCAGGGTCTCCTCTAAGTAACAGCCCTAAGAACATGGATGATTGATTCTGGTGTACGGCCACAAAAATGGCAAGTAACATCATCACAGAGATGGCATTTCAACCTTACATTAGTCAATAATCTCCCATTTGCATTAAAAAATGAACGATTCCGTTTGGGGTCCTAACACTTCCAGATTAGGTTACAAAGTACACTTTCTTCATCTGTTAGTACCTAACAAGAAATTATATGCAGACTTGGTCGTAAGACAATCATTATTAGGAAGACCCCGTACAATCCTGTCTTCACCGGAATTTGGATTGAGTGGGTGAATGCCGGCGATTTTTAAACGAACTGCATTTGATGATAAATCCTTGAGCATATCCCAACAACAATTGCCAGAAAGAGCCCTATAAGCAGAGACCTTCCAGGACTGCTGCTCTCATGGAAATGGAGACGGGACAAGGCAAGATTAGTCAGCTGTTCTACTCCCTGAATCCAAACATCAAACCAACCGAAGAGAATGTCCATCACCCAGATTCTATTCCATAGCTCAGCATGAGGAGTTCCGCACCCGGTGAAAGTGTTCTCGATCACACCTGACATTTGTGCGATCATGAAGATGTGGTCTTGAAAAATAATAATCTTAAATAACAACAATAGAAATATAATCTTAAATATTACATGTCCATCCATCATGAATCAAGCAAACATTGATCATAAAATTTAATTGAAAATCCTTTTAATATATCAAACAAAATTAAAGGTCTCATTAATTTTTTTCAATTTAATCCAATTTGAACAAATTAGAGTTTAACTATCACCCAATATTTGTATGAATCACATCAAGAACACCAAATTATATATATAAAAAAAACATTAACAAATCATCGTGAAGCATGTCAAATATAGGGTGATAATTAAGCTAGAAGAATAATGTTCGACGGTATATACGTCAAAATTGAAAGATCAAGGACATAATAGCTAGAAAAACCACAAATCTATGGACATGTTTGCATAAAAAACAAAAAGATAGGAACTAGAAAAGGGTGAGCGAGGCACCTTGGAGAGAGCATATGAGGAATACTCATGGTGAAGGGAAATGTTGTGGTGGTTAGATTACTTTGTTCGAGTGGCAACAAAATCATCTAAAAAGGATGATCATGATTGGTCTGTGCATAACACGGTCAACGATGTCATATCCTACTATTATTCTCTAATCCTTTTTTTTTTTAGCCTAGGTTTTTGATATGTCTGTGTGCTTATATGAGGGCTTGTAGTGTATTTATATGGTGTGTAGGTAGGTTCAATTTTTTTTCCTATCACAGGCAGGGGAACTAAAAAGGTGCAGATGGCACTTGAGGGTCTAGCTGTTGTGGTCAACCGTGTGACTTGTTCCGCCCCCGTCCCAGGTTCGACCCTCTATGTGCACGTCTGTCACCCCCGCGGTGCCTTACCTGCTCCTGGACTTGCAGGATGTCCAGTGGGCCGTGGGGAATAGTCGTGGTGCGCGCAAGCTGGCCCGGACACCCCACGTAAATAAATAAAAAAAAAAGGTGTAGAGGAACCAGCCCAGCAGTAAAAACTTGGGATCAAGAGGTTTGTTTTCTCTGTGATCTTAGGTTCGAATCTTATGATTATTCATATGATGGCCACTGGAGGCTTACATGTTCGTTAACTTCAAGGCTCGTGGGATTAGTCGAGGTGCGCGTAACCTAATCCGGATACCCACGTTAAACTAAAAAGAAAAAAGATGAAGAAGAATAAAGAAATCACCCCCAAGTTTTAAAGGCAATAAGACTAGTCTTGCAAATATTCTAAGATAATAGATTAATTATACCAAGATAAAGATTAAATACACAATAAGATATCCTATCAAAGATAAGTTATTTTGCTTTTATTTGATGTAAAGAATAATTTTCAAAGTCATGTCTTTATGACAAGTTATCTAACTTATTATATGTGCCTATTATGAAATAAAATGACTTGCGGATTCATCCTAATAAAAGGTCCAATTCTTCACTTTTAACAATGATGGGCTTTAAATAATTTAATTATAATCAAACTCATTTCAATTTTGTTGATATTATAAATAATCTTAATAATTGATCATCCTCCATGTGATTATCAATTATTTATTTATCGATCAACATGCTTTTTGTTGTCATGTTTTTCTTTGAAGAATGAAAAATTACAATTAAAAACTTAATCTTGAATGATGGTATATTGTAGCCTCACTAATCAAACATGATATAGAGTTCTAAACTTGATCTTAATAAGTTTAGAATTAAAATAAAACAAAAAAGAAGAAGGGATAATACTAAAAAAAAAACTAAAAAAACACAAAAGAAAAGAAAAAAATAAAAAGAAAAAAAGTTGTAAATTAAAATAAAGGAAACAAAACAATAAATGAAAGCAAGCTATGAATTAATTGAAGAATAAGTTATGTATATGGATTTGCTATCATTCTAAGCGATCTATTTATATTTATATTGTTTTAAAAATAAAATTTCATAAAATATAAAATATTAATCCTATACAAATTATTTATGGTAGATAAAGACTATATAATCATCATATGCTTCTACTAGTATTATATGTTTGTATCAATTTGTAATATCCACTAATTATCTTGTTAATGGCTCTCTTTTTTTAGGACTTGATATTTTTTAATATAGATCTTCTTGGTTGATGATTGACGGGTAATCTTAGCTACTTTCATTGATTGATTGATAGTTGATTTTATTAATAAATAGTTAATTTATAAAATGAATAACTAGTGTTTTTTTTTTTTTTATTTACGTGGGGTGTCCGGGCCAGCTTGTGCGCACCACGACTATTCCCCACGGCCCACTGGACATCCTGCAAGCCCAGGAGCAGGTAAGGCACCGCGGGGGTGACAGGCGTGCACATAGAGGGTCGAACCCGGGACCGGGGCGGAACAAGTCACACGGTTGACCACAGCAGCTAGACCCTCAAGTGCGAATAACTGGTGTTCTTAATCAAATGACATGTGGTTGTTTATTTTTTGTACAAACAATGTTTTTATATTTTTTGTTATTTAAAATAAATAAAGAAATATTGATATACTTTTATGCACTCAAATCAATCAAAAAATGATCATGGATGATATGAAAAATTCAAAACTATTACCCTAAAAGATTGACCATATTCAACTATTTGACATTTCATTCAGTTAAACCGTTTCGAAATAAAATGTTTTCTAGCATTTAGGCACAACATTAGGATTATAAGAATTGCAATTTTTAATTTGTAATTAATTCACCAATTGTTTTATCAATGCTTAATTCTTCTTCTTGTTTATCAAATCCATAATTCTTCTTAACAAACATTAAAGATTTCTAGAAAAAGAAAGGAATCAAGAAACCTTAAACTTCGCTCCCTTCTCAAACACAATTTGGCATCTCCAAGCTCTGCTCCTTGAAGACCTTCCCCTGTCACTCTTTTTTAGAAGGGTGTTAATTGTGTCTCTGATATAAATTGGTCATTATCCATGATGCACTTGCAAATGGGACTGGAGAATATCTTGGATTCGTGAAAAATGGTCTATATAAATTCTCTACAATCAAATAACGTGAGACATCCAAATAACACCCTTTCGTTGCTCCTAAGTTGATAAATACCTCCAATAAAATATAAGGTACTCCCAATGCAGTGCCTCCTTAATCACATAAATTTTGATGGATTCCTCTTTTATGCAAATCAAGGAAATGCCCGCTAATCCAAGCTCTGCAAGAGGAGGGTCAGGTTAAAATTGGGTGATATCCTGTGACGTCATTGTTTTGCAACCACAAGTAGGCGAAGTATTTACTACTAGAATGCCTTTAGTTTTACTTGTTTGAGTGCCGGCATCGAAAGGCATATTTCACTTGAGTCTATCCATCCTCAGCCTCTCCAGCTCCTTTACCATTTGCCAGTGCTCCAATGAGAGCGAGGTCTCGCCAAAACTGGCAGAAATGAGGCGGCCCATTGTCAGCCATCTGCAAGGAGAAGAAAGACTACAGGTTTAACAAAACCAGGATACGGGTGCGGAGAGCTAATATCATGCAAAGGGACAACTCTAGAGCTCATGACCTGCTGAAGTCTTGGCTGCCTAAGCTTCGATCCGCTTGCCTAGCAGTAACCAAGTCATTTTCTACCACCTGTGAACCAATAGCAAAAGTATCAATGCTGAACGATGATGCTCTTCCTCTTCTTCTCAGTTCTGTTCTGCTTCCTATGCTTCTTTTTTTCACATTTGAGAAGGCCCATAAAACTAACACCCTCATGCTAGCAATGCAAGTTACAAAATGAATCTAGCACATACCTTCTGCATATCTGGCTCGATCAAATGAGGCATAGATCTAACAGTAGCCAAGTACCATCTCCAAGCTTCCAGGACTTCTGCAGGCACAACATCTGAGGAACCTGCCGAAGAAGGCTGGAATGGCATAATTATATCAGCTGGCAACATGTTTGATTTCCCCTCTGACAATATTAGCATTTGGACATCAGCCATCATCTCCATCTTATAATACTTAAAATCGTACTCAACCTGAGACAAACAATTTCTTAATAGTAAGTAACCTCATTACTCCCAATAAAGTGCAAGTGATTCGAGACTAAACAACAGGTTTATAGAAAATTAATATAAAAAATTTGTCGATTTGTTCCTGTTGTGGAAAAAAAACATGAATATTTTCTGACATTCACGGTAGTTTCTGACATTCACGCTCCACCAGTCAAACTATAATATTAAGAGTAGGCCTTTTTAATTAAAAGAAATTATTACAACAGGAATTCACTCTCCTAGGGAAGGGCACAAATAATCAACCGGAACATTCCAATCCAATTAACTATCTACTAAAGAGAACACTTCACAAATGATCATCACCTTTTGCAACTCTGTCAGGGCTTTTAGCAACCTTGCGTTCTCAACCCCAGCAGAATTGAGGGTTCCTGTTTCCAAACATGTCTCATCAAAAATTAAGTGTGAGCCCTCAGCTAGCTGTAGAACTCCAGGTATCAGTCTGAAACATCAAGCATTTAGACTGTCAAGCACTATCCAGAGATTGGTGGTTCCAATATAACATGCTACGTAAAGGACAACTGATTTGCAGTAGCAAAATTTACAAATTCACTACCTATTTATTTGATAATCCTTTTTGGGAGCAAGAGAAGCCGTGTTGAGATATTCCACAGTCAGGGGTATGCATTTTGTGAAGGGAAGAAGATTCTTGATGACAATACTTAGTCTAGTGCCAAATACAGATGCGATCTCTTTGCTAATACAGGTAAGGTTCAAAGAAAGCTTCCCAACAGCAACATTATCTGCTCTGGCATGTACCTGCTTAAGAAAACTCATTACTTTACAGGCCAGAATTACCAGATGTGGGAAGAGAATAGGTCCACAAAAGATATGGAATACACTAAAAAAGTAGAGTCAACATAGATGAACTATAACTGAAACCGTGAGAATGAAAGAAAATCATTTACCCTAGACAGAAGATGCAACAACATGAAATGAGCTGCTACCCCATCATTGCCAAGAATAGACGTGAGATGCCTCAACAGTGCTTCCCTTGCCTCTTTGACTAAATGGGGTTTTGGCTGTAAGATCAAAGACAAGCATGGTTCAGAACATGTCTACAATAGGTATGATATAGTATGATTAGAAATACACAAGAATCCCATGAAGTACAACAGAGAAAAAGCATATAGACAATTACATCAATCAATCAAATGAGAGCAAGTTCTATATAAATCACCTCTGTCGGAGGGGAGTTCTGCAGAAAGTCACAGACCGTGAGTTTCCTATGAATAACGCAATGGAGGCATGGCACCTGCACCAAAAAAAGAACGGAACTATTGTAACTACATGTTGCAAATCAGACATCATGTGGAGACAACAAACAGAGCAGTTTCGACAAGAAATTTGGCAAGGAAATGATAAATTACTTAAGCACCACACATGGTATCTCATGGAAGTGTCTGTAACATGTGAAGTAGTCAGAATCAATAACTATTCTATGAGATTGGATAAAAAAACCATCAGCTTGTTAATGAGAATTTATTGCAGCATCATCAAATTCCAATGTCTGCTAGTATTAGAATGTTGGTAGATACAGAAAAGCAAGCTAGTCAGATCAACAGGAGTCAATACCTTGTTGGGTGGCAAATTGACAGACACGTCATCACAAAGACCATTAGAGAACTCATCCTGATCAACCTTCTCTGATAGAAGCTCAGAATCAAAAGTGAGGACCCCGACAAATTCAAAAACATCATTTAGCTTCAACTCAGACTCTGGAGAATCATATATCTGCACACAAAAAAATAAAAAATAAAAAAATATCACCTTTCAACATACTTTATAGATACACCAAAGTTTGAAAAGAATAGGGCAACTATACCTTTACTAGACAAGGAAGAGAATCTCTATCAACGTCTGGAAGAATAACATGGCTTGAACAAGGCCCTTCATTTTTAGGATCCAGGTACTGTGAGGATGAGGGATCCTCTCTCTAGCAAAGGGGAAAAAATGTCAGTAACTCTTAACTCTGAATTCAGTAGTACATAGCAAAGTGCATATTATTTAATGATTTGGATCTATCCATCAGAAAGAGTGATCTTTTGCAAACAAACTCAACGGATTGGAAATGCAAGACTATAATCTACTGAATTACAGAAAACTGAGTTTAGAATCTTGTTAAACCTGAGAGGCCCCATACTGAAAATCTAGAGCTAAACTCATGCTTATTTTTTTGCATTTTATCCTTCAGAACACAAGGCTTTAGATCTCATCAAAATTTAATGTCAGCCAGTAATTAATTGATTACTGTGTTCAATGACAGTGATGCAAAGCAGTGGGCAAACCATGACGTAACAGCATAATGCTTTGGAGAGTGATGGCAAACAAAATCGGATGAACAAGCTACACTCTAAAACTCAATAAATTCAAATCAATATAGAATACATTTTTTCTGGGCAATCATATAATTCTCAAAGTCTGTTTTGTTGCACTAAAATCTGAAACTAAAACAAACTAAACTAGATTATTAAACATTGAATTCAAAACCATTGTTTTTCCTTTCTCACTCATGAAATGCAAACAATCATATTTCTTATCTACAAAGATAAAACAAAGAGGCAGAAAGTGTTACACTAACCATCCTTTTCGCACTAGGAGAATCTTCAGATTCATCACCTGAGACCTGTCATTCAACAAGGATGTTCAAGATAACATAATAAGGACACACCTCCAAAACACAGTTTCACTTTCAGAATTCTTACACAAAGGACTACTACGATCAATCAAGTAGTGATTATCACATTGTGGCTCAAAAATCTAATCCAGCGTCAATGGTAGAGTTAATCATCATAATAAGAATGCTACAGCTGAGATGAAAATAATCTACATTGAACACACTGGTGTAAAGTTAATGGAAGTAGCTGAACAAACTGGAAACTATCGAAACTACCTTTCACTAAATACCAATTGTGAGATTTTCGACCATTTGGACAAAACTTTGTCTAAGGAAAAAAAAGGACAGGAATTAGAGATAGGAATTACAGGAAAATCATTGTGATCCACAGCTTCAATGTCCATTCTGCTACGCTTATCTCTTTGTTCAGAAGTCGAATCCATGCAAATATTTACCGCTACCTCAGAAGTAGATTCAGCCCACGAATTTAATCCCGGAACCTAGAAAAGTGAGCAAAAGAAGACCTCAGAACAGTCCAATCATCAAGTAAGCTTACAGTTCCACGCAGAAGCACTGTCAAGTTCTCGTTAAAAATATATGTATATAACTAATCAACACATCCATGTGCTACACTAACAAAATGAAGTTCGGGACAGAAAATGCAGGAAAAATTATGTGTAGGAAACTTACCGGAACACAGTACAATAAACGACGCTCCCAGAGACGCATATCTGGCGAATTAAGTTCCACGGGGCATTGGGAGATATCCATGAATTTGTTAGTCCTCCAAACTGAACCATCCTTCAAAAACACGACGCGCACACACAAACTACTTCACCAATTAAAAAAAGGGACAGTACGACATGATCACATCATTGAGATTAAAAAGAAAACAATTTATACCTTATAAGCACCAACATATAATTCATTTCCCAACATGTCTTGTATCATTCCCCGAAACCGAACTAGAGTGTTCGGTTTAATCCAATTTATTGTTGCACCATTAAGAATTGGAACCTACATTATCGAATTACTACTGGTTAACACGTATTAATTAAGCATTTAATTACCAACTACGTAATTATAATTTAAACACGAATTTTAGGGATTTGAAAAGTTGTGGTTGTGTTTATTTACCTGGGAGAGGCGGGCTTGGTCGAAGAGGAAGTGGCGGAAGAGGTCGACGGCGCCCCAATCTTTGCCATCGAAGGAGGACGGGTCCGATCCGGACCCGATTGTCTTGTCAAATGTTAATCGGACGGCACCGAGAGGGTTTGCGACGAAATCGTACATCGGTCCCACCATTTTCTGATCTGAATTTTGTGTTTTAGTTTCAGATCTGTGTAGAGTGAAACTGGCTTCGCGCGCTAAATGATGATAATAAGGAGATTTTCCCGCCAATTCTTGAGGGGTGCGTTTTTTCCCGCCATTATGTTAGGTACAGACACGGTAGCCCTAGCTCCCCCCGCGCTTTCTTCTTTCCTTTCTTTGTTTCTTTTTTTTTTTTTTTAGTTTAATTTTGTCTTCGCTAGGGAAAGCAATCTCGAGCCCACTATTTTCACCTTTATATATATATATATATATAACATTATTGAGAAAAACTATTTTAGGCCACAAGGAGATATACGTAGATTAGGCCTTGGACAAAATTAGAGAGGCAGAACCTTTGATTTTTTATTTTAGGTTAATTTCTTGTTAAAGTAAAGGAATTAAGAGGGTTTTGTGGGTTTCTGGGTAGGGATTTTAAATAAATAAATAATAGTAAATTGGATCATACACTTCATAGTGATTTTTTACTGATCCTAAAAAGTTAAAATTACAGGAGTAGAGGAGTAGTCTTATTAAAGTTTCATAATGCTGCTGTGTGGTGTCATTCTTTGACGTGAGAACACTCCACCAAACCCAAACTAAATATAGGCAATCAAGACAGCTTCTGATCTGCTGCTGCCACCCACTAATCTCAGCAAGGGAGACTGAAAAGGACTGCCATTTAAATTTTTTATAGCCCAGCTGTCTATCTTTTTCATATTAGTAATTTTATTTTTTCTTTTTAGTTTAAAAATCTCTAATATAATTTCATAATACCTGGTATTAGTATAAATAAAGATATTTTCCTTGTATTTCGGCAGAATATATCAAATTTATATTCTCACAAATAAAATTATAAATTAAGGTTGCATTTTAGCTCTTTATATTGTTTTTTTTTTTGTTGTTGTGTTTTTATCAATAAAATGCGTGCTAGAATAACTATGTCTGAAAAAAATACCAAAACATATCATACTCGTGTCATATGAGATGAGCATGTACCTCTTGAGAAAGAGATGTCCAATAACTGGCAGCAGAAGACAACTAATAATATAACTGCGGGTGATGATTTTGGTTCGTTTTGGTTTTTATCAAAATAAAGTAATTAACCGGTTTTTTAAAAAAAAAACCAAAATTGGTTCAAATTGATTGGTTTCAGTTCAGTTCTATTCAGTTATTTTAGAACAAAAACTGGTTCAAACCAACCGGTTCTGATTTGGCTCGTTTTTCTGGTTTGACTCGATTTTTTTCGGGTTTTTTTTTTATTTGCGTTCAGTTTGATTTTTTGGATTTCAGGCTTATAAAACTGAACCAGTTGGTTTTTTTAAAATTCTAATCTGTTTAATCGTTTTTTTTCACAGTTCAGTTTTTTCGATTATTTTTTTTCTAGTTTTCTTGGTTTAATCAGTTTTTTTATTTTTTTGCTCACCCCTAAATATATCATAATGTTTATAAAATAAACTTCATAATTTTTTTTGTTTGCTTTCTACAAAGTTATCTTAGTTTCATAACTCGAGTCATGAATTTTACTAGTTAACCCCGTTAACTAAAGTATTTTTTATCCTGTTTTGTAATTGATATTTTTTTTTCAATTTCATCTTTCATCATATAGGTTGATTGAGAATATTAAGCTTCATAATTTATTTTAGTTTGCTTTCATAATGCTATCTCAATCTCATAATTCAAGTCAAGGGTTTAACAGGTTAAACTGGATTGACTCGAGTATTTTTTTTATCCTTCTTTTAATTATTATTTTTCAATTTCATCCTTGTTTTTTTTTAATCTCTTAACCCAAGTCATAAGTTATGATAGTTAACCTAGTTGAGTCAGGGTTTTTTTAATCATTTTTTGTGATTGATTTTTCCTCTTCAATTTCATCATTCATCATCTGGGTTAATTAAGAATTAAATTTTATAATCTATTTTGATTTGCTTTATATGAGGTTATTCAATCTTATGACTTTGAATCTAGGTTTTGGTAGTTTAAACCGGGTTGTCTAGAGTCTTCTTTGTATATTTTTTAATTTACTAATTTTTTAAATTTTATCTTTCAATGTTGGATTGATTGTGAATTGAGTTTTATAATTTATATTGATTTGTTTTTTATTCGGTTATTCCGGTCTCATGATCCAGATTTGATAGATTAAACTGAGTTGACTCGGGTTTTTTCTTGTCTATTTTTAATGGATTTTTTTTCTTCAATTTTATTTTTCAACATTTGATTGATTGAAAATTAGTCTTTAATATATTTTTTGATTTATTTTATATCATGTTATCATGGTCTCATGATTTGGATTGTAGATTTTACATGTGAACTTGGGTTGACTCTGGTCGATCTAAAATACTTTTGTCTTGAATTATTTTTAGTCAAACAATATATTTTTTTTCCTAGTTGTCTGGATTGCTTTTGGGTATGCAAAATTTTTCAGATCACATCAAATTAATCTTTACATGGTTTTTAAAAATATTTGTTTTTGAAAAATTGATATGACTCATAATGTAATGGATGCGAGTATATAATCTAGTATTTACTAAATGGAAGTAATCATACTAAAACTTAGAAAAAAATATATATTATATGTTATCATATTTGTATTTTGATATCTTATTATATTTGTTTTCATTTTATAACCAAATTAAATTTTCCTTTAAAAATATATAAAAAAACTCTTTAATTTAAAATTATAACAAGCATTCCCGTGCAGTCCATGCTATAAAAAATGAAGCTCCCACTCTCTTTAAATTTTATTATTTTCGTGAAAGCGAAATATGAAATTCTCTTACAACAATATGAAAAATATTGTTTCAATTTCTAACCATGCATGTAAAAATATTATGAAAATTTTTGTAACAATAAGCATTTTAGAAATTCTAAATTTGTGATGCGTGAGCTTTGTATCTCTTTGATATTAATAATCATACATTGAATTACACCGATCTTCTATTTTACTGAAATTATAATTATTTTACATAATTTAAAATAGAAATAATGAAGTATTTTAATAGGAAGGAAAGGAGTGCTATAAAATATAGTTAAATAATAAATACATCAGTTCCAAAGTGCATTCATGGCTCAGCGATAAAAAAAGCCCCTACAATATAGGCCTGCTCGCCCAGTAAACTCTCCTTACAATGTGCACTACTCGAATAGTAGATCACACGACAGATTTCCATCAGCAAGCTAGCAGCAATGGCTCCACAGCCAAAAAGGGTCTTAAAAACCATCATTGTTCTTCACGCTGGCTCGTATGCATTCTCCAGATAAGGATGTATACATACATGCAAGCCAAGATGGGCTAACAATTTGAAAGAAAAATTGACCAGAATGTCGAAGACAAGTGATTGTAATTATGCCATCTAGTGACAGGTCCGTATAATAAAGCTAACCATTCCTAGTTTGTTAGCTGATGCTGTGGAAAAAAGGAAAAAGTTTCGCACAATCAAGAATCCAAGGAGAGCTTTTCAAGCTCTTTTACACCATGACTAGAAGCTTTCTTCATTTCAAGGGCTCTTTTATAAGGAGGGGCAATTGGGGGTTGTACAGGATCCAGGCTCTGATAAGTGCCATCGGCATCTTTTGGTAGTGGATATGATCGGTCAGAGTCATACCCACTAAGGTCACCGCAAGCTAGAAATGGAATATACACCTTACTTGCCCCTTCTAACCACCCGCTACTGCAATCTGCCATCTCAAAAATACAAAACACGAGTGAAGAAATAACACCATGTAAACAAGATATCTTAGCACAAGTCCCACTGCCACAATTTTGAAACTTCCATTAAGCAACACAACAGCCATTCTATTCAATATTATCATATTATCAGATACCAAACTGGTTTCATGCAAAGCCATTATATGAATAATTTTTCGTTCATTCTCTGCCCATAATCTACTTCCCCCAACGATTGCAATTAAATGTCAACGTTTAATCTAAAAATTTTGGTTGGCTAATCATCTAGTCTATGGTCAAGAAGATTTAGAATGACAAGAACAAGTTTTGATTTCAATAGTTGTGTGCAGCTTGTGTCATCGCAGAAGGAAACAAAATAACAATATATATATAAGGCTGGGGGATTGTGGTTGGTTATCAATCTCAAAAGTTAAGAGTGATCAACAGAGAGATGATTCTTTAGTGGGAAAAAAAAGAGAAAAATGAAGTGCCAGGAGTTGATGCACCAAAACCTGTGCCCAATAATGTACTCTAGCATGTCAATAACAGAATCTAAACATACATACACGCATGTATCTGAAAAACAAAAAATATTACATTACCTAGGTCATCTGCACCAGAGGGGCTTCCCACCTTTTCCAAAAGGCGATGCAAGTCTTTCGGATCAAATCCCTCAGGAGGAGAGTAATTCTCACAAACTGCAAATGCCTCTGCAAGGAAAGGGAAGGGAAACAATTTAATACTATCTTAAGGTATAATACATAAACTAGTCATGCAGCCTGGTGGATGGCACTTACGATCATCCACTAGTTTTCATGCCCATCATGGGTCAAATCTGTGGCAGGATTCACCTCTACCCAGATGAGGTTGATGTTCCACTTGGGTGGGGTTGCTATTCCATTAAGGCATTCTCAGCACATTTTGTTTATGCTTTATCTGTTTTTTTTCTCCCTAAGAAAGAAAATCCACTCTAACAGTAGCAGGAATTCCTCGGTTATTAGAGTTACAGTACTGATCAATGCCAGGAAATGGATTTTTTAAGGTACCGGGTGTGGTAAAATTGATATTCTGACAAGATATGCTCTTGAATTACTTCAGCTAAGACATTTAAAAGATACAGAAAAAAACAAACTAGCGAGTGACACAACAGTCAACAAAGGTACTTACCTATGCTGGAATTGCGGCTACTTTTTGGTTTGGCAAAAGTCACCACAGGAAAAAATAATTTGAGCTGAAACAGGGAAGAAAATACAAAAATTCCAAGTAAGCAAACAATAACGACATTTATAAGGAACAAGCATATAAACCAAATGATTAAAGAGAAAAATGTCTACATCTTTATACGACTACAAGCACTTTATTTTGACTCGGGGGATATGTGACCCGATTATAAAGAGCCTACTTGCATTTTATCTCAAATTAATCCAGGAGACTTAGTTCTAGGTTTGGTTTGACAGGTCTACCATCATTGCTTTTGTTTATTTATCATCTAAATCAAGCAATGTATTTCTATCTTAATGGAAAACTCATCTTGTCAACTGCAACCTTATTCTCACATAATGAGAATTTCAGTACAGTATGAGAAAATAAAAGTACTAGCAGAAACAAACTTTTAACTTGAGTGTTGAGGGTTCATTTTTTCGTAATTTTATCAGATCTCATGAGCTTATTCTTAAAAATTTGGTACATTTAAGAACAGCATTTTATTCACCTGGCAATACAGTAGACTTGTATCTTTTCCACGAAATATCTTCGCAATAAATTTTCCACCTTCTTTGAGTACATGTGTGACAATTGTTAAACCCTGCAGAAAGGTAATCCAGCCACAATCATTCTAATACAAACTTCACCAAGATTCAGAAACATCTACAGATGCAAAAGCCAGCAAGCAATCACGTAAAGGAACTGGTTTCACATGCAGGAATAGTGACAGTGCAAACAGACCGAACATTAGCAAAAGAAAAAGCAGATGAATGATAGTAGTTGAGTTAGAATAACTGTTATGATGAGGATTTGAAACACTTGAATGAACTCTATTGTCCTACGATTGTAAGCACCTGCCAAGTCAAGACAGTTTAATTTTCCATTATTTTCTCCAGAGACTTTTAGCTGAAGAAAGCAAAGAGGATTTTAATTGCAGAGGTGCAAATTGGTTGGGTTTTGACTGATTTCTATGATAATTAAGAACTCAGAGGGTTCCCTAGCAACTATCAAGAAAAAATGAATCAAACAAAATATAGTCCTCAGTTCTGTTCAGACTGGTTAAGGTTCAAATAACATATAGGCTTTCAGTGTCAGTACAAGGAAAAAAAGGTTTAGGATACCTGTGAACTTAAAAATTACAAAACCAGATAACATTTCTGAAACCAAAGCTGACTGGCCTGACAATAGGCCAAAGCTTTTGAGTGTTCAATCATTATAAAGCACATTCTTTCAAAGTAAATTTAAAAGACACCATGCTAGCCATGTCATGCTTTATGAACACCGACATATCTTCATGATTAAGCTTTATCATGTTTTTGCTTAATTGCATGCCAAATTCTTCACAGTTTCCAACTTTTAGCTCCTTGTCATCTGATTTCTCATTGACTTTCAAGAGTTGAGTGAAATCACCTCTTGAATCAAGTAGGGTTAAGATGGCTCACTAATATATTCAGATCCCAAAAACCAATGGCCAATTTATACAAGTTAGTTCATGTAAAAGATCTAGTACCTGACACTAAAATCAGATATGGACTAAAAGATATGAGATTTCCCAAAATGATTTGGAATATTTATAAAGGGTTGCTACTTTACTGTAAAAGATCATATGTAAATCAAGGTTTGATTTTGTAGGGTTCTTGACATCCTTAATAACTAAAAATGAGCATAACAAGAACAGCTCTTACCGCTAGTATGAGTTGAGACTGAACAAATTCATCCATGTCATGGAGTCCGGTAACTACAAATTAGCACAAAATAAAACTAATTTGAAAAACTATAAGAAGTTTATCACCAATAATTTAGCGACCAAGGGGATTATAATACAATACAAAGTTAGTGCAGGGCCAGAAGGTTATTTACCATCAGGGGCACCATCACACACAACCAAGTCAGCCTTGCTGCCATCAAAATGTCTAATGACCTGTAAAAGAGTCAGTAAAGATCCTTTGAAGAATTACCTATCTGGTGTGAAACAAAAATAAACATTAAGTACAGTGATGTACATAGAAAGCCAGACACATCCATGGATATGTACACGCACATTTACATGCATAATCATTCCTGCACTCACCTGAAGGGGACCGAAACAATAGATGGAAGTTGAAAAGAAATGTATGGATCCATCTACTTAAGGATGGCTTGCAAAATAAATATGAAAAGAATGGCCATTCTACTCCATTTGTAGTGGGTATGCCCAACTTCTTTTAGCATTTACAATGCCCATCTAAGCATTCATTCAGAAAATTCTCTTCAAAGGAGAAACATGGTAGTAGCTCCACATGCTAATTACAAGATTAGTAAATGGAGTTGCCATCAACTTTTGCTAACAATCAGAAATATGAATTCCAAGATAATTTCTAATGCTTAATTAGAAAAAAAACTCTGGACATGCTTTTCTTTATAATGAGAATGAATTATTCTGAGGTAGCCACGAACACCATCACTCTACCACATAAGATAAACATGATGGAGAATTTGAGGTTAAAAACCATCCTCACCACTTCAGCAGTTCGGGCATTGGTAATATCACCCTGGACTTGGATAACACCTTCAATGGGAGCCATAGGTTGCAAATCAATGGCCACAATAAGAGGAAGATCATTATCCCTACAAATCATGATGCAGAAAGTTATTGTTTCAATAGGAATGCAGAAAGCAGGAAGAATTATTCAATTTTGATTTTCTGTTTCTTTATTTCTTTCTTTTAACAAGAATTATTTCTGCTTCAATATTTATTATATATGATGAGATTGTGCACACAAGAGACGTTGATAACCCAAGAATACAGGCTTAGAATGAATAAACTTCAAAGTATATAAAAGCCACAAACAAATTTTTTGTTTCTAACAAGGTTTTTCCACTGGAGGTGTCTACTGAGCATATTCCATCACAAGCATTCGTGATCAGGGAATAAATGGAAGTCAAAGTCAGTACTCTGTAACTTAAGAAACATGCCTCAGTAGTTGTATCTAGACAAGTTATCAAAGAAAAACATACGGTAATCAAAACTACAATACAGTTGTAACACATCCAATTGGAAATGGGTTTTACATGCCATACTGAATCAAAACAGATTGAGGGCGACACACACATAATGAACTTCTGGCCCCAGTAGGATCATTACTTCCATCCACATATAATAAGAACTTAATAGAATCTTTAGTACACGAAGGCTACCATCATGTTAATGCATGTATGGGAAAATGAAGTTCTTATAAACAAAGACAACTTACTGCTATAATTTTAATTTTAACTTAATAAAAAAAGATTAAATAATAATGAATGCAAGAAAACACATAAATTAAAAGATCACTTACCTTGAATCAGGTGAAAGTTTTGCTGGTAAATATAGTTTACGGCTCAAAACCTGCAGATGGGGAGTGTGTACATCACAAGCTAGCCAGGAAATTCAAAGAAGAACAACATATAAGGTAAATGTAAAGCCTGCTGTTAAGGCATATCAACAGCTAACAGCCCTAACATGCTAATGATGAACATCTTTAGCACCTAAAATTAAGTAGATTTTAGCGCACAACCAGAAGGTTAATGGTATTATCATAACTATTATTCAAATCAAATATACATACCTGACTCCAGCTACCAGGTGCAGCACATAAATCCACCACACGCTTCACTCCTACAAACAAAAAAAGAACCAACAAAATAAAAAATGGTTTAAAACTGTTTCCCGTAAACAAGTATTGAAAAAACAATGAACACACCTTCAAAAATATTGAATTCCTCATCTATCTGAATGAGCTTAAAGGCACTTCGAGCACGCCAACCTTCTTCCTTTGCTTTTCTATAGTATATATCCTACAAATTTTATTCACTTGTTAGTTTTCTCCAATGACAAATGTATATAACTAGCAAAACAAAATCAACTTGTAACTAAACTCAAGTATACCATACCCTTTTATCCCTTGAAGCTTTCCCCATAATCTCACAATCCAATCTCTGTAGACAGACCACTAAAAAACGGGAAACGGTGGCGACCAGCAGAGATGGTTTTTGGTGGCGGAGCCTCCACTTCTGGTTGGGGTGAATCGGGTCAGGCGGGGCACTAATATTTTTTTATTACATATTAAGTATCGTCTTCGTTGATGACCTAAGTAATTCCTTATGGTTTGCAACTTCTGATAGAGAAAACACCCCTTAATTTATTATGCCTGTCACAAACAAGTCCTTGTATTTATCGACATGGAGCACCAAAAATTCCTTTTATCTCACGTGTTTAAATTTTAATGGACTTTTGCCCCCGGAGCCCCGAGGTTGCAGCACCCGGTTGGTTGGTATTGCGCTACAGGATATTGGATAAAATTTAATTTTTCAGGTCAATAATTTTAGATTGTTTTGATATGTTAATATTAAAAATAATTTTTAAAAGTAAAAGAAATATTATTTTAATATATTTTCAAGTGAAAAATACTCTGAAAAGCAATCACTACCACATTTCTAAACAAGTCTGACCACATTATCAAACACCCCCTCAGACTTGTTTGGAAGTGTGGTAAAAGTTGTTTTCTAAAGTGCTTTTTACTTTGAAATATATTGAAATAATATTTTTTTTAAAAAAATTAAAATTTGTCATCAACATGATCTAAAAATACCAAAAAATAATTAATTTAAAGCTAAAAAAATAAAATAAAAATTCAAAGGGGTAATTGAGTTGTAATGCCAAATATGGTTTAAGACGCGTATTACCACTTTGTTAAATTATATCCTTGAATTTTTGTTTTTAGGAAATTGTTTCTCCATTTTATGAGTGTCTACGATGATTAACCAAACCTTATAACAATTCAAAATAAAAAATGGCATGTTCATCTTAAACATAGTTAAACAAGTTCATTTTAAGATTTCTATACGAAGCTAGTGGGATAAATAGAAGACTTATATGGATAAAACATACTCCATTGCTGCTCTACTGTTGCTCTTACCTTCCTATTCTCATTAAACATAGTTTAATGTAATGCATATAGTTTAATGTAATGCATTAAGTATGGCATCAAACAAGTTGAAATAATTCAAGTTGCCTTCATGTACGATAACAATGCTGAGAGTGAACAACACACATTCTAATGTAACTATCACTCGAGGTTGTAAACTTAGCTAAAGTATGACTAGATATCAGTGCTATTTACTTGTCAAAGAACCATCTCATCTAAAAAAACACCACTGTACTGTACTTAATTTTATTAGTTAGATGATGTCGTGAGATTATGATTCTCAACTACTTGATTTTTAGATTATTTCAACTCAAAACTTAAGTTGTTAGATAAAATATTAAGATATGATTTATATTTTTTTTTAACACTACTTAAGTAACATACAATGGGTACCATATTATTCATAGTTTCTAATGAAAAAACAGTAACCAAGGGTGGGTAGGACACATCATTGACTGGTGTGGCTACCGAGGTAAAGGCTCCTAATGTGTAATGCATTGTGTTAGGATAATGGAGAGAAAAGAGGTTAATCTCTAACAACTCACCTAACACACTAATTCAGTGGAAGAATTAGTGCCACCGAAAGAGGAAAATGAGCTAGAATGCCTTTCCATTTCCTAGCCAATCTTACTTATAAATAGGCACTAATGAAGAGTAATAATATGAGCAGAAAACAAGAAAGAAGTGTGATGAGAGAAAAAGTGAGAGGGGCTGCCAAGGGTAGAAGCCCCTGTTGCCTTGTGCTACTGCCCTGTGCAGCAATATGCATGAGAGAGTATGGGAGTTGAGTTGAGTGAATGTGATCCTCCTTTTTCATGGACGTGTATTTTTATTTTTCTCTAATCTCTAACAATATTAACTGTTTAGTGGATGTAGGTGATTTGCTGAACCACGTTAAACATTGTGTGTACCTGCTTCACCTCTAACAAACATTGATTAGAACATCCACGATCCTACCAACAATTGGCAATAGAGCATGGTGAATAACGATTTTGATATATGCCTAGAAATGAAAGTGGTTTTAAATATGTTTTTGGGCATAACATTGTGAATAAGAGATCGAGAGCAGTACGTTAGTGAAAACAATGCAAAAAATTGACATTGAACATACCAGCACACACCAAATAAAAGGTTGCCCATGCACATTGACACGACTCATATGCACTCATGCGTCTTCTTCACTTGACTTATACGACTCAATGCAAGACCAATTGACCCGACCTATATAGTTGACACAAAATAGAGGATGATGTCATCACTGCATAATCATGACATTAGCATGCACAATAGACATGCATGTCAGAGACCAATTAGCTGACATGTCAATAAAGTAGGCCCCACCAACCATATCAACAAGTCATGAGCCGAAGGATAGGATCCAGTGTGAGTGATCTTATATACAACCAGATTTATGATTGAATCTGGGCCATCCATTAGGACAATTGTTTTAATCAAATCTTAGTTGTTTGGAATGTGATTTCGATGATTTCAAACTTGTTTTCAACTAATTTGATTGTTTCGTATGCAATGGTATGGTTTGATTGTTGAGGCTTGGACCAGAGTGGTAATAATGATTTAATAATAGAGGTTTTTTGATGAGAAAGCATCTAAAGGTCAACATAATGGTCGAAGGAGATAAAAAAGAAATAATTGTACATGTTAGCCTAATTATATATGTTGAATTGCTAAGTGAAGAATTTTATTTGCCTTAAAGGAAGGCAAAATTAGGATACTTTGGACACCCGATCATGCGAAATGTGGAAGATCAGGGGTATAGAGTGGAAAATAATGAAGACCAATCTTGACGAATCTGAAGCACTGGTAGTCTCACCGGATGCTGAGAAATAAGATAGATAACTAAAATATTCCAGATAACTTATAAAGGAAAGTTACAACAGAGCTAGCAAATGGTTATATATATATATATATAGAAAGATAGTATGGTGGATAAATATGGTTTAAGAAGTTTTATCTAGGAGATTGGGTTTTAAACAGGACTAGTGTAACCCCTCTGATATTTCTTAGACTTGCCTAGTTGAAGGATTATCCACACAATACTATTTTAATTTATGTAATAGTTTGTAATGAAATACTTGAAGACTATCAAGATCGACACAAAAGAGCAATTGGGTTCCACATGTTCAAGGATTTGATGGAGTAAGAGATTTTTCTAGAAAAGCTTAATTCAATGATTATGATTTTTTAAGGGTAAAACAAAGAAGAGTCCCTTATAATGGAAGAGAAATACAACAAGATAGAGATAAAGATTGACACCTTATTTTAACTCAGACAGGTGTTGTGATAGGATGAGTTGATGTCAAATATAAACGAGGAATATAGAAATCCCTAGTGAACAGAAATTACATAAAGGCATACGAAGATTATGTAGGAGTACCTACAGAATCCAACATGGTAATGTAATGAGACAAAAAGTGCAATAGGTTGAAGTGGTCCTAATGAAGCTCGAAAGTATAGACTTTATTAAGGATGTACAATAATACATCAATAAAAAGTCTCCATGTTATTGATGAAGACAATAACAAAGACCTTTTTGATGATGCAAAGATAGAAAGAGGAGCTATTTCATAGACACTTAATTGAGGGGGTGCGAACACCTGTGATAAAGACAAAGACACCAAAGAGAAAATTGATGTAAATAAAATTGTCAAGCATTTCGAGTGAGCGGCTGTAAGCGTGATGATGAAAATCACATAAGGTTTAAACATAAAAACCGAGATGAAGGATTACAATAAGCATACGCATAACACAACTCTATCTTTCTATGTAAATAGTGGCATCAATCTTTTCTATAAGTGCATATAATGGTAGATAATCTTGGAGCCACTTTGAGACATCCCAGATAAAAAAGGATGCAACCACCCTATGATAACGAGTGAAGACACCTTGAGAGAAGGTGTGAGGGCCATGATATGAGCCCAAGTTTAGATCACCCCATAGCCGATGTTATGGTAGAATATGAGTGGAAAATGTATGGATATTCAATAGAGTGACTATGATGAGTATGAAGACAAATGTTGAATTGATTTCATGAATATTGCCCCCATGCTAATGATCAACAAGCTAGAAAAACATTTGCTCTTGACAATAAGTGGATGACTTGTGGAGCACTAAGACACGACTGCTAGGTATAAGTAGAGGGCATGCGCAGGTTTTGGAAACAAGTTGACTTTTGTTAGAGTGGTAAGCTCGATAATATCACTATAATACTTAGAGTATGAAGATAAATGCAGATAAACCTTTAATGGGTTACCCTAATGGTTAAGGTGGAGAGCTATTTATTCTCTTACGACTAAGAGCGAGAGACTTAAGAAGTAGTAAGACGTGGTTCCCAGGGTATAGAGGGTAGATGAAAACTCCTGAATGAATAGACTCTTGGAAGAGTGGAAGCTCATACTCACATTGTGATACTCAAATGATAATTATTGCCCTTAAAAATAGAGATCAAACTTAATGGTGATGGAGAGATCCCACTATGATGTTAAGAAAAAAAAAACAACCAAAATGATGCTCAAGAATACACAATAAGCATAGGCTAAATGGAACATTGAAATCCAGTGAGAGTTAGCCAAGTGATGGTAATTTAAATCAAATGGGAGTTAACCCGAGTGATGATATTCAGATCAAATAGGAGTTAACCATGATGATGAGAACTAAAGTCGTGTGGAGCTTCAAAAGGTCTTCAAAGATAGAAGATAGGTGTAATGCCTTTTTGCCTCCAAGTGATAAATTATTAGGATAATAGAGAAAAAAGAGAACCACCACTAACATCTCACCTAACACATTAATTCAGTGGAAGAATTAATGCCATTAAAAGAGGAAAATGAGCTGGAATGCTCTTCCATTTGCTGGCCAATCTTACCTATAAATAGGCACCAATAAAGAGCAACAATATGATTAGAAAACAAGAGAGAAACATGAGGATGGTTGCCAAGGGCAGCAGCCTCTGTTGCCTTGTGCAACAATGTGTGTGAGAGAGAATGAGAGTTGAGTTGAGTGGATGCGATCCTTCTCCTCCATGGATGTGTATCTATATGTTGTCTCTAATCTCTAATAATATTGATTGCTCTATAGATGCATGTAATTTTCCAAACCATATTAAACATTATGTGTGTCTACTCCACCTCCAACAAGCATTAATCAGAACACTTATGGTCCTACTAATACATTATGCAAGTTCTGTATTGTTGGGATAATATATTATGTATAATTTCCTGGGATAACGTGATTTCCAACTGTAATGTATCGAAAATGAATATCAGGCTAGTAAGGTTTAATAAATCTCTAAACCTAATAATCTGTTGCAGTATAGGAGTTACGTTGTTCATCATTTTTCTTATTTTGAACTCCATCTAAAACTTGGATTCTAGAGGGACAGAGCTTTCAATGTTAAGGAATTTTGTTCATAAGTCTCATCCATCCAATTGCATGAGATTTGTACATTGAAATTATATGATTTTGGTGATGATATATTGTTACTTAACTTTATATAACATTCTCCTGTTGGGGCCATGGAACTGCCTAATTGAGGAAAATGCAAGTATGTTAGCATTAAAGATAAAACTAAAAGGCTTGGTCATTCATTATAAACAAAAACATGATTATATGAATTGTAATAGTGAAATGATTATTTTGCTATTCTCAAACAAAATAAAATAACTTGCTAATAGAAGGGTAATATGATTTTTTCTATATGATTCATTGGTTATTATTAGATTGACTGAGACAAATTGATTTTTTCATTTTTTTTTATAATTGTAAAATGACTTAATTACACTTAAAAACAAAAAAACATATTAAATTAGAATTTAGGGCTTTTCAGTCTTTTTTTTCTTTTTTTTTTCAACATAATGAAATGACTTAATTATCATTCAAATAAAAAAAATATTAAGTTGGCATCCGAGCGATTTTTTGTATTTTCAACCTAGGTTTTTGGTTATAATAAAGTTGATTAAGGGTCAATTTGGTATTTTAATAAATATAAAGTATTATTTAAAAAGAAAAAAAATGGTCGAGTGGGAGGCGCCTGCGCCATGGTCATTCGACAACCAAACAGTAGCTTACAAGGTGACACTGAGATCGTCTAGTTGACCCCACCATCCTTGGGTGAAAATATGTCCAACAGATCTTTGGTTTAACATCAACAATCTTTTTTTCTCACTCCTCCTCGATTTCCATATCTAACCCTTCAATTTCTCAAAGCAACCCTTAAATTTATTTTTTCATTCAAATTTGATCCATGTTCTTTTGTTTACTATTTGTTTTATTTGAAAGAATTTATAAAATTAATCTTTTCTTCAATTTCATCCTCTAATTTTTTTCCTATCATATTTGGTCTTCATTTTTTTACTGATATTTATTTTATTTGAGATAATTTTTAATTTTTTTTATGATTTCATCCTCCAGTTTTTTTCCTATAAAATTTAATTCTTATTTTTTTTATTGCTATTTATTTTTACTTTGACAAATTTCTTAAACTTATATATATTTTTTAATTTTGTCATTCAATATTAAATTGGTTAGGAACTGGGCTTCTTGATTGAGTCCAGATCTAGGATTTCATAGGTTACAAGTTCGGGAGATTAATTCAAGTCTATGAGATTTACTGAGGTTTGCTTGCTTTTTTCCTTTTTTATTTTCATATTCTTTCAGCTTTATCTTTCAATATTTATTTAATTGATTATACTTCTTTTTTTATTTGTTTTCTATAGAATTTTCACTAATTTTGAAAATGATGCAGGTTATTTCGGATTTTTTTTTGTTTGTCATTCCTTGTTAAATTGATATTTTTTTTAAATAATTTTGTTTTTGAATGAAACTAAATTAATTAATTAAATATAAACATGTGATGCCTATTTTATAATAATTTGTTTTGGTTTGCTCTTCGGGTCGCTACTCTGACAGCGTATGCAATTTCTTTCGGTGTTGTCATGCAATCTTTTGCAATGGAGTTAGAATCATCTCAATAAACTCTTCCTGATGGCGGGGTGGTGTCCAAATAAGAGCGACGATGAGTTCTAAATTGACTTTTCTTTATTCTCCTCCTAATTATTATTTTCTATAGTTAATTATTGTTTTTTTTTATTTGCTTTATTTACTATTGATGCATGTTTTTTTAATTATATCATTAAATTAATTGAGTTTATTTAACTAATTCAAGGTAATAACTTGAGTTTTAGAAATCTTTTTTTTTAAATACTAACGTCATTTAGATATCTTTTTTTAACTTTAACCTAGCCCTTAACATAGCGCCGGCTAGGGGTGAGCAAAAAAACTGAAAAACTAATTAAACCGAGAAAACTGGAAAAAAAATAACCGAAAAAACCGAACCTAAAAAAAAACCGATTAAACCGATTAAAATTTTGAAAAAACCGACCGGTTCGGTTTCATAACCAAAAAATAAAAAACCGAACCGAACCGAAACAAAAAAAACCGGAAAAGAACCGAGCCAAAACCGGAAAAACCGAGCCAAACCAGAAAAAACCGAGCCAAAACCGGAAAAAACCAAACCAAACCGGTTTGAACCAGTTTATTCTGTTAAAAAACCGAACCGAACCGAAACCGGTCGGTTTGACCAGGTTTTGATTCGGTTTCGGTTTTTTTTTTCAATTTTTTTTCCCGGTTTGGTTACTTTTTTTTGATAAAAACTGAACCGAACCGAAAATGATCACCTCTAGCGCCGGCTATCTATTTATACTGTACTAAAAGTATAGCTGTTGAGTGTGGACCAGTGCTCAATGCTCTCTGGTACAGGCTTCTAATCTATACCAAAACTTGGTGGGGCTCAATTAGCTCCGAGAGCCAGGCAAGGCTTTCAACAGGCAGCTTGGAGTAATAAATTTGTAAAGGTTAGACTTAATCAGGGCTCAATCGTATTTAGTTTATTGCGAAATAACTCATAATTAGAAGCTCATTTCATGCATTTTATCAGCCGAGAGTGGAATACGAGAAGGCAGAGGCCTCTACCAGTACAGGATAGCAGAACAGCACATGCTGCATAATCATACTGAACTCAATATTTCACAGGATCAAGTTACTGGAGTTTTACTAACCTGCAAAGATTGTTCCAATCGTGAAAAAGAGTGAGAAGCGACAGATTGATGCAAAGATGAGCCAAATTGATGCAAGAGACAATGAGCAACATAATATAATCAAGCCTCCTACAGTTGTCATGCCAGACAGGTTTTCTAAGTAAGATGGAATCTGAAAGAGAGTGGGTATATCTAAAATGCAATATTATTGCTCAAGCAATTCACATGGTCTTCACAGGTTGCATTCTGCGCTTGCAGGTATTTGTATACTCCACAATTTTGACTGCGGAAACAAATCAAAGTTTCTTAATATTTAACTTCAATTGATGATTCAGGCAAACACATCGACATACTCTCGTAGCGTTGATATCAAGTTTTCCCTTCGCTAGTAGTGATTAGAGTCCCTGCATCACTGACCCAAATTCTACATCCATAGAAACAAGTGATAGGCCGAAACGCCAGAAACTTAGCACGGCAAGAACCCGTCGTGCCTTAACCATTATCATATACAGCAAACAAAAATTGTTTGAATGCTCCCTTCTCTGTTGCATTTGAATGAAAGCTCAGCTGCTATAGAAATAATGACATTTAGGCTCACTTTTATTATCAATGATTATGAAGCGTCTCTGTAATTGGGGATATGTGAAAATTTGATTCTCACTTCACAGCCAAGAGGAAGATGGTTCAGACATATAAATAAATTGCTTCATTATGAGTCTATAATACAAGGCAATATCCATAACTATTGAAAGAAAAATTCACTCAGTACCATCCCCTCTCATCCTGAGAAAAGTCTGGTGAAAAAGTTTCCAGAGTTGGCCTTCTCCATGCATTCTACATGAACATATCTTCCCAGCTTGTCCACCTGCCTTGGGTCACCGCTAGTATCTTTCTTACAGACCTTGCACGTTTTGTCGACCCAGCCTTCTTCAACATATTGCCCGTCCACTGATTTCATGATATAATAAAATTAGTGATTTAGTGTAATTTATCATACGAGGTGTTCGGAGTTGTGATTTAAGATACAAGAGCCGTTTTCATTTAAGATGCAAGAAGATGAAAGGATATTATATATATAGCACACACAGCAACATAGCTATAATTTAACATAGTTATCTGCAGAAAAAAGAAAGAAGTCCCCATTACTGATAATCTGTCCAATTTAATTATAATTTGGTCTATAATCTTGAGTGGCAGGCACTTCATGCATTAGTTCTGATGATGAAAATGGGAATTGTTGGCGTGCAGGTAAGAAATTGAAGCATGGAAAAAAGTGAACCAAGAAGTGATGCAAAACCGTGACCTTCTTTCATTCTTTTGCTCAGTTTGGTTCAATTCTCCTTGAAGAAATATGATGATAAAACCTGAACAAAAAAATGAATTCCAAAATGAAAAGAAACATACCATCAACGTAGGATTTAAAGAAATCCTTGTATGTCCCTCCGATTTTTCTTCTAAGAGCACCATACTGCAGATAATTAGAAACCAGTCAGCATACACTACACAACATGGACTATTCATTGAATCCAAACTATCTATGATGAACCAATACTAAATCTCTTGTATCAACTACAAGCTGCGTATCGTGCAACGCATTTTGAGTGAGAAATGTTAGAATACCTGCTCCCTTGTCATTCTGCCACCAGAACTGGTGTTTTCTCTAGCCTCCTCTAGAAGTTCGGCATCCTTGGCAGACCGAACTTGAGAGAAATCTAGAGCTTCAGCTACACTGCTAAACAAAGATTGCTTGCTCTTCTTGGGCTCTTCCTCGTTACCACTCTCTGTTTTAGCTGAGATTTTGAAGTTGAAGCTCTTGTTAGGCCTATAGTTAGACAAGTTCTGAGCTACACCAACATGAGGAGGGAAACAGTTTCGTGAAGGTGACAAGGGAAGAGTTCTTAGTCCCATTTTTCTTTTCTGAATTGTATCCCATTCCACAGCTATGAAGGTTGCTTTTATATCTTAGTGTCGCTTTGTTTGGTCTGCTAAGCAGAGCCACTTATTTACAGCAAAGTGCAAATTGCGCATAGAATGGCTGCCACTCAAAAGACTTGGTGGTCAGAGTAAAACTACGTGGCCCTTTGCCAAACGAACAAAAATGAGAGGAGTTTTGCACTTTGCTCAAACATGTGAATTATTAAGTATCTACTAACCAAATTATTTCCTCTCTTCTCTGAAAATGAAAGCAGAATCTCTCTCTACGCACATGTGTTTGTGTGTACGTGAAAAATATCATTATAAAATCAAATATTAGTGGTTAGCAAGGAGTAGGATTTTGCATGTGTCTTGTTATCTTTTCGATGATTCAAAGAACACCAAATTCCTGGTAATAATTCATTCCTTATCGAATAGCAACCACACAACAAGATTTAATACAGAGGTTGGCATTTGAAAAGTAGTTTTTCTTCTACGATTTAATCCTCACCCTTTTCTCCTCTCTAGAATCCGGCCATCCAAACCCAACAAACCAAAACTTTACCCCATGAAACACTAACTGTCATCCTTTCAAGACTTCCCATCAAATCTTTAACCTATTACGAAGTTGTTTCCAAACCCTTCTTTATTCTCACCACTGTCGTGATTTAAGTACTGTTTAGAAACTTAGTGCAAACTGTGTTCTTTTAAATTTTGATTTTTTTGTTTAAAATATATATTTTTTATATTTTCAGAATGTTTTGATATTAAAAATGATTTTAAAAAAATATTTTTTTTTTATTTTGATGTATTTTTAAGCGAAAAGTACTTTGAACTGTCACTTCTATCACAATCTCAAACACACCCGAACATCTCTGCCCATTTCACCTTTTTTATTCCCTATTTTCATAGCTCATCTATGTCTAACTTTTCTTTTTCATTGACCAATAATAAATCCATTGATGTTGAGATTCCTTTTTGAGTTCCTTAATTAGGTTGATGGGTGAGTGTTGCAAGTATCACCATTGTTAATTAACAATGTATCCAATGGAATACTAGAATTTAAATGAAGATTTCAGACCCATACCATTTAATTCAGGAAAAATCAATAGTGGAAATTTAAATAGAAAATATTAGGAAATAGTGTTAGAGAGATTCAACTAAATCCAACTCTTTCGTTTACTCATCTTTTGGGTTTATTTTTTCGTGCTTTTCCATTATGTTACAATTGTCTTATATAATAGCTCGTATTGTTTCCAAGAAAAGAGAAAATAAATACTGTATATTGTCTTCTTATTCTAGTTCTAGAGAAAATTAAACGATACGCAACACCAACTACCAAACAGTGCATAAAAGGCTGAGTGAAATGGTGAGTTGTAGGTTTAGTGAAACGGTGCGCATGAGACAATGAGCTTAGCAAAATGGTGTGCAATATAGGCTTGACTTGCAATGGTCATGATATTTAAATTCATATTGCCAATGTATTCTTCTTCTTCTTCTTCTCTAGTCACTTGTGACAATTCTCTCCCAAGAAAAATTCCTTGTCCTTAAGGTTGAACTATAGAAATTATAATGCCAATTCATATGTGAACTCCCAAGTGGCATCAAATGGTGGTAGTCCCTTCAAGTGAGCTAGAACTTTGGTCTCAACTTTTTTCTTTCTCCATGCAATTTGTCTATCTAATATAGTTTATGGTTGTAGGTCAGGTGCTTAGGAAAAGACTGGGAGGGTAATTTGCACTGTGTGATTACCCATGATGTTTCTTAAGCTAGGACACAAGGAAGATGAGATGAGTTGTAGCTGAGGATGACAATTCCAGCTTGTAGGCCATATTGCTAATCTTGTCACTCACATGGTAAGGCCCAAAGAACTTAGCGGCCAACTTTTTATGTTGATCTCTGAATTGTTGATTGTTACTTATAAGGTTATAGCTTCAGATATACATAATCTCTTATTGAAAAATATTTTTTATTTTTCTATCGGTTTGCTAATTATGTCATTTTTTAGGTGCATGTTGAAAATAAACCCTAACCCTTTTAATTATGTCTTCTCTCCTAGTTAATGCTTCATCAACTGATTCTACTACAAAATTCTTAGGAAAATAAGGAACATGTATTGGAGGAGGAAAGCCATACAATACTTTATAGGGTGTTAGTTTAGTAGTAGAGTGAAAATTGGTGTTGTGCCACCATTATGCTAAAGGCAACCATCTCACCTACTGTTTTGGGAAATTCCTAGTCATGCATCTCAAGTAATTTTCAATGCATTTGTTAACTATCCCAGTTTGTCCATCAGTCCGTGGATGGTAAGCAGATAAGTAAAATAAGTTGACCCCTTGAATGCTGAACATCTCTTTCCAAAATCTTCTATAAAACACTAGATCTTTGTCACTAACTATTGATGTTGACCCTTCTATAAAGTCCAAACCAGTATCAATGAATGGAGCACATGGAATAGGTAGGGGTTGTAAGAGTTTATGAGTAACCATATTCTCATACTTATTCTTTTGACAAGTGGTGCATTCACGTACAAACTATTGAATGTGCTTTTGTTGCCCATTCCAATAGAATAAACCTCCCACATTTTTAGAAATGTCATTCCAGAATACCCCCATTGCTGAACAATTATACAATGATATCAGTTTATTTTGCAATTCAGAGTCATTACTTACCACCAGCTTTCCTTTCTTGTTAAGGTGACCATTGACCCAAGTATAGCTGGGATGTGAGTCTATAGATGTTCCAAGATCTTGAATGATTTATTGTATAAAATAATCCTTTTCCCATGATCTTTTGATTTCTTCCATAATACTAGTGGAGATGGTAGACACATTCAAGTCATAAAGTTTCTTGCTAGAGATCCTGGAAAAGGTTTCTACTGCCATATTTCATTTTCCTTTTCAATACTCTATCTCATAGTCATATCCTAGAAGTTTGACAAGCCATGGATGTTGAGCGAGGGTGGCCATTTTCTGCTGTAGAAAATACTTAAGACTTACGTGGTTTGTGCAAAATTTAAAGTGTCTTCCCTACAAATAGTGCTTCCACTTAGTAACTACATGTAGAATATCCATCATCTTCCTCTCATATATTGACATAGATTGTTATTTAAGACCCATTGAATTACTGATAAAAGCAATTATATGCCCTTATTGTATAAGGATTGTTTCCACTCCAATCAAGGAAGCATAGGTTTCAACCATAAATATTTTGTTTAAGTCAGGTAAGATTAGTACTGAGGGATTTTTCATAAGTTTTTTCAGTTGATTAAATGCCCTTTTAGCTTATTCATTCCATGTAATTAATCATTCTTTAACAATTATGTCAGTGACTTGCAAATGACCCCATAACCTTTAATAAATCATATGTAGTAACCTGTCATCCTTAAGAAACCTCTCAATTGCTTCAAGTTATTTGGTAATGACTAGTTAACTATAACCTGTATTTTATGAGGGTCAGTAGCTACCTCTTTCTTGAAAATAATATGGTTTAAGTACTCAACTTACTCACTGCAAAAATTAAATTTACTAGCTTTAATAACCAATTGATGTGCCCTCAGCAACTCAAAAACAGTCCTTAGATGTTTGTAGTGCTTTGTAAGTGTTTGACAATACATCAGATTATCATCAAAGAACACTAAAATGAATTTCCTGAAATATTCTCTAAAGATCTCATTTATTAAGCTCTAAGATGTAGCTAAGGCATTTGGTAGCCCAAAGGGAATAACTAGGAACTTATAGTGATCACTGTGTGTTCTAAAAGCTATCTTGAATTTTTCTCTTGGTGCAATTCTGATCTGATAGTATCCAGACCCAAGGTCAATTTTAAAGAACACAACTGCACCTACTAGTTCTTCTAACAATTCTTCCACCATTGGAATATAGTATTTGTCTTTTATAATGAGTTTGTTCAAAGCTTTGTAGTCTATACAAAACCTCTAGGTTAAGTCCTTTTTCTTAACAAGAATCACTAGGAAAACAAAGGGACTGCTACTTGGTTTGATAGTGCCACCTTCCAACATCTCCATCACTATATTCTTCAATACATCTTTTTGTAGCCTTAAATAGCTATAGGCCTTTAGATTCACTATTTGGCTTCATTCATTCAGAGGAATAACATGATTATGAGCTCTTAAGGGTGGAAGCCCCTTGGGTTCTTAGAACAAATCCTGATAAGTTTCCAACAATGACTGTAGGATAACATTATTGTTTTGATTTTGAGGAAGCTGAGCTATCATTGAACTAATGGAGTGTTCAACCTTCTCTAGGATCCTCAGACTATATAGGTGATATGCTGCCTTTTATTTATGATTTCTCATTAAGGAGCCTAGTTGTTCAAATTAATAGTTTGAAATTTGACTTGATTTTCTCCTTTGAGTAATTCTCTTTGTCCCTCCCAATTAAAAGACATCCACATATGCTTGTAGTTACACAAAATACCCCTTAACATTGACAGTAGTTGAACACCTAATATGATGTTACAATTATACAACTCAATAATAAAAACATCTACCATAAAACATACTCCCTGCATTTTCCATCCGAGTCCCTTGCAAACTGACTTGTAGACCATTTTCTCCCCATTAGCAATTTGTACTATCATTGACTTGATGATAGTCAACTTAATTGTAGTTTAAGAGCCATGAATGTGTTGAGGAAGTTGTGGGTACTTCTTGAGTTAACTAGAATATACAAGGCTTGTTTCTTAATCTTACGAGTAACCTTCATGATATGAAACCCCACGGTTCTTTCTAAGGCATTCAGAGATATATAGGGTATGACTTGTTAGGTTCTTGAATACCATACACGTAGCAGAATAATAAAATAAAATTATTCGGGAGTCTCTAAGATCCTGTTAGACATATCTAGAGATGTTTAGGGATTTATTACCTGAAGATATGTTCTTCTTTGGTTTTGAATAATTCTTTAAAGGTTGGGTTGTCGCAAACCACAAGTCATCCAATTATCTAGCCTCTAATTATAATCCATATGAACCACTAATGAGAAAATCTTGTAAATCCCTACTTAGGAGAAAGAGAGATTGCTATGTATAAAGTACTAATTCTTTATTTTATGACTTACATAGTTTTTTTGTCAAACAAACAACCTTATAACAATAAGAGACATAACTTTATATTCATAGGGAATCTTAAAAACCTTATAAATGACAAAATATCTATTTTCTCTTTAAATAATATTCATATATTATTTAAGGATAATTTTAGAAATTTAATCAATTAAGTCCCTATTTGATTATTCTAGGATTAGAGTTACAATCCATGAATTAAATACATCCTAGTACTTAATTTCTAAAATTATTTTCAATCAAGTCACACTTAATTAATTACCCAGTTTAATTTATGATTAATGGTTCTTAATACGTGTGACCCATTAAGTTCTTAATATGTTAGTCTAAATATAAATTATAATTCTAAATAAATAGAATTAAATAAATTAAACAATTGAATTTATTATCAATTTAATAATTATTTAATTTATATTTGAAGATTAAATACATCGTCTAACAATGTGTCATGATCCTCAAAATAGTAGGAAAGTCATAAGTTGTTTGAATTGACATTTTAGTTACCGGTTTCTCAGTATAATTATTATCTCTTTCATCAATAATGTTCCAATTTAGACATCTTAGCATGAAGTGTGTCTGTCATTTCAAATCATATTTGTTCGTAACATTATAGTCATTGATCATTTGAATAAGATTTGAAACTCTTTTCAAATCTCATTCCACTTTGCGCAATGATTTAACAATCAATACTATTTGAGAACATGTGAAACATTTTTTCTAATTCATCTAAGGTGATGAATCCTCTCTTGATCACCTAAATACCTTCATATAGTCTATGTTATATCCAATGTATGTCATTTTTTTACCTTTACTAAGATAACATGTAACAAAATCAAAACATAACATTCCCTATATAAGATAACTTAGTGATAACTTAGTGATATCAAGTCAAATGATCACTTACACAATCGTCACGTGAGTCTTTTCATAGACATATATGATATCTCTATATTGAATTGTCATGTGGGTCAATTCAGTATACATGTCTTATAATAAGCACCTACATATTAGTTCTAGGTATACCTTATACCTCAACTTATGAGAACAACTACTTCATTTCATAAAGGAAAGAACATAATATGTACCGGTCTCTACGGTTTTAATAAATGTTCAGTATTTAAAAGAGCATCAACCAGAAACATTTTAGAAACAATACTTTGATGCAATAAGAATCTCATAATTATAATAACTTTATAATTTCCTTTACAAAATGTTTTTATCCCACTAACTTTATCTTTACTCTAGATTCATAAATCAAATATTAGATTCATTAATCTAAAATTATATGAATATTAAAGATAAATTAAGTCTTTATTAATAATAAATATATATTTATATGATTATAATAATGCCACGTGTAACCAATCGATTGGTTACATGACATATTAAACTAACATAACCTCCCTTGTGTTAACCTCTTCTCCTTGATCATCCTTTTCAGTAACCTCATCATTTTCTTCCACAACTTTTATGGAACACAACCTCTTATTCTTACATCTATGACCATGAATAATTTTTTCATCACACAAAAAACATAGGCCTTTTAATCTTTCCTCTTCAAATTCCTAGTTCTTGATGGACTTGATAGGCTTAACAAGGTTTTTGTTATTTTGGGTTAGATTAGTTGTCCAATTGGTAGGATTAGGCTTAGGTAAGATAGTTTTTGAGGTGAAAAGGTTCTTTGTGGTGTTTTGTGGTAGTGTATTTCTGGTTGGATTAGAGTGATTATTGATAGGGTTTGAAAGTTTGCTAGAATATCTTAAGAACTTTCTATAAGCTAGGGTGTTAGCTTGTAGTCTTGATAGGTTATAGACATGCTTGAGGGTTTTAGATTCAAACATCTTTACTGTGTTTTTAATCTCTTCTTTAAAAATTCCCATAAAAAACCACCAAGGCTTGTATCCCATAAAAAAATGTCAAAGTCCTGAATATAGCTCACTAATTCCTAAATTTGTTTCAAATCTATTAGTTCTTCTAGAGGATCTTTCTGCTCCCAAACCCATAACAAATAGCTTCTACATACTCCTCTCAACTCACTCTTTGGTCCCTTAAACTCCTCATGAAATTTTGATGTCAGTAAAGAGTAATGCCATCCAAGTAATAAAATGTAAGTTTTAGTTTCTCAGAATCTTCAATCCCTTCTATCTTAAAATACTATACATATTTATATAGCCACTTCTGCATATCTTCTACTTTTAATATTGGAAAGAAATGTTTAGGTATGTTTACCTTGTAGGCAGAAGTTCTTTCTT